>JADMLD010000467.1:0-600000 GCA_017589585.1 Phylloscopus whistleri
GAAAGCAGCGTCTAGGCGATGAAGAGGCAGCAGCGTCCTCAGGACACAATGCTGGCTGTGCCCAGAAGCGTGAGGCAGCAGTGGAAGACTGTTGATGAAAGCAAGAACAGCTCGGGTGGAAAGAAGGTGGTGGTGGAGAATTTCAGGCAGAAGCCGTCAGGGCTGCAGGCTGCAGGAGGAGCTTCAGGCAGACTTGTAGCACTTCCCCCGCACAGTGCACAGCTCCGGGGCTAGATCCACGCCAAACATGCCCTGTCTGCAAGCGAGAGCTGTAGTAGAGAGAGCAGGAAGCGTCAGGTTGCTTCTTTCGCCGTGTACGGCTAGCTGCTCTGTTTGTGCACTCTGCAGAGAAACACTGGTGCTTGCTTCTGCTTCCAGCAAGCCAAGGTGCTTGTGCAGCATGAATCCTGCTTTTTCCAGCACAGGATCACTTTGGAGCTGAGTGGGGAGTTAGCCCTGCTTTTGCAGCACCGCAGAAGCTCTGCTGCTCTCTGTACTGCTTTTCCATAGCAGTGCTGTCAGAAGCGAGAAACTGCCTTTTGCCGAGAAAGCAGCGTCTAGCGCGAGAGAAGGCAGCGTCCTCAGGACACAATGCTGGCTGTGCCCAGAAGCGTGAGGCAGCAGTGGAAGACTGTTGAAAGCAAGAACAGCTCGGTGGAAGAAGGTGGTGGTGGAGAATTTAGGCAGAAGCCGTCAGGGCTGCAGGCTGCAGGAGGAGCTTCAGGCAGACTTGTAGCACTTCCCCAGCACAGTGCACAGCTCCCGGGGCTAGATCCACGCCAAACATGCCCTGTCTGCAAGCGAGAGCTGTAGAGAGAGCAGGAAGCGTCAGGTTGCTTCTTTCGCCGTGTACGTGCTAGTGCTCTGTTTGTGCACTCTGCAGAGAAACACTGGTGCTTGCTTCTGCTTCCAGCAAGCCAAGGTGCTTGTGCAGCAAGAATCCTGCTTTTTCCAGCACAGGATCACTTTGGAGCTGAGTGGGAGTTAGCCCTGCTTTTGCAGCACCAGCAGAAGCTCTGCTGGCTCTCTCTACTGCTTTTCCATAGCAGTGCTGTCAGAAGCGAGAAACTGCCTTTTGCAGAGAAAGCAGCGTCTAGCGCGAGAGAAGGCAGCGTCCTCAGGACACAATGCTGGCTCTGCCCAGAAGCGTGAGGCAGCAGTGGAAGACTGTTGAAAGCAAGAACAGCTCGGTGGAAGAAGGTGGTGGTGGAGAATTTGAGGCAGAAGCCGTCAGGGCTGCAGGCTGCAGGAGGAGCTTCAGGCAGACTTGTAGCACTTCCCCAGCACAGTGCACAGCTCCCGGGGCTAGATCCACGCCAAACATGCCCTGTCTGCAAGCGAGAGCTGTAGAGAGAGCAGGAAGCGTCAGGTTGCTTCTTTCGCCGTGTACGTGCTAGTGCTCTGTTTGGGCACTCTGCAGAGAAACACTGGTGCTTGCTTCTGCTTCCAGCAAGCCAAGGTGCTTGTGCAGCAAGAATCCTGCTTTTTCCAGCACAGGATCACTTTGGAGCTGAGTGGGAGTTAGCCCTGCTTTTGCAGCACCAGCAGAAGCTCTGCTGGCTCTCTGTACTGCTTTTCCATAGCAGTGCTGTCAGAAGCGAGAAACTGCCTTTTGCCGAGAAAGCAGCGTCTAGCGCGAGAGAAGGCAGCGTCCTCAGGACACAATGCTGGCTGTGCCCAGAAGCGTGAGGCAGCAGTGGAAGACTGTTGAAAGCAAGAACAGCTCGGTGGAAGAAGGTGGTGGTGGAGAATTTCAGGCAGAAGCCGTCAGGGCTGCAGGCTGCAGGAGGAGCTTCAGGCAGACTTGTAGCACTTCCCCAGCACAGTGCACAGCTCCCGGGGCTAGATCCACGCCAAACATGCCCTGTCTGCAAGCGAGAGCTGTAGAGAGAGCAGGAAGCGTCAGGTTGCTTCTTTCGCCGTGTACGTGCTAGTGCTCTGTTTGTGCACTCTGCAGAGAAACACTGGTGCTTGCTTCTGCTTCCAGCAAGCCAAGGTGCTTGTGCAGCAAGAATCCTGCTTTTTCCAGCACAGGATCACTTTGGAGCTGAGTGGGAGTTAGCCCTGCTTTTGCAGCACCAGCAGAAGCTCTGCTGGCTCTCTGTACTGCTTTTCCATAGCAGTGCTGTCAGAAGCGAGAAACTGCCTTTTGCCGAGAAAGCAGCGTCTAGCGCGAGAGAAGGCAGCGTCCTCAGGACACAATGCTGGCTGTGCCCAGAAGCGTGAGGCAGCAGTGGAAGACTGTTGAACGCAAGAACAGCTCGGTGGAAGAAGGTGGTGGTGGAGAATTTCAGACAGAAGCCGTCAGGGCTGCAGGCTGCAGGAGGAGCTTCAGGCAGACTTGTAGCACTTCCCCAGCACAGTGCACAGCTCCCGGGGCTAGATCCACGCCAAACATGCCCTGTCTGCAAGCGAGAGCTGTAGAGAGAGCAGGAAGCGTCAGGTTGCTTCTTTCGCCGTGTACGTGCTAGTGCTCTGTTTGGCACTCTGCAGAGAAACACTGGTGCTTGCTTCTGCTTCCAGCAAGCCAAGGTGCTTGTGCAGCAAGAATCCTGCTTTTTCCAGCACAGGATCACTTTGGAGCTGAGTGGGAGTTAGCCCTGCTTTTGCAGCACCAGCAGAAGCTCTGCTGGCTCTCTCTACTGCTTTTCCATAGCAGTGCTGTCAGAAGCGAGAAACTGCCTTTTGCCGAGAAAGCAGCGTCTAGCGCGAGAGAAGGCAGCGTCCTCAGGACACAATGCTGGCTGTGCCCAGAAGCGTGAGGCAGCAGTGGAAGACTGTTGAAAGCAAGAACAGCTCGGTGGAAGAAGGTGGTGGTGGAGAATTTGCAGGCAGAAGCCGTCAGGGCTGCAGGCTGCAGGAGGAGCTTCAGGCAGACTTGTAGCACTTCCCCAGCACAGTGCACAGCTCCCGGGGCTAGATCCACGCCAAACATGCCCTGTCTGCAAGCGAGAGCTGTAGAGAGAGCAGGAAGCGTCAGGTTGCTTCTTTCGCCGTGTACGTGCTAGTGCTCTGTTTGGGCACTCTGCAGAGAAACACTGGTGCTTGCTTCTGCTTCCAGCAAGCCAAGGTGCTTGTGCAGCAAGAATCCTGCTTTTTCCAGCACAGGATCACTTTGGAGCTGAGTGGGAGTTAGCCCTGCTTTTGCAGCACCAGCAGAAGCTCTGCTGGCTCTCTCTACTGCTTTTCCATAGCAGTGCTGTCAGAAGCGAGAAACTGCCTTTTGCCGAGAAAGCAGCGTCTAGCGCGAGAGAAGGCAGCGTCCTCAGGACACAATGCTGGCTGTGCCCAGAAGCGTGAGGCAGCAGTGGAAGACTGTTGAAAGCAAGAACAGCTCGGTGGAAGAAGGTGGTGGTGGAGAATTTCAGGCAGAAGCCGTCAGGGCTGCAGGCTGCAGGAGGAGCTTCAGGCAGACTTGTAGCACTTCCCCAGCACAGTGCACAGCTCCCGGGGCTAGATCCACGCCAAACATGCCCTGTCTGCAAGCGAGAGCTGTAGAGAGAGCAGGAAGCGTCAGGTTGCTTCTTTCGCCGTGTACGTGCTAGTGCTCTGTTTGTGCACTCTGCAGAGAAACACTGGTGCTTGCTTCTGCTTCCAGCAAGCCAAGGTGCTTGTGCAGCAAGAATCCTGCTTTTTCCAGCACAGGATCACTTTGGAGCTGAGTGGGAGTTAGCCCTGCTTTTGCAGCACCAGCAGAAGCTCTGCTGGCTCTCTCTACTGCTTTTCCACAGCAGAGCTGTCAGAAGCGAGAAACTGCCTTTTGCCGAGAAAGCAGCGTCTAGCGCGAGAGAAGGCAGCGTCCTCAGGACACAATGCTGGCTGTGCCCAGAAGCGTGAGGCAGCAGTGGAAGACTGTTGAAAGCAAGAACAGCTCGGTGGAAGAAGGTGGTGGTGGAGAATTTCAGGCAGAAGCCGTCAGGGCTGCAGGCTGCAGGAGGAGCTTCAGGCAGACTTGTAGCACTTCCCCAGCACAGTGCACAGCTCCCGGGGCTAGATCCACGCCAAACATGCCCTGTCTGCAAGCGAGAGCTGTAGAGAGAGCAGGAAGCGTCAGGTTGCTTCTTTCGCCGTGTACGTGCTAGTGCTCTGTTTGCGCACTCTGCAGAGAAACACTGGTGCTTGCTTCTGCTTCCAGCAAGCCAAGGTGCTTGTGCAGCAAGAATCCTGCTTTTTCCAGCACAGGATCACTTTGGAGCTGAGTGGGAGTTAGCCCTGCTTTTGCAGCACCAGCAGAAGCTCTGCTTGTTCTCTCTACTGCTTTTCCATAGCAGTGCTGTCAGTAGCGAGAAACTGCCTTTTGCCGAGAAGGCAGCGTCTAGCGCGAGAGAAGGCAGCGTCCTCAGGACACAATGCTGGCTGTGCCCAGAAGCGTGAGGCAGCAGTGGAAGACTGTTGAAAGCAAGAACAGCTCGGTGGAAGAAGGTGGTGGTGGAGAATTTGAGGCAGAAGCCGTCAGGGCTGCAGGCTGCAGGAGGAGCTTCAGGCAGACTTGTAGCACTTCCCCAGCACAGTGCACAGCTCCCGGGGCTAGATCCACGCCAAACATGCCCTGTCTGCAAGCGAGAGCTGTAGAGAGAGCAGGAAGCGTCAGGTTGCTTCTTTCGCCGTGTACGTGCTAGTGCTCTGTTTGGGCACTCTGCAGAGAAACACTGGTGCTTGCTTCTGCTTCCAGCAAGCCAAGGTGCTTGTGCAGCAAGAATCCTGCTTTTTCCAGCACAGGATCACTTTGGAGCTGAGTGGGAGTTAGCCCTGCTTTTGCAGCACCAGCAGAAGCTCTGCTGGCTCTCTCTACTGCTTTTCCATAGCAGTGCTGTCAGAAGCGAGAAACTGCCTTTTGCCGAGAAAGCAGCGTCTAGCGCGAGAGAAGGCAGCGTCCTCAGGACACAATGCTGGCTGTGCCCAGAAGCGTGAGGCAGCAGTGGAAGACTGTTGAAAGCAAGAACAGCTCGGTGGAAGAAGGTGGTGGTGGAGAATTTCAGGCAGAAGCCGTCAGGGCTGCAGGCTGCAGGAGGAGCTTCAGGCAGACTTGTAGCACTTCCCCAGCACAGTGCACAGCTCCCGGGGCTAGATCCACGCCAAACATGCCCTGTCTGCAAGCGAGAGCTGTAGAGAGAGCAGGAAGCGTCAGGTTGCTTCTTTCGCCGTGTACGTGCTAGTGCTCTGTTTGGGCACTCTGCAGAGAAACACTGGTGCTTGCTTCTGCTTCCAGCAAGCCAAGGTGCTTGTGCAGCAAGAATCCTGCTTTTTCCAGCACAGGATCACTTTGGAGCTGAGTGGGAGTTAGCCCTGCTTTTGCAGCACCAGCAGAAGCTCTGCTGGCTCTCTCTACTGCTTTTCCATAGCAGTGCTGTCAGAAGCGAGAAACTGCCTTTTGCCGAGAAAGCAGCGTCTAGCGCGAGAGAAGGCAGCGTCCTCAGGACACAATGCTGGCTGTGCCCAGAAGCGTGAGGCAGCAGTGGAAGACTGTTGAAAGCAAGAACAGCTCGGTGGAAGAAGGTGGTGGTGGAGAATTTCAGGCAGAAGCCGTCAGGGCTGCAGGCTGCAGGAGGAGCTTCAGGCAGACTTGTAGCACTTCCCCAGCACAGTGCACAGCTCCCGGGGCTAGATCCACGCCAAACATGCCCTGTCTGCAAGCGAGAGCTGTAGAGAGAGCAGGAAGCGTCAGGTTGCTTCTTTCGCCGTGTACGTGCTAGTGCTCTGTTTGGGCACTCTGCAGAGAAACACTGGTGCTTGCTTCTGCTTCCAGCAAGCCAAGGTGCTTGTGCAGCAAGAATCCTGCTTTTTCCAGCACAGGATCACTTTGGAGCTGAGTGGGAGTTAGCCCTGCTTTTGCAGCACCAGCAGAAGCTCTGCTGGCTCTCTCTACTGCTTTTCCATAGCAGTGCTGTCAGAAGCGAGAAACTGCCTTTTGCCGAGAAAGCAGCGTCTAGCGCGAGAGAAGGCAGCGTCCTCAGGACACAATGCTGGCTGTGCCCAGAAGCGTGAGGCAGCAGTGGAAGACTGTTGAAAGCAAGAACAGCTCGGTGGAAGAAGGTGGTGGTGGAGAATTTCAGGCAGAAGCCGTCAGGGCTGCAGGCTGCAGGAGGAGCTTCAGGCAGACTTGTAGCACTTCCCCAGCACAGTGCACAGCTCCCGGGGCTAGATCCACGCCAAACATGCCCTGTCTGCAAGCGAGAGCTGTAGAGAGAGCAGGAAGCGTCAGGTTGCTTCTTTCGCCGTGTACGTGCTAGTGCTCTGTTTGGGCACTCTGCAGAGAAACACTGGTGCTTGCTTCTGCTTCCAGCAAGCCAAGGTGCTTGTGCAGCAAGAATCCTGCTTTTTCCAGCACAGGATCACTTTGGAGCTGAGTGGGAGTTAGCCCTGCTTTTGCAGCACCAGCAGAAGCTCTGCTGGCTCTCTCTACTGCTTTTCCATAGCAGTGCTGTCAGAAGCGAGAAACTGCCTTTTGCCGAGAAAGCAGCGTCTAGCGCGAGAGAAGGCAGCGTCCTCAGGACACAATGCTGGCTGTGCCCAGAAGCGTGAGGCAGCAGTGGAAGACTGTTGAAAGCAAGAACAGCTCGGTGGAAGAAGGTGGTGGTGGAGAATTTCAGGCAGAAGCCGTCAGGGCTGCAGGCTGCAGGAGGAGCTTCAGGCAGACTTGTAGCACTTCCCCAGCACAGTGCACAGCTCCCGGGGCTAGATCCACGCCAAACATGCCCTGTCTGCAAGCGAGAGCTGTAGAGAGAGCAGGAAGCGTCAGGTTGCTTCTTTCGCCGTGTACGTGCTAGTGCTCTGTTTGGGCACTCTGCAGAGAAACACTGGTGCTTGCTTCTGCTTCCAGCAAGCCAAGGTGCTTGTGCAGCAAGAATCCTGCTTTTTCCAGCACAGGATCACTTTGGAGCTGAGTGGGAGTTAGCCCTGCTTTTGCAGCACCAGCAGAAGCTCTGCTGGCTCTCTCTACTGCTTTTCCATAGCAGTGCTGTCAGAAGCGAGAAACTGCCTTTTGCCGAGAAAGCAGCGTCTAGCGCGAGAGAAGGCAGCGTCCTCAGGACACAATGCTGGCTGTGCCCAGAAGCGTGAGGCAGCAGTGGAAGACTGTTGAAAGCAAGAACAGCTCGGTGGAAGAAGGTGGTGGTGGAGAATTTCAGGCAGAAGCCGTCAGGGCTGCAGGCTGCAGGAGGAGCTTCAGGCAGACTTGTAGCACTTCCCCAGCACAGTGCACAGCTCCCGGGGCTAGATCCACGCCAAACATGCCCTGTCTGCAAGCGAGAGCTGTAGAGAGAGCAGGAAGCGTCAGGTTGCTTCTTTCGCCGTGTACGTGCTAGTGCTCTGTTTGGGCACTCTGCAGAGAAACACTGGTGCTTGCTTCTGCTTCCAGCAAGCCAAGGTGCTTGTGCAGCAAGAATCCTGCTTTTTCCAGCACAGGATCACTTTGGAGCTGAGTGGGAGTTAGCCCTGCTTTTGCAGCACCAGCAGAAGCTCTGCTGGCTCTCTCTACTGCTTTTCCATAGCAGTGCTGTCAGAAGTGAGAAACTGCCTTTTGCCGAGAAAGCAGCGTCTAGCGCGAGAGAAGGCAGCGTCCTCAGGACACAATGCTGGCTGTGCCCAGAAGCGTGAGGCAGCAGTGGAAGACTATTGAAAGCAAGGACAGCTCGGTGGAAGAAGGTGGTGGTGGAGAATTTCAGGCAGAAGCCGTCAGGGCTGCAGGCTGCAGGAGGAGCTTCAGGCAGACTTGTAGCACTTCCCCAGCACAGTGCACAGCTCCCGGGGCTAGATCCACGCCAAACATGCCCTGACTGCAAGCGAGAGCTGTAGAGAGAGCAGGAAGCGTCAGGTAGCTTCTTTTCGCCGTGTACGTGCTAGTGCTCTGTTTGCGCACTCTGCAGAGAAACACTGGTGCTTGCTTCTGCTTCCAGCAAGCCAAGGTGCTTGTGCAGCAAGAATCCTGCTTTTTCCAGCACAGGATCACTTTGGAGCTGAGTGGGAGTTAGCCCTGCTTTTGCAGCACCAGCAGAAGCTCTGCTTGCTCTCTGTACTGCTTTTCCATAGCAGTGCTGTCAGAAGCGAGAAACTGCCTTTTGCCGAGAAAGCAGCGTCTAGCGCGAGAGAAGGCAGCGTCCTCAGGACACAATGCTGGCTGTGCCCAGAAGCGTGAGGCAGCAGTGGAAGACTGTTGAAAGCAAGAACAGGTCGGTGGAAGAAGGTGGTGGTGGAGAATTTGAGGCAGAAGCCGTCAGGGCTGCAGGCTGCAGGAGGAGCTTCAGGCAGACTTGTAGCACTTCCCCAGCACAGTACACAGCTCCCGGGGCTAGATCCACGCCAAACTTGCCCTGTCTGCAAGCGAGAGCTGTAGAGAGAGCAGGAAGCGTCAGGTAGCTTCTTTTCGCCGTGTACGTGCTAGTGCTCTGTTTGGGCACTCTGCAGAGAAACACTGGTGCTTGCTTCTGCTTCCAGCAAGCCAAGGTGCTTGTGCAGCAAGAATCCTGCTTTTTCCAGCACAGGATCACTTTGGAGCTGAGTGGGAGTTAGCCCTGCTTTTGCAGCACCAGCAGAAGCTCTGCTGGCTCTCTGTACTGCTTTTCCATAGCAGTGCTGTCAGAAGCGAGAAACTGCCTTTTGCCGAGAAAGCAGCGTCTAGCGCGAGAGAAGGCAGCGTCCTCAGGACACAATGCTGACTGTGCCCAGAAGCGTGAGGCAGCAGTGGAAGACTGTTGAAAGCAAGAACAGGTCGGTGGAAGAAGGTGGTGGTGGAGAATTTGAGGCAGAAGCCGTCAGGGCTGCAGGCTGCAGGAGGAGCTTCAGGCAGACTTGTAGCACTTCCCCAGCACAGTGCACAGCTCCCGGGGCTAGATCCACGCCAAACATGCCCTGTCTGCAAGCGAGAGCTGTAGAGAGAGCAGGAAGCGTCAGGTAGCTTCTTTTCGCCGTGTACGTGCTAGTGCTCTGTTTGCGCACTCTGCAGAGAAACACTGGTGCTTGCTTCTGCTTCCAGCAAGCCAAGGTGCTTGTGCAGCAAGAATCCTGCTTTTTCCAGCACAGGATCACTTTGGAGCTGAGTGGGAGTTAGCCCTGCTTTTGCAGCACCAGCAGAAGCTCTGCTGGCTCTCTGTACTGCTTTTCCATAGCAGTGCTGTCAGAAGCGAGAAACTGCCTTTTGCCGAGAAAGCAGCGTCTAGCGCGAGAGAAGGCAGCGTCCTCAGGACACAATGCTGGCTGTGCCCAGAAGCGTGAGGCAGCAGTGGAAGACTGTTGAAAGCAAGAACAGGTCGGTGGAAGAAGGTGGTGGTGGAGAATTTGAGGCAGAAGCCGTCAGGGCTGCAGGCTGCAGGAGGAGCTTCAGGCAGACTTGTAGCACTTCCCCAGCACAGTGCACAGCTCCCGGGGCTAGATCCACCCCAAACATGCCCTGTCTGCAAGCGAGAGCTGTAGAGAGAGCAGGAAGCGTCAGGTAGCTTCTTTTCGCCGTGTACGTGCTAGTGCTCTGTTTGGGCACTCTGCAGAGAAACACTGGTGCTTGCTTCTGCTTCCAGCAAGCCAAGGTGCTTGTGCAGCAAGAATCCTGCTTTTTCCAGCACAGGATCACTTTGGAGCTGAGTGGGAGTTAGCCCTGCTTTTGCAGCACCAGCAGAAGCTCTGCTGGCTCTCTGTACTGCTTTTCCATAGCAGTGCTGTCAGAAGCGAGAAACTGCCTTTTGCCGAGAAAGCAGCGTCTAGCGCGAGAGAAGGCAGCGTCCTCAGGACACAATGCTGGCTGTGCCCAGAAGCGTGAGGCAGCAGTGGAAGACTGTTGAAAGCAAGAACAGGTCGGTGGAAGAAGGTGGTGGTGGAGAATTTGAGGCAGAAGCCGTCAGGGCTGCAGGCTGCAGGAGGAGCTTCAGACAGACTTGTAGCACTTCCCCAGCACAGTGCACAGCTCCCGGGGCTAGATCCACGCCAAACATGCCCTGTCTGCAAGCGAGAGCTGTAGAGAGAGCAGGAAGCGTCAGGTAGCTTCTTTTCGCCGTGTACGTGCTGGTGCTCCGTTTGCGCACTCTGCAGAGAAACACTGGTGCTTGCTTCTGCTTCCAGCAAGCCAAGGTGCTTGTGCAGCAAGAATCCTGCTTTTTCCAGCACAGGATCACTTTGGAGCTGAGTGGGAGTTAGCCCTGCTTTTGCAGCACCAGCAGAAGCTCTGCTGGCTCTCTCTACTGCTTTTCCATAGCAGTGCTGTCAGAAGCGAGAAACTGCCTTTTGCCGAGAAAGCAGCGTCTAGCGCGAGAGAAGGCAGCGTCCTCAGGACACAATGCTGGCTGTGCCCAGAAGCGTGAGGCAGCAGTGGAAGACTGTTGAAAGCAAGAACAGGTCGGTGGAAGAAGGTGGTGGTGGAGAATTTGAGGCAGAAGCCGTCAGGGCTGCAGGCTGCAGGAGGAGCTTCAGGCAGACTTGTAGCACTTCCCCAGCACAGTGCACAGCTCCCGGGGCTAGATCCACGCCAAACATGCCCTGTCTGCAAGCGAGAGCTGTAGAGAGAGCAGGAAGCGTCAGGTAGCTTCTTTTCGCCGTGTACGTGCTAGTGCTCTGTTTGGGCACTCTGCAGAGAAACACTGGTGCTTGCTTCTGCTTCCAGCAAGCCAAGGTGCTTGTGCAGCAAGAATCCTGCTTTTTCCAGCACAGGATCACTTTGGAGCTGAGTGGGAGTTAGCCCTGCTTTTGCAGCACCAGCAGAAGCTCTGCTGGCTCTCTGTACTGCTTTTCCATAGCAGTGCTGTCAGAAGCGAGAAACTGCCTTTTGCCGAGAAAGCAGCGTCTAGCGCGAGAGAAGGCAGCGTCCTCAGGACACAATGCTGGCTGTGCCCAGAAGCGTGAGGCAGCAGTGGAAGACTGTTGAAAGCAAGAACAGCTCGGTGGAAGAAGGTGGTGGTGTAGAATTTGAGGCAGAAGCCGTCAGGGCTGCAGGCTGCAGGAGGAGCTTCAGACAGACTTGTAGCACTTCCCCAGCACAGTGCACAGCTCCCGGGGCTAGATCCACGCCAAACATGCCCTGTCTGCAAGCGAGAGCTGTAGAGAGAGCAGGAAGCGTCAGGTAGCTTCTTTTCGCCGTGTACGTGCTGGTGCTCTTTTTGCGCACTGTGCAGAGACACACTGGTGCTTGCTTCTGTTTCCAGCAAAGCAAGGTACTCAGGTGTACCATTCACATAATCTCTGTAGTCATACTATCCTCAAAAATTTGCTTGAAGTGTTGGAGTAAAATGTCCTTTTTCCCAAACTTGTGAATGATATATAATTTGTTTTAATTACTGGGAACATACTATAATAGTATGTGGTTTATTTTCTGCAACTTATCTGATAATAAAAACATTCTTGAGTAATGACAGAACTGCAAACACTATTAACCCAATTTTTAAAATACTTTATTTAGTTTTCTCTTCGTAGTTTGTCTCCATTTACTTCTGCTGAACATCTGATCTGAATATGAAAATGTAGTTATGTTGCTGAATGTTTGACAAGAAAGTAGAATAGTTTTGTTCACCCTGTTCAGTTAAAGTTACCTGAGTTGTGGACAGATTCCTTCTAGTGCAACATTTATAAAAAAGCACCCATCCTCTTAGTTACAGTCCCAGCCTTACACAGCCTTTGGGAGAGGAGTATTTCCAGTTTAGACAAGTCCTTTCAGAGCCAGACCGTGCTCCAGGCCGGGTGTTACATCAGAGGGAAATGAAACCGGGAGCGGGCTCCTGCACGTGGGTGCAGTTCGGGCTGTGAGGTGACACTGGTGACACCCGGCCCTGCCTGCGCCGGCCGCAGCGATAACAGCCGGGATAATTTGTGTTTTTGTTTTGGCTCCGGAAACAAACGCCAGGCACCACTAATGAGCCAGTGTTTGTGTGCACGGTTGGTAGTGTTATAAGTGCATATTTTGGAGTTGGCATTTCACAAATATTGAGAGGGATGTTATACATATAATGTAAGAAGGTTGTACTGTATTTCCTTTTATTTGTGGAATTTAAAAATGTAATGAAGGTATATTTCCTAATTGTAACAGAGATGGGGGTTGTACTTTTTTGTACTTCTCAACTAGATAGAAGACAGAAGGGACGTCTGGCATTCCTGAAACTAAAGATTGCTGATAAAGCACAATTGAACCTTTATGGCCAAGAATCTTCGGAAGACATCTACCCAGACTACATGGAATTCTACAGATAAATTGTATATTTAGGGGGGGTCTTGAAACCAAAATGAATATTTGAATCATGCATTAGCTTATTTAAATATGTAACACGGAAGTCCTTAAAACAAAGGATCTGAAGACAGTGTGCTGATCTCGCTGGTATCAGCACCATGGACGAAAAAAAACTTTGTTTTTCTGTCTCCTAATATTTTATTTTATTTTATTTTATTTTATTTTATTTTATTTTATTTTATTTTATTTTATTTTATTTTATTTTTTAATATAAAAAGGTGAAACGTCGTTTTTCAGAGTAGGAACACACCCTGGGGCGCTTGAGAAAGCCTCTGCAGAGCTCGGGTTCCTTCCTGGGGAGCCCTGCCCCATTGTCTGCGGCAGCTCGAGTCCCCTGCGGGTGCCAGCCGCCTGTTTTCTGGCATGATGACATCGTGCTGGGATGGAGATGAGTGGAAGCGTCTAATATTTCATAGACTACGACACAGAATCCTGTCCTTGGTTGGGAAAAGGGCACTTCGGTCTGGAGATGCTGGGCTGGCGTTAAAAATAGAGACGGGCGCTGTCTCGCTGCTTGCTTTTGCAGCAGAGGTGTTTTGAATTGAGGACAAAAAAAAAAGAAAAAAAAAAGAATGTAAAGATTTTCCTCTTTTAGATAATTTTAAGGTCAATCACGCCTCAAAAAATTACGGCACGTGCTGGTTTACACGCTTAACACCTCAGAAGATGCGGAGCCTTGTGCTTGTGACTGTAGGTCATTGAACATGGAACGGGGCAGGGGGAAGGGTTAGCGAGGCTGACGAGGGTCGGGAACGGGAATAAGAATGGGAATGAGAATGGGAATGGGAACGAGAATGGGAATAGGACCGGGAATGGGACCGGCCGCGCCCGCCCCCCCCCCCCCGCCCCCGGCGCCTTTTGAAAGTCACCAAAGTTTCCGAAGCGCGTTCCGGCGGCGCTGATTGGCGGAGCGCCCCGCGGCACGTGACCGGCAGCCAATGGGGAGGCGGCGCCGGCCGGGCCGGGAGCGGCGGTGCGGGAGCGGCGGGAGCGCGGTGAGAGCCCGGCACCGCCGGACCGTGACGGGGGGGACACGGGACAAGGGATGGGGACACAGGACAGAGGACACGGGACCCTGCCTGGCTGCGGCCCCACACGGATCTGAGCCTCCTCCTGCTCCTGGAGTTGCTCGTGCGGGCGCTGGTGGGGCGGGGAGCGGAGCGTGGGAGCCGTGCCCGCTGGTGTAGCCCCCACCCGGCTCCGTGCTCCGCATGGGAATGGGATCCGGGAGCGCTGCCTCGCTGACCTTTTGCCTTGCAGCTGGAACCATCAAGGTCAGGCGTTTCAGCAGGGAAGTGTGGAGTTTCCTTAGGATTCACTGGGAAGTTGAAAGTGTCGGAGCTGAACTGCTTACTGAGGAGGGTTTTGCTGAAATGAGAAGCCCCAGAGAAGCTGATAACTCTTTTCAGTGCTGGCTGTGGGATTCTGTAGTAATCCTGGTGCTCCCGTGACCTCTCCCTCTTCTTTCTCTTTTGTGGTGATTTTCTTTTGTATCGCTTAAACAAAAGAGAACAGGCCCACGTGTTACAGGAAGACCCTTTCAAGGGGAATATTTTAAGCAAATGTGATTTTCGTAGGATGGGAAAGCTACTTTTCGGCATCAAGGAGGTGGTTTGTTTTGGTTTACACTTAGGGAAAAATGTCTAATAGGAGCTTCATCATCTTTGTCATGGATAATTCAGTAGTATTTGTGGTTCTATTTTACTTTTTTATTACAGTATGAATTTCTTTGACTTGGACCATTAGGCATTGCTACAAAGGTAGGCCAACATTGTTCACCGAGCTAAATGTTCTTTTGTGAAGAAAAAAGTTTCGTAGCAGGGTTGTTTTGAGTCCTTTGTTCTAGGACTGAAACAATCCAGGTTGGGGCCCTCATGAGTTTGGGTGAATTCAGACTGATTTCCAAACTGAATTCCCTTCAATAATTTTTTGTGTTGCTTTTCTTGACACTTGCTTTTTCCTTAGGAATTTTGCAATTCTGCTCTCACTGGTATGAAGTTGTTTTCCGCGATGTTTTTGCTGCCGTGTTTTTCTCATTGCAAAATTCCAGTCCCCACCCATGATCGCTTCCACTTCCTGCATGATGTGGAGGTTTGTAATGCCCGTGGCCAGCGTTTGTGCTGCCTGCACGGAGGGAGCCTGGCCAGATGTCTCTTCTGGCTTCGTGTGTGCGAAAACAAGCAAGGTGCAGCCAGTGTGTGCCTGTCACAGACTCTGATTTCCTCTCCTCGTTTTTTCCACCTTTTCCAGGGTTTAAAAAAGCATTTCTAAAACTTCTTTTTTAAGCATTTCTTAAACTTCTTTTACCCCCCTTTGCTCTCCCTGCTTGTAGTGAGTCCAGACAAAGAGGAGTTCCTGATTAATTTCTCTTCAGGCATTATGCATGTTGTCTCCAAGTTGTTAAAAATCAAGGGGAGAAAGCAGCAGGGGAAAACCAGTCATAGCCCTGCCTTTTCTACAGGCAGTTTAACGAGACTTACATGGTTTTTATTTGCACTCTTCTTAGATAAATTTCAGGAAAAAAAAGTTTAAAAAAGCTTTAATACTTTGTCTCAAACTTGGAATTTTTCTTCTCAGTTTAAGTCTGTATTTTTCATCTTTGGTTAGTTTGAAAATCCCAACTTAGTTTGAGCTAAGATGTATTGCAGGGAAGGAAACTAACAGGTCTTCCAGACAGCAGCTACATCTCTGGAATAAGTACAGGTCCACTGTCCTTTCATGTATTTGCAGTTGAACAATTAGTTTTAAATTTTAAATGCTATTTAGTAATGGTGACCATGAAGCAGAGTGAGCTTTTAATGGATGGCATCCTCAGTGGGCCCATAGTCTCATGTTCCCCAAAGACATTCCTGGCACTGAAGGGTGCAGCACCTTTGTGCTGCTGTGAACGTTCACAGGCTTCCCTGAAAGCCTTATGGATTGTATGGATCAGTTAAGGGAAGTTCTCTGTGCAGCCCTACAATCTCAAAAAATGCCAATTACTATAATGTATACAATATCTTTTAGTCGTTCCAAAGTGCAGTATGAAAACACAGGAGCCAGATCTGAGCATATTCAAGATTTTGAAGCTGATGGAAGCTGTCTCTTGGTTCTGAAGGGTTGTTTGAAAGCTTTTCAGGGCAAGGTGGCTTGCAGTTCATCTTTATCTTTCCTAAATTATTTTTGTTGACTGTCCAAGGACAGATATTTGGTTTATTATAATGCTTGTGTCAAAAAAAATCCTTTTTGGATTTCTTTTTTTCTCAAGTGTGCTGCAAGGATCAGTGTGTGGGTACACAGTGTCTTGAGCAGAAGGACATGCTTATTAACATCAAAAGCACTTTCAGTTCACTTAAAAATAACAGAGTAGACGTGACATAAACTATCCTAGGTCAAGAATGTTAATTATGCTTGGTCATGATTTTCTTTTTAATGGACAAGAATGCTATTTGGAAAATCACTCTGTTCTCACACTCCTTATCCTCTTTTTTTGCCCAGTGTGTTCTTCAGCCTTGAGACCTTATGCTGGAAATGTGTCAATGCATTATACAGTGCTTTTATTTGTTTGAAGGAACACATGTAGCTTTGTCTAATGAACATTTTGTGTCAAACTCAATTATAAAAACTAAAGCTTAGTAACCTTTCTCCTCATCTGCCCACTCCTCTTTTAAATAATAGTGTAATTTCTGTGTAGCTGGTACTGTGCACTGAGGTATGCAGGCACAGCCCCACTCAGCTGTGACGCTGCTTACTCCTTGCTCAATAATCTGATAATTACTTGGGCTGTGAAGAGGAATTGGGCTTTGTGGCATTGCTTGGGTATGTAAGAATTGGATTTTAGATTGCCAGACTACTTTGAGTGCTTTTGTCCGTGGCAGAGGTAAGAACTACTTGGGTTTGTCTCAGTAGAGTTACTAAGTAAGTGGATGTTACTCTCTCCTATTTACAGCAGATGATTTTTTGGAGAGGAAAGTCCTGACACAGGTTAAAGATATTTTCTTCCATAGAGTTCAATAGATGTGCAGTGTATGCACATTTTCTTAGCTAAGACATGCTGCTCAGAGGGTCTACTCCAGCATTTTATGACTGTAATAAATAGGAGTAGAAGACAGGGCTGACATCTAAGTTATCTTTGAAGGCTTCAGCCATCCCTTCTTTGTTCCATCAGATTTACCTCTAGGAAATGTTTTGCTCAGCAGAACTGGAGTTGAAACTTGGTAGAACCCTGTTTCTTCAGTCATTAGATTTCGGTGATGCAGTTTCCTGACAGCTGCCACTGCCATGAGTTGTTAATTTCCACCTCTGTTTGCCATTCTCGATCCTACTTGGTTTCTTATTTGTTATCAGTTTGGTTAAATTGATAATGTCTGAGTGGAATCTTTGCCTCACCCAGGGCTGGACATGGGCAGATTATGCGGAACACTAGATTTGATGTTTCTCCATTGTCAAGACTAACTCGTATGAAATATTTGCTGCTAACCCATTCAACAGAGTGTGTCATGCACATCACAGGGCATTTATTTTATTTAATTGTGGTGTTTAGATACTTAAGTACTCAAGTGGGAGTAACCAGCTTAAGGTTCTTGATTCCCCTGTGGCTCTTTATGTGTCATTCCCATTTGGGACTGTGTCCTGTGACCGGGTTTGTGCTGGCACAGGGACAGCTGGATTGTCTGGATTGCTGCAATCTTAACTGCATACCTAACCCAGCCAGTGGTATCCTGCTAAAACCTCTGGGGAGTTTTTACCCTCCCTTCTGCCATGGCTCTCTGAGGTATGCAGATATATTGTAGCCGTACATGGATTTTGATATTTCAGGCTTAAAGTTGGGTAGCTTTGTCTGTGTTGACCTAGGAAGAAATTTTTCGCGTGTCGAGCAGTTATGTCCATAATAATATGTTCCTTTAAATGTTAACTCAGGAAATCAGTATCTTGAGCACCTAATCTCTGTCTCTTTGAAGTTTCTCTTTAATTTCATGATAGATGTCTTTAGGGTTGTTGAATTGTAGTGTGTTTGGAGCTGGAGTTGTGCCCGAGATGTCTACTTTCCCTTGTGTTCTCTGTGCACTGGCACAGCTGCAGCTCAGGTTTGGGCTTCCTGTGTAGTCAGAGGTACCGAAGGTGCTCGCTGCTGGGAATGTGGTGTAAGCCTGCAGCAGCCTTGGGACAACTGGGGAAAGTGACTTAACAGGAATTCTTTCACATTTCTGGTCTGACAGAGTCCTGTCAAGGCTGGTCTTTAGTTTGGTCTGCAGGCGAGCAGTGGCTGTGTGGGAGGAGGGGTGTTCTGCTCTGCAGCAAGGAGGATGAGGCTGTTCTCTGCCTTAGTTCTTATGCTTGACCCGTTAATTTTTCAGGGGGGAAAATGAAACAGGAGTTTTAGACTTTGAGGACTCATTATGGAAGACTCAGAAGGACATCACTTCAGCTCAGTGGAAGAGGAAACCAGATACTGGAAAGAGTTGGCTATGAAATACAAGCAGTGGTAAGGCAGTGGCTTCATTCGTCCAAGTGATTGTATAAGGTGCATAACACTTCATGCAAAGACACACATCTTTCATTGCTGCTTGTTTAGCTTGCTGGAGGATTATTTCAATAGAATTGTTCAAGAATATAAAACATTTCTTTTCATCTTTCTCTCTGTTCCTCACTTTTTCTTGCTAATTGATAATGGCTTTGTTTATATTTCCAAATAAATAATAGAATTGAATAAAGGAATAAATGTGTGATGGCAGTGGACAATTGACAAACTAAAGAGATGCCACATATCCTCAACATCTACAGTGTGAAGACAGACTCTGGGGTTTTTCTGTTTATTTGGACTTCTTTTATTTGTTTACCAGTTTGCTATGGGGTAACTTCCTGTGCGTAGAAGGGAGACATTTGCATATATTTCTCTTTTCCTATTGAGCACATATGTTGGAGAAGAGCACATAGCCTTCTGTGTTCAAGAGCAATGTTGTTTTTACCTTGAGTGTACAAGAGATGGGTTTTTTTGTTGTTCATTATGCTGAGTTCTGTTGCTGGAATTCCTCTCTAGTGCTGAGAATACGCAGGAGGAACTGCGTGAATTCCAAGAGGGGAGCCGAGAGTATGAAGCTGAACTGGAGACTCAGCTGCAGCAAACAGAGTCCAGGAACAGAGACCTCCTGTCAGAGAACAACCGCCTGCGGATGGAGCTGGAGTCAGTGAAGGTGAGAGCTGGTGGTGCACCTTGTGTGCACGTCCTCAGGGCAGGGGTGAAGGGAGCAGGTGTTTGCACACTGTGGTGTCACTTCAGCATTACAGAAAAATTGAGCAGAAGACTGCAGAAAGGATAGTCTGGAAAAATAAAGAAATGCCAGCCTTGTCTGCTCTGGGGATTCTGTGTTCCTTGGTAGAGTTCCTGCAGCCCTGTTCACAGGTTGTGGCTCTGTGTCAGGGTCGATTTTAGATGGGAGAAAATTGTCCACAGTGGAGTGGAGACTAAGTGTGAACACAAGAGAGCTGCTGTTTTAGTCCTTCTCCCATCTATTTAGTGCTTTTGTTCATAGCTTTCTTGCTGTCTGCATCATGCAGTCACAGATAATATTGCAGAACAGTCAGAGTACAAACAGTGCAACTGTGTTTTCACATTACGTAAGGAAACTCAGTTTTAAACCCTTTTTACATAGTTGTGTATTTATTATCTGACATTTCATATAAGCTGGGAAGGAGCAGCTGGTGGGTAACGAATAGAATTGAGAGTTGTGAAACAGTTTCAGTCCTGGCTTTGTTATTGAATCTGTCTGTCTTTAGGGAAAAATGAGTTATCCTCTTTGTGCTTGGTTAGCATTCTGTGAAACTAAGAACCAGCTGAAAGGCATTAACTTCCAGAACTATAAAACATAAAGGGATAGGAACTTACTGAGATGGGACTTCTTAACTCAGTGACTTAAGAAACAGTGAAACTATCTAGAGTATGAAGAGTGATGAGTGCTTCATTTCAGCCCCTCAAAGATGATTGACAGGTTCAGCAAATACTAGTAAGTTCTCTTAAGTTTGGAAAAAATTTATCACTGAAATTGGTGTGCCACTAAATTTAAAATTTTAATTTAGGCCATTTGTTTACAGATGAGTTACAGTCACCTAAGAAATCCTACATTGTGTTTTGTAGGGCTAGCTCAATCTCAGTGGAAGAGAGATTACTGTAATTACACTTCTTCTGTTCAATTGGATGCAATAATGAGCTAATGGGAGTGAAGGTATTTGTGTAAGTGATTAATCACTGGATGAATCCCTGTTTGCAATGCCTTTTGTTTAAACCGTTGTCCAAATGACTGGCTTAAGGAAAAACTCTTCTGTTCCAGGCAGATGTCCTGTCCCTCTAGCACCAGCTTAGCCATTTCCTCCACTCCCTGCTTTATGATAGCAAGACCTCCAAGACTTGTTTCATTGTATTTATGTTGCTTTAATCCTTGTTATTCTTGTAGCACTTTTGAAATATTAGATGTTGTTCATGTTGTATGGAGTACTGGTCTGCTGTTCCAGATAGCCACATAAACCCATGGAAGCTGATGGGTTTGGGGAGAAGACAAACATTTTAAAAATAAAACCCCTAGCTCATTTAATTGAGGAGTGTGTAGACTATTTTCTTTCTCTAGAGTAGCAGGGATGAGAGTAAGGGCCAGTGAACCAGGCTAAACAGTGAAGAATGAAGGCAATACAGAGCCTCAAAAAGTGGAGGGTAGCCATATTTTAGAAAATCTGAAGTTATTCTTCACAGTAGATAACTTTCTTAAAATATATTCTGCTTGAAATAAACCATTCAACAATTGGCTATTCATGCAGCCTGAAAACTGCAGTAACAGCCTGCAGTGAAGGAACAGAGCCACCATTGAGGGCCAGATCAGCTGATAATTTATTACAATTGGCCAAAAACAAAGACTCAGACCTTGCAGTTCTGGTCTTTTATCTGAATCAATTCAAGAGCAAAGCATTAATCTCCTGAAACTATTGAGCAGCAGTGTTAACTGAGCCCATCAAGGGTTGGGATCTGCATCTAGGTCAACACCAGTGAACCTTGCCAGGCCCACACAGCTTGTGGCTCTGAGCTGACCAGCCCATTGTGTGCCTGCTCCCCCTCAGAAATCAGAGCTCACACTACCTAAAAACTGAGGGGAATACTGCTTTGGAGGGTTAGTTTAGAGAGTCCTGAGAAATTAACTCTAAGTCATCTGCTTCTTGGAGCTCAGAGGCTCTTAAATGTGTTCCAGAGATTTGGAATTACAGCAGTGTCACCTCACTGCAGTCAAATAAGGATTCCCTAGTTCAGGATGAATATCTCTTTCCCTCCTTCTTGTCTATACATTTCATGTGCTAAAATAGCTGTGTTCACATCATCATTCACACTAGGCTACTTGCCATGGTTTTCAAATTCCAGTGCATGGATTTGTTTCCAGTGACTTCAAGTGTTTTGTACTTGAATTCTGTCTGGAGAGAATTCACTTCAGGAATGTTGCTTACACAGCAATCTTGGAGTCCCCAAAAAACCTCTGGCATGTTGAAGTTGTCTAGTAGCAAGGTGGTTGAGTATAAAGCATTGTAGTAGTGTGCTGTGGAGCTTTCCCTGTCACATGGGAAAGCTTTGCCATGTCATATACTGTGGAACTAACTCCACATTTAGTGGTAGTGCAGGAGAGAGAAATGATGTGGAATATGTGTCTTCCTCCATGGCTATGCCTTAAATGTTCCCTTGTATATGTGGTGTAGAGGGAGACAGAATTTGGTTTAGGTTCCCATCCAAAGTGTACCTGTACCTGAAATGTTCTGTCATCTAGAATTCTGAACCTGCTTTGGGCTAATAAAACCTCATGGGTAGTGCAGAATCTTGCTGATTCCAGAGCAGCATGTAACAGGGTTACACTTGGATTTTTTTTTCAATATTCTTGTTACTTTGGCTCCTAAATACTGCCTGACTTCATATTAGGGTTCAAAATAAGTGGCTTCTCTTGCATCCTCCTTTGTGTATGGCTGAGAAAGTGTCAGGCTGTCTGGGAGAGGCAAGGAATGGCCATGTGCTGTGAGTGTTGGGAACTGTTCCCAGCACTTTTGTTTGATAAGGAGTGACAGAAAGAGCTCTTGTCTGCTGGCAGCCCAGAAGTATGTGAGCAATTGAATTTGTTGCTGTTTTATCATACATAAAGTGATGTTTCTCAAAAAACTTCAGAGCATCTGCCTTTGCCTTTCAAGGGGCTCAGACAATGCTGCAAAAAGAGAACTTGTGTTGCTGAGTACCTGATGTGCTGTTTGATTTGCCTTTGAGTAGGAAAAGATTGAAATGCAGCATTCAGAAGGGTACAGGCAAATCTCTGCACTGGAAGATGACTTGACACAGACAAGAGCTATTAAAGAGCAGCTTCAGAAATACATTCGAGAACTCGAGCAAGAAAATGATGATTTGGAAAGAGCAAAAAGGTAATCTGCTTTTTGTGTTTGTTTTTTTTCCCCACCTCTATTCTGTCCTGCAAGCATGGTGACACTGAGCTGTTTGTGACACTACTTGTTAGCATTGCCATTCTGAACTGTCACTTGTCTGATGATTCTGTTGAAGAGATTTGTTGCAGATGGGCAATGTGATGACTTCTTTTAACCCATTCCACTCCCCTGACTGCACTCTTTCATATTGTACAAGCTAAAATAAAAAAAAAATAATAATAAAACAAAGCAAACCAAACAAAAATGCAAGTGTCCATTTTCTTATGAGAGAGGGAGTCCTCCATGTGCTTGAAGGATCTGGTAGTGACACCTAATGCACTCTTTTTCAGAGCCACTATAATGTCCCTGGAGGATTTTGAGCAGCGTTTAAACCAGGCTATTGAAAGAAATGCTTTTCTGGAGAGTGAGCTGGATGAGAAGGAAAACCTTCTGGAGTCTGTGCAGCGCCTGAAAGATGAAGCTAGAGGTTAGACAGAAGTTATTTGTATCTTTTCCTTTCTCTCCTGCTGCTCTGTAGCTGTTCAGTCCTTTCCATATGCCTTAGAGCTGGGCTTTTAACTTTGCTTCTTTAAAACCTGCTATCTGAAATGTAGAAACAAGTGAAGAAACTTAAGAATGTTCTGTCCCCAGTCCTTGAACTCCTGACATTGTTCCAGAGCACTCTCAGAAACAAAAGTCTGTTCCAGCCTTCTCCTAATCAGGGCTTCAGGGGGTTGAGCCAGTCCAGCTGGGGCGTGTGCAGGTGTGGCTTCCCATGAGGGTCAGTTTTAACACACATTAACCTCATTGTTTCCTGGCATCTGGAAAGTGGAGTCAGTGAAGCACTAATGAGGAAGTAAACCAAGAGGGCTGTGGCTGACTTCTGGTTGCCTTGGAGTGCACTGGCTTTTTGCTATCTGTCAACAAAGCTGGGTGAGGAGAGAAATACCCTGGAGCTGGATAAATGTCTATTTTCAGATCTTGGATTCTGTGCCCTTGAGTGGTATCCATAAGCTACAGCCAGGCTGTGGGACAGAAGTGCTCTATCCCTTGGCTAGATAATGATGTGGCTTCCACCTGGCCTCAGCTCAAGTTTCCTTCATGTGGAAACCAGGATAGAAAAGGGTACAGCAGGTAGGATCTCAGCCTGGCAGGGAGCCACAATGTAGCCAAGGTGTGCCAAGTTGCCAAGCCTTGGACTTGATGTGCCTTTGCTTACCAGCCTGTAACGTTTGGAAAGGAGTTAATTCCCTGTCTGAAGGGGAGCTTCCTGAAAGGGTTTAAAAATGAAAGCCAGGTAATAGCAACTAACTCTACTGAAACATCTTGAGCCACAATCCTAGAAAGACCTTTAGTTATCTGGATTTTGAATATTTGCTTGGAGTAATCTTTTCTATGGATAGGTGACTTTCTCACCTCCATGAGGAGAAAAACCTTCTGAGCAAAAGATTACCTCCTGTTTTTATCTTGGTGGCTGCATACTCCAGCACTTGCTTTGTGTTTCTTCCTTCATAGATCTACGACAAGAGCTTGCAGTGCAGCAGAAACAGGAGAAACCCAAAACACCAATGAGAGCTCCCCTGGAAGCAGAAAGAACAGACACTGCAGTTCAGGCCTCCTTATCTGTGCCCTCAACACCCGCAATGCGCCGGACACCCATCAGCATACCCACCCCTGGGACCTTCAGGAGAGGTGACTGCCAGGGAACCAGCTCACAAATACCATTTGATGCTCTTGTTTTTGCTGTAGTTTGCTCCTTTCTTTTCATTCCTCCTTTAGCCACAGAGTCGAGTGTGTAGTGTAGTGACACCTAAATGAAATCACCATGGTCTCTGTATTCATAGGCTGGGATTTTTTTCAGTTTATTCATAGTCTGTTAATTTTCAATTGACTTGAACTGTCTGGTAATAATGAGGGATAAGATGAGCTTTTGGGACTTCCTATTAGTTCACAACTGTCCCAGAGATGTTGGTGTAATTTAGGGGAAAGGTTTTAAAAACCTGTGTGATCTGTAATCATGTTCCTTGAATCATCTTCTCTAAGACAGTAGGGTCAGTTTTACTTTATTTTTTTTGTCTTTCCACGAGTAACATATCCTTCTTTAACCTGCCCTGCAGGTCTTGAGGACAGTTATGGTGCAACCCCTCTCACACCAGCTGCAAGAATATCTGCACTTAATATTGTGGGAGACCTGCTGCGAAAAGTGGGGGTGAGTGATGATCTGCCAGGCAATGCTTTTGGAAAGCTGGAGCTCTTGGAAACTGCAGCCAGCACTACTTGTGCTGCTGTTCAGGGCACAGTGAAAAGAGTCTCTTGCCCCCAGGTTAGCTAAGTGTGACCTTGGGTTTGGTCTGGGCTTCAAACGTTTCTGACCAACCCCCACATAAAAATGGACCATGCTTGTTTTTCTAAGTTCTAATCCAGATGGGGATAAGATCTCCCTCTACGAAGTGCATGTGCAGAAAAACTAAGTCAGCATGAGTAAATTGAGAAGGGATCTGTTCCCATGAAAGGCACAGAGGTTAGCAGGCTGGTACCTGCTGTCCAAAAAAGGCTCAAGAGTCCAGCGGTCTTTTGAGCAAGACCTGATGTCCTGCTAAGCTGAAGTTTGGTATTTAAGGTAGTGCTGATGCTGGGAAAGTTATCCCATTACTTGTATTTCATTCCTTATGCCTTGGTTCTGTGTTGTTACAAGCATTTGTATGAGACTTTGATGGGCTGAGCTGCAGAACTGATACAGCCAAAAAGCAACTCAGTAAAGGTGGAGTGATCTAGAATGGGAGCATGTGATGGAGAATAAGATATCTGTGGCTCATTCCCTCTGGTGTACCACCTAATACACGAATAGGAAAGCAGATAGCTCATATGAAGGTTTAGTAATCTAAAAATTTATGTCTGTAAGAAAGATGTAAAAATCTCTGAGGAAAGTGAAGATCTTGTGTTCCTGCTGGTGAGGAGCATCAGCTCCTTAGAGAAACAGATTCATCTTTAGAGAGATGACTGTCTTATCTTTTCACAAATTCAGAACTCATGTGGCACTGGGGTCTAGCAGGTTTCTCTACTGGACAACTCACTCTTAAAGAAAGAAAAATACCCCAAACCCACACACTTCAGTGCCATTTTGGTGTGCCACAATGCCATCTTCTGAAAGAGAACAGTCAGTCTGACACTTGCCTCGTCTGTTTACTTCAGGCTTTGGAGTCCAAGCTTGCATCCTGCCGAAACTTTGTGTATGACCAGTCTCCAAACAGACCTTCAGTGTCCATGTACATGAACAGAGATGTCCTCGAAACACGCCTGAGTCCTCATCAGCCTCTGTGTGATACAGGGTGAGTGCTGGGCTGTGCTGGTGTCTTAGTGACAGCTGTTGGTGTTGGAACTTAGGGACTGGTATTTAGTGTATAAGTCTTTGTTTTGGTAGAGGCGGATTTGTTTTCATAGTATGTGAAATTCAGTTATTCAGGATTACAATTTTAATGTTTCAGGACAGTTTAAAATGTGGAGTCACTAGCTGCTGAAATTCAAAGACTAGCTGCAATCAAATTTTGAATACCTCAAATGTGAAGCAAGTGCAAGATGTGTTTTGTTAAAAATTAGTGTTTAAATGGGACAGAGTACAACAGTTCTTGCTTATTGGTTCAATTTGTTTTATGCTTTATGTCCTTGTACAAGTGATGTCTCAGGAGTCTTTTTGTGTGTAAGGAGACTTCCCTGACCATAGTTTAGATTCTCACTTTTGGAAGAGCTGGAAAAAAAGGTGAATAGTGGGTCCACTGAGAATGCTTTACAGTTGCTAAGATGTGTTTTAAAGTAGCAGCTGACAGGAATTTACCCTACTCAACGTACACATTTCTGTCAATGTTTGAACAGGTTGTCTTTTTTTAATCAAATGAAGAAAAATCAGGAAGGTTATTGCAAATTTCCAGTCAGTGTCTGCTTAAACTCTGCCGGTCCTGTACTGCACATTCTTTAGGCTCTGTGTAAGTTAAGTGCCTATAGTACACTTTGTTTCAGGCTTAATTATTTAGCCAGACCCTTATGCTGGTTTGTCCTGGTGCCCAGTGCTGTTGTTTAGAAGGAATGTTCCACATTGTACTTGCTCCCCTAGCTTGGTGAGAAACCTCATGAGAACTCCTGCAAGAAAGCCTCAGGGGCCATACATTTACATTCATGCAGCTGATTATCTACTGCTGCAATGCTAAACTGAAATTCCAACACCTGTAAAAGATAGTGTTCATTACTCAAAGGGAAATGGAGCCCTGTGTTACAGTGAAACTCAGCTCAGTTAAGGAATGGGTTCATGCAGTTGTCAGAGTGCAGTTTTCTCATCTCAGCTGAGCGGTTTGTTCAGGAAATGAGCAGTTACTCTAAGCATGGTTACACTGACGGAGAAATGCCCTGACTTGAGTTTTGCATTTGCAGGTTGGTGAAACGCCTGGAGTTTGGAACACGGCCTTCACACGTTCCAGGACCCGTGAGCCATCCCTCACAAAGTGTTGTCAAGATGCTGCTCTGAAAAGCCTGGCTGGCTTTGGGAATGAGAAGAAATGTGTATTTCAAACTTTAGTTTTAAAGGCAATATCAGTGAGCAAGCAGACAGCAGTGTCAGGGTAGGTGAGAACTGAACAAGAAGTCACAATTGGCAGTGGCTTCCACTGTGGCCTCTGGGCAAGTTCTGTGGGTGACAAAGTGTGACAAAGCAATGCTGACTGGCAGTGCAGGACTGGGAATTGCTTCCTGCATCAGCTATTGTAAATAGCTCCTTGAAGGTTGCTTCTTTTGACACTGCCAAAGCCATTGTCCTTCTGCCTACAACACAGCAGTATTCACTGTGCAGCTCCTCAGGCTTTGGCTTTTGGTGTTAATAAACACCAGTTCTGGCTGGAGTTCTGTTTTCTACCATGGGTGTTGTGTGCTGCAGTCACCCAAATTAAAGGAGTGTTTTTATGTGGAGAAAGGTGTATTTCTGCAGGGAAGCTGCTCAGCTCCTTGTGGGATGTTTGCTGACCAGAATGTTGCTGCACACAAACCTGCCTCTGTAGTGGCAAGATGTTTCTGTAAGCAATGATTTCCCATTCAGAACAGGTCATGGTTAAAGGTGAGACATGTCTAGTGCTGAGACTGCTCAGGAGATCCCAGAGCTAATAGCATGTAGACATTTTTTTTTGTTTTTAACCCCATAGTGGCTCTTAAAGCCTGGTGGTTGTAGGAGGCCAAACCTGATCAAGTTTCTAGTTCTAACATCTTGATAGGAGGGTTTTACTGCTTTACAAACCTCCCTTCACTAAGGTGCCTTGGGTGTTAGTGATTTTTTTATTGCTTTATTTTTCTATATGCATATATCAGCTGTTACTAATTTAGAAATGCTTTTTTAACCTGAAAAGCCTTTTATGCTAGAGAAGTGTATGTGAGTAGAGAATTATTTTTAAATAATTTTCCCCCTGTAGAATATTACTGCATTTGTTTTTTAAATGGAGTAGGTTAATTCCCAGTGTTAATGTATTTTATGGAAGACTGTAGTTGCACAACTAATCATGACTAAACAATTTTTATGGGTTTTTTTTGGGTTTTTTTGTGGCAGGGGACAGGGAGAGCTTATTTGACAAAAGAATACATAAATGGGTTTGATGATTTTGTATATTTTTTAAGGAAATGCTGTGAAAGCAGCCACTGCTTCCATCTGCAGCCATCTATTTCTCTAGAATATGTAAACCACTGATGATTTCCATTTCTCAGTCCATCTATGAAGTTGGTTTAACTGGGGAGCAGAATAAAGCTTATTTTGAATGCAAGTTGCTTATGCATTTTGAGGTTTTTTTGCAAGTTATTACTGTGGTTTATGCATGTTCAGTTTGCTGTTTCTGCTACAAGAATTGGTGCTTAAGACCATTTAATATGAAGTCTGATTTGCTTGTCTCCAGGCTCACCAACTGTGTTAACAACCAGCCCTTGAGCATCTTTACAGAGCTGGGCTCTGTGCCTGATCAAGCAATGATCAAGTCTTACCCAGTAACTCCTACACCCCCTGTGCTCAGCTTGTCATCTTCATTGCTGTAAATGGATTCTTCCTTTACTCTTTCATGAGCAGAGGGAATTCTCTGGGCTCTGGTTCTGCAGGCTGAATGGTGCCGAGTCTGAAGCCCCAGTTCATGACCTCTGCACTTGTGAAACAAGGTTTAGATTTAGAAAATGATTGCTTTAGCTGTCAAGGTGGATGCTTGTGCATGATTTTCTCTCCCTGTAGTCACACTGCTTAAGGTTCACTTGCTGTTCAATCAAAGGCATCAAGTAAGCTTTCTGCACTGGATTTAGAGTGATTTTGCATCCTGCTTTGCTGTGCATGGCTCCCTACTGCCCTGCTGTGACCACAGAGCTGCTGCTGCCTGAAAGTGCTTGAGCTGCATGGGCTTGAGTAGGTCCTGGTAGCTCCCAAGGGCAGGTTGTGGTCTTGCTGGAGTGCTCCAAAAATAAAAAGTAACTGCATGCTGATCCCTTAGTGTGGAATAGCTTGGCTTGGATCCCTGCATTCAGTGTGGGCTGCTGTTTCTAATGGTTTCTGCCTGCTCTAGAGGCTTTAGTTGGAAATATTTCTGCAGGTAACAGATGTCAAAGGGTGGGTTCACAGCCCACGGACAGACAGGTAGGGCCCCCACTGCTTTCCAGCTCCTGCACCAGAGTGCTGCAAGTCTCAGCAGCTCCTGTGTCTGTCAGCCCTTGGGTGCATCCCAGGGCACCTCAGCACTGTGTGTCCCTGAGGGAATCAAAGCTGTTCCATGTGATTATGCCATTTTACTTCCAGCTCACTGTACAGACTTTATTTCTTCAAAAGCATTACTTTGAAGAAAATCAAGGTTTTGTTCTAAGGATTACAGATCGACTTTTGTAAGAAATATTTCAGTTTTAGAGAAGCTCTGCTGCACCCCTACCTTCCCTTCAAGTGACACCTGTACACAAGAATAGTGGAGTCATTTTTATAGCCTTTTATTAGTGTGTAAGCACATCCATGGTGCATATAAAACTGTAACAGTTGACTTAATTTGAACAAATGATATTTTTCAGTAAGTGATTAAAAAGGCACTTCCACCTTGTGAATTGTGCATCAGGGATGTAGCAACCAGGAGAAAACCCTACATTAATTGAATACTCAAAACAAAATGAAAGTTTGAGAAAATATTAACTGACCAATGCCTTTTTTTTTCCCTGCAACAATCTCACAAATCCTCTATAGTAGACTATAGTTTATTGAGATTTAAATCATTTGAGCTACTAGAACTCACTTTCTGCAAGATTCTCAAAGTGAATGACTCTGTTAAAACTCCCCACCTTTTTGAATATGCTTCATGGGAAGAAAAGTTCTGGAGTACTTGTAGCATCAATCTCTACATTGGAGACAAGGCAGTTGTGCTTTTATCTGTCAGAGGAGTGGGTGTATGTGACCTTGACACTAAGAGTAGACTTATACAGTGCTAAATATTGTCCTCCCTCCCTTCCCCTGCTGCAGTGCAATTTTTAAAGCGTGTTTATTCACTGGCTTTTGTTCCATTGAAATCTCCATCTCTTGCATCCATTTCGTCATCACCTCCATCTATTGCATTCTCAATTACTCTTCTGCCTCCAGATCTACGGGGTGGGGCAAAAGATGCTGGCTCATTTCCCCTCCTGCAGTAAGAGGGGAAAAAAATAAAAAAAAAAAATCAGGTGTTAGGTCATTTGGAATCCTCACAAATAAGCAGAGTTTTGTAACAGGACCTGTGGGGCTGATAGTTCTAAATGCAGAAAAGCCAAGAGCTGTGAGCCTCTAATTCCACTTTCTGTTCTGTAACTTGCAATAGTAATTTGTGAACAGGCTGAGACTCCCAATTGCTTGGAAATGAGATGGGTTTCCTGTTCTTGTGCTTATGTCTTTGTCCTCCTCTAAACAGTCTCATCAGCCCCACTCTTCACCTCATTTCATTGTTTTCCCCTATGGGAGCTGCAACTGAAGGTGCTTGAAAGGAGTGGGAAAAGGGACTGCTCACACACCACAGCAGAGGAGTGTCCCTCCTGTCCCTCTGGAGGAGTAAGCAGAGAGAGGAATTTGTACAGAATTTCTGCCTCAGTTCCTGAAGGGCCGTGAGCCCTGGGCCTGGGGCAGTGCTGTGGATGTCAGCAGACACTTCTGAGCCCCCAGTTCCTCTCTGCACAGGCTGCACTGGTCAGAGCACCACAGGGGCTGTGACAGGTGTGACAGCCAGGTTCTAAGCAGTTCCAATCTCTTTCCCAACAGAGAGAGGAAACAGTCATTGCTTTGTAACCTGGGGACTGATGCTTAGCAGTGCAAGTGTCCTACAGGAAATGCTTTTCCCACTTCATCCCCTTTCACTCTCCCATCTCCCTCCCATTCCCATATATTTCATAGGCACATCCCAAGGCAGGGACACTTTGGTCCTCAAGGTTAATTTTTGGGGAGGTGTGAGCAAGTGAGACAGATGATGGGTTTGTCCCATGGCCTCCATTGCTAATCTGCTCCAAAGCATTTCAGTTTTGTGACATGGCCTCTCACTTGCCCCTCATTAAGCAAACCTTTGTAAAGGCTTGAGACCACAGATAGAAGCAATAAAGTAAATTCATGATCACTGGATATTGTGCCAAAAATGCTAATTTGGTGTTAAATAGATCAGAGACTGCACTTTTGGGTACAGCAATCATGCATAAATATTTAAAGGCTTGTCTTGTCCTTGCCAAAGACTAAGCCAGTGCCCTTTCTGAAGCACCTATTTAAGTCCAAAATTCAGTCTTCCATAGGAGGGAAGAGGGTAGGAACATTGGGTGGACTAAGCTCAGAAGCATGAATCTGCATTTCCAAGATGGACATGTGACATGTAGTCTGTTCTCCATAATTCTGCCCTTAAACCTCAGTGTGAGTAGGCAATTAACTAGGTAATAAAGCTTCATGTAAGATCTGCTGATAATTCATCATGGTTGTTCTGGTGCTGATGGCATGTATGGAACACAGGGGTGTCATTTCTGTCCTGGGCTGAGCTTGGCAGGGTCTAACAGCAGGGTCTCTCATTTTATGGCAGCAGAGATTTATTATTTAGCAAATAAGTTCTAATTAGGTTCATAAATTAGTTCATTCTTGATAAAGGAAGAGCTCTCCACCCCTTTGGACTTGTGCTGTCTGGACTCGGTTACTCACGAGTCCTTTGTGCTGCAGTAATTCATTGAAGTGCTGTAAGGGAACATGGGACTGGAAAGAGAAACAGCAAGAGTCTCACCAAACTGTGCACTACACTTTTGGCTGCAGAGTGAACTCCTTATCATCCACTGACTACTTATTAAACTGTTGCAGTATGCATAAATTGACCAGTTCTTTAAACTGGTATTGGCCCTGTGGATAAAAACCTTTTGTTGATATCTGTTCCTCTTAAAGAAGTTTATGTGTTTGATAATATTCATGTGGTCATTGGTATTGGAACTTCTAGGATAGTGTGGGTATCTGGGACAATCCTTCAGCACCAGGGTTTGCTTAGTAACTCTCTATTTAATCTGCCTTTGAAGAAGTGCTACTGGAGTGGTGCTTGAGTAACAGTCTAACTGGAAATACTAGGCTGACTAAAAGGCACGTGCAAGGACAAGACATCATCTTTAAATATTTGTGTATTCACAGCAAAATCCAGCATATGTAAAATAGAAAATATACAAATATTACAAGGCAATAGCTCCTTAATTTTTGCAGTGCAGGTATTATTCCTATCTTCAGAGAATGTGCTAATAAATACAATATAATGCTGTGCTAGGTTACAGTGTCAGCTTTAATGTCTGTGCTCTATGTTTTAATACAGTAAACAAGCAATGTCTGTAAAATAGCTCTAAAAGCCTCAGTAAAAACTCTTGGTAAGCAATACAGGCACAGAGTGCTATGTAATGAAAGGCAAGACTTTCTCTTGTCTGTGATTGTGTGGTGTGTGATAAATCACATGCAAGTAAGGTCTTCCCAAATCTCAGGTGAATTAGATGGGCTCTTACCTTAGGTCAGCATTACAGTAGGCACAAGAAATACTGTGAAATTCTAATGACATGCTGTGACACTCCATATTCATTAGTCCTTTTAATCAATTTTACTAATCAATGGTGTATTTTATTTGAAAAAAAATTTACTCTTCATGGCAGTGCACAAAGATGATGTGCCAAAAAAAAAAATCATGCAAAAAAAATCAGAGTACTTGCTTAGGTACTCTGTTGGTAGAGCTTGTGAGAATGCAACATTGGTAAGTCTATGTCAGTACATAATCTATTTATAAGAAAGATTTATCACTGATGAACAGCTGATGGTAGCTAGATTATTGTAATATTTGTCTTTTTTGATAAAACAGATTAATGCCAAGATATCCAAGCCTTCACAGTTTGCAGAAACCTCACATAATTTTAACCAGGGCCAAAGAAAATGGAAATTTGTGCAATACAAGCTAGCTGCAAAGTTGAAGGCATGGTACCTGCTTAGTCATGCGAAGGTTCCTGTGTCCCTCTGAAACAGAGATAAAGAGTCCTGGGCAGTTATACTAGGCACATGGTCATGATCAGAGGTAGGTAATTACTTTTAAATAATTAAACAAAGTACATTACAGCCAATTACATTACATTTAGATAAAACAGAAATGAGCTGTATGGTGTTCTATGTAAAAGGGTTGGACACAGCCACTGCTTCATAAAGCAGCCAGGAGCATGTAACTACCCAAGGTGGTGCTAATGGAAAAGGCTGCTACATCCATAACTCCTCACTTTGAAGGGAATCCACATCCAGTAACACTGAAGCATGTTACTGGTAAATACTCTGGCAAACTACTTTGAGAACACAAGTAAATGGGTGCTTTTTTTCATCTGACCTACTGTTGATCTTAGGTAGAAGGCAAAATTTTATGGTGTAGTGATGCAGATAGAGCAATTTCTTTATAACTCAAGTCAGCCTCTTTATTTCAGTGAGCTCATGTTCTCAAACCCAGTGAGTGCAGAACTCAGGGATGTAGTTGACTGATCACAGCTTTATCTTTTTCCCATAGAGTTTTAACAAGAAAATGCAAAGGGACATTTTAATCTTTTCCTTGGTCTGATGACACTGAATTCCCACAGTGGTGAAGTCCACAGAGACTTTGGAACAAGAATAATTTAATGTGCTTTGCTTTTTACTGCCTGTGATGTCCAAGACCGCTCACAGTCGTTCCGTGTGAGTTATGCATGTGTGAAAGTGTGAAAAGCACAAGCATTTCTACACTTTTGTGACTGCTTCTGTACAAAGAGATACAGCCATTATATCAGGGGTGTTTTCAAAAGCAACCAAGCCTAATTCCGTTCCAATTTAAGCCAAAAGGACTTTGATTAGAGAAGAGTAAGGCCTGTGCCAAGTTACCACAGTTCATCTCAGCTGAAATCCTGAGGCTGCTGCAGCCTGTGAAATGCACTTCACTCCTAACTTCAGCCTTTTGTTCTGAGTGCCAAGCTAACACAAGGAGTAACTCTGCAGCATTATCAGTGTCTGTTCTTCACCTGACAGGTTTTTTTTCCACTTTTGTAGTTCACCTCTTAAAGTTTCAAGGCAGGGAGTGGGAAGGGCTATCCCAAACAAGGGTACTCTACCTGAGCTTGCTTTTTAGTGCTGCAACCTCTCGGCCCAGGGCTTCATTGCTCTCAGTAGCTTCATCCAGCTCCCTCTGCAGCTTCCTGCGGTTTGCGTTGATGCGCTGGGACTCCTCCTCAGCCTCCTCCAGCTGCCTTTTCAGCTGCTTGAGCCGTGTGTTGCCCTTCTCTGCCTAAAGGGAGATTTCAGAGTCATGGTTTAATTAAAACAGATCTAAGAGCTTTACGTTCCTCATTTTAATTTCGTGCTTCTGTTGAGAGTTGTAGCGAAACGTGACCCAAATCAAAGATGGAAACTTAGAGCCTGAAAATCACTTTGCTTTGTGGGAGTTCATTGTGCTGATAGCTACTGTATTCAGACACAACCTTGGGTTTTTGGTGCATAGTCCTCCTGCTTTTTGGGCTTGCAGATGGATTTGCACTAGATAAAGCTAAAATTTTAATGTAAAATATGTTCAGCATCTCTATTCGTGTAGCACCAAGGGTGCTCTGCACAGTCCTGCATATTGCTGTGCAGTCAGACTGTTGCAACTGGCTGGTTAACAAGGACTTGTGCTTTGCCACTTGATGTAGCATGGAAGAATTATATTGTCCCATCTTTTACTAATGGACTGTATGGCTCTCCCAGCACAGAATCCAAGCATACAGTCTGCTTTCTAGAGGGGCATTTGCTTGAGGCACAACATGGAAGCTTCCTTTCTTAGGGCAAAACCTAAAAACTCGTATGCCCTCGACTAAGACCCCTGTGACACAGTCTGTACCTGATCTTTGTACTGCTCTGCTTGCTTCCTCTCGTCCTCCACCTGCAGCAGTGCATCCTTCAGCTTCTTGTCCTTCTGGCGCAGCGTCTTGGCCGCCGCCTGCTTCTCTCTGCAATGACAGGGCAGAATTCGGGGATGTGGAAGCTCTGTGCTCTCCACCTGCCTTGGGCTTGTGGCTCATGAAACTGGCACCTAGGACCCCTGTGCTAAAGGAATTACTGAATTTAACAGGTGAATTCTAAGGAAGACTTTAGGGCATGTTCTTCTGTTCAAAACAACATCAAATACATGTCTCTGCTGTATGCTAGAGGTGCTCCAGGAGATGTTTTCTGAAACACAAGGTGATTTCCTCAAGGAATAATCCAACAAGTGGCACAATGTGTTATGGCTATTAACCTGGCAGAGTCATAGGGCAGTTACTCTAAAATATAGGTGAGCAGATCCTTGCCTATGGTACCAGTAGAACTTCTCAGCAATAAAATGGATTAATCAGAAACTGTAGCAACTCCAGTTACTTGCCATATGTCTCAGAAATGTTTAGTGAGAAAGAGACTTTACCAAGTTTAGTGGCACTGAGAGCCTGATGACACAAATCCTGCTTGCCTTTGTTTATTTTCTGTCTCATTAACTGGAACAATAAATGGAGAGCTGTGCCCTCTGGGAGACCAGTACCTGGCTTCCTGTTCCAGCTGCTCTTCGAGAGAAGCAATTTTGGCCTCCAGAGCAGCAATTGTGGCTTTGAATTTGTTCTTCACAGCTCCCTCCATCTCCTGCAGCTTACTCTTTAGCTCTTTGTTCTGCCTCTCCAGTTGCTGCCGAGCGTTTTCGTTCTTCTGTGCGGTCGAGCGCTCTGTTGCCAGCTCATTGTTCAGCTGCTCTGCCTGCAAGGTGGGAAGGGATGCTGTCACAAGTGTTGCATGCTCTCAGAGAAATGACAGGTGGCAATTTGGCATGGCAACCCTCCAGATATTCAGAACCATGAGTAGCTTTTGCTGGAATGGGAACAGAAAGTGCCATGGGCTGGAATGAGCTGTACCTGCTGTACTGCTTTCCTCATGCGGTCACCCATTGCCTCGATGTTGCTTTGCTCCTCTTCCAGCTCTTCCTCCAGCTGGGCAATTCTTGCCTCCAGGCGCCGTTTCTCATCCTGCAGGCTTGTTCTGGAAATTTAAATTTAAAAAGTGAGTAGCTGTGGCTCTGACCATATGTTATGATTGTATTATGGACTGCCAGTATCAGAAAGAAAACTAGATATTTCAATGAGAGGAGTCATATGTGTGCATGTTGTCTTGTCAAGACCAGATGGCTGTTGGGAACGGAACAAAACTTCTCTTGGCAGCATTAGCAGCACGTTCAAAGCCTTGTGTGTTATTTGGTGCATTTCCTACCTTCCAGAGGCAGCGCTTGCAAGTTCCTCTGCCATCTCTTCTTTCTCCTGGTCTGCTTGTTTGCGAGCTCTTTCTGCAGCAGCCAGGTCCTAGAGAAATGGAAAAAGCAGCATAGTAAAGAAATGAGTAAATGTTCAAATAGTTATAGCATGATTCAGAGGACTGTAAATTTTCTAAAGCTGGTATGAGATGGTTGTCTTGTCAACAGAATAAATTCTTGTCATGTCATAAATCTTAGGGAAGTAAAATGAAATACACTTTCTCTAGCCTGTGGTGGCCATTTAATACAGGTAGGAATAATAGCACTAAGCCCTAAAGAATTTATTGCTATTGAAAACAATTTGTGTTGGATTGTACAGTTCATTTCCCTTTAAGGCTGGTGATCTGTACCCTTTTCCAAGGTGGTTTTTTTTTTTCAGTTCAATCTGACTCTGCTCAGTTGTAAAGCCAACAGCTTTAGTGGAGTGCGTGGAGCACATGGAACTTGTTACAAGTCCAGTCCCTAAGAGCTGTTAGATTACTTCTGTTTTGCTGCTGAAGGCCATATGCAATCTCCTTCATTCTGCTGTAGGTTTTCCACTTTACCTCCTGAAGCTGCATGAGTTCTGCTTCCAGACTCTTTGCTTTCTTCTCATTTTCTCTGGCTGTAGCAAATATTTCTTCTCTGGCAGCCCGTGCATCATCCAGCTCTCGTTGGTAGTCCTTCATCTGAGCCTTGTTAAAAAGAATAACAAATTTGTTACAATTTTAGTTGAAAGAAATGTGGATGGAACAGAGCACATACACATTTACACTGTCACAATGCTGCTGAAGTTATATTTCCTGCAGAGATCTGGTAGCACATGTTGGAAAGATCTGAAATGCTATTCCAAGGAGGGCAATGCTTCCACTTGAACACTGCATCTTTTGTAATGCCTATTGTCCATATGTCCTCTGAATATTTGAGACATGTACAGTCTTAATGTTTCTGATTAAGAAAGTTTTTGTTGTTTAGTTGATAGCACATGACAGAACAGTTGATATGGAGATTTAAAGTATAAACTAATTAAGAGACAACCTGATTTCTGAACAGTGTTTTATGCTTTTCAGTCAAGTGATAGAACCCAGATTGAAGGCCTGTAATAGATTTTATCTTACAGTGTTTTCTCTTGATGTGAATCTTTGTTTTCCTCCATGTGGGTTAAGTCAGTAGCAGATGAGTGTTGGCTAGAGAATTCTGGAAACTCTCTACCATGATGAAATTTAAGATTTTAATAATTTGCCTTGTGAATTTCTCCACTATCATTCAAACTGAGTGTTCAAATACTAATATTTGAATGTGGCAGTCTAGTGGAAATTCCCCCTCTGACCAATCATCTGCAATGGGCATCGAGTTCACAAATGTCACCTATTGTGGCTGTGTAAGACACAGCAGTGGGAAAAACAGTATTTTTGGGGTTACATACCTGTAATTTGCGAAGTTGTTTGATGGCTTCTTCCCGACCTTTGTTAGCAGAGTCAGCCTGGCTCTCCAGGTCTTTGACATCCATCTCCAGCTTCTTTTTGGCAGCAGCTGCCAGGGCACGTTGCTTCCGCTCATCTTCCAGTTCCGTTTCATATTCATGGAGCTGATCATTAAGGAAAAAAGTTCAGTTTAGGAAAGTCCTTGGGCACTCTTAAACACTCTATGAATGTGTGAATAGTGTATCCAGACCCCATATCTCTGTTAACTGCGATTTCCCTGGCAGTTAAAACAGATTTCCATTTTGTCCCAGAACTAAAGGTTTTTGAAAGGACTCAGCAATTTGGGTTCTGTATTCATGGAAGTATGTGTGCTACAAGATGACAGCTACAGCAGTTGTCCTTGCTGTCACAACACTTCTGTACACACAAGTTTTATCCTGTTTTCATCTCCAATGCTTTTGTATGCATTCAGTGTACCTTGGGAAGACAGAAGTTTTCTTTTTTCACTTGCACTGAGAATACAGGGAAGGTGGTTCTGACTATGTCAGAAATAACAATTCATATGTTTTATACTATATTGGTGTAGAGTTAAATAGCTACATTTGTTGGTAAGTGTGCATCTGCTACTGAAACAGGGAACCCCTCTTCCTTTTCCAGTACAGGAACCCTTTTTTTCTTCTTTTTTTATCACCAAGTAGAGGGCACTGTAATGCTTTTTTTTCATTATAGTTAATGAGGTGCTTTAATTAATGGCATTAGGTTGGGGCCTTTCAACTGGCTTGGTTAGATATTTACAAAGGCAGTAGTAGGGAATGGTACCTGTCTGAGGAGTTGTCTTTTCTTCTCCTCATTCTGTTCATCTCTGGCTTGTAAATCTCTTTCAAACTGGCCTTTCAGGGCCTGCATGTTAACTTCCAACCTGAGTTTGGCATCTTCTGCAGCCTGTAGCTCATCCTCTAGCTCCTCTAATTGTGTCTTCATCTCTTCTACTTGCTGTTCAAGGGTCCGTTTAGATTTCTCCAATTCATGGACCTTTCAAGCAATGAGAATTTAATAGACTTGTTATGAGAAATAAGAATAATTCTAGTTATACACAGTATACCTGCAGTATAGGCCACATTTGAAACCATAAGATGTGGGCAATGAATAAACTAAATTATTCTGAAAATGCTAGATTAGCTTTATTTTGTACACTTGCAAAACTGTTCTAAAATAATGAGATTCTCTTTATCCCAATCTTTCGTTTTTAATCTAGTCAAGTATCATAATTTAATTTATTTAGTATTAGAAGTAATATAATCATATCCCTGCAAGAAAAGAAGTGATTGGCAATGCAGAAGTGGAAATTTGCTGCAGTTATGTAAGTAAATATAAGGCAGATGACAAAGTCAAATATAACTAATGAAATAAGATTTGCAGAGTTTACAATTTCAAAGAAGTGTAATAACCTAGTACATTATTTAGAAATCAATTAGAATCTTCTTCATACTTGAAGTTATGTTAAAAATAAACATAGCCTACAGATACTTTGCCAAATCCCTTGAAAGTCTGGACACAAATGGAATAACCTTTGAATTTTTTATGAAATATCTGATCTTGCTGAATGGATTTGTGTGCTGCTGAGAATTTCCCACACTGAAAACAATGATCTCTTTTTTTAGCTGCTAGTTTGAGTTATTGTTGTGGAGATTGTTCTAAGGCCAAAACTTACATTCTTGCCAACATCATCTTTGGAGCTAACAAGATCTTCCATTTCAGCTTTCAACATTTTGTTGGTTCTCTCCAGTTCTTCTTTGGCTTCCAAAGCCTCTTCAAGTGCTCGAGCCAACGACAGAGCCTTTGTTTCCTTTTCTCTGGCTTCAGCTTCTGCTCTGTCCCTTTCATCTGCATATTTTGCTGAGATGTTCTTCTCTTCAGCTAGCATCTGTAAAAAGGCAGTGTCAGTACAGGAGGTTATTAGTAACAGGGCTTTTCTATGGCAGCTGTCTTGTCAGTTGATAATTGTGTAATTAAAGTCTAGTTAATTTTTTTGTCCCCTTGTTCCAGTGGACACTCTGTGAGTTCCAGACAGGTGATAACACAGCAAGGGAGAATCTAAAATCTATACCTGATCAAACTTCTTCTGTTTCTTCTCCAGGTTGGAGACCAGCTGACGCTGATTGTCCAAGTCCACCACCAAGTCATCCAGCTCCTGCTGGAGTCTGTTCTTGGTTTTTTCCAGTTTGTCATAAGAAGCAGCTTTTTCCTCAAACTGTTGTGTGAGACTTTCAATTTCTTTCTGAAGTTTCTTTTTACCTTCTTCCATAAATTCTACTGTGGTGGTAAATTCCTGTATCTTCTTCTTAGAGTCAGAGAGCTGAAATTTGAATTCAGAGGAGAAATCTTTGTAGCTGTGACAACAAAACTTGGCAGAGAGATAAAAACTTGGCCAGGAGACAGCTAAGACCTGGAGCTTTCCTAGTTTGACCTGTGTGAAGCTGGTGAGCTTACCCATCACCCAACCTTCATAAAATGAGGCAGAGCACAGACGTAGGATGCACTACAAGACATACAAGACTTGCAAGCCTACGTGTGGAGCTACCTTGCATTTGTACCTGTCCTAGGGATGACACTTTAAAGGACAGGAAGACTGCTGCCTCCATTGTGGAGCACCACTGGTGCCATCTGGGCTAACAGCACAAATTCCCTGAGGGTCCGTGTGCTGTGCCAGGATAATTCTACAGATCCTCTGGAACTGCCGACACAACCCTCAGTGATGCAGCTAATGATTTAACTGTGGCACTGATACCTGTATTGTCAGTGTTGAAATATGTCTCTCCAGATTTTGTTTTGCTTCCACTTCTTCATCCAACTGCTCCTGCAAGCTGTTCTTTTCATCCTCCAGCTGGCGGAGCTTGGTGGACACATTTAGCTTCTGCCGTGTTTCTTCCTGAAGCAGCTCCTACAGTCACCACATCAATTGGCAAGACAGTCATTAGTTTAGGCCTTTATATTGTGCATTTTATGAATATTGTAGGTGAGCTGATCTTGGATGCAAGCTTACCTGTGTATCTTGTAGCTGAGATCCTAAGGCTGCAACATCTTTGGTCAATTTGATATTTTTGCTTTCTGCTTCATTGAGCAAACCGGTGACATTTTCAACCTCCACCTGTGAGATGCCACAGAGAATAAACAGGGTTATTCTGCAAAGCTTTGAAATCTTCCTTAAACTTTCATTTCCTTGGATTTGTCTGAAATATTATCTAATGCCATTTTTGTCTAGTTTACCATACTATTTATTACTCTGTATCAAAACCTAGTCATATTCATAAAGCAATAATAGTATGTTCCTTGCAGTGAATTGCAAAGGAGAATGGGGATTTCTGATGGATTTTTCTTCCTCTTCCCAAGTTTGATAGAATTTGATGCATTTGATTATATTTTCTTATTTATCCACGAGCTTAAAATAATAAAGCAAAGCTTACTGCAGCTATGAACAAGATGTAACAATAAGCTTGATTAGTATATCTGGACATTGAACATCTACCAGAGAAACATTTAAAATGATCTTTAGTTATTTCTTAACTAGATAAGTGAGCATTCTCCTTTCACTGTCATCTTTTCTGAGCATGTGTGTTTAATAGCTGTCTAATACATTTCCAAAAGCCACATACCTCTCAATCTTCCCCATCACCCAAAAATGAACAAACAGAAAGAAACAGTCAGATCTGCATCATGGTCACTGAATCAGTGATGGCATTCCAGACTGCAACACTTACAGAAGGGGTGGTGAGACTAAAAGCTCCCAGGTCCGTGAGATGGAGTGGTTGTAGTTGATTAATTGTGTGATAATTGAGATAGGAGTTTAAAATGACAAAAAAATGAGCATTTTGGCAGCAGGGCCATGATTCCTCTAGATACACCCTCAGGGAACAATATAAACTGGGCTTCTCAGTCCCATGGTGTCACAGCAAAGCATTAAACTCCTTCCTACCTGTAATTTATGGACTTTTTCATTGAGTTCTGTCCGAACACGCTCTCCCTCGGTGTATTTGGACTGTAAATCCTGCAGCTGTACTTCCAGCTTCTTCTTCTTGTGCTCCACATCTTGTTTAGCCTGATTCAGGCTCCTGACTTCATTAGCCAGATCGGCATTGTCTTTCTCCAGTGATTGTTTGGTCTTATCCAAGTTTGCTTTAGCCTACAAGCATATGCAGAAGTGAATAAAGATGATTTATAAGTGGAAATGGTGTTATCTAGGAGATAGTTTTCAAAGAGGTGGATTTCTGTTTACCCGTTTAAATTGTTCCAGCTGCTCTGTGAGCTCCTCCACAGCCTGGGTGTGCTTCTGCCTCATCTCCTGGACCTGGGCTTCATGAGTTCGAGTCTCCTCCTCCAGAGCTCTCTTCAGCACCGTGACCTCCTGCTCCCGCTTTGCCCTGGAAGGTGACACACATCAGTGGGGCAGCAGCAGGTAAGAGCATTCCAGCCCTGTTGCACTGAGCTTGGTGGCATGCCTCTTTGCCCCTTGTGCTACATCTCCATACCTGAGCTCCTGCTGGGTGGCTGTGGTGTCCAAAGTATCCTCAAGCTCTGTCTTAAGAGCCTCCAGCTCCTCACCGAGGTCTCTCTTTTGCTTTTCTGCTTTGTTTCTTGCAGCCTTTTCAGACTCCAAGTCTTCCTGGAGATCAGAAATCACAGATTCCAATTCACGGATCTTCTTGAGGGCGTTGTTCTTCTGAGTAGTTTCATCCTCAAGCCTTTTTGAAAAAAAAGAGCGTTTCATTTTAGAAATTAAAAAAAAAAGTAATAATGATTTCACTTTGAGGAAGACAGTCTACACTAAAGATTTATAAGTTCTGTGCAAGAAAGTGCCAAAGAAAGGGAGGACTGATGCAAAACAGATCAGACTGCTGTACTTTAGCTTGATTCAATGTCTGGAGATGCTAATCAGTTGATTCAGCAAATTTTGGTTGAGTGTTTTCCCTCTTAAATTTATACAGAAAATCCACTGAGATTCTGGAGTGGATCAAGGTCAGACTCTTAATTAATATTTGCCTATTGCCTATGAAGTAGATTGTTACATTTCATCATACTCAACAGCACTGCCCTTGCTTATGGGAAGAGGAGTTTTCATTGACACATGGAAGTAATGTAATAGACTGTTTGTCTATGGAAAAGCAATAGCTTAATTATTTTTCACAAAAGGACATTTAGAAAATGGGGAAGCACACTGAGAGGATGAACTCAGTGTGAGATGAGAGATGAGATTCATGGCTAGAGCTTCTCAGTGTCTGGGAAGGGGCAAGATATGTTCCAGCCTGGGCTTTCCACCATGTGCAGACCCAGGAGTGAGTACCTGGCCAGAGCAGCCTGCAGCTCTTCCTCCTTCTTGGCCAGTTGTGCCTTCAGGTCAGCAATTTGTGCCTGGAGCTCTGCAATCTGCTCATGTAGATCATTTGCCTCCCCTTCCAGCTTCCTCTTAACTTTGTCCAGTTCTTGTCTGCTCTTCTCTTCCTTCTTCAGCCGCACTGAAAAAGGAGGATTTTGGTCACAAGACTGTGGTAGTGCCAGGAGTCCTTAATCTGATCTCAAACTTAGGGAAAAAAATGGTTCTGGCCTCCAGTGTGGCTATGCATTTAACTACAAGTCATTGTGTTTTTGGAGCAACATCCAATGCCTTATTTCTAGCCATCCTAAAGAATCATTTCTTTATCTTTCTCCAACATAAAATTTTTTACTCTCATTTTTCTCTCTAGTCTTTTATATATAAAAATAAAAGGTTTCTGTTGTTTGGCACCATGGGGATTTGGTGATTTTCACCAAACTGGCTTCAGCATAAAAAATTTGGAAATACTCCACTGATTTTTAAACAGTTCTCTCCAGATTCTGTTTAGGTTTTTTTACTCTGAGCCAAGGAAAAAGAAGAAATTCTACAAAACCCTCAATAAACATTGTTCATGTTACCTTCAAGTTCGGAAATCATAGATTCATGTTTGTTCTTGAGCTTTGTAAGATTTTTGGCTTTTTCTTCTTCTTCTGCAAGATTTGTTGTTAGATCACTTATTCTTTCCTCAAGTTGTTTTCTTTCCTTAATAAAAATAAAAAATACTTCTATTAGCAAATGTGTCTGCCATTGGTGATCATAAATCAACTCTTTGCCAACCAAAAATGTCCAGGAGATTGTCCTGTCATGCTGTATTTCTTGAGATGGTAGTGATACATTTCAATTTTTCAGTTACAGAGGAGCTGTGGAGTGGTATCCATGACTTCCATTTTCTCTAAGCTGCTGCCCTTAGAATATTGTGCTCTCTCTGATGGCTGCTAAGTACAGGACCCAGTTCTCAGGAGCATTCCCTTTTAAAAAGTACTGGAAGACATTCTTACTTCCAGTTTTAATCATGGAAGTTTGGTTGAAATTATTTGGTTGAAAACCAAGGGAATTATTTAGTCTGCTCTTGGACAAGAAGACATATCTTCCACTGATTGTGCTTGACTGCTGTAAATATTTTGCTTGAAGATGTTGCTACAGCAGATGTCAAACATGTAGTTTTACACAATTTTGAATTGTTTAAATGAGCCCAGAAAAATTATCAGAAATGCATTTGATACAGGCTGGACTGATGGCCTGGTGTAACTATACATCCATGAGATTAGATAATAAAGAGTATTCCTGTCGTTCTAGTGGAAGAAAAGGTTTTCTCTATCCTTTCGCTGTTTTCAGAGTAAGAAAGTGGACCCAGAACACTCACCTTACTTAGCTTATTATTCTGATCTTCCATTATCAGAATATCATCTTCCATTTTCTTTATCTTGCTATCTGCTGCTACTTTTTCAAGTTGGAGTTTCTGCCTTGCAGCTTCTTCTTCTTCCAGCTGTTCCTCAAGGTCCTTTAGGGGGGAAAAAGAAATCCATAAAACATGAATTCTAGAAATAAAATACTACTTACATAATTCTTAAGAAATGGTTAGTGCTTATTACTGCATGTCATAAACTTCATTGTTTTTATTAAGAACTAGATAATCTGTAAGAGTTGACAACACAGAAGGAAAGATTTGATAGAATAATGTTTTAGAGAAAAGACTGGGATTGAGATGAAGAAGAAGAGAACTCTGGGGGAAAGAGCCTTGTCCCTCCTTCAGTAGCACAGACTTGTATCCTATAGGGGGTTGTGTAGCAAGCACTGTCCTAGGATCTGAGGTTTTCCAGCCTCTGTTGTGTCTCAGTGAGATCCAAGTTTTTTTCTGTATTTGTCACTTTTCCCTCCTTACCAGCATTTGTTGTTGCATCTTTTTCTTCTCTGCCTGCAGCTGCTGGCTGCGCTCCTCCTCCTCCTCAATTCTGGCTTCCATCTCATGCAGGATCTCTTCCAGCTCTTGTTTCTTAGCAGCTAAACGAACTCTCATCTCCTCAGCCTCAGCATACAGCTCAGTTTCTGCCTGAAGCTGCTCTGCCAGGAGGTTCTTCTCTTCAACAAGCTGCACAAATGAAATGGAGAGGAAGTTAAGGCTTGGAGTGCAACTTGGTTGTTTTACTGGACGTTCCTGGGGTACAGGCAGGCAGCTCCACCACACATTCTTGTGTGGATGCTGGGCCTTTACTGAGGTGACTGGGAGCCTGTCTGCACTGACCTGCTCTGGACCATTGCTATGGAGGCAATCATGAGTGCAAAGGAGAGAGACACCTTTATTATAACAGCTTCTAGACGTGGTAAAATGACAGCTAGTGTTTCCCAGAGCTGTAAATCACCTGTGTGTGCTTCTGTTCCAGCTCCTTCAATTCACTCTCTGCTTTTTGTTGTCTTTCCTTAGTTTTTTGTAGTTCTTCATCCTTGGCCTGCATTTCTTCCTCTTGGCGGGTGACTTGCAGCAGCGGTTTCACCTGGAAATGGAAAGGGTTTTAAAAGAATGTTTCCTGTCAGTATTTGTGTTGCTGAGCATGGTGCTTAAAGGACTGACTGGCCCTAATGGTAGTGCTGTCATTGCTCAAGGTACTGTCCAGCCAAGCTTGATGGGAACATCTTTAAAGCCCTGAGCCTCAGCAGTGTTGCTCTTGGCTGACTCTTCATTAATTCCTGGGGCCTTGTGAGCACCTCTACCTCTGATAGTGTCACTTTTGAAGTGTCTCCAGGCCTGTTTTCATCCCTTGATAATGTACAAAAGTTACATCTGCATAGAAAGGCAATGTGCACACACAGGATTGTGTTACTGCCTATTTCTGATTACAGAGGGGATTGCTATCAACCCAAGTAGGAAAAGTTTTCCAAATCCAAAAGGCCATTCTTGAAACACCTAAGCCTCTTTAATAGGAAAACAGACTTTAATTTGCATGAGTGCCCAGCAGGAAGATGTTTAGTGTCCCAGTTAGGAATTCCCAAGCTACTTGGTTCCCCATAGATACATCAGTCTGGATGCTCAAAAAATTCAGTTTTACTCTGTGTTCTCATTATCTACCCCTGTGAAATTATTTCATTTTGTGGCAATTAAAAAAATCTACGAACATGCAAAATCTTCTGTGAATTTCTGCTTAACTAGATTGTTTTCTTCTCAAACTAGAACTACCTTTAATGTTAATGGCATTGTAGAACTATCTAGAGTATCTCTAAGCCCAAGGTTTGTGAAACTAATGAGGCTCTTGCCACCAGCTGCAATGGGCTTTGGAACAAGGAGTGTGCCTGACAAGATGTACCTTGGTATCATGTGCATTTCATTTCTTTTGGAAAACTGAGGAGAGATTTGCTGATAGCAGTCACTCACTTTAGTGAACAGTCTCCACCACTGCCAGTTCCTCAGCTTCAGGTAAGCAGCACAATTTCTCTGGATAACCTTCATTGCAGTCAACTGTTGCTGTCTCTTGGCGAAGGCTCTGTGATTAAAAACATAAAGCAAATTGGTTCAGTCTGAGAATAGAAGGTGTTTGCAAGGTACACACATTAAGCAAAGAAACTCTGGCATGAGAGTCTGCTGATGAGCTACATGGTTTGGGGGGTCTGGCACAAATTCTTTTGTTGCTTTAACAGTGCCTGTGCTTTCCTGAGGAAGGATGATAACTCTGGTTAGCTGTCTGGTATTTTATTTTGGTTTTTTGGCTGTTTGCATTCTGCAGATAGGCACAGCTGTATAGATCTACTCCTGGATGTGAACACATGAGTACACAGGCACTCAGACCTTTCACTGATTATCTTTCTTGAAACATATTTCTTTGTCTGGCAATTTGAAAGCCTTGATAGTATGTAGAAAAAAAGGCATTATTGTTGATAGTTTTGTGGTGTACATTAACTGAGGTCATGCTAGATGATCAGTGCTCCACACTGAAGCTGTGGAAGAAATTATTTTTATGTTTTATAGATGCCAGGGGTGCTGCTACTTGTAGTGCATAAGACTCCAGTCATGGCTTAGAATGCTCCTTTTCCTGCTTGTACAAACACATAAATGTTTAAATGACAGGCATTGTCTCAGGTTATTGTACAGAGGGGTGTGACCAGCTTCACAGTGTAACTGTGATTACACTAATCAGCCTTTTCTGGGCTGGAAGTGAAACCTTCATTGGACATGAGTTCTAATGCAATATAAATAATAATGAAATGTCTCAGTATCTTCAGTTTGTTCTATGGAACACAAAAGGCCCCTGCAGATACTCTGCTGCAGAAAACAGTCTATTTGTTAGCACATATTCTTACTTTCTTGCTAGGTAGCCTCGGGACATAGCTTGGAAGGTGATAATAACATCTGTGATCTTCAGGTCTCTCTCTTCTTCCAGGTGAGCCAGGACACCGGTTCTGAAGAAGATTTTACTCTGTCCAATTCTGTACAAGTTGGGATCAAGCTCTAGTGCTTTCATCTGGAGGAAAACAGGGATATTTGTTAACTCCAGTGCAGAGGTTTAGGGTACTAAAAATCACTTCTCATTTCTGTTCAGTCTCAACACTTTTATATAAGGAGTATAGGCCTGATTATCAATAGGATCAAAAATGCTTTCCTCACCATGAGTATGCAAGCCTGCTTCCCATCCATGAATCCTTTAGGAATGGCATTTGCAGCGAGAATTTCATATCTGCCAAGAGATGCTCATGTTAGTGAGGCTGAAACGCACTGGGTGGTTTTGTACAGACAGAGAGTTGTTAGTTACAGCCCTGCTGATCCCAGGGCTGAGGGGCTCGTACCGCTGGCGGAACTCCTGGAAGACGATCCTGTTGGGGAATCCCTGCCGGCAGATACGGATCCCTTCCAAGACACCATTGCAGCGCAACTGCTCCAGCACTAAATGGGCGTCGAGCTTGCCAGACTGAAAAGGGAACAGAAGGCATTTTCAGCAAGAGTTTACAAAAACGTTACCGTCCATGTATCTTTGTTTGAAGGCGTCGTTCAGCTCTGCCATGTGCAGCGAGCAGCTCAACAGTGCCAGGAGTCTGAAAGCTAAGCATCTGAAATTTACCCTTTTTTCGTGATTTGGAATGATGCAGCGGACGAAGTTGGGGTTGGTATTCCTGAGGGTGGTCATCAGTTTGGTCAGCTGCTCCTTATAGAGTTGTCCAACGGTACGGAACATGCCTTTCTTGGTTTTTGAAGCGCTGGGGAGAGAGCTGCTTTCACTCATCTTGGCCATTTGGTCCAGCCCAACTATACGGTCCACTGAAATAGAGGAGAAAGGATGGAACAGTTTATATAAACCATCCTTGCCTCACATCACACCCCTCACGGGCATTGCAGCTTGACAAAGAGGACAGGTATATTTTTAATGCAATAGAAGCATTCTGACAAATGTACTAGAAGCCCTTCTGGGTAAATGGCCTACTTCTGTCAAAGATGAAAATGTGGATTTTGTTAAGTAGTGACAGAATGGAGCAACTGAACGCCCAGAAAATATTTTATTATGCCCATGAATTAAATAGAACTCCACAGAACTTACCTGAGAGGCTTCATACAATAACCCTGTATTAAATGAAGTCTACAATTTTACATATTCAGCAATATTTTAACAGTGTAATGAATAATTTTTGTTCTGTTGCTGAATAATATTAAGGAATTTTTTTGATACTGCTTAAAACTCTCTAATGAAGTTTCTCATTAATGATGTCTTCAGAACACATTATTCTTATGTCTTAGTTCAGTCTCTTCTATGCTTATCATATTCACACTTGTGTGCTGCCAGCAAGGGATGGCTGTCAAAAAGTTCTGGTAGGCATTTCTCCCTTTAAACCCCATCACTGATGCAGAGTTGTGATTCATACCATCCTTCCAAAGGTCTGCTACGAATTTGTCTGAAGACTGGTTCAGCAGAGAAGTCACATTGTCATTTAGTGGATCCATATTCTTTGTCAGCCAGGCAGTTGCATTGTAGGTGACCTGCAGGGAACAGTGAGTGCTACATCAAAAATTTGTTCTTGATAAGAAATCTGGAGTTATCAAGAATACAGGGCACTGTATTAACACAAATCAGACAAATAATCTGCAAAGGTTTCTAGGGTTAAGAGTGGAGTATTTATTCTCACAAGTACTAATGTCTTTAAAAAGTCTGCTTGCTAGAAAAGAATCCAGATAACCTGGACTTTCAATAACCTTGGTGATGGTAATTCTTGTGAGCTTAGCATGACCATGAATTGCGAATCTTATTTCATGTATTGTGTAATTAAAGCACTTAATAAGCACATTTCATAATTAAAGCCATGTCTCATCAATGCAGGTACCAGAATGTTTCTCTTTGATCCTTTGGGTATCAAAGAATTGAAATTCCCTAAGTCAAAATAGCTCAATCTGCCAAGTACCTTTCCTGCATAGTGCATTATACAGAACTCTGTTTTGTCCTTGAGTTGCTTGGGCTTCTGGAATTTGGGATGGTTGCCTTGTTCTGAAATGAGTTTCTCCACAAAGGACGTGTCAGTAGCCTTGGGGAACCAGCACTCTTCATCCAGCAGAGCCAGGACACCGGGAGGGTTGGTCTGCAATGGGGGTGGTATTAGATCAGAACCATCACAAGCAGAGGCAAACACAGAACACCACCTTCTTCACCCCTGAGGTTACAGATCCTTCCAGGAAATAAAGGACCTCCTCCTGTACTGACATAGAACTACACTACAGGTGTAGTATCCCACCTACAGAGAGAGAATCTTACTGGTCTTTCGATCAGCTCAATGCAAGGTTGCAGGTCAAGGCCAAAGTCAATGAAGTTCCATTCAATGCCCTCTCTCTGGTATTCCTCTTGTTCCAATATAAACATGGTGTGGTTGAAAAGCTGCTGAAGTTTCTCATTAGTGTAGTTGATGCACAGCTGCTCAAAGGAGTTGATCTGTGAAGAGGAAAGAAGTGAATTCATAATGTTAGAAAGAGACCTTCAAGAGTGAACTTAAATTACAAGATGGTATTTGCTATTTTGTATTTCTTTTTGCATGTTAAAATAATTTTAATTTAAGGATCTACATGAGTTTAATCAGCTTGTGTCCCACAGCACATACCTCAAAAATCTCAAATCCAGCAATGTCAAGGATCCCCAGGAAAGAAGCTCCTTGTCTTTTTGTTTTATCGAGAGCTTTGTTCACGCGGGCCAGGATCCAACGGAACAGGCGCTCAAATTTTGCCTTGGCCAGAGCTTCTATGGCAAAGTCTGCCTGGAAGAGGTAAGAGGAGATTGTAAGTGAGAGAACAAACCCACTCAGCTGTTAATTTCTGTAGAAGTGAAACAGAAAACAGATGTTTCCCTTTAGAGAAGATGTAAGGAGAAATAGAAATTGGAGAAGGGAGAACAGCTTCAGGAGAGCTGAGCAGAGTGCATGTGGTACCTGCTCTTTGGTCTGAGCCTTCTGGACAACATCTCGTCCCACCTTGATCCTTGGGGTCAGAATAGATCTTGTGAAATCTGTCACATTAATCCCCATCAGGTGGCACACTTTTTGTGCAGCTAGAATAGAAAAGTGAGATTTTGTTTCAGACTGAATTGCCTCTTAGCTGGTCAGTAAGTGTGAATATGAGTAGCTCATCAAGTATGGAGAATTATTTATCTTCCTTAAAAGCTCCTCTGTTGTACATAAAAGAGATGACACTTGCCATAAAAGTAACATTTGTGATCCAAGCAACAAATTCACCATTCATCAATTTATGGATTCAGGATTACTAGAAAAGATAATGATAACTAAGCTGATTTAAAGCATGGTTTATATTTTAAAGCCTGAGAGCTACATAGATAATAGCAATTAAATAAAAAAAATATTCATAAAGAGTGCTTATTCAGTTGCTGTTTTATCCATTTCTTAATGTTAACTAGATTTTGAAGTGGAAAATCATACCAGTGTCATCTGGCATAGAAGCTTGATCAGTGTTTCTCTCCTTCTTGAAGACAATATTACCCAGTTGCAGGACAGATGAAACAACCCTCAGTATGGCTGTAAGAGAAACAGGTGATATAAATGAGGAACAGAATGGCCACATTTTGAAAACTTTGTTCCCTGCAATAACATTCTATTGCCTGTGATAGTCTGTACCTCTCTGGAAAGAGCAAGGCTTGTTTCAAAGGACTGTGCCATAAAGTGCAGGAGTTTGAGAACTGATTGAGCAAGTGTCTCCACAATCTGTGCAGTGGAGCAAATGGGCCAGTCTGGGAACACCTCAAGCTAAGTTATGCTGGCTTCCCAGGCAGATCCCCACATCTCAGGAATTGGTCTCCCACTCAGTGCCTGTAGCATCTTCCCTGCTCAGTCACTCAAGAGTATTTCTGTCTTTAAAATAAATAAATAAATAAATTATATATCTGAATTACCAGCAGCTTCAAAAATGTGTGGCACTTCTGAATGTCCAGTTATTCAGGGATGTGTGGATATTTAGTTGTGCAACTAAAATCAAATATATATATACCTTTAAAGGATTAGTGTCAAAATACAGAAAAGGTATTTATTAATGTTTGATTACTAAAATATGCATAAATGTGATGCCACCTAATCTCAGGTAGTAAAATCTACTGATATGTTACAGACGAGGTTGTATCAATCTGGGGAGTTCTACTTGTTTATCTGTGAATTTATCTAATTTACACAGGAGAAGAATACTGTCCTAATGGGCTTCTATTTTAGAGCATGAAATCAGAGGGGTTCAGGCAGGAAAATACTGACTCCTGTTGCTGCAGTGGGGAATGCTGCTGCCCACACCAGCACTGGCAGGGGAGCAGACCAGTGTGCAGCAGTACCAATATCCAAGGCTGGGGTTCTGCTCAGCATCCCTGGGTCATTGATGCAGGTGAGGGCTGTGCTCTGCTGCTGCTGCAGCTGCTCCAAGGCAACGGGAGGACGCTGCTTCTGCCACCAGGTGTCACTTGGGACGTGGTGATTTGCATCCCAGGGCCCTGCACACTCCCAGCAACACTGAGAGGTAAAAGCTACGCAGGTGGATGCCTCTGGCAGGCCCACATTTTCAAGAGAGTTTAGTTGTTGTTTCTATTTCTCTTTTCTCTGAATCAGTGAGTGCATATGACCTATTTGAGCCTGTTCCATTTCTTTCCAAAATAAATCAGATTATTTTGCAACTTTTCCATGCTAGTTGTTGGAAAGCTCTGAAAAATGGCTTTAAATGGTCATTACTGTTGATGGAGCTGGCTTAGAGTCAGTAACCTCTTTTTGGATATGTAGGGGAGTCCAGAGAGAAATATTCCCTTTCATAAACACAAATTAGCTTTGCAAAGTGATTATTCAGGGCAAAATTAACCTCTGCATTTGCATCTCCATGCAGTGTCACTTGCAGATGTATATCTTGAATACAGTGTTGATAACAATTCTCACCTGTCTGTTCCTCATCAGTAAAGCCCATAATTTTCATGGCTTCCAAGGTCTCCTGGAACATTTCGTCATCTTGTTGAGAAGGAATAGGCACGTAGCCACTGGATAGAAAGGTGTAATTGTTGAAGCCTTCCAGCAGCAAATCATCTAAAAAGAAAAAGAACAGCTTTATTTAAGTGCATCTACTTAATGCTCTTGGTTCATGAATTCTCCTAAGGAAACAGAAGAAATTAAGATAAATACTTAGGCAAGCCATTGCTCAGACTATTCAATGAGATGAGAGAATCATTAGTAAGGAACTTACTTCTCATTTGTTCAGAAGCTCCAGCAATCAAATAGTAAAAGATGTGAAATGTTCTTTCGTCTTTGGCCTGACGAATTGCACGGGATTTTTCAAGCAAATCTGTTTGTCAAGTGTGTTAAAAAAATGAATAACATTATTCAGTCCTTTCTTAATTGTGCCATCAGCCTCAGAACCATCAATAGTATTGTTGAAATATTTGCCATGAACTTGTCTAAGATGAATATGTGTCTAATTCTGTGGCAGGAGCTCTGGTATCCATATAATCCTTACCACAATAAGCAGATCAATTTCCTACTTGTTATTGCAGGGTAAATGCTGGTAATCATGGCAGTAAGCACAATAGACCTAAATTATTCTAAAATCCAAGATATAAAACTAATAGTTACAATATAACTGATAGCACTTTGAAAATGAAGCATCAATATAATTATTTCAGCATACGGTGGGGCTGCTAGAAAAAAAGAGTTCTTGAGGTGAGTATTGTAGGTATAAAAGCAATTAAATCAAGTTTTATTTATGGACCATTTTTGTGACTGTAAGCTAATAAAAATCAAGTTATCAATAGTGTAAGTATTTCAATACCAGTCAGTGATTCACTCTTTAAAAGCTAAAGTGCTGTAGATAAAACTTCAGTTAAGACCAAAAGTGTTAAAACAGGATTTTTTTCTAAAGATCAGTTATCAAAATAAGAGCAGAATGACAAACAGTTTGTTGCTTCATGTTACACTTAAGGGATAAGGTACTTCTTTATAGCTGCATCGTTCTTTCTCATTTATTGGAGCAAGAAGCTCCTTCTATATGCAAAGATGAGCAACACTGAGGAAACCCCCTGCATATTAATATGTTCATTAAAACATTAGCTCATAAACATAGCCAAGGGAACAGGCAACACACTTGACAGGCGGGGTCAGGCTGAGCTGAATTTCTCTGTCCATTTCCCCTGGAAAAAGACATCAAGGTTATTGATACCAAGCTCACTGCTCTGGGTGTGTCATTTGACACAGCAGTTAGTATTTAGCATCCAGGCAAGAAAGTCCTCTGGACACATCCCTTGCCATTGCCTTAGATATGGGCTGCCCAGTTTCTGAAGCTGTATTTGGGGAATAGCTCCCTTTCCTGTAGCTGAGAAAACAGCCCTGAAAACATAAACCTGAGAGCACTAATGAGGCCACTTCCCTCCCTCTTTGTTTACAGCAGCCTCAGCAATATTTGCCTTCCTTAGACATGCCATGGGCTTGTTTATCTCACTTGCTCTCAGCCTGGTGCAGCTCACTGAAAAGGATACAGGTCTCTATGTTTGCTCCCACGATGTAGCCCGTCACATCGAAGTTGATGCGGATGAATTTGCCCTGTGAATGAAAAGAAGCTCTAAATTGGGCTGTTCTTTCAGGTTATGCCAGGTTTTCCAATATTAGCCAGTATTCAACCTGTTTCATAAGATGTGTACATCACCCTCCCAAGAATAACATGCTTGACTCCCTCCTGCTGGGATGACCTCTGTACAGATTGCCCCCACATTTTGTTAGAGAGACTTAGAGGGACAGGAGTTCTCCCTACTGAACCAGGCTTTGGAAGTGGGGGTAGGACAACATCTTTGTTCTGCTTTGATTTCCACAGGGTCAGTGAGGGAACAGGGTTGGATCTCTGAAACTCTCTGCTAAAATTGACCCACATGGATCCCTGAACTTTGCAGGTAGGGAGCAGAGGTGGGAGAGGAGGCTCTGCAGGGAAAAGAGGCATCTGCCAGCACTCCCAGAAAGAAGTGTCATCAGATAGTGACAGCTCTCAGCTCACAACATTCTAACTCCAACCTGTATAAGTGTTTTTTCTTTTTTCTCCATTTTCCCCCTCTGTTTTCTATTTAATATCTTAACCGTGACATAAGTAAGATGTATACTCAACAATGGTGCAAAGAAAATGGAAGTACAGATTTGGCTTGCAAATACTATGAAAGTGGCTATGTGCTAGAGCAGGAGGTGACTCCAAAAGGTCACACTGCTAAATTGTGAGAGACAATGTTACTGTCAAGTGTGGGCCTGATCTTTATTCTTCTATCAAGCCAAATTCCTGTTTTGGAGGGGAATTCTAAACTGTTTTTAAGGGATCAGTTTTACAGCTGTCTTTAGAGAGAAGATGGGGGCCACTCTCTGTACACTGGGTTTTAAAAGGTGTTTTACCTCCCCCTGACACAGACAGAACTGGATCTCTCCTACTTACGAATCTGGAGGAGTTGTCATTCTTCACAGTTTTGGCATTTCCAAAAGCTTCAAGAATAGGGTTTGCCTGGAGAAGCTGTTTTTCCAGCTCACCCTAAAATTCATTCAGAAGCAGTTAACGCTAAACTTCATAATTACTTACTTGAAACTAACACTGGTACACAGGAGAGAAAGGTGAAATCTAATTTAAGCCTCTAATTTTTTTTGCCAAATATTGCATTTCATGTGGATTTGTTTTCATTCTCTATTAATCTTTGCGTTTATCTATTTGTGCAATTGACTGCTGCCTTTTACATGACCCTTTCCCAGCCTTGTTGCCTGTGACAGATCAAACTCTATTAATCTGTTTAGCATCCCGACTGGCCTTCCTAAAAAAAAAAGGGTCATTCAATGTCAATTATTTTTTCCAGTTTAATATAATTTTTTAAAAGGGATATTCTTTAAGGAACCTCTAGCATCTCTTTTCCAAGTTAGTTTATTGAGACCCTTTGCTAGCAAATGACAATGTAATTAGAATAACTTGCTGAGAATAATTTTAATGTAATGCAGCACAAAGCTACAAAGCAGATTTCATCAAGTCTATTAATAATGATCCATGCAAGGCTACATAGGTTAAATATGGAATTGCATTGATTTATTTCAAACTAGGATAATGAATTCTCATGCAAACACACAAACTTCATATTATATTGTTAATTGTGATTGGTAATTACTAAGGAAACAAATCATGCAATGAAACAAGCATGCACTTAATTCTATATATTTACCTAATCCTATTTCTAAGCAAATCAATGAAATTGAAAAAATACTTTGCATATGTGTACAGCTTTTCAGAACTTTTCATTCAACTCTGTCCTGTGAGATCATTTACATTCACATTTACTTTGCCACACTATTCTTTGAGAACTACTCTCTAGTAATATGCATTATTCAAATAATTCATGCTGAAAAGGAAAACGTCCTTGATAATAAGATATAATTTAAATAATTTTAATTAGAAATTAAGGCAATATTTCATTTGAATCTAGGAAATTTGGAAAATGAAAGTGCTTCCCAATTAGTGTGCAAATCTGGTAACCTTTTCCTAAATGTCACTCCTGAATGCCTTGTAACTTCTGTGTCAATGGTGAGAACTACCTCAAAAATATCATTAAAAAGCTTACTACCCAAGAGCTGGAGGAAGAGGGAAGGAAGATTTCCTAACAAGTTCATACAGGAATCCCAGAATAAGAAATGAATTCCTAAAAGTCCCTGAAGATTGTCTGTACTGGGCAGCTCTGTCCAGTTAGACTCTGTAGACTTAAAATTTCCAGTATAAGCAAAGAGTGTTGCTGCAATCAGATGGTGACATCTAAAATAGAACCTTGTCTGTTAAAATGAGACAGACGCCACTTTCTTCCACTGAGAACTGAACTATGCCACAAACCTGGTATAAAACCTTGGCTCCAGATGGCCAGCACTGCGTGCAGCTGTTGGTGCACCAAACTCCACAGAGGTGCCGATGCCAACCATGAAATAATTTTTTTTTGAGAGAGAGATTTGTCAAAGGAAGTATTAAATTAACTAAGAGGGAACACTGTCATAGCTGGATTCTGAGAGGCAGCAGTTGGAATGGGGCAAAAAAGACTGCATGAAAGAAAATAAATCCCATTTGCCTGGCACAGAAACACCCAGGGTGTGCCAGCAAACCTGCCTGTATTCCCAAAGCATTGCTATGTGGTATGGCACACAGAGAGGAGGGCCTGTAACACACCTGCAGACAGGTGCTGCAGTGGGAATTGCTCTGTTGCACGTCACAGCAGCAAGCTAAGAACATGCTAACTCTTGTGGTGGTGGACAATTCTCAACAGTTACATGGAAATGTAAAATTCCAAGCAGTAACAAATGGAAAGCATGCAGCCAAACAAATCAAACACCGTGAGGTTTAGGAATTATTTCACGACAGTCCTAAAAAGTTCAACCTGAAGCACAGAAAGCATTTGGGTATTTCATTCAGAAACCACATTGTTTAATTTCAGGCTGAATGGCTCTTCCAGGATCGTGGGAAATATAATTCAAACTATGGCAATTGGAACACACACAGAGATACAGAAGAAGGTGATGTTTGAAAGATGACCCTGCCTGTGTCAGACCTCATTCTTTACCATGGAGCCTGACACAGTTAGGGTTGATTTGTGAGAGCATTTGGTGCTATTGTTGCCTTTTGTCATATCATACAACATATTTCAACAAAATCTCTCTTGAATTTTTGGGGTGCAACAATAGCATGCAGATCTACACTCAGTGCCTTAAACACACACCAAACAGTCTAAGTTACTCACGTAGGCAAAAGATGGACCTTGCTGTGTTGAATAACATGGTACAAAACAAGTGTCAGTATAATTTCCATTAGACAGACATTTTTATTGTTTTTTCCTGTACTTAAATAACCAGTAGACAGTTTCCATGCAAATAAACCAGGAATACAGATATGAACAACCTCCTGCAGACATACCAAGGGTACCAATACCATTAACATACACAGAGCATTTTAACTGGAGGAAAGAAAAAAACCTGAAGCAAAGAGATGGGATTTGGATCCAGTCCCAAGTTAGTCTCTCATGACCAGACAAGGGCAGGTATTTTTATCATAAATCCCTAGTTCTTCTCTGGTGCATTTTGTTATTAATTGTATTTTAATGACTGAAATTGCAGTGTCAGTAGTCCTAATCACTGAATTACTATTTGTCAGCATGATATAGAACAAATTAGACTTTTTCTCAGGTCCTCTCTGATGGATATTTGCTATCAGGTCTGTTTCAGGGCAAATTTGGTCCTGAGATTCACATGATTCCCCAGAGGAGTCAGCAGCAACTGCAGTTAGGGATGGCCTTGGCACCCCAAGTTCATTTACCCCAGACACTGAGCAGGGACTCAGTAGGAAGAAATTACTTTTTTTGCATAAACATTAAATATTAAACATTAGTCTTGAACTGTTTCCACTAAATTTAATCACAGATTTCTAGAACATACTACTCAAAAGGACATCTACTCCCTCCCCTACCCCAAATTAGAATCCACTGTAGATAAAATCCCAGTTGTTTGTGGAGGAAGAGGGAGAGCTGCACACCTCATGCTCTGCTGACACATGGGCAGGGGCAGCTGTGAGACCCAGCATAGGGTTGGTCATGAGATTTTTACTTTATTTCCCACTTCCCTACTAATTATTTGTCTTTCACCCAATCTTGTAGTTGAGACACAATGAAATGTCTTCCTGAATTAAGCCTGTTTTGTCATAAATGTGAATTGCTTCATTTTTTTTTTTGCAAAAGTTTTGAGTTATATTCGAAAGGCTGGAAATGGTGTAGGACCTGGAGTTGTATCACTGAGAAGAGCAAAGACAGCTGAGAGCCTCAGCCAGGGCAATGATCTCCAGGAACTGGGCAGGTATATGGCTCAAAGTAAGAAAATGAACTTTAGTCTCTCAGGCAAGACTATATATTACAAATTTTGAATGAACAAAGCACTTAGAAAAAATTGTGCCTTTCAAAATCATTACCTCTGACAGAGCAGTAAAAAAAAAAAAGGACAAGTTTCATACTGGGAGTCTTTGCTAGTTAGTAAGAAAACTTACTAACAAATCCAAGCAAAACCTTGGAAGTTTAAATGCTGGTATACATTTTTGTGATGCAGTTGGACAACATGTTAGTTACAGGCTTTCCCAAACTTCTCAGGTGGCAGAGGTCAAGGGTAAAACAAGGACTCAAGGCTTCAAGGCCTTCATACTGGGATATAAATAGATGCTGTGCCTATGGAAAGCTATGAGTGTTTCTCTTCTCCCCAAACACATTCTGATTTGATGCCTAAGATGGTGTCAAACAATTTTTTTCCTTCCATAAACAGAGAACTGTGATGTGATTGTGTACTCTCAATGTGCCAAGTGTTTGAGAAGGCACAGTCCCTGCCCTGCCACCTCAGAGCAGCCCCAGGGGCTGGGGGAGGCTGGGGATGGAGGAGCTCACTTACAGTGACACTGGTGTCCTTCTTGCCCTTATGTGATGAAGCAACAACAGCCAGATACTGGATGACCTTTTTGGTATTTTCTGTCTTGCCAGCACCAGATTCACCTCTGAGGAGAAAAGAAATAACACAAAAGAAGGTAGGTAACCAGTAGAGTCTTTCTGCCATGGAGATGTATAAAAACAGGACTGGAAACTGCCCAGCTCAGTTCTTATTTACCCCAGAACACCACCTCCCAAATCCACCTGACTTCAGCCTGCAAAGAATGCTTTATCAGAGTTATATCTCTGTCCTGGTAGTATTTTGAGTGGACATTGGGCCATTTAAGGGAATTCTAAAACATGGTGCATTTTTGAACAGCAGTTCATCTTGCTTGGCAGCATCTGAACACTTATGAGAAGTGGAGTTGGCAGGGAATCTGTTTATATTTTAGGTTCAAAAAATACAAAATTAACTATGATGTGATACAGCAGTAAAAGAAAACATCAGCAGTAATACAATGGTTTTCTCTTCTGAAACTCTGGCATTAAAGTAGACTAACAGCTTGATCCTGCCTCATCTGGATTTTGTGTTCAGATGCTCCTTGAATTCAGTGGGACCAGGAATGGAACTGCCTGAGGAGTCCCTGCTCACTGGGTAATAAGGGACACCGTGGGGAGATGTCTGACAAGCAGAACTGGCATCTCAGCTCTGCTCCTTCCAGTGTCCCTTGGGAAGGCAGTGGTGACTTTTTCTCTCTTGGAAGACTTCCAGGTTAAGTTTATTTACAACTCTTAAACCCTCTCTTAAAGTAAAAGAGTGTTTTTCAAAGTACAGATTTACAGAGTCTTTTCTCAATAGAAATTTCCAGCCAATTTTCCTCTCTAATTGTTACATTACATCATCTTATGTCTTTCAGATACCTCTGGCTCTGATGATTATATGGACAAAAATGTTTTTATACTGTTCTGCTCAGCAGTTAAAAAGGGTGGTAAAATGGGTGTGGATGTAACAAATGAGTTCTTTCAACTGAGCTGGTGCTGTGAGGAGAGCAACAATCTAAGCTGGACCTCTTTTTCTTTGCATCTATAATAAAATGGATTTTTTTAAAAATAAAAGAACAATACATTCAGAAATCCCAGAGATGTTTATCAGCTCTTTTGAGTCTGAAGCTTTTTAGCTGAATTCACTGCTGTTCTGCTTCTTTTCCTAATTAGGAAATACAGGAGTTAATTTCTCTACAAAAGGAATGGTGATAAATGGACATAAAAATACAGAGAAGTGCTGGACAGAACTTTCAATACAGAATGACATTGATATAAACCTTAGGAAACCAGAAACAATTCCTGCCTGAGGTACAACATGATAAGAACTGTTTCTTCTGGCTTTTAGAATTTGAACAACAAAAAATTGAGATTAATAGATTCCTTTTCACAAGACCTGGGTTAATTTGCAGAGTTCGGAGATTGGATTCATCCATGCCTGGGCTCTGGTGCTAAAACATTTCTATGTTTTATTGATAAAAATTAAGTGTCCTGGGAACAATTCCAAACCAAGCACACCAATTTGAAGCCATATGCATACAAACTTGTCAAATAAATCTACCTTACAGCTTTGTTTCTTTGGAAAAAATAAAAACAACCAAAACAACTTTCTTCAAACAAACCCTGGGCTTTGAACTATTCCATTTTATTAAGGGTTATTTGCAGTTCATCACATCATCATTGCATTTCCTTTCTCCCAGGGCAACAGTGCCCATCTTTTGGCTTTTCCCTGAATCCCTCTGAGTATTACCATATATGGCATCATTTTACTTGTAATTATCCCATCATCCTGTAATACTCCTTAACTCTTTGCTTCTGCACAGGCTGAGGGCTTTCCTGTTTTCTGCAGATAGATTTTGGGGCTTTAACTTCCTTTTGAAATAGACAATAAAAAAGTTCCTCAGCATGAAATAGAGCACACACAGAACCTCAGCTACTTTAGGTTAATTAGGAAAAAAGTCTCCAAGGTCAATAAGTAATGAAGAATAATGTCTCTAGCTGATGATACATCTGATTTTAAACATATCAGATCAGCCATAAATGTCCATGACAACAGATAGGTCTGATAAACAAGTATCCATTTAACATTAGTAGCCCTCATGCTCTGAAGGACGTGTCACAGCCATATGACATCTGATTTCACCTCAGTGATGAAATGCCACGTCTTTGTAAATGTACTAATGAGGAGGAATAGCTACGTGAGGTCAACGCCTCTAAACAGCAAGAAGTTTATCAAGGGACACCCAGGAGGAGGAGAGCATGGGAATATCATAGTTCACTTCACAGGTGGATGAAATTCCTCCTAGAACTATTGAGTTGCAACAGAATTGTTCATGCAGAACAGGTTTTTTCTTTGCATCTGCCTTGAAGTACTATCATTTCTGAGGGGGCAGAAACAACTTCCCTTGTGAGATGGTATCAGAAATCCCACCTGTTTTAAAATCTACTTGCTCTCTTGAGCTCAGTGACTGAATTTTTAAAGATGGGTCTTTTTCCTGCAAGCATCTTCTGGTGGTTTTGGCATGGGCCATACACAGATGGAGTTCCTGCCAGGAGGCATCTCCTCCTTTCTCCTGAGTGCTGATTTTCCTCAGACTTACTATGTTCCAAGTAGGTGTTTCCATATAAATGCTGTTACCACTCTTCTAACCATCATGTTTAGGATGCTGAATTTGTTTAATTGAAGTCTCTCAATTCTTTTTCCTGCCATACCCAAGGGAGCACATTTACCTAAGGGAGCACATTTCCCTGCCATACCCAAGGGAGCACAATTACTGCCAGTGCTGTTCTTTGCACCCAACTCAGATGGCAAAAAAACAGATCAAAAGCAAGCCCCATCTGGGCAGCCCAACAGCAGTATTTTAGCTACTTCCTGTGCAAATTTTCCTCCTAAGAAACTCTCTGGCTTTCCCAGAGCAATGGGCTCCACTAGGCTAACAGGCTTGCTCTGTTAAAAATACCATTCTCACATTGTGGGGTATAACTGAAACTTATTCTTCCCTCATTGCTTGCCAGGCATTGTTTTAGGACCTCAGTACAGGATTTAAAGCACATAAACTCACATGTATAGTGCTATAAACTCACATATATAGTGCTCAGCTATAACAGAGCTTTTGTACCTCTTGAGCTACAAAATCCTGCATTACCTTCCCCTTAAATGGGAATTATCCCAGCTAGAATAGGTTTCCAAAGGTGACACTAGCAAATTGGCCCCATTGTTGGGGTTGAGCCTGTGGTGCAACTAGGACTCTTGTACATTTGAGAACAACTGAGAAAAATCAGTTTTAAAAGTGTATTTTCTTCTGTTGTTGCTGAAAATTTGAAAGCTTTCCATGTTAATATTATGATATGAGACTTAGCTTAATTCCACTTTTGGAATCATCTGAGAAGCAAGGAGAGAATTTATTTTCAGCCTTTGTCTCAGTAAGCACTGACCCAGGAGAATTGCCCGCTCACACATCCCTTAATCCGGCGCTGTGGGAACCCCCCTGCTCAGGGCACTCCACGAGGTGCTCTGAATCACATCAGGGCTTGGCAGCTTTTGTCCTGAGTATGGGATGTGCAAACATAATGAAAAGCTTTGTCCTAGACCAGCTGTACCCGACTGGAGACTCAGAAGCCACTGATCCTGCGGGTTTGCTTCCAAAACGATTCCCCAAGGAGACGGAGCAGGGTCAGCACCAAGCTCCACCAGATATCTGTGTGGGACAGGGGCCAGGCAGCAGAGCCTGCCAGCTCCAGCCTTTGAGATTTACTGAGCTGGGAAAGAGGAGTTCAGCTCTCTTGTGGAGGAGTCTTTGGACTAATGGGGCTTTGCAGTGTGGAGATGTTCTGGATGATTTTGGTTCTTGACACGTGTCAGGGAAGGAAATGGGCTGGAGTCCCATGGCTGGGTGAGGCTCTGGAGAGATTGCCCAGAGAGAGAGAGAGGGGAAGAAGGGGAAAAGGGCAGGATGGCCCTTTTAATTTTCTCTATTTTACGTATTACTGCTGTGAAACAGTTTCTAGCAAGATGGCCAGGCAGTTTCAAAAAATGATAGCTGCAAGAAGTGGATCCTTTAATGGATTTTCATGAGCAAAAAGGCATAGATCTGCAAAAGGAAGTCTCTTTCTTGAAAGTACCAATGTTCCAAAGTTAAAAGAAGATTTACTAGTGGAAAAATAAACTAAAGTACAGAAATAGAAGGAGGAAATGCATATTGTAAATTAGTCGTCATAACCACGGCATGTTTCGTCCTGGGAAGAATGTGATGGTCAATTTTTACTTCATCATTGCAGCAATTTTAGATTTCTTTTTGGTATTAATGCATTTGGGGGCAGATTTTTGATTTGTACACTTACAAATACTGAAGTTTTGTAACAGAGGTTAGAGCTATGATAGCCGTTATGGTACCAGACACAGTAAACAATTTTTATTAGGTGATCATTTTTTTCCAGTCAGCAGTGGCAGTCAAAAGTAACATTATGGCTGGTGATCTGTAGCAGTGCTTTTTTGAGGGTAAATATATATTCAGTCAGTAGCCACATTATCTCAGATAGCCCAAACCTGACAGATTACAGCACCATTGCATGAACCTGCTATAAATAATGCACATGCCAGCTCTGCAAAGGTGTTAGCATTTACAGAGAATCAAATCCCATCTTTTAGCAGGAAAACTGGAAAGTGCCCAATTTAACAAAGACAAGATTCTGTCAAATGCATTCTCGATGGCATTCAAGCAAATAAAACCAACTAATAAGCAACAGAAGAATGGAGAGAGAGTTAAAACTGAGGGTCAAGCTGGAGATCCTTGTACGCTTCAATATTTTGAGTGATTTTCCAAAACAGGCAGGAATGACAAACCAGTGGGATTTTGTGGAGTAATAACCAAACTCCCCAGTTGTTCACTGTAAACTGTTAAATCTCTAAGTTCAGAAAGTCAATTTAAAGAAATAATTTTATGCATTAAAGACTTTCTGTGACACTGATACCTGCTCTTTATTAACAGGTCTATCTACTGATGTAGGTTTGGGACTGGAGCTCAAGCTTACTGAAGGTGAGGAGAATGTGTCCATCCCACCAGAATTTGAATCAATTTTGAATAAAGATATTGTGACATATAGAGATATACTAAAATAGATGGGTTTACTTACGTGCACAGGATAGACTGGTCTTCTCTATCTGTGAACAAAGAAAAATAATCCATTAATTAGGGAAAATGACTTTTCTGACAGAAGCACTTATATTTATAAGGATTTACATTGAACAGCTTAGACCTTCTAAAATCTGGCTGACCATGATTAGTAAAAAGTACTGGGTTCACATCTTATTTAATTTGCCCTTGAATTTAAATAACCATCTCTAATGGAAATATTTTGTACAAAAAAAATGAACAAAAGGTTAAGAGGTCAAAAATATTTTTTGTAAATTCCATTAGAGATGAACTGTAATGAGGACACCAAAAAGATCAGGCTCTCTGTAAGAAGATTATAACAAAATTTCAAACCTGAACCTCAAGTTTTTACCATGCTTATGAACTATGGCCAGCAGCCCACTTGAAACAAAGTCTGGACAGATAAGGCATCAACAACTAAAATGTTTTAAGCTGGTCATGCAAAGCTTTGACTTTTGAAAGCAAAGCAGTTCAAATACCTGAATAATTTAGCCTTTATTGTATTTCAGAGCAAGAGACAACTTTTATCAAGAGGACAATTAATGTCTTTGGGAGATCTTCCAAAGAGTAAGATAAAACAAGATACTTTAGATTATACAAGATCATGTCACCAAGTATGTAAGTATTCCTCATGTTTTTTACTCTGAACAGACCATCAAACACATTTTGGATCCAGATTTATAAAAAGGAGGACCAAAGTTTCCATTTCTGCTGTGTGAGGCATGTGAGAGGTTTCAGCACAGCAGTGCCAGTGTTCTGTAGTGCTGCAGGAAGGGTCAGGATTGCATCCCATCTCCATGACCTGTTCTTGGAGCAATCCTCCCTGCTTATTCACTTGGAGTCGGAGTTTCTCTCTGCCTTCAGAACTTTTGCACAGATTTTTCTGCCAAAAGGCACGATGAGCATGTTTGCTGTGATCCATTCTGAGGTACAACTGTTTCCTTCACTTGTCAAACACCAGGGCAAGTTTCCCAGTTCCAGCCCTGTAACTTGGAAGGAGAACTAAACAAGGCCTTGAGCAACCAGCCCCAGCACTGAAGTTTGCCCTTCTTTGACTGAGATTGTCAGTTTTTACTTTACAGATTTTTTTTGTAATTTTTTTTGTAAAACCCTTTTTCTGACTTAGGAAAATAATTCCCAGGCAGGTCAAATACATTTTTGAAAAGTGTGCTTAGTTTCCACATCTGAGACTTGGGGCAGATAATCAGGCAGAATCCAGTGCTGCTGTATGGTTTGGCATTATTTATCCAAAGCAGAGGCAGCACCAACCTTTGCTCAGAGGTTCAGACATGAGCTCCTTTTGCTCAGTGTGTGGGGGGACAGGAATACCTGTCTGGCTGCTCACCCCTATTGCTGACCCTGCATATCACAAGTACCATGAGATAATTCAAACCTATTTAAACCAATTTATTAAGCTCTCAAGTTGTAACTGCTGCCTGGCCCACAGCCAGTCCAGGAAAAGCATTAGAGGATTCTGCAATGGCTTGGATTGCTGTGAAACAACTGTTCTGCTCCCAGTTCCTCAATAGCTATAACATTAACTGCTTTATTGATCACCATACAACAAATGGTGCCACTTAACTGCTTTGTTTGGTAAATTGGTACGAAATGCCTCATTCCTCATTTTTATTGGAGGTATTTGTTAGCAATCAGCACTGCAGGACTCTTCCACATAAACATTTGGGAGGAGAGGAGCTGTGAGCCATGTTTGTCTTTCACTGCAGGGTATCAGCTAGGCTTTCTTCTAAGTGAAAAAAGTGAGACCATGGAAGAACTTTTGCTAAAAATACATTGTTGTGTAAATAGAAACCATGGGCATATATTGATATTGCATCACTAACCCATAAATACCATAAAGAAAATAAAAGTGACTCTTGATACTGAGCTGCCAGTGGAATTTCTGAGCTCAGGGAACATTAGAAAAAGCTGGTGTCCAAGCCAAGTATTTTCTCACTACTCATTGCTGCCCTTCTTTTGCTCCTCAGTAGGGGAACACTCCCAAAGGTGTCTCACAGACTGTCCCACCACGGGAGTTTGTGGCAGTGCCTGTGAAGGGGCAGCCTGGGGACATGTAGGAGCAGAAGAAGGATTAGGAAGGTCAGAAGTGGCACCAAATGTCCTCAGGGGTAGGTTAATCATGGGAGAAACCTCGTGCTGGCAAACTGTGCTGTGCACACCCACCGAGGGAGAATTCCAGATGTTATTCTGTCTCCTCCATCAGCTCTAACTGCAGCTCTAAGAAGGAAACTTCTAAGGAAGTCCAGTCCTGCTCTGTTATGGCCTGAGCTGCAGATACTGGTCTCATTTACTTTCAAAGGCTCTCCCATTGGATTAATCCTATTTCTGTTCTGGAATGTTTCATTCTATGCAAAAAAAGACTGTGCCCTATTTTGTGAGACTGCAACTTTATGTGGTTAGATGGATTAGAGGAGAAAGAGTTGTATAAATAAAACTCCTTAAATATAATTCCTGGGGCTTAAAAAGCAACAAAATATGTCTTCTAGATTCTAATATCTTTTTGGCTAATGCTTTTTAAAAAAAAATTGACCCTACCTGGAAGAGTATCATCCACCTCCCTGTATGTCTATATTAGATGTCTAGACATTTTTTTTTTTATTTTCTCCTCAACTTTTAATAGAGACCTACACTTACATTATAAACCTCACCAGCTTTCCTAAATGTGCAGCAGAGTTGTTTTTTTTTTTCCTTTCTGGAATCTGCTTACTTTTTTTACCAAACACCTCCAGTTTGCCTGTAAGAATTCTTGCCCCTCTGTTCTTGATAGACCAGTTAGCTCTGCTTAATCACAAACAAAATCAGATGGTTTATCACAATGAAGCAGCAAGTTGGCAGCTTTACCATAAAAGGAAAAAAACCAGACTGAAACCATGTTCCCCCACTAACTTACTGCTTTACATTTGTTAATAACTGCACTGCCTAAAGGGGACATTTCTGTACAGTCCTGCTGAGGACACAGTAAACAGATGGCTTCTCACAGCAGCCTCCTTTCCTAAGGCCTTGGGAACTGTGTTTCCCTCCCATACCTCCAAGTAACCACCAGGTTGTTTGTTTTTCCATTTTTAACTCGAGCTTCCATAAAAGTGGCTCCACAGAAAATAATCTTCTTGAATCTCCAGAAAGCTGTAATATATCTCCTCCCTGATGATTTACTGCCAGAAAAGTTAATAAAGGCCTAACCAACTACACAAAAACTTTGTTACTACTTCTACATAACATGACTTTTCACATTTGTATTGTTTTTTGTTTCTGCAGGGAAGATGACAGAAGGCAGCAGAATTACTCCTCCTCACTGAGAAGTGTCTCAGCCTCACTCCAGCTCCTCTTCCCTGCCTGCACTGCCTCCTCCTTGCTGCTGTGACCAGCACTCACAGAGCACTCTGTGCCCCAGGGCAGGGACCCACTGCAGCACAGCAAAAAGCCAGGGATGGCTTTCTCCTGGAGCAGTTCTGCATCATGGCTGCATGAAGGATCCTGCTGGCAGTGCAGGACCTGGGATAGGGATCAAACCCTCAGTATGGAGCTACTTCTTCCCAAACACTGGAGAGCAGAGGGTGCAGGAGCAGGGGGAAATGTTTTATGATTGCAGTCTCCGAGTGTGGCAGAAATCATCTATAGCTGGTCTGTAAACACAGCCAGGAGAGCCCAGTTCAGCATGGCAGCTCCTGGGGACACACACACAAATGCTCTTGTAGAATTCTCAGTCTTTGAGATTAAAGACAATTGCAGTTTATTCTCTTTCTGGCTGGAAATGAGCACCCAGGGCTGTGCCTGGGCAATGATCAAACTGAATTAGTGACATGGTTATCAGCAGATTCAACAAGACACCCAGCACTCCTGGCTGAGCATGAGACAGCATGACTGTGATTTGAAAAGGGGTTTTAGGTGCTCAGAACCACTTGAAACAAGTGGAAATTTTATCTTTGCCCAGCCAACATCTTTGATAATTCCTGTGTCCTGTGAGATGTCAGCTTTTCTGCATATTTGGAAGAAAGTCTGATTATCTGATTGCTGATAGCTGTGGCTAAGCTTTGATGGGAGTTAAACATCATCCCTAACGAATACATTAACCAAGTAAGTCTCTGAGGCAGAGGAGGAATGCAGTGTGCACAGCTTGTGTTTTCTGCTGGATGTTTGTGCCAGCACAGGGGAGGGGGAGAATGCAGAGGGCTGTGATTCCCAGCTGATGAACCTGCAGTAGGACCAGGGATCTGCAGACACAGAGGCTTGGTTCACCAAGAGATAAAGCATCCCTGAGACATCTGAACAAGCTGATTGCTCTGGGCCAAGTGGCCCTGGTCATGAAATACCAGGATATAATTCCTCAGTCTCATGAATCTACGACATATTTTACTTTGGCAAGCAGAAACTATGCAAGTTTCCAGATAAGGAGCAGTACTGACTTCACACAGGGAAAAACGTTTAGTGCTGGGATCCATGTTTATGAGTAAGAAATTCTGTTTATATTGCATTTGGAAACATGCTCACAGACTCCTGAAGCTCTGTGCTATATGTGCTGGGTGCTCACACAGAGCCACGTTCACGCCCACTTTCACCACCCCAACGTGAACAGAGTTCTGGCTGAATAACCAGAGTTATTTTGAGGGTTGGTTTAGTTTTATGCACAAAACATGAGTAGGTTTTTACAAACAAAAGCACAGCTTTAAAAGCAGCTGGGGCCCTCTTCAGAGATGGAGAGGCTCCAAGATGACATGTGCAAGTAAAACGTGGGTGTCCTGGCCTTGTGCTGGGAACTCTGGTGGTTCCACTTGCTGGCTGCCGTGCCTGCTGTGCCTGGTTGGGGTGGGAAGCAGTGGAAGGGCATCCTCCTAAAGGTTCAGCTGATCACGCACTCCCTCCTTGCTCCTTTCTCTTTGCTCTCCCCCTCCTCTCTGCTGCCAGGAAGAATTGCAATGGTGGCACGTGAATAATAAAGAGTAACTCCCCAAAAGCTAGTAAGGCCAGGAATTTATTCTGAGTACCAAAAGAAGTGAATTGATAAGAGCCTGCACTCTTGCTGCCTCCCTGCAGCACCCAGCCTGGGAGGCAGAGCTGAACCCACACTGTTCTAAGTGCAGGTAGTGGCCACAGTGAGGGCAAACCAGCCCCAGTGGCCTCCCAGTGCTCAGGAGAATGTGCTGGGAGGGACAGGAGACAGAGAGAGGAGGAGTGGGAAGATATCCCTGTGCTGCTTGGATCAGGCTCATCTGTGCTGAGCCTAGTTTCACTTTATGCAGAAAACTCATGTATTGTCAGGACAAGGCAATTCTCTTTCAGCACAGGCTGGAGTAATATTTTTTTCTCCTTTCCTACAGATAGCTTATAGTCCTTTTCGATTCCCTGCCCCCCCTTCATTTCTAGAGACAAGGACAGCACCCTGCACAACTGCTGATGGTTTGCAGGAGCCAGGAGCTTCTTCCAGATCTCCCCTCAAGGCTTGCTACTTAAATACAAGATCAGAGGGAGGAATGGCTTCAGGGCCTGCGCAGAGCCCTGGACAGTGCTGGATGCAGAGCACAGGGTTCAGGAGGGAAGCTGGAGCACAGATATGTGACCGTGGCTTAGTGGAATGACCTTCTGCCAAGTAAGTTTTTTATAACTATGATTATATCACATCGTGTGTAGGAAGGTCTGTTTTCAGGATATTTTTGTTGCTTTAATGGTCCTCCTCTGCTGCACTGTAGTTCTGCCTTCTGGGATGCACTTAAATAAAGAAACTGAAATAGCTCCAGAAAAGAAATGTCATGTAAGCCATAGGAAGCAAAAAGGTCCTAATCCTGGGAAGCCCTAAGCCTGTGAATCTTGCTGAGCCACAGTTGTCAGCCAGAATTTCTCTAGGGTCAGGGTCCTTATGAGGGCATATAAACTTCAAAATATTTTGTAGAGCTCCTGGTTTCCTTTAGCACCCAAGGTGGATATGAGATGGCACCTGGTCATGCCCTATAGTCTGGAGGTGTTGCAGCCTCCTATATCCATGACTTTAGCTTTTTCATCCCTAAGTGATGGCTTTCCTGAGAACAAAACCCCCTCAGTCTGTCAGAAGTGACTGCAGGAGGAGGAGAGCACTGTGAATTTTGGGGGTTTGTCTGCACCCTTTGGAGCCCGACTGCTTTCCCACTGCATGCTGCCATCCCTGTTGGAAAACAGAGCACCTCTCACTCAGGGTTCAAGACATCAGGCAGGAGGGAAAGCAGTCCCAAAGCACAGTTTGACTCTGCTTTGCTGGGGGGAGAGAGCAGCAATGCCCACAGATCCAGCAGTGCTCACAGCTAACTTTGGAATAGTGGAGAGGGAGCGTTTTCCATGCCCGTATTTGCCAAAACTATTTGCTTGACTTTGAAACCTTCCCACATGCCTCGACACAGATGGGTAAAAGGATTGTTTTTCCTTTTTGAGTCACAGTGTGTTTGTGGACTGCTGCTCCTGCCAAAGAATTCCTCCGAAACTTCTAGAAAGGCAGCGCTGCCCTCCGTGAGAGCTCTGTGCTGGCTGGGAGCTCGCAGGGGCCACGTGTGGAGCTCCCAGGTGTTTGTGGGAGGGCTGCAGCTGGGGATGTCCTACCTTGGAGGGGCTGTCTGTGCTACCTTGCAGTGGCTGTCTGTCCCACCCTGCAGGGGATGTCTGTCCTACCCTGCAGTGGCTGTCTGTCCTACCTTGCAGGGGCTGTCTGTCCTACCTTGCAGGGCATGTCTGTCCTACCTTGCAGGGGATGTCTGTCCTAACTTGCAGGGGATGTCTGTCCTACCTTGCAGGGGATGTCTGTCCTACCTTGCACAGGCTGTCTGTCCTACCTTGCAGGGATGTCCCACCCTGCAGTGGCTGTCTGCCCTATCCTGCAGTGGCTGTCTGTCCCACCCTGCAGTGGCTGTCTGCCCTACCTTGCAGTGGCTGTCTGCCCTACCTTGCAGGGGCTGTCTGTCCTACCTTGCAGGGGATGTCTGTCCTACCTTGCAGGGCTGTCTGTCCTACCTTGCAGTGGCTGTCTGTCCTACCTTGCAGGGCTGGCTGTCCTACCTTGCAGTGGCTGGCTGTCCTACCTTGCAGGGGCTGTCTGTCCCACCCTGCAGGGGCTGCCTGCCCTACCTTGCAGGGGCTGTCTGTCCCACCCTGCAGGGGCTGCCTGCCCTACCCTGCAGTGGCTGTCTGTCCTACCTTGCAGGGGCTGTCTGTCCTACCTTACAGGGGCTGTCTGTCCTACCCTGCAGTGGCTGTCTGTCCCACCCTGCAGGGGCTGCCTGCCCTACCTTGCAGGGGATGTCTGTCCTACCTTACAGGGGATATCCTACCTTACAGAGGCTGTCCTACCCTGCAGTAGCTGTCTGTCCCACCCTGCAGGGGCTGCCTGCCCTACCTTGCAGCATGCTCCTGTAGGCCGTGTCGGCGATGGCGTAGATGTGGGGCGGCATTTCGTGCCTCTTCTTGCCCTTGTACATGTCAATGATCTTCTCTGAGTAGATGGGCAGCTGCTTGTAGGGGTTGATCACGACACAGAAGAGACCCGAGTAAGTCTGCAAGGGAATTCAAAGAAAAGTTGGACTCAACAAGCCGTGCCCAGGCTGGGAAACACCAGCAGTGGCTGCGTTGCATTAATGGGATTTTAGCAAGCAGCACTCCTTTGTGCTCTGCCCAGGGTAACAACTGGAGCAGGGATTTTCTCAATGTATGTGTTTCTAAGTGCACAAATTATTATCTCTATAAGTGAGCTGCTGGAAAGCAGGTGAATTTAGCAATCTGTAGAAACACCGAGACCTGATGTTATTTTCAGTACATAATCCGTGCCCTTATCACACATAAGGGCATGGAAGCAACCGTAATAATTAATATTCTTTATAGGTGTGTTTTCTTATCAGAATATGACATAAATATCTGCTCAGGTAGGCATCAAACTTTGGAAACTGAGATCCTAGGTAAGAAGCTTGGATTGATGTTTGAAGGGTTTTTTTTCAAAAAAGCTTCTGTGAACACCATGTAACAATGATTGATGAGAGTCCTTAAAAAATTGCTCAAGCTCCAGATAGATACCTTGAGAGACTAATCGTGCCCTCACTACATGACTATTTCTGAAGGAAGCTTAAGGAAAAACGTGATTTTTTTTTGAAAATAATGAAGTTATTAATATAAAAATATACATACTTAAACAAGAATGTTGGCTGCTAGCTGATAGGTGTTCATCCAGGTGCTTTCTTAGGGTTTTTTTTCAGTATTTATTTATTTATTTATTTAGTTAGTTAGTTAGTTATTTTTCCTTTATTTCTAAATGTTCCAGCTATTGACCCGGACCAGAAATAATGGCACACGATAATAGGCAAAGAGCCATATTTCACAAACAGTTGCTAAAAGTAAGACATTTGCAAGGGTATTTAATAAAAAAAAAAAAAAAGAAAAATTAAACCCCCAAAATAATATAAAAATAACCTTGCCACCCAAGTTATGTCAACATAATGGCAAGGAAGTATTGTGATATTTAAACTGGCCTATGGGAAAAAAAAAAAAAAGAAAAAAGAAAAAAAAGAAAAAAAAGAAAAAAGAAATAATGGAACTGTGCTGTTTCTGACACAGGCAGAAGTGGTTTGTTTGGTTTTTAATTATTTTTTTTTATTGTTATGACTGATTTGATGTCATTGCCGTGTGTTTGCGGGAGCGCTCCGCGGGCCCCGGCTGTGTCCCAGCGCGCCCGGAGCTGTCCCCGCTCCCCGCAGCAGGCGGGCAGCGCCGGCCCAGGCACCGGGAGCCTCTGGGCACACGGATTTCCCTCTCCTGACCATAATAGGCAAGGCCCAGCACGGCCCGGCACAGCCGGAGCGCTTTATATGGTATTCAGCGCTCAGGGCCACAGCCTGCGGGCTGCTCCAGCTGCGCAGCAACATCTGGGCTGCTGTGCTGCTGCTGGGGACCGGCAGCTCAGCCCAGGGCTGTGCCGCCAGAAAACCAAGCTCAAAGCCTCGCCTGGTTCTCAGAATCCCCAGGCTGAGCCCCTCGGTGTGGGAGAAGGGAATTGCTGGGCTGGATTTTCCTTGGCGTGGGAGGTCAGAATGAAACGGTGCTGCTCATGTCAAAATGGATTTTAGTGTAGTCAGGATAACACACTTGAAAAGTGACAGTTTTATCCTAGAATGGCCACCAAAGCCCTTAAGGAAAGGACAGCAAGACAGTTTTTAATAGTATAAATAGATTTACTGCACACAGCTAATCAGCCCCACCCAAGTAAAAAAAATTAGGAGAGGAAATCAAGGAAATTATTTAGGCCTTCCTTCCCTGAGATTTCCAGGCATTTCCTGACTTGCCACATGCAGGGCTGTTTGCAGACCCAGGCACACAGTAACATACCTTTGAAGAGCTAATTTTGAGGCACAAGAAGCAGGGAATTAAGGCAGGGCAAAAGCTGAGCTGATGGATTTCAAGAACCGTCGTTTCTAACTGGGCTGTGACTGATATGATCTGTCACCTCAGGAAATTTAATGAAATCCTCTTATTTTGGCTGATTGGTGTCTGCTCTATTTTGGCTCTAGGTGTCTGCTTTGCAAAGATTTGGGGGAGCTAGATCAATACAGATGATGTTTTGACATGGCCAAGTGTGTGATTGGAAGTGGGGGCACTGGAGCTTCCATGCCTTAAATCCTTCTCCCTGGGGCACAGCCCTGCCAGAGAGGGGGACCCCCAGCTGAATCTCTCCCCAGAGGGTCTGGAGGAAGAACATAATCTGAAATATCTTAGGGATACTTCCAAGGGAGTGCTGAGCTTGTGTATCCCTCAGACAGCTGCTGCTGCTGCTGGGTATTTACAAGAGACTGGTACAAATACACATCTGCATTGTAAATATCTACGTTGGGGCAGAAGAGTCCAACTCAGTTCCAATATTGAGCTTTACCTACCAAAGAGAGCATTTTTACTGTTAAGTGAAGACTGAACAAGTAGTGCCTATGAATATCACAAGGAATTTGATTCTACTCTCAAATCCACTGAAGTTGCATTGCTGTGTTTTTCATCCTTATATAATAATTTTTGGTGCAATTTGTGTGTGGCTAAAGCAGATTCTTTTTGTTCTGAGTGATGTGAAACATGAGTGAGTGGGTCATGTTCCTTCTTGCCCTTCTAGCTTAATTATCTGTGATGAAGCAAAAGACCTGGGTGTTTTTCTAGTGTGCAGTCACCCTGTGAACTTCTGCACTGAATCTTTTCATTTAATAATATTTAATGTAAATGCAAGGGGGAGATGATTTTTCTTTTTTCCAGCTGGATTGATTATTTTTCTTTAGCAGATTTGGGAATCCCCATTTGCGTCAGAGATGCTCTGGAGAGAAAAATGTTGAGGTCATGTTTTTCTTTGAGTGTGTGGGACTCCAAGGGATGCAAATTAGGCAACACATGGCAAAGCCAGGAGATGGCTGTTTACAGTTAGTTTTGCAAGTGGGTGAGACTCAAATTCTCTTCAGAGGCCCCCTCTGTTTTTAAAAAGGTATGACAGCATCTAGTAGGGCAGCACTGTGTAAAGCTGGGCAGCTTCAAGCAGGTTTGGCTTACTGAAAATACAAATAACTTGTTGCACTGCAAGTCAAATTAATGTCTCTGAAACTTTTACCATCTTAAAATCTAGTCTCTTGAGAAAGAAAACTTCATTTCAGGCACATTTCCATTTTTGCCTCCATGAAAACTCTTTGATTTCTAATTGCATTATCCACTCTTGGAAATTAATTTCCTCTTTTGTGGAAAGTGAAAGTTCCATAGAGTATAAAAACCCTGGAGCTGTGCAAAGTGTTGCTGAGAACAACAACAAAGAAATACCCAATCCCCCATTTTATCCCACTAATCTTCTGCTAATTTTTGTAATTCTTGCAACAATGCAGAACACTTTCACAAAAAATCTATTTTGATCATTAACTCTACATGTTCTGATAAAATAGCACATGGGCCCATGTGTTCACCTGCAAACTTAAAATCCAAAATATGGGCAGTCTAGCTTCTTTCAGGAACTTGATAATGTGCATTTTAGTACGTTCCTGAAGGACAGATCTTGAGCTTGGCTCTTTGAAGTTACACATAACAAGTAAGCAGTTCCTTTTTTTAGTCCATAAAACTATCTTATTTTTTGCTTCATCTCCTGCTTTCCAATTTAGCATTGCTCATATTAGTAATAAGACCTTGACTGCTGTTTCTACTTAAGCTCTCTACTTTCTTTCACTCATCAGTGGTCTGTCATGCAAGTAAAATTTTCACAGATTGAAACTGTAGGCAACTTCTCTGCAGCACAGCAGAGGGATCCCTCATGTAAAACCAAAGATAACAGCAAAGTTCCTTGGTAAAGTTTTGGGCTTTCTTGCTATGCTGTTTGCTAACTTTTGATGTGGACAGATTACAGGGTTATCAATGTCAAAATATTCTTGTGTTAATGCACTTGTGAGCACTGAAAGACAGAATAATCTTGCCATAACTCACACGAACATAGAGAAATTATAATTTGTCCAGGCTTGCCTGATCTGTAACTTGATCAACATGAGGGACAAAAAGGTTTGGTGGATGCATGATGTTGCTTCAGTGACACACTGGTACATGTAAGTACTCTTGCCTGAATTCCAGTGGGTTTGTCCCTTTATCCATGTGTGGATAAAGGTTTAAGGTTTAACTCCAGCACCACCAAACCAGAACTTTTCAGCTGCCTTTCACTGGGAGTTTTGCCTGAGAAAAACTGCATGATTTGCCTTTTCTGTATGCTCTTTTTGCAAGTCACTGGTTTACACTGAATTATTTTAAAAGTCCCTATAATTTTTTCCCCCTAACAGCAGGACTCAGTTTTGTTCCCCTATCAGAGAGTACTTTCCAAGCCAACAATATTCTTTCAGAATCCATAAATTTTGTGGAAGGAACTTCATGTGTTTTAATTTATGTAAGTAAAGAAACAATTATCAAAGAAGCAGGAGAATCATGGGGAATAAAATGAGTTTAAACCATTTTTGGTGCCATTACTGGGGGTTAGTACTTGCATGGCAGAGTTACACAAGGCCTTGGCTGGGACATGGACATGGTCACATGCAATAGGAAATGCTCTGCATCTGTTTAGCTCTACTCACATAAATTAGACCTGAGAAGTATCTCTCCCTTAGATTGTGCAGCACAGAAGCTTCATTGAGGCAAGTCAGCTCTGCCATGTCCTCCACTTTGGAGAACTTTGGAGGGTTCATCTTCTGGATGTCATCCTTGCTCAGCGTCACTTTCTTTCCATTTTCTGCCAGTTCAACTGTCACCTCATCCCCTTTCTCTTCCTTGATACTTGCTGCCTCAAATCCATGTTTCTCTGATGGAATCCAAACCAGTTTCTTTGCTGACCAGTCAGCCTGGGCAAGTGGGTTGTTAATGAAGTTTTTGTCCACAAAGAGGAATTTCTCATCGTCGCTGAGAGGTTTTTGAGCCATTTTGACTCAGCAGACACCTGTTGAGGAAGCAAAATATTCTGCTTTAAAGGGATAAAGGAAGGCAAATGTGGAGACATTGCAGACAAAACACATTTGTCAAATCTGCCATGTGGTAGGTCCAAAGCACTATAAATCCTGTGTCATTTCTCACATTTCCCTGTGGATACTTAGTGCCTGTGCAGTGAGACTGTCAGGACTGCACCAGGACCTGAACACCTTCCTGCAGCCTCAGCTCTTGCCCATCACAAAGTTAATTGAATTCAGACAAATACAAAATTTCCCATACCCAAATGCTGTTGGGTGCATACTGAAATACCAGGGCAATAATGAAATAAACAGTAGAAGAATGGTTCCCAGGCTGTGCTCCAGCAAGGACAGAAAAGAACCTTTCCTGCAAAGGACTGTTTCCAATCACTTAATACCATTTCATTTGGACAAGAAGAAGATTAAGACAAGGTCAACAGAAAAAGCAGGAAAAAAAAAAAGTTGTTGTCAATACTGCTGGTGAAGGAGAAGTAATTTAGAGCTAGCCCCTCCCCGTGGGTCAGACAGTAGGAGTGATCATTTATGAAGCGTAAATGTCTATCACATGAGAGGGAGAAGAAATGAAACAAGCCTGGAGACTGCCTCAGCTAGAAGATGCTCTGAACCATGATGCTCAGACTGGAAGGGTGATGCATCTTTGTCATGCAGTCACACATGGACAGAGCAGCTGCCCCATAGGTGAGAGCCAGGGGGGAGCTCTCCTGCTCTGGCCACTGAAGTTTGGATGTGGCTACAAGATCAGTGCTGACCCTGCTGGAGCTTTGTAAGTGTTCTGCTCTGTCCCATGGGGGCACAGGTCTAAATGAAGGAGAGGGTGCACAGAGGATTTGTGGTTTGCTCCTGGGCAGAAAGAGTGTGCTGGTTGGGAAACCTGCTGTGCACTGGGGCAGAGAGGAGAGCTGGGGAGGAGCTACAAAGACTCTGTGCCCAAGAAAAACATCTCTAGGAGACAGAGGCTGTTTCATTTCCTTATTGAGAATGAATTTAGTATTTACAGCATTCAAACAAACACGAATCTGGAGGGAGCTTGGAGAACTGACTGCTAAAGATGTCAGCAGTGAACCCATAAGCAGGACAGTATTTGTAACAACCAAGCTCTGTGGTATGTAGCCAGATGGACACCCTGTGCTCTGGGAGTATCAGAGCTTGTTTACCAAATATTTGTCCCTGAAACCTTCCCACAGATTAAGGGTTTTTTGCAAGGCCACACTCTCTGAGGGCTCTGAGAAGGAAACATAGATCATGCAGAAGGTGACATAAAGCTTAAAAACAAAACTAGGATTTTTAGAGGTGCCTAAGAAGGTTAGATGATATCCCACTGAAATCCAGTGGAAAATAAAAATAAAAATAAAAATAATTAAAAAAAAAGGGCAGCTAAATGTGCTTGTTCTCGAGCCTTGCCTGGAAATCCCAAAGAGGGAGATTCACCCAGATAATCCATCAAGGTGCAACGTGTGAGGGAGACCCTGTGCAGTGCCACTGGCCCCCGAGCAGTGTTCCTGCTGTTGAGGCTCTGTGAGGGAGCATCTGTAGGATGTGGCCCTCCGCTCGCTCCCAGGAGATTCTTGGAAGAGAGCAAGAGGAAACTATTTGACCTCTGTGTGGATTAAGGCAGAAAATGCTCCCTGGCTGCCAAGAGGGCTGGTAGAGCCGCACAGTTCCAATAATGGAGATGGTATTCTCTCCGGCACAGCTCTCCAGCTGGCGGCTGCGGGGGGAAGCTGCTGCCCCGGGCAGCCAGGGGAGCGCTGCCCCATCCCCAGGGCTGCAGCCCCCGGGGCACAGAGCTCAGGGAAAAGGCACCTTCCCCACCTCACTGCCCCCAGCAGCACGGGGGAACTGCTGCAGCAGAGGGGATGGAGATTTCAGCTCATCCTCTGCCCAGAAGTGAGCTGTATGGCCATGCTGAAGCATCGGGAAGGTTGGACAGTGCTGCCTTGGAGATGGGGATTACAGCCCATCCTCTGCCCAGAAGTGAGCTGTGTGGCCATCCTCTGCCCAGAAGTGGGCTGTATGGCCATCCTCTGCCCAAAAGAGAGCTGCATGGCCGTGCTGAAGCATCAGGAAGGTTGGACAGTGCTGCCCTGAAAATGGGGATTGCAGCCCATCCTCTGCCCAGAAGAGAGCTGTATGGCTGTGCTGAAGCATCAGAAAGGTTGGCCAATGCTGCCTTGGAGATGGGGATCTCAGCCCATCCTCTGCCCAGAAGAGAGCTGTGTGGCCATGCTGAAGCATCAGGAGGGTTGGATAATGCTGTCTGTGGCTAAATGCCAGGGGACAGCACTTTTGTATCAATAGGAATTAGGTGCTGCTGTCAGAAACACCGAAAATGAGGCTGAACTGCAGAGCTGAGCTTCATGGGGACAAAGGCTGCTATTCTGAGGCTGCCCACAGAAAATGATGGTGAAAATCAAACTGCCAAACCATCCTGACCATCCACCTCAAAAACCCAGCCGTAGCTAAAACTGCTGGCCTGTTACAAAATATGTCACAGTGGGACATCCCAGAGGTTTGTCTGTTCTGTCCCAAGGACCAAGGAAAAGTTCCCTTCTTTGTTACATGTTAATTCAAAAACATCTTCCACAGATTCTAGCATGAAACTGAGAGCTGGTCTGTCTATATTTGATTACACTTTCCTACTTCTTCCTGTATGTACATAGCAAGGTGCAGAAAGTATTAAATTCAATCTTTTTCAAAGCAAGATCCATTTGGAAAGGTACGTAAGGTGGAATGAACTGCAGAACTTGGAAATACAGGCTCTTATTCCCTAAATCCAAACACTAGGACTAGTTTGAATATGGTAAGAATAGATCCCCTACATGAACTAGTGAATAGACAGCCTGAACTGGATCCCAGAACTCCTCTGAAACACAATGAGGAGAAAACACAGATTTATGTGAAAAGAACTTCTCATGACTGAACCTCTGGAATCTAAGGATAAAGTTTTAGCAGCTTCTGATTATAACTGCAGTAAAAAAGGAAATGCAGTTATGAAATGTGGATTAATGGCTAATAATAATTGAATTTATTTATTAATGTGCACATTTTCATTATAAAGGAAGGTCTTCCATCTGCATGGAAGGGGCAGAATATAAGCTGCACAAACTCAACTGAATTTGTCCTAGTGAGGACTAATGAGCTGCTAATGAGATGCTGAAGCTTTCTGATTAATAGTTTGCACTATATCTCCTGGTCCATCTCTGATCAAGACTGCATTGCACTGGGCCAGTATGTGATTGATACTGGGGAGTTGGGCCAAGGGGAAAGACTCCTTACTGCCTGCTGAGAACATTCCCTGGGAAAGCAAATCTGACCCCTCAGCCAGTTCCTGGGTTTCACTGGCTGAGAGAAATGCAGACCCCTATCCACGTGCAAGAGGTGGTAGGTGGTTCTCATCCATCCAGCCCAAATCACCTAGAAGAGTATACACTTTATACCCAGAGGTGAGCTATCCTGAGAACGGGAGGAGGAAAAGCAATCACAAAAATCCTATTGATAGGAAGATTCTTGCCTTAGGATTGTGCCAAACTACACCTAACCTGATCCATTTGTTGTACTTGTCTAACACACAAACAGACACGGATTCTTCCACAGCTCGCTCTGTTCCTCTGTCTGCTGCCCCACTATGGAGATATCTGGCTGATCTTCACTGTCTTTTCCCTTTTCACCTTAATGACAGAAGCTGAATGCTGTCTTTATAACCAGTTTATCCTGAGTATATTATTTCAAGGGTGAAATATAAATATTCCCAGGAAGTGCACTTTAATTAAAAGGTTATTGGCCAAGCAGAATTGCCTCCTGAGTCAGAGCTTGAAGAGACTGCTTTTCTCCCAAGGAAAAGATAAAGGACACTTCTCCCTTCCTCTGCAGGATGTGCATGTCAATATAAAGCCTTATCACATCTGTACAGGGAATAATTATTGCAACAGAGGAACATATAACCAATTATTTTCAAAAATCAAGTCCTGCTCTCATGAGTAGTTTCTGATGGAAGAGTGTAGCAGTAACCTGCTCTTGACTCAAACTGCATTTCGTAGGCTACAGTAATTCTTGACTATTATCTTTCCAGTTTCCTTATCTTTAACTTTTCCAGTTCTTAACTGAATCATCCAACTGAGCACTGCTTGGAAAAAAAGATAATCAAAAGATAATGTAGGGGTGAACCTTGTGACCTTCATTTGGGAACTGGAATTCCCCAGCATTGACAGCTTTATCACAAGCACTGCTATGGATCCCTCCTGGCCTTTCACCTTTTTTTGGTAATGCATCCTCCATATACTTCAGTCAAATTGTCTGTAACTGCCTCCATTTATAATAAAGTCTTCTCACCTTTGTTAGTGTGAGTTACTACATAACTCTTTCTAAACACTTGAATAATTTTCTAATTTTCAAAAGAAATTTGCCCTAGTTATTGCCAGTGTTAGAAACTGTAAAAATCAAAAAATAAGAGAAAAAAAAAAAGGGATAGATTTCCTTTATCTGGAAAATACAAGCTATTTCAAATTCTTGTAATGTCATTCTATTAACTAAATCAAATTCTGTATATTGATTTTAATCCACAAATAATCCATAATTTAATTGGACTTTGCACAAGTTGGAAAGCTGTCTCTAGCTCTTGTCTTCTCCTAAAATCAACGTGCATAAAAGCCATCAGATGTGCAACTAATAGGTCTCTGTGATTTCCAAAGCACTGGGATCTCTGCATACATCCCCACGCTGCCTTTTATGGAGATGTTCTGCTCAATACTCGCCGTTCCACAAAAATGTAATGATAACAAATTCAAAACAAATACCTTTTAGGGACTAGTGTGTCAATTGCAAATGAGATAATAAAATTCGTTGTTTACATCCAAGCGAACACGGCGGAATCGGGCACTAAACTTAAGTAACAGCTTTAATCGGAGCTTTGCCCTCGGGGGATTCATCAGCTCAGCCCCTACCTGAGTGGCTTGAGGGAAGGGGGAAATTGGGGAGTTCAGAAAATCAGTCCATCCAGACAATCCTGCTGCAAACTGCCTGGGAGTGAAGGACAAGGTGGGCTTGTTCTTCAACAAGTGTATTTTCGAACAGGTTTTACTATCGTGTATGTATTAGATAAAGACAAACCGCCCGATTTCTCCGATACTGAAAATATCTCATGATGCTTCTTCATTATGCAAACACATATGCCTTTCATGTAAATATCAGCACTTTTATCGGTGTGCATGCACGCAGACACAGGCACACACTCATACAGGTGAAAGAAGCCCGTGAACAGCTGGGATGGTGCCGAAGCTGCTTTCTGCACTGCCATCTACTGTCGTCTTCATTTACTTACGGGATTTTCTTAAAAGTTTGTCGCGTTATTACGCTTTTTTTTTTTTTAAAAAAAAGGCATGTCACCTTTGAAATTACCGTAGTTCAATAAATTGTCAGATTAGTTTTGCTTCAAATGTGTTCCCAGCATATTAAAAACATATATATATATATATGTAATGCTGGGGCATTTATGTTAGAGCAATTCCAATCCTTCTTCTAATTTTAAAGCATTTTTCCCTGTTTAAAGAACAAGTTACCGATGAACTGGTGGTTTTATTTGGTTGCACTTTCTTTCAGCAGTGCTTTATTAGGACGGAGAGGTTGGGAGCACTTAAGGAAGGTCAGCAGCTCAGGTTTCCCGTTCCCAAATGCCCGGGCGGCGGTTGCCTGCAGCAGGCACCTGTGACCCCTGCACTGCCCTGCACCTTGCACCACTCCTTCTCTGCAGCCCGTGTCCTTTGGGCTCGCCCCAGCAATGTGTTAGCAGTGACTAGCAGCAGGCTGTGCCCCCTTTCAGGCATGCAGAGCCTCTGTGCATTTCAAGCAGAACCCAACCAGTAACGCACAAACCGGGATAAATCTCTCTCTCTGTTCCCATCGCCAGGTTGATGCCCTGAACGGTTTGCAGAGCAAGAGTTAAGCTGCCAGAGTGCCCATCCCAAAGTGTGCCAGCCCCCAGCCCTGTCCCCAGCAGGGACCTCGCCCCCCGTGGTACTTACAGGTGTCCAAATGGGGGAGCAGAGTGAGTTGGAGATGCAGCCACCAGCCGGGACAGCCCAAGTCCTTGCTGCCTTTGCAGCCTCCCTATATAGAGGAGGAGAATCTTGTCAGTGGGGAGGGGCCCTGCAAACCACGTCCTGCTGGAAAATCCTTTTGGTACCTGGCTTAAAAAACACAGCCTGAGCCAAGAACCTCGTTCCCAGCCGGGCCTAACCCTGGGCTGTGGCCCCTGCCCCAAGTCACTTTTTAGGGAAGCCAGGCTGATTCTGGCTTCCAAAAAGATGTATGAAAAGGGTGCCCCTTCATCACAAGCTCAGGGTTTCACGCTTTTCCCCTGCTGTTTGACAAAGCAAATGGACATTTAACTCCTTCCTGCCTTGGCAGTATCCCTTCTTCTCATGGCCCTGTGCCTAGAAGGGCAAAGGACAGGTCACGGATCTGTGTGGAACGGGATGTTTCCTACCCACTGTCAGTGCATTTGTTGGAGCTAGCTCCCTGAGTTCAGGGTTTGCTTGGGCAAAGAGGGTTTTTTCTAACACAGCAGGACTGTGTGGGTGGAGATGGCTCTAGATGTCCCTGTGTTTATGTGACATTTGGAGACTGGGGCTGGTTTAAGCCTTCCTTTGCCGCTGGGAAACGAGAGGGTTGTTTGCCACCTTCCCAGCAGATTTCCCAAAGTTTCTTTTGCGATCCAGTGTGCAGCTCAGTTCTCGAGAAAGGACTGTCAAAGGACTTCTCTTATGTAAGAAATACCTCCCTGTGTCTGTAAATGTAGAAGTGATGAAGAGCTGGGGGGGCACAGTCCCTGGGAGGCACGGGCAGAGCAGGGAGCAGGCACCGTGTGCTGGCAGGGAGAGGAGGGCAGGGTGCTAGGAGCCAGACCTGCAGGGGTTGGGGAGTGATCTGCTCCTCATCAAACCTTCCTCACAGCCCCCAAACCTTCAGTCCCTAGCTGTCCCCCCTCCTTCCTCCCCTAGTAGCCAACAGCCTTGTGCAGTAGGACCTGTGGATGGAGATATCCCAAAAAGGGAAAGCTAGGATCCTCTAGGAATTCCCATCAACGTGCCAAATACAAAATACCGAAGCAACCCCCTCTCAGCAACAGACTAAATATGGTGTATACCCAAAGGATCTGAGCACAGGCCTGAGTGAAATTATTTCTCTTGACATCAACAGCTCTGTCTTCTCTGGAAAATAAACCCTCCTGGGGAAGATGGATGGGGCTCGTATTGGTCCCATCATCCTAAAAAAATACCTATGAGAGGAGGCTGGGCTGAAAACCTCTGCTGTTACTGGGTCAGAAACTTGCAGGTGTGATAGACCTGTGGCCCCTTCTTCTGGCTCTGGCCAGTGGTGAAAAAATTTGGACAAAGAGGAGAGAGGGAAAGAGCCCTGGTGTTTCTGCTCTGCAACATTTCAGAAATAACAGATGCAGGGTCGAGTTTGGACCTCAGCTGGCGGAGACCAGATTTACCAGGGCAGTGACACAGTCCCAGAGGTCACAGACTGTCCTGCCAGAGGGAGGGTTGGTGTCTGCAGTGGTATGGGGCTGCCACGGAGCCATGCAGAGCCTTCCAGGACCCAGCAGCACCATATCAGACCTGTGCATGTGTGACTTTGTTGGAGCAAAGCCAGGGAAATGATCACCACGACACCAATCCAAGAAACTTGTCCTTGTTAGCCGAAAGTTCCTCACAGGGCAGGGTAGTTCACCCTATTTTACTTCTTCCCCCTGCAGTTTCTTGATTGCAAACTTTTAATTAGAAACACAATGAAATGCAAGGGAATCCTCTGAAAAGTATGATCATTTTAACATTCATCAACGTTATCCTAAGAAGTTCCTTTTAAACACATGCAGCTGTTTCACAAAACCAGACACATTATAATAGTAGCTTAAAAAGGAGTGGAAATTATTCTGGCTGGTCTGCAAACCACTGCACACGCAGGCTTGCTGCCCGAGGAGGGAGTTTAACAGCAGCAGTGCTGGAGGGTGATATATGATGTGGCATTAAGTGGAGCTGAGAAGTCCAAAAAAATATCACTGCTGGGACTGAAAGAGTTGCAGTCTCAAGCCATGGGGGGTAGGAACTGATAAATGTAAGCATGGCTTCCAACCTTCACTTAAAAGCTAATGTAAGAATATACTGATCTGATAGCCTGGTCAGGGGTTCCTGAAAGTTCTGGGGTTTGTTTTAAACCAAAGTTGCCTCAAAATGAAAGCTGTGGATTCCCAGTGGATGATGGGTTCGTGACAATAAAATAAATTTTGTTTAAACTCCCTTGATTTGTTTATTTATTTGTTTTAATTACTCTTCTAGAAAAAAAATAAAGTATTGAGCAGCCTAGCCTTAAATGTCTCCTTACTGAATTTGCACTGTAAATATTGTACTTGGAGAGAAGAAAGAGGACCCAAGAAGGAAAGAAGTGAACTCTTAACTGCCTTACCATGATGTTACCTGAACACAAGAGAGGGGAAAAATGAAAAGCACAGATGGTGATGTTACTTTGTTAAATAGAGCATCAGGTAAGCAACTTTTGTTCTGCTTAAAAACGTTTTTATTTAAGTTTTACCAACCATGCTTCTCTGTAATGTAATTAAAACAGGTAATTGTATTGGTCAAGCTGTGCCCTTGCAACAGGAGGGACAGTCTGTGTCCAAGGCAGGACAATCAACCTTGAGGACAGCCTGATGAGGGAAAATGCTCACCAACTGCTTGATGTTTGTGCTTAACACTGGCTGCAGGTGCTCAGGTGAATTCTGTGCACAGAGCAGGTCTGAACCAGCTGCTGCTGAAAGGGTGTCTTTGCAAGTGTGAGCAAACCTTTTGGGGTTTCTTTTCCTAAAGGTGATTACACAAGGATAATCGCTCCTCCGGAAAGCTGCTCCAGTGACACCGAGATCGGGTGCCTGATGTGAGGGTGCTCAGGAAGGAAAACGTAACTGACTCCTCAGAGGGAGCTGATAAAGCTTAAAAAAAATCTCCCCTGTGCAGGACAGAAACTGAAACCCCTGAAACAGCATGGCTGCCCTGCAGCCTAGAGACACAGTTTGCTCTCATTCGAGGGGAGAGCAAAAATTTGGTCTTAAAGAATTTTTTATTTTTAAAACTTGTGGGTTAAGTTCTTCCAAAGTGCTTTCCAGATCTGATATCCACACCAGACTTCACTGGCTCCTTGTCACCTTTACTTGTGATAACATGCTTAGACAACAAACAGCCTCTTTTAATGGAATTCCCTCCATAATTCTCTTGGTTAATATTCTATCTCCAACAAAATTCATGAATGCATTTTGCTATTTAAAGACCCCAAACTTCTATATGCTTTTTTTTTTTTTTCCTGTTGTCAGGAGGAAGAATAAGGGCAGTTAATACAAGACATCCCAGGCTGTAATTATGCAACTTCTGAAGCTAAGAAAATAATTTCTGTGTATGCTCACCTAGGTGGCAGTTTCTTCTAAAACCTGAACCTGTGACTCTAAGACTGTGAAATATTTTGATCTAAATATTGATCTCACCTTAAAATTTTAAGGAATGCTAAGTGCATCCATGTAGGAAAGATTTTGCAATTCCTTTTCATCCAGTAACAAGGCAGGCAATCTGACATTCAGAGGACTTGCTGTATGCCAGCATCTTGAAAGATACTCTCATATTTCATGTACTGACAAGATAAATGCTAGATGATTAATAATATGATTAGAACAGTATATTTTCATAGACATATTTCAAAGCTTTGTTGTAAATAAACATCACTGGAAATACACTTTAATTTGCCTTTAGTTTGCTTGTACAATGACTATACTTTGAAACAAGAGATTGTTTCTAACCCCTAGATGTGGGCTGTGAGGGTATTGGGAATTAGATGAAATGCGAGTTGCGCCCAGGGCAAACAGGCCAAATTCCACCCACTGTCCCAACACAGTGTCTGTACAATCCCCAGGGAAAATAGTCCAAAGATTCCCTTTGTTTTAAATGTATTCTGTCTCTGATTTCAGACCTACATCTTTACCTCAAAGCTCAGTGAAGGATGCCCTTGTAGCAGCCTATGCTTTCCTGACTGTGGAGAGAGGAGCCTACTGAGCTCTGTGCTTGGGAAAGAGCAGGTACCAAATATCCCTTTGCCTTCTTCAGCCTGGGCAAAATTTTCATTTCTACCACTAAAAAGTCATTTCCCAGGGAGCTCCATGGCACCTGGGCAGCATCTGAATGATCTATGGGGAGAAGACAGAAAGCAGAAGCAGTGGCTTTGGTTACACTGAAACATTTGCATAGCAGAGGTTTGAGCTTTTGTGTTTTCAGAGCCTTTTTCTTTGCCCTTGAAATGACAATTCAGAATACAAATATACATACAAATTTGATCCACTGCTTCATGGAAAAACATGGGTCTAGCACTGAATTTCTAGAAAATCAAATTAAAAATTCAGCAGCTGAAGGTGATGGAGGTGAGCACAGAGCACACAGAGATTCCCTTCCCTGGTCCAGTGGTCACTGCCACTGCTGCAGAGCACTTACAGATGGATTTGATTGAGGTTTATTTGCAAACACACATCCTCACCTCCTGGCAGCAGTCCTGAGACACAGATCAGCCAGCGGGGAGCTGCCAGCACTGCCAGTCACACAGAGATGAGCTCACTGCTGAGCCTTCAGATGGATAAATGCAGCCTCTCTGCAATTCCACATCAGAGTACAGGCTGCTTGGAGGAATAGAAGTATCCCTGCAATGCTAACTGGCTCAAATCAAGATAAAGGCAACATTTTACAGTGTGCACAATTTTGGATCCTTTCAACTTCACAAACTGCAGGCTCTCTTCCTCTCTTCCCCCCTCCACTGTACCATTTATGTAACAATAAAGATTTTTAAAGACCTGACTCTAGAGGATTTATTTATACAAAACTCCTCTCAGTAGCACTGGATATTTTTAACATTTATGCATTTTGTTAAAATGAGGAGAGAAAAAAAATAGATGTTATTTTTTATGTACCCCTGCAAGTTTGGCTTTTAAAATAATTTACCATTTCAAAACATGTAAATATCTCAGCTAAAAAAGAGTTCTGGGAATCAGTAATCTACTATCAACTTTATTTTTAGCTTTGCCTGCCTCTGAGTTTCATGTTGTTTGGGAAAAAAACCCAGAAGTTCCTTCCCCTCCCATTTACCCAGTGTTGCACCGTACAATTTATAGCGACTCCAGATGGAAAAAACTTACTCCCATTTGTTTGCTGGCATGAAGATAAATATAGTCCCCATTTCCAGAGAATTAAAAACAACTATCCCTCTAAATCACTTCAGTTTTCTATTAGAATTTGTTTTCCTTTGCTTATCTGAAAGTTGCAGCTTCTTTTTAAAAAGAATGATTAAAATGTTTAGTTTGAACACTCTCAAAATACCACACAGAGTAAAATTGAAAAATTTTATTCAGAAACACAGGTAAAACACATGAAGATGTAAGTGCAGAAATTATAAGTTATTATATAAAAATTTATTGGATAAACTCAGTATATTCAGGTGCAATTCTAGACACTGATGTGAGTCCCTACACAGTTTTCCTTCTATCAGCACTGGGGAAAGAGAGCTTTGCTCACACGTTTTAAATTGACAATAAGCATGACCTTATCATCCTGTCTCATGAGTACATGTTACAAGCTAAAATGGTCCCATTGGATTTATTGGAGAAATTTATGCAATGAAGAAATGTCCTAAATTAAATCTGACAGACCTTGAAATGAGGAATTAGAAAATGAAAGATATCATCTCTTTATACTTTGTAAAATAACAGGCTCTTCGATGTTTGTGCCAGCCATCCGTCCTGGTTCTGGAATTCTGTCTGAAAATGAAACACAGACAAAAATATTCTCATGCATCTGGAGTCCAAGGTTATCTTCTGCTGTTATCAATGCACTTTGATGCACAATATCATCACAGAGAACCCAGGCAATTTCACAAGTAAATGTTTCCAACATTTAGCAGCTGTAGTGGGTAAAAGCTTTGCATCACTAAGATCAGACTTCAGAGAACTTCCAGCTCAGCTGTAGTGAATGAGGTACAGAAACACCACATTCCACACCTTTTATCAGGATCCCCACTCTGCTGGAATACTCATAAGTCTAAATAAACAAGATAAAGTGAAAAACAAGTTAGATGTTAAATAGGAGACTTGGGAGGTTGAGTTAATGAATGGACTTGATTACCTGAATAAGCAGCCTAATGAAAAGAGCTGGATAATTAGTATTTTAAACCCACTGCCTTTAGGTCTCCACTAACATACTCCAAAAACACAAGCAGAAAGTAATTTCAGAATATATTTACTTAAAGGTTCAAAGCCTTATAAATTTTGTGCTTTTGTTCAGTTCTAAAAGCAATGTGCTCTTGTGTCTTATGATTAATCCTGAGTTCTGTAACTAACTGTAACCAGTTAAATCTCCATGTGAAGTTATATTGGAGTCAAACAGGGCAGGGTGACCCTGCAGAGTCAGTAGAAAGAAAAATATACTTTAAAGAACAATTCTCCTATACACTCAGTTTGTTTTTAAAATGGAGAAATTTCTGATAGGAATAATTATTTTCTAACAAAGATGTAATTTATAGCAGTTTTGGTATGGAAATTTTGTTTCTTCAGCCCCCTCTTCTGGCAGAAGAAAGCCAGCATTGTCTTAATGAATTAACTGTTAAAAAACTGTTAGTATTTCTCACACTTCTTAGATGTCAGTAAGACCTCAGGCTTCACACTTTTGAAACTTCTGGATACAAACCAAATGGTTGTTAGTATTAACAGGAGAGTAATAAATTTTCACAGTAAAAAATGAAGCAATATGCCAAGCAGACTCTTGGAAGGAAAAAACTGGACAAATGAACCTTTTCATTCTCTACCTTAGGTGATATTAATTGTGACCAGTCCAAAAGCAGAGCTGAAAGAGCAAATAAGATTTAGCAGTGTTTACTATAGAGCAATGAACTTTGGGCTTAAGTTTTTGTGGCAAATAGGATATGAATTATGTTCTCAGAAAAGGTTCATGCCCATGTAAAGAACTGACAGCTAAAGAGTTAAGTACTTTCTACAGAAATTAGGTTGGACCAGATAAGAAACATAGATATACCCACTATTTAATATATTTTACTGAGAATTTAGGTTAAAATGTTGCATTAAATTCCCAATATAGTGAGACTGTCTCTAGCTGACCCTTTTCAGATTTGTAATAATGCAAGAGAGTACAATTTGGACAGCTGAACTTTTAGAGAAATGGTAAAGCCATCTGGTGCCAGATGAAAGCATTCCTTGCACAGAGCAGGAGGTACACAGTGTCCAGCTGCATGTTTATGCATGGTACAGGAATCTACAAAAGTCACAGATTAAAGTTCTGCAAAAATGACATTGCACCCACCTTTTTGAATTCTCTCAGCAGGTGGTTTGCCAAGGTTCTGCTTTGGATAAGTCAGCAAAGACTTAGGAAGGATATTCTGGGTACTTTCTTCTTTACCACCGTGCAAGAAATGAGAGAGAATTCCATAGAGGAGAGGCCTGCTTAAGGGAGAAATTACAAAAGTAGTCTATAAAGTCCATGAAATATTGAGCATTAAAAATACACCCTTCCCCCAGGACTTCTCAGATCTTAGTATTTACTTCTACAATATGTACAGACATTTTTAATGACTTAAAACACATCCAAATATCATGACATAAATAAGCACAGACCTAAGCTCCCCGTGAACACCAACAGTGCCCTAAAAAGCTCAGAGTAAGAGACACTCTCCACTGAACTCCAATCCTCTGGCAGGTGAAGAACTGGAGCATGTTTAGCACAGGAGCACAGATCCACATTCTCACCTATGGATCAGAAGGATCCACACACTCACAACAGATCAGACTCTGGTGGACTGCAGGCCAATCCACCACAGCACATCTCAAACCTGGCTCTTCCTAAGCACCTGACAGGTTCAGACAGCACAAGCTACAGAGAATGCTGAACGTGTCTGAACCTGCTTCAGCCCTCATTAATGCAGTTTTATTGGAACACTCTGATTTTATATCTCATCTCATAGCCATCTTTTTATTTCTCCACACAGCAACTGACAGATGTGCAAAGAGCAGATCTGCTACCTGCAGAAAGCAGACTGTACTGGTAAGAGAGTTGTGTTTTGGTGCACAAGGGTGCTATGTGGAGAAGGGTTGGCAGAATTCAGAGTTAGTTTGGAGTATGTCTGAAAATGGCCCCATGTTTGGCATTGTGAAGCTGAATCCAGCATATTAGAACAGGCATGGGATCAGCCACATTTCAATTGGTGAGAATATTTGTATGTGATTTGTAATAACAGGAAAGAGAAGAACATACTGGTATATAGACTATACAGAGTATGCTGTGCATTCCAAAATTCCTCCTTACACTGATTTTCCACTTGCATCTTCAACTACATTCAGCTCTTTGGCAAGAAATTGTCTATCCAAGGGCACTTCAGGCTGACCGGATTCTGGAAAACAAAACCCCTAAATCTTAAGACGGGTAAGAAAAATGTCACCAACTAAAGGAAGACTTCAAAAGATGATGAGAGCACACACCTCCCTTTTAGACTGTTAATAACTAACACTGTACTGTAATTCTAGGGAGCTCACTTAAGCATTCATACCAGTAAGATTTACAATAGTACATCACGTTTTTATCTTCAGTCTTAAAGAATCTAAGAAAAATATTATAGAAGTCTTACAGTATAAAGACAAATTCATCAGGCAAACAACCTTTGTCTAAACTACTACTCTCAGGCATTTGAAGAAATTTAAGTCTGCAGACTGTTATCAAGTTTTCTTGAAAACTAATTGAATGATTTGGCTTAATGCTGCATATAGAGCTGTGGAGGGGTTGTTTGCACCCTGTTAATTCCTAAGGGAAGACAAGATTATGCAGCTTGTCATACTTCCTAATTCCATAACATCAATGGAATTATTCAACCAATCGCTGACTGCCGTTACAGCGATGACACAAACTCACTGCCCATACCTGCCGTCAGAACGGATGCTGTGTATTTGTACCTGTTGTACTCCAGGTACTCCCGAATGAGCTCGTTGATCAGGAGGTTCTCCCGGGACAGCGTGGGCCGCGGCTCGCTCCGATCCTCCAGGGCATTGAACACTTCAGCTCTGATCCTGGCTTTGATTTGGGCAAGAGCTCCCCTTTTCTCCAGCGTGTCCTTTAAAACTACCACCGTAAAAAAAGGCGCGTTAATTAGAAGGCGAACGCGTTCAAGCAGCAGCATTAATTAGCCCCGACACAAACAGAGTTTTGGCCTATACCCAGTGCACCAGCGATAAGGTATCTGCACCTGTGCACGTGCCAGCACCCACCAGTCTAGGCACGTCACAGATAAAAGTTAAGCCTTCAGAGAAGTCACAAATATATTTTTTTTAGTCCCAAGCATACGTTCTGACAATTTAAGAGGTAGGATGTTACTGCACCAAGACGCACTTAATACTGAAGCATACTGAAATACAGCCCACGGTACATGACACGGGGGCAGCTCCGAGAGACGGGGGCAGCGCTGAGGAACGGCATTAGCGCCCGCGGCAGCTCCGAGACCCATCCGGGTAGCCACCGAAGGTCGGGCCACCCTCCCCCGCCCTCCGGGCAGCCCAAGATAGCCCCGGCCCCGACCCCGACCTGCTTTGAGCTCCGCCACCGTCGCCATGACCGCGCCGGAACCCGGATGGCGCCGCGCGCACTGCGCAGGCGCGGGGCTGGGCGGGAGCGCCCTGAGGGGACAGCGTGGGGCCAGGAGTTCCCTCACGGGGGAGTACGGGGCCGGGAGTTCCCTCAGGGGACAGCGTGGGGCTGAGAGTTCCCTTAGGGGACAGTGCGGGGCCAGGAGTTCCCTCAGGGGACAGCGTGGGGCTGAGAGTTCCCTTAGGGGACAGTGCGGGGCCAGGAGTTCCCTCAGGGGACAGCGGGGGGCCAAGAGCTCCCTCAGGTGGCAGCGTGGGGCTGGGAGCGCCCTGAGAGGACAGTGTGGGGCTGAGAGTTCCCTCAGCGGACAGCGGGGGGCTGGGAGTTCCCTCAGGGGACAGTGCGGGGCCGCGAGCTCCCTCAGGGGACAGTGTGGCTCCCGCCCGACCCCTCAGGGAGCGGGAGTTCCAGGGGATCCCTCTGCTGCCAGCGGCCCACGGGCAAGGTCGTGCCGGGATAGAATAACCAGCATCAGCAGCGCCTGCCCGTGGAGCTACCGCTCGGTGTCCTGCTTTGCCCGTCTGCAATCCAGCCCCGTCAGCTGGGTTGAGTGTCAGGGTTGCCGTGCTTTCTCCCTCTGTTTCAGAGGCTGGCAAAGATCGGGGAAATGAGCGAGAATTTCTCCCTTGTGTGGCGGAGGACTTTTGCACCGAATCCCTGACATGTACTGTTGATTAAAAGGACTCGTCAAAGCTGAGCTTCTAATGAAAAGGACTCGCCAAAATGTAACTGTATACGGGGTGTTTTGCAAGCCGGAGGATCCCTGGCGTGTCTGCAGGATGGTGTGTGTGCTTCGTGTTGCTGGGATGAGTCAAAGAGTGTTTATTTTGTCAATGCATTAAGTATTTCCCAAAGGAAATGCAGCCGGTCTGGGTGAACAAACTGGAATTGCTATTGTCTAGATGGAGCAGCCTGCTGGGGCTTGAAGGAAAATGTGAGTCGTCTTAGGCAGTAAAGCCTGAGACAAGACTTAAGCGTTGGGGTTGGGGAGGTTGTTAGGATTGTTCTGTTTTGTTTGTTTTTACGTTTCCTCTCAAAGCAAATATTTATAGGACAGTCTTCAAAAGCATCTCTGGTAGACGTCAATAAATAAAATTTAGGAAAATCAGAAGTGATGGTGAAGTCAATATGTTTCCTCAGCCCAGCAGTCGCTGTCAGTGAGTCAGAGCAGTGCTTGCCCCTGGCCACCCTGAGCCTGCTGCCCAAATCCCCAGAGCGACTCCAGGGACAAACAGCTGTTTACGTTCAGTGCTACAGCATTTTCACAGTCTAAACATGTTTCTCTGCATTCTTCCAAACTTCTCCATGACCTCGTGAGTCACTCTTCTATCCCACCTGATTTCCCGTTGATAAGTTGTTGCAGTTTTCCACTCTGCTTCAAGTTCCTCTCCTGCTTGTATTTGTATCTTACAAAAAAAAAGGTCATATAGGATTTTGTGCAGTTCTTTTTTCTGCTTGCAACGCAATCTCCTTTTTAAACAAGATTCCAGTTTCTATTTCTTGTATTGATCTGTGTTGTAAAAGATGCTGTTGCAACAATGGTTTGTGAAATCCATGTTCAGTGACTTTCTGGTACTCTGAGACCTTGGTTCTGCATCTCTGCAAGTTTAGCCTTTTGTCAGCTCTGGGTTTTCTCCTCCTCAATAAATACTTTGAATCTGTTACATTTTTCTTCTGAACTCCTTTGCTTCCTCTCACATTAATTATTTACTCTGTGTTTTGACTGTGCTTTGGTTTACAAGGGAATAGAATTAATTGGAAGAGAACTAGTTTGAGGTGGAAATCCAAGAATCATTATTTGAGGAAAAACATCATTGAAATGGGGCATGACGATTAGTGACATTGGGACAGTCTGAGGCTGAAAGAAAAGTATTTGGAATGTGAAACTTAAATTTTGTTAGTCTTTTAGCTTACAGTAATATCTTGAGGAAAACGTGGGTGAAAATCTATCTCTCTAGACACTCCTCACTTCATGCTTATTTAGTGTCTTATTTAAATAAGATGCTTATTAGACATGCTTATTTACTCTTTTGAAAATAAAGGGAATCATACTTGAACATTTAGCTGTTCTCTAGCAATACTGTAGAAATTTTAACATGCTATGGATTAAGGTATGGGTTAAACTGACAAACTCGTAGAACTTCTGACACCCAATGTCTGTGGTTTGATCTTTCAGTGATGATTCTGCTCCACTCATCAATGCAGATGGAAGCTGGGTTGGGCTGGACTCAGCTGCTGCTGCTCTTCGACCTGACACCCTGAGAATGCAGGATCCAGGGGGACAGACCAGAAATATTGCAGTCAGACGGACAATCTGGCCACCACCAGCACAGCTCTGAAACTGCAGCTCTGGAAGTGCAGGTGAATAAAGCAGTCTGGGATATATTTTTTGTATGTGTGATGCCTGCTTTTAAGTTACATGCTAAACAAACAAGACCTGTCTCTTTTTAACAACTTTGTCTGTTGCCATAATTGCCCTGGATGGACAAGAGCATTTTAAATTGAGGTTTGTGTGATTAAAGATTTTAGATGTCACTGTAGAGTACTATGTAACCACCCTGCTATTCCGTGCAGCGTGTGATGCCATTCCTACATATGTACCACCGTACTCCAGGTGGTCTATTCTGGTACAGTCGTCAGGCAAGCTGACTCTGGATTTAACTGGTGCATTTTAAATAGGACGCGAAGAGTACACCGTGAGACACAACCCCGTGCAACCACAGGGCTGTGCAGTTAGCTCAACTACTACATATTTTGATGCAAACCTGTTTGCGGATGAAGTTGTTTCGGTTCTGTTCGTGCTAGTCAACTTGAACTAGTTTAGGGCATTGAAACCAGTACAACTGGTTCACGCCGAGAAGTGAGCTATTTGAAGGTGAGCTTAGGCTTTCCCCGGGGCCTTCCCCTAGGACCCTACCTTGGATCAGTCCCGCGGGTGCCAGCGGGACGCTGCGGTACCTCTCCTCGGGGAATACGCGGGGACCCTGTTCCCAGGGCCCGGAGCAGTGCCACGGAGAGGGAGATGCCGTCATGCACGCCGCTGGCTCCGGTCCAGCCCGGCGGGCAGGTGCGGTGCGGCCGCGAGGCGCAGGACCCTGAGGCTGCTGGGGCAGCCGACCCGAGCGATGCTCCGGGCGCAGCGATTCCGCCCCGGGTACGCTGCCGGGGGCGCGGGGCATTTCTGCGTTGAACAAAGGCACGCGTCGGGCTCTAGCCGAGGCTCCTGGGCCCGTCGTCCGCCCTGATGCCAGGCGTTGGTGGCCCCGCGGGACGCGCCCACGGCGGCGTTGCGAGCGCGGCCCCGGTGCCCGCACGCGGAGCTGACCGGCAACCCCCGCCCCGCCGAGGCTGGGCTGCGCAGCGCGGGCGGCGGCGCCGGGCTCGGCATCCCCGTGACGCGGAGCCAATCAGGGCTCCCAGCTGCCGCTGCCGGCCCGGCCCCGCCCGCCGCCGCTCGGGCAGGAGAGCTGTGCGCCGGGAAGCGCTGCCGCGGGAGCCCGCGGTCGCCTCGCCGCCCTCCATGGGGATCGAGAGCTTCTGCAGCGCGGACGCTTCCGAGCCCTTCTGGGTGAGCGGCGGGATGGGGCCGCGGCGGCTCGGCGGCGGCCGCCGCCGGTGTCGGCACGGAGGGATGGCGGGGAGCCGGGTGGGGCTGGGGTGGTGACGGAGCCCGAGGGGGCCGGCCCGGCAGCAGGGGAGCGGGAGCCTGCGGTGCAGGCGCTGCCCCGGGCAGAGCGCGGGGGCTGCGGTGCGCCCCGGCCGTGCGGGGCGTGAGCACCGGCGCGGAGCGGCCGCGGGCCGGCGGAGGGGCCGGGCCGTGCCGTGCCGGCGGCTCGTGGTCTCCGCCTGGGCGCGATGTCCCCATGGCCGGGTCGCGGAGCGGGCGCCGGCGCGCCTCGTGTGCGGGGCTTCCGGCAGGGAGATGCTTGGAGGGGGGAACTGGCGAGGGGATTGCCTGCCCGGGAGACTGGGAACGAGGTCCCGAGCAGCCGGAGCGGGTCCCTGCCCACGCGTTACTCGGGGCCGTGCGGGTAACAACAATAACGGTGTCTGGCGGCTGCCGTCACACGAGAGCGGTGCCCGCTCTGAAGGAGGCCACAGACGCGCTTTCTGCAGCTTTATTGCATGTTTGTACAGCAGTGTTTTCGCTCTTCCTTAACGGACAGTGGTGAGCGCAGGTGCTGTGCATGGACTGGAAGGCAGCCGTGCACAGGTGAGCGCTGTGGGGACGTTGCGGTGGGGTCTTGCTCAGCTGAGACACGGGTTCCTGTGCGGGGGCATGCGGGTCCTGGCAGCAGCGAGGCACCTGGGAGAGCAGGACCGCAGTGAAAATTCATCTCAAGAGCAAACTGGTTGTATATAGAAGGAGTGTGGATGAAGGGAAGAGCTGGAAGTTAGGAAAATAAATGTGGAGTGAGAGCTACTGAAGTCAACATAAGGAAGAGAACTACTTGTGTATTCATCGGATGTTTGCCAGATAGTTTTGAGCTAATGAGTTGCCTGGCTAGTGAAAAAATAAAATAGAATCAGATGTCTCAATAAATGCCATTCTACTATTTATCTCAAAAACCATTAGGAAGTTACTGAATAGATATTTTTACAGTCATCAAGACTAAGACAATTAGTTTTTTCCAGCTGATCAAAAGTGACTCTGCTAACTTGCTTTTATATTGCTTATACTAATACCTCTTTTCTGCTATTTCTTGGGTTTTTCAGAACTGGCTAAATTATGAGTTGTCATTATACGTATTCTTTTCTCTTCCCTAGAATGAGACTTTTCATTTGGAGGGCTTAGAAGAATGCATGTTTCAGAATGAGTTTATGGAAAACCTGACTTGAGAGAGTAGTAGGATTGTGAAAAAGAGCTGCCAGCTCATTCTTTGAGCTGTAGAAGTGTAACATCAGGTAGACACAAGAACTACACACAGGATGTTGGAAGTAACTAGTTTATATAGGATTTCTGGCAGCAGTTTCTTTTAGTAGAAAAACTGTTCTCATGTGTATTACAGCCATTTCTGGTATTTTTGTAAAAACTACTCCATACATTTTTTCCACTAGTTGCACTGATTCCCAGCGTTTTGGGATTTGTCATCCTTCTCCAAATCACATGGACTCTGCCTTTCATTTCTTCCAGCTAAAGATCCTGTGGGTGTGGTTGTTTGATTTCTGGGTTCTTCTGATCCTGCAGAGGAATAGTTGTGCATTTCAGTGAGGGTTAGATGTGCCTGGCAAAATATTCCTTCATGCTGAACTTGTCTTCATAAGTAACACTCTGTTTCCCCTTTGTTGTTGCATCATTCCCAGTAGGGGAGAGTAGAAATGCCAGTTGGAGTGCTTACGGGTACTCTGGCTTTTTCTGACATTTCCATTATTGCTGCTGTTTAAAGCTGAAGTTGTAGTGGATTTTCAGAAATTGTCTATGTATATGCAATGTTTACTGGGTTTTTAGATATGTCCTGTGCTTGGGCTGCTGTTCTTCCTGGCTTCTGGACTGCACTCTTGTGCTTCTCAGAGCTGGGTGATAGCTGGATACACAGTGGCACTTGCTACTGCATTCTTGTGGTGGCTGCATCAGCTATTTTGGTTGGTCCTGAAGCCTTGCTAGTGGAGCAGAGGGATTTCTGGCAAACTCAGCTTCAAGGAGATGATGTGTTTTCTGTGATCCTGAGATGTGGGTAGCTCAGTTTTAAATTGTGGGGGGAGACTATGGCTGAAAGGACCTAATGGACCCTTAAAACTGCTAATCTTCTTAGGCTTTGCTGGCCAGGATTTTTCTTGTTTGCACACCCAAGGAATGTTATTGTTGAAAGTTCTTGTCTGAGAATTAAACAAATTGGTTTTATTTAATACTTACTCTGAAAGGTCAGGAACCCAAGGAAGATTGCCATCCTCTTCACTGTTATTTTTTTTTTTTCTTTCTCCCTGTCTAACCTATCTCTGTGCCCCTACTCAATGTGTTAACTTTTCTGCAATCAGATTTTACTGCATATAGTTATTTTATAGAACTTTACTGCATCTTGCTTCCTTTGAACTAGACTCCCTTTTTAAAGAAGTACTGTTAACCCTTGCTTGCTTTAGCATCACTGAATGTATTGGAATGAGTATTCCACCCATAATATAAAGAAAGGTACAGATGTGCAAGATGAAGTTACTATTTACTGATAGCTGTTGATGACAGTAAAAGCTTGAAAAACCTTAGTGGACTTGGGGTAACATTTTGCACTACTTGCATTCCAGTTCAGTGAATTTAAGGGCCTGTTCAAGCTGTAAAACTTTGTTGTGCCCTGACCCAGTGAGATAGCTTTTGCTAGAATGTCACTGCTCTCTGAGCACCCTCTACCTTGTTTCAATAGCAGCACACAGAAACACAGAAGTAAAGCAGGATGAGTGAGGAACACTGTGGTTCCAGGTAAGCAGGATAAATGTCACAGCAGATGTAGTACTCACTGTACACTTTGGCCTCCTGACCTGCCTGTCTGGAGATATCTGCACATGAACAGTTGGTGGTCTCAGTGCATGTGCATTTTGAAATAATCTGCTGGTTTTTCTTCAAATAAAATCTGGGTTTCAGGTTTTTTTTCAGAGCTTGTAAACTCAGCAGTATCATGTTTAGAGAAGTCTTTTCATGTTTAAAATTGGTAAAGGAAGAGGTTAACAGTTTTTGTGACACTTTGAGATTTCAAAGCTCTCAATAGAGTTTTGTGAAAAAGAAGTGGGAAATATGCATCTGAAATTTTGAGGTTCTTGCTTATACTTAAGGGAATGTGAGATAAGTGGTTTATATTTATGTAAGTTCTCCTCATGTAGTTCACAGGCAGACACTGTGTTTATTAAAGTTAACTTAGATAAAAGTTCTTTATTTCAGTGGAAATTCAGCAGAATTTTTTCCCACAGTTTTCTAGTTGGGCTTTTCATTGTTGAGAAATGATTGAAAGCAAGTAATTGCAATCACTTCTAGGAGAAAAGCAAGTTTTCAGCTTCTCTGTTTTGTTTTGAAAGCTAGAGTCCTGTAATGATTCCAGCTGTATCTGGCTATGTAAACCCTGGCCTGTTTCTTCCCTGTTTGTTCAGAAAGGTTTTGTGAAGCCTCTTCACTGTTAGTAAAGAAGGGGTATCCACACACTGTTGCTAGGTTTAGCACTTCTTTATGTGAAAACAAACTACAGAAGAAGGACAGACTGGGTGAGTGAAGATGAGGCAGAGCCTCACACAAAATCTAGGGACTAACTTAGAGGGATTGGGCTTTGCTTCCTTTGCCATCATGTAGAGTTCTGTCTGAGGCTTTTGGGCATGTTTGTCTGCCTAAATAAATGTATTTTCTTAGTGTTTGTCCAAAGACGTTATGTTTTGTATTTGGTTGATGTTGTAGTGGGAGAGATCCATAATGTAGCTTGATAGAATTTTGTTAAAAAAAAAAAATTAATATTCTTTAATGCATTGCAGTTATTAACTGACATTTGTGAAGTAATACTGTGTGACATAAACAGCTGCTGTGGTTATATTATTTATGAGGTCACCGGTAGTTTTACTGAAATAGACTTCTGAACTTCTGAAGAAAAAAACAGTCTTCTTATATAAGGAGCAATTTCATGTTCTGAGGATCTGTGGCTTATGCCGTCACACATCAGATAGGCAGTAAATTGGCACGTCTCTTGGAACCCTGCAGCTCTTTGCACAAGATATGTCTGCAGTAGTTTTTCAGTGTGGTTGTGGCAAAGCTAAGGAGGGACTTGGTGCTGTGGGAGGGCACTGGGTGAGCTTGATAAAAGCTGTGGCTTTAGTCTCTGCTAAAGAGTGTGCAGATCATGAAACTGCTTATATTCGCTGACACAGGAAGGGCATGTGTGCACAGCATTTAGAACAGAGGAGTAGCAGAGTGATAAACAAGGAAACCTTTACAAAAATGGTGCTTTATTGTAATTAACAGCAGATTGCATGATTCTCATGCCCTGGCTGATGTGTTTTTTAGCAATGAAAGCCAGAGGCTTATTTGTCAGCTTTCTTCCATTTATGAACACGGTCTGAATGTGCATAGAAAAATTAAACTTAGATTAGAAATGAAACGGATATCCCTTGATCCAGGATAGATCAATTTAAGGGAAATACAGAGAAATTAAGCCTGATAATCTGTTGTTGATGGGGATTTTCTGAACAGATGACCTGTCATTCTACAGCTGGCAATTCAGAATTGCTCAGAAAAGTTAAATGAGGGAAAAAAAACTCTGCTAAGTGCCTGAATAACTTGTGCTGTTTCATGCAATTACAATGCAGTTTACACTGAAACACTGTGCTATACTGGGAGGGAGAGAAGGTCATCCCGGGTTGGCTGAAGTCACTCTGGGTCACATCTCTAAAAAGCTTACTGCCGGGTACTGACCTTTTGCTTACTTTTAATAGAGTCAGAATTCCTTGTATTACTCTTTTCTCACTCTTTGCATCTGTGCAAACTTCAGATACAGTTTATCCCAATTTAAGCTGTTACCTTAGTCTCTTGGTAAGATTATTACCCAGGTGTGTTCAAACTTCTCAGTGATTTGAACTCAAGGTACAGGCTGTTGCATTATTAAGCAGAAGCCCTGTGTTTGGTGCAAGGAGATGAGAGCAGGAATCCTTTTCTTGTATCCTTTTAGGTAACAGTGATTTCAGTGAAAAACTTTGCAGAAGGGCAAAAACAATCCTTAGGTTCTGAAACTAGAAGTGGTAAATATTTTGTTGTCAAGTGACCAAATGTTTTGTCATGGTACTTGCAGATATGGCAGGTTTAGAAATGCAGCATCTGTAGAGAGAGGCTAAATTTTAATTTTGCAAGTGCTAATATAATTTGTTATATGTTTCTCTGACACAGAAGTAGCCATAGTTTGGTGGCTTTTAGCTACTTAGATTACAAAGCTCAACTCTTGTAAATGGCACAGCTGCAGGTGCTCCTTTCTCTGGCAATTTGTTAGCACCTGCTTCTTATTTTAGGCTAAAGGGAAGAAACCCTAAAATATGTGTGTTTTTTTTTTTTTTCTTGGAATTTTACACACACTTCCAGCTGAATGCAATGCTTTCTATAATAAAGGATCTCAGCTTTTTGTAAACATTAGGAAATACTCATGTGTGGATTTGGGATAAGGAGGTACAGACATCTGATTTAAGTTCAGGACCAGTTATTGGAAGGTAGAGGCTTTTCCTTGTCTGTGTTAAGTCAAATCTGTGTTATGTAAGTAATTACTGTTGAGAATGTAAACCATTAAAACTATTTATAACTTGCTAAAACCATTTGTAATAGAAAACATTATGAGAAACTTAAGGGCATTTTCTTGTCCCTAGAAACCACTTCTTTATATAAATGATAAAAAATTTTAGGACCCTTGTTTATTATGTGATTATTATTTTTTGTAACTTTTCCACCTCTCGCTCTACCAATCTTTGACACATTAAGTTGCTTAGATTTCAGAATCTGAAGTGAAGGAGAGGCACGGTGTCTTCTGTTTTCTGAGGTCTCAATCTGCACGTGGTATTTTGGGAAGCTGGAAAGCTTTTGTAGGGATTCTGGAGTACTTTTCTTGTACAAATATCTGTTGCTTATCAACTTGTTACACCCTGTGATGCAGCATGAACAGTAAGCACAGCACAGCAAATCTGATGCTGGTGAAGATTGTGCCATAATCTCCATTCTAAATATGCTCTTAGACAAATGGTGAGCCTCAGCACAGGTTTCATGATCTGGCTCCAAAACTGAATGGCACAACAAAGATAGCATATCAGATATCAGGGACTTTTTCAAAGCAAGGTCAGAGTTCCTTTAAAGCAGCCTTAAAGAGAGAGATCCTGTTCTACACTTCTCGTAGGCTCAGCCAAATCTCCTGTCTGGGAAGAGGCAGGAAATTTGCTGTCCTAGATAGATGCCATGAGGCCACTGGCTTTTAGCTTACACTGAGAGAGAGAGAGGTTCAGTCAGCTCATGGTTTTATAGGTGCTACACTGGGAAATTTTTCAGTCCTGTATCTAGAGCTGGCAGATTGTAAAGACTTCCTATTTCAGTGGGAAAGTGATGATACTATCATAATGAAAGTTGTCAGCTGCAATTACAGTGTTAGTGCCTGAGAGAGCTAATTACTTTCACTCAACTAAATGTAAACATTGCATTAAACAGAAAGTCTTTTACTGTTGGGGAGATAAGATTGAGAAGCTTTATCTTGGTATTACGAGGGAGGTTGGTTCTTCTGTGGATGATACTGAATTGTGGGTACACAATGTCAGTGTCAAACTCCATTTGAAGGAGTAAGTGTTGACCATGATGTTAAGATTCCAGTCTGGTTTTGTAATTTCATTTTTTACATAGCTGTGTGGTAATGTTTTAAGTCACTTTTCAGTCCCAGTTTGGTTCATGCAGGTGGATTTAACAGTGTGGCTGGCAGCCTGCATCTCTAGCACACTCACACACAGCAGGCATGAAACTGAGCAATTTGGGTCTCTCCATTTCTGCCAGTGAGAATTTTAAAATGTGCTGTGGGTCAAGTGGGATTATTGATGTGAGAACAAGCAACCCCTGGCTGCTCACTTGACAGCCTTTCCTGGCTGCCAGGAGAGGCAGCCAGCATCAAATACTGTTTTTCCTCAGATTAGCCATCCTGGAGGCATGCAACTGTCCTTGGTCTGCCTTCCCTCAGCAAAGGCAGAATAACTGGCCTTTTGTGCTGCAACTTTCTCTTACAGTTCTACTGCAAATGCTTTTATCTTGCCTGTTCCTGAAATTTTAGACAGGAATTAGTGTAGTTCTTAATTTTCCTAGGTTTTATGCACTGTTAAGTAAGTGGTTTACCTGTGAATGGATCCACTTGATTCTGGGGAATGCCAAGCATTTTTTTTTGTGCCCTTCTTGTAGACAGAGGGTTTCATTTCAGATGTGATAGGAAGCTTTTTTTGTGCCATGAGAGAAAACATGCTACAGGGCACTAGAACTGTGGACTGGTATTTTTGAACCACAGTGCTGATAATGGAAATGAAAACTGAGAAATAGGTCAGGTAAAGACTCATCTGCTATTCTGGGAAACTTTAAATTTGTTAAGGAATTTTTGAAAAGAAAAACCAACCTGAAACTATTTAACATCTGAGATATGGTTCTTCTGGGCCACATTAAAATTAAGCCAGCAGTGTATCTCTCCCAACATCTACCAAGAAAGGAACAAGGATCAGACTGTTTTTTCTCCAGTGGGCTGCTGCAGTCACAGCTTAAAATAAAGGCTGCTTCTGGATTATACAGTCTAATACCTATAGACTTTAGCCCCTTTTTTCCTCCTCTTCCTTTATGGCAGGAGGCTGCTAGTTTGTGTAGGCTTTCAGTAGTTGTATGTCTGTCATTTGATGTGACCTTGCAAAGTAGAAGACTTAACTGTTTGGTCAGAGTGAAAATGGTTAATCTTTGAGCTGAGAAAAATGGAGTAACTCCATATTTTAATAGAACTTGCTAAAACAGTGTTTCTAAAACTTGAGTCAGAAAAAAAGTCATTAATTTGCTGATTAATTTCTGTTAAATACAAAGGTCTGCTTCAGTGAGTGTTTCTGCATTTTGTTTGTGATGGAAAAAACCAAAATGGAGACTGGGTTTATATAGAGCAAAGGAGAAGCATGTACTTTCCACCGACAGAACTAGTCTAGACTCGTGTAACTGAACCTGTAATTTAAATGTGAACGCATGCTGGTTTCATGATGAGAGTGACACGTTTCCAGCTGCAGTGGAATCTCCTAAAGCTGTGGTGTCCTTCATGCAGAGCTTAGGCTATGCCTGCCTTTTGTAATGGATTGAATTCCCCTTGACTTTGTCCACTGAGGGCGATCCCAGCTGGGACTGAGAGCCTGCAGATAGTCCCTGCCTGCTCGGTGTGTGGCTGCAGGGGCCCCGGTGCTGTTTGGTATTCCCTGGGAGCCTGCCCTGGCTCAGCCTGAGGGCACCTGGGTGCAGGGGCTCCGTCAGGACATCGGTGCTCAGCAGCAGGGATGGACTCTGCAGCTCTGCTCCTGTCTGTGCCACTGTGGGCACGGCCTGAGGGAGCTGCACCTGGGGGAACAACAGCAAAATAACTGCTGTGTCTCTCTCTTCACGTGTTCCTTGCCTTTTGCTGCCTGCAGTGAATGTATAATGGAAGTGGCTTCTGCATCTCACCTGTGTGTTGCCTTTTCTGTTGTACAGAGGAGTGTTTTTAAAGCTCAGCGTGCTCCTACTTGCTGCTGATAGCAACAGTCTCTGGATGAAATCCTGGAAACATATGAAAGAAGTAATGTTGCTGTTAAATTCTGTTAGTAGTCTTGCCCAAAATTGCCCATTTGTCCCATCTTTCTGTTCTGAACCCTGAAGTACCATTGCATGGTACACTCTTGCCTTTTATGCAGAAACAAACAATTTACAAGGTATTTACAATACCTTGTAAATATGAAAGTCAAATGGAAGGTTGCACGTTTTTAGAATATCCTCCAGCCAAGTATGCATAGCAGTCATGCATACAACACTTCTTGCTTTTATTTTGCCACGTGGCAGTGACATGCATTGCCTGCTCTGACCTTGCTGGTATTTGCCAGATTCATTTTATAGCAAGCATTTACAAGCAGGGAAAAAGAAGTTAACTTTCTAAACAGTGTGTAGATCTCCTAAAGTTCACTCAGAAAAAAAAAGCACTGACATTCTTTTGTTTGTTTCTTGTAAAGCTGATTTACATCCTGTTGATTTACTTGTATACTCTTATAACTATCTTAGTTTGTGAATTGTAAACTGTTCTGCAGAGTCATGAGACTTTTTCTTGGCTGTTGTGCTGGAATAGGGCAGCTGGGACTTGGAAAGCCAAAAACATTTGTGTGGTGGCTAAATGTAAGAATGACTCAGCTGAAATTTCTGATGAGTTATGCAGTCAGGAAACTTAATAAGCGTGTGGCTTGCTCACAGCGTCTCACAGCCACTGCCTTGTCATGAACAACTTGTGACTCCTGTGCAGACACAGTCAAACATAACTGGGCATTCCTATGCTCTACAGTTAATTGCCTTGAATTGGCTGCAGTAAGCTCAGAGAATTTCTAAAAATTAAAAATTATACAAAGTGAGAAGAATTTTTAGAATGCTGTGGGATTAAAGGAGAAAAATTACAGCTGAGTGTCCTGTGTATGCTGTCTGTTGTATTAAGTCCTAGATTCTGATAGAAATTGAGGGAAATGGGGAAGGAAAATGTATCTTCCATTTCTCTTTCAATCTGTGTTCTCTCTGTAATTGTGTTTGAAGCTGTTTATTCAGTAGAACAAGGGGACAAACAAGGATCAAAGTGTGGTGATTCTGGGCAGTGGGATCTGCTTTTGGCTTTGATGTTGGAATAGAGGGAACAGGCACTACAGCTCCTTTTGGTTCTGTTTCCTCATCTATAGAATGTAGATAATGGCACCTGTTTCAGTGACCACCTCAGGCTTTTATAAAGGAGTGGGATTACTGACACTATGTACCAGTAGTGGTACTGGTGTTTTGTGTAGTGTAAGCTGTGTAACTGCCTGAAAAAATGCTTTGCCAGTGAAAAGTTAACACTATAATCAACAAGCCTTTGGGCATGGGACTGCTGCTCTTGGCTCAGTGACTTTTAAACAGAAGCCTGGGAGCAATGCTTTAGCTGTTGAATAATTGCAGTCCATCTACAGCTGCAATATTGTGCATTGCATTTTTCTGTTGGAGAGTCAAAAATCTGCAGCACTTGAGAGAAAGTGTTGCATGTGATAATTTTTCAGCAAGTCAATGACTTAAAGGTAAAATTTGCTGCAAGAGAATTTCGTAACTCAGAGCAATCCTAAATATGGTATGAAAGCTCATGTTACTACTAAATAGTCTGTCACTGGGAATAGGTCTTGTGCCAGTAAATTAAAATGGTCATGTTTTTATTACTGTGAGCATCAATTTTGGTTTGATTGTATGGTGATTTACCTTGGGTTTAAAAACTGTGTTGAGAGAAGTAGGAAAACATTGGATTATGTCAATGCACATTCTCTTCTTGTTGAGTAGGAAATGAGCTGCAAGGCTGAGGTGAGCCTTGTACTTGGTTCTGAGCCTTTTACTTGGTTCTGAGCCTTTTACTTGGTTCTGTGCCTTGTTGTTGTGGATTTTTTTATTCTGACTCCCTATTTCTGATTTTCAAATATCGAAGTTCAGTGTTGGCTTTTTCTGTAACTTAGCCTGTTTTCTTGCCCCAGGATTGGAACCTGACATGGCACACAGAAAATCCAGACTTCACCCTGTGCTTTCAGAACACAGTCCTGGTCTGGATTCCTTGCATTTACCTGTGGCTCTGCTTCCCAGTGTACTTCCTGTACCTTCGCCGTCATGACAGGGGGTACATCCAAGTGTCAAACCTTAACAAAGCCAAAACGGTAGGTGCCTCTTTGAAATCAGAACTTACCAGCCTTGTTTGGAAATGGCAATCTCTTTTCAGCTCTGTTTTAGCACTGTATTGTTTTGAGCATCAGTCTTGACCTTGTGCACACTTCAGGTATAACTTAATTGTTCTGCCTGTGTTTGATTTCCCAGCCTTTCCTGTTTCCATTGCCCTGTTATCAGGCTTTCTGAAATTTACCCTGGCATAGCAACAAACATGTAAATCCTTTTAAGGACCAGTTGGAGAAGACTATTTTAAGGCAACTCAATCTCAAATCTTATTTGTATCATAGAAAGAATTTATTACCCTGTCAGCTTCTTAAGTTACACAGCATACATTTCTAGAGCCTGCTGCAGGTGTTCTATTCCCCTTCTATTGTGAAATAGGTACTTAATGTTTTTGGGTTTTTTTTATTCCCTATAGAATAAGTGCAGAGTTTTAAGAAGGGCTGTAATAACATGGTGCATTGAAGAGGTTTTTTTTTTTCTCTGCAATCTGTTATTCAGGAGACCAGCTTTCTGCTTCATAATAGACTGAATTACATGGTATTAAAAATCAGTAAACTTTTTTCTTCTAGTAGAAATTCAATAATTAAAGCCAAATTGCTTTTCTTTTGTGCATGTGGTAGAATTGCCCAAATGATATGATCTGATTATGACCCCTGCTATAGTGTTCATCTATACATATGCTGCATTATCTTTGTGAATTGATGTATTAAAGACACTTTTTTTTATTGCAGGCTTTGGGCTTAATACTGTGGATAGTCTGCTGGGCAGACCTTTTCTACTCTTTCTGGGAAAGAAGTCAAAATATTTTTCGAGCTCCATTTTTTCTCGTTAGCCCTACAGTACTGGGTATAACAATGGTAAGTTCTTCTGCATGGCCATTGTCCATGCAAAGCTGCAAGCAATAACACCATCTTGGTATTATTCACAGTGCTGTAATCCTTTAAGCTGTAGCCTTTATATACAGACCTACTCTGTAGTTGAGCTGTGAAATATTGACACTGAAATACCTGCTTTTTTAATTAAAAAAATGGGGAAAAACAGACTCTTCCCTATCTGTGCTCACTGTGTTGCACATCAGCACACAAGGCAGTTTCAGTTGTCTTGTCTTACTTTGGTAGGCCTGAGCTAGCATCCATTTAATGGTTTGGCTCAGGCATGTGGTAGAGAAATCAACTCAAGAGAGCTGATTCAACCTAGATAATACAAACTACTGAACTTGGGGGGAGATTGTTGAAGGATCTCATTACAAACTCTCATATAACATTCTTGAGTGTGTGTGATCTTTGTTACACTTGAGGGCACAGTGGTAAGTCTTGAAAGCCACAAGTCACAGAGGTGTCCCCAGCCACCTCCTTTGACCTAGATGTGCTGGGGTTTTCTCCTTTCACACCAATATCCCTGCAACCTGCATTTCAAAGAAGATGCCTTGCTATTCATTTGCTGTCAGTTGCCTTAGTTTATCTCAGAGTTGGAACAGTAGTGACCAATCATGATGCTCAAGGGAACACCACACCCCGAACAACAACCGAACAAAAACCCCAAACAGCCCTGAAACAAATACAAGAGCTGTTAAGTAGTTTGTGCTCATTTAATAATGCAACTGTCATGCTTTTGTCAGGCTGATTGAAAATGCATGTTGCAGTAGGTAAGCGAAATGTACCAGCTTCCTAAAGGACTCTGAAAATACACAAAATACAGAAATAGACTAATACTTTGTCAGTGTTGTTTGGTGTTGTGGCTTGTAGGGAAATAAATCTATTTCTTTTAAAAAGAACTAGTCAGGAAATGCCATAATTCCATATTGATTTGTGATACAGAACCAGAAAAGTAAAGAAGTAAAGGTTGGCAGCTTTTGACAGTACTTTTGTGTATGTGATTGTTTATTTCTATGTAACACATATTCCTTTTTCCTTTTTTGTCTACTCCTTATCTTTACTGATACAGAGAATTTCCTATTTAAATGTATTTTTGAATTACACTTAAAATTTCAGGGGTTTACAAGCTCTGGGAGATACTGGATTAGAAATGTTAAATAAGCAGACTTTAGCACAGTACCTTTTACATGTGCATAACATATTGTAAAATCTAATTTTTGATTATGTTTTCACCTTATTTACCTACAGTTGCTGGCCACATTTTTAATACAATATGAAAGAATAAAAGGAGTTCAATCTTCAGGTGTAATGACAATCTTCTGGTTCATCTCATTGTTATGTGCCACACTGATTTTTATATCCAAAATAAAACATGCCTTAAATATGGTAAGTGATTTTTAGCCTCATTCAGTTGAAAATAATCCCAAATGCTGCAGTGATAGAGTACTTGCTTGCTAATTATGCCAGTCAAATCAGTTAATGATTCATTTAGTGTACTTTCATTCCTTGGGTTTAACAGCAAAGGAAGGGCAAGAATTAATGTGTTCTGTTTTGAAATGCTCATGAAATTCATAGTGACTTTAAGTGTAGCAGCAGTTGCCAAGAAAATGGGGTTGGCTGTTGGAGAGAGCGGATGTGTTTGCACGAGTACACTCAAATTCTGTGTAATCTTTGATACCAACCTGCTCTGGCTGGGAGTTTACATCATCTTCCTGTTGACTGTGCAGTGGATTTCCTGAAACACGTTGTTCAGTGCTGCTGTGGTCTCACCTCCTTGGACAAAATCAAAGGGAAATATTTTTATGCCAATTTGTCCTATAGTAAGACCACCTCAAATATCAGACTGATTGTAGAGCTGCCTGAAAGTGGCACTTTTATTTCTTGAAGCCTTTGAGCTGCATTGCCAATTTTGAGAACTTTCAGCCAATTTTTGTCTTCAGGATTTTACTGGGGTTGTGTGTCCATTTATCCCTGTGCTTTGATTTCTGGGTCTTATGTGTTATGCATCAGTCCCAGTCTAAGAAACTGAAAGAACCTCTGAATTTTGTACACAATGGAACAAAGTATAATGTAAATTATGCACCTCTAAATCTTCTTCTTCTGTGTGCATCCTAATGAAAAAAAATTTGCTTTCAATACTCTTTGCTACCCAGTGCATGTCTTACTCCTGTAAGGAATACACTGACTGCAGATTTGGGCTGTGTTGGCACACCGTGTGTTAAAGAGAACTTTTCACATAAGAAATTCATGCTTGTATTTTAATGGTAGTGATTGAATAAAAATAAATGTGTCTTTTACATTCTCTCCCCTCTCATTAACTTCCCTTTACAAAAATAGACACTGACTTTAATTTGCATGGGGGTGAGTAGTGTAGCACTGAATTTACAGTAAGGAGCTGTTTTCTGTTTAATCATAACATGTTATTTAAAATAAATTCCTCAAGCCTTCTAATTGGAATATTACCTTCCTTTGCAGGGTGCTGATGAGGATGCATTTCGTTATAGCACCTTCTGCATCTACTTCATCCTGGTATTAGTAGAACTCATCCTGTGTTGTTTTCCAGAGCAACCACCTTTGTTTTCTGAAACAGTAAATGATCCTGTGAGTCTATACAAAGTGCCAAGTATCATATGTGCAGTATTCTGTGTAATGAGCTACAGGGCCATAGTCTACCAGATGACAAATAATTAAAATTCTGCTTTTTATTTGGTGATGCAGAAGAAGCCCATAACATGTAAAACTGGGGGAAGGGAGGGACTGTATGTAAGAAAAAGCAGAAAAATACTGTTGCACTTGTTGCTGAGTAGCATTCCTGAAGGATAAGTTATATGTATTTACATTCAGTAGTGCCACTGGCAGTCAGTGATCTGAAATGCTGTGCTCCTGGTTATCTGATATGTTCAGTAGGCAGTAGCATGTGGATTCACTTTCATTTGAACATGGGGAAGAATTTAGACCTGGAAAGCTTTTGAAACTGGGCAGATGTGTTTGATTTCTGTTTTTATCTCTCTTGTGTCACGTGAAGATTTAACCAGCTCAGAGTGCAAGAGCAGCTAATGTTAGAGGATGGTTTGGAGGTAGATATTTATTTTTACCTAGATATGATCTTTTTTGCATGTACTTTTATGGCATGGATCTAAAGGGATCCCAGGGATGCCGGATCATCCTTGCACCACCTCTGGGTTAGATGTTCAGAGTCACAGGAGGGTGACACAGGTCACTGCCTGGAGCTTGGTTGTGCCAAGTTTAGGAATTCCAGTTTTATACAAGGTCTAATTCTGGGAATTTTTCCTTCGTGCTTAACAACCAATTAACATATTTGTGCCCTCATATGGCAGCATACCTTGCATTGACATGGGCACTGGAGACACTGTCTGGCCTCCACTGGCCTCTAGAATTCCTTCAGCTGTTTGTTGTGTTGTTGATACGGAGCACTGCTATTCCTGTGTCCCAGTGGTGGAGCCTGCTGACAGCCCTGAAGCTGTGCTTGTGTTTTCTGAGCAAGCTCTCAGCAGCATAAATTACAAGTTTTAGTAATCTGGAAAAAATACTGTAAACAAAAGGAATTTCAAAACCACCTTTTCTGCTTTGCTTGTTTCTTTTGGCCCTGCGGTCATTCTGTATGTGGACTGATTTCTTTTTCTCTCCTTCAGAATCCATGTCCAGAGTTCAGTGCTTCTTTCCTCTCCAGAATCACATTCTGGTGGATCAGTGGGTAAGATCAAGCTGTTGCATAAAGCACCAGTTCAAGTTAGATGGCACTTTAGGTTCCTGCTTTCAGAGTTAAATTAGGAATAATAATGCAACAATAATTTTGGTTGTTTTGCTTGTTTGTTTTGTAGATAGCTTAAATTAATTTTTAAAAAAACTTGATAAATATATTTTTACTTCCTTTGTAAGGTCTTTGAAATTTTGCCAGTCTGTGTTTAATATGTTTGATGAAGGAATATAATAAAAAAAACATTCTTTGGGAAATACAAGAAAGGAGAAATTGTCTGCTGTATTTAGAAACTAAGACATTGAAAACTATTACCTCTTTTTGTCCAATAGGCTCTTTTTTTTCCATTAACTTAATTTTACTTATGCTGTATGATTTGTGAGCTAAAACACAGAAGCATGAAAAATAATACTGGTGTGTAGTTGTGGCTGGTACTTGGCCAGAGTTCCAACAGAAAGCTAGATGAAAGGAACTGCTTTGTGAAATTAAAGGCTAATAAAGATTTTGAAACTTGCTAGGCATGGGAATATTAATTACCTGGCTGATTTTCAAATGAGATCACTTCATCCTTTCTTTTATTTTCCCTGGAATTTGAATTCTGTGGCATATCCTGGATCCTTAGATGTTTTGGTGTCTAGTTCTCCCAGTAAAGACAGGAGAATGTATGTTTTAGCATCTGGGCCTGTGTTGCTGCAGGCACCAATGCTTGCTTGCATTTTTGAGAGCTGGCTCTGTTCTGGGGCTGGATGCAGCTGTATCTATCTATCTCTATATATACACAAACATTTTTAGTGTTCTGAAATTTATCTTGCTGATTCCTTCTAATACAGGTTGATGATTCAGGGTTATCGGAACCCTTTGGAAGCCAAGGATTTGTGGTCATTAAATAAAGAGGACAAATCAGAGGAAGTAGTGCCAGGTTTGGCTAGAAATTGGGCAAAAGAGTGGTCAAAGACCAAGAGGTAAGTTCAGTTATCCTGGCTTTCAGTTCTGCCAAGATACAGAGGTTTAAAAGCTCAAGTGTCTCAGGCTCTGCTTAGGGGTGTTTGTTACCAAACCTGCTTTTGTAAGGCCCATGTGGCTGCTGTGTTTGTCCTTGAGTGCACAGAGAGCAGGAACCAAGTAGGGCACTGTGTTCTTCTTTATGAAGAGCTGCATTGACTTTCCCTTAGTCTTTCATGATCCAAAACTTATTACCGTGACTTTTGATGTGTGGGTTTTTTTCCCCTGGGGAGGGAATGTTTGGACACAAACTTCTGTTGTGTAATTTAGGAGCTTGGGCTCCCTCTGTAGTTGGCGAAGCCTCGGGAGGGTAATTCAGGATGTAAAAGTGAGCAGCTTATTCCTTTCTTTTGACTATATAGGGAGTCTGAGCATCTAAGCCAGATGACTAAAATTAGAAAGGCTGCATGCCTGCAGCCTCCATCCTACTTTCATCATCCTTGGCTGCAGCAAACAGGAGCACCTTTTCATTGAAGGAAAATGGTGTGCTTGCTTACACAGTGCATTTTACATACAGCTTGTCCTCAGAAGTTCAGAGCATGGAGTTTAGCATAAGCCAGATGTAAGAGAAGAATGTGTTCAGTCCATTGGGGATGTCTTGGCATTAAACTGACTTGAGTTGTTTAACTCTGGTGGTACAGTGAAGCATTGATTTCAATTAAAGTTCAGCATACTGAGTTCTAGAATAATAATGTCCTCTGCTTTTTAAACTTAAAAGTTACAGCTCTCTATTCCTTATTCCCCAGGGCAGACTTAAGGGAGAGATTTACAGGAATGTTACCTATCCAAGCAAAGAAAGCCATTTCTGAACAGCCAGTTCATTTAGTTATGTTGTATGATTAAAAACGTTTGACAGTAAAACTCAGTTAAACTGTTAAGAATCACAATAAGTAGCTCATTTACATCTTATTTGTATAGTGAACATTTTCCCAGTTGACTTTATGCTTAATAAAGGCTACATTCTCTACCTAATCTTTTTTCAGACAACCACTAAACATGTTATATGCACCCAAAAAGCAGCAAAAATCAGGCGACTCAAATGGTGATGTGACAGAAGAGGCTGAAGCTTTGATTATAAAACCATCTCAGAAGAGCTCTGAAGCATCTTTATTCAAGGTGTTATACAAAACCTTTGGACCATATTTTCTCATGAGCTTCCTTTTTAAAGCTGCACATGACCTCTTGATGTTTGCAGGCCCGGAAATCCTGAGGTGAGACCTATATACTTTATTATTGTATTAAAAGTACGTGAACAGGATTTAAAACATGCTGGTATTTTACTCCCCAAGCTGCTTTGCCTTCAGCTGATACCACGAGGAAGAGATGTCATACAAGGGAGAGACCATGGACAAACATGATTTTGGCCCATTGGTTTTCAAATCACAATGTCATGCAGTAAATGTTCGACTTCTTTTCCTTCTCAGCACCGGGAAGGCAGGGCAGGAACATAATCAGCAATAGCAGGAGAGTTTAATCTGTTCTAGTCTGTAATTATTCTGTGCCTACACATCAGAGTATGTGATGCCACAGAGAGCTGGAGGAGCTGGGAGGGGTTGTATTGCTTTGAGCTAAGAAGTACAGGAACTGCAGGTGGTTGTATTTCAGCTGGAGGGGGTATGAGACTTTTCAGTGTAGCTCCAAGAGAATGCTGTGCTTGTAAGCTGTGTGTTACTTCATGTTTCACACTGGTATGGTGAGGAGGGAGTGATGTGTGCTCATACAAAACGATCTGCAGTTTCTAAGAAGTTTGTGTTTTATCAAGATGCTTGCATGACCTGTACAATGTTTGAAATAACCTAAGGCTGCAACCATGACATTTGTGTTCCACCTATCAAGAGAACTCACTTCTCTCTCCACAGATTGCTGCTTGACTTTGTAGGTAACAAAGCTGCCCCAAACTGGCAAGGCTACTTTTATACAGTACTGCTGTTTGTTTGTTCCTGTCTTCAGACACTGATTCTTCACCAGTATTTTCATATTTGCTTTGTAACTGGAATGAGGCTCAAAACAGCCATTGTTGGTGTAATTTATCGAAAGGTAGGTGTTTCTTTAAATATGTAACAGTACTGTGACTACAAATATGCAATATTTGTGACTGTGGGAATGCATCACTTAAGTCTGAATAATAAGGTAGGAGACTCTGGTATGCTGATTCCTAACTCTTAATAGAAATAAGAGCATGTCTAATTCAGAAATAAAAGCCTTTAAGCCTGGGCAGTTTTCTAATTTGCTACTTAATGTGCTTCTTCTCACTGTTAAGTAAGAAAACTTTCCTCATTTAGACTTGGAGTATGCAGTGCTTCAGTTGGTGCAGAAATTAAAGATGCATCTACATTTACAGCTTCATTTGGGATTTACCAACAGTGCCATCTCACCTTAGAATAAGCTGGAACATTTTAGAAAGCTGTGAGCTGATAGCTCTGTGTGAGAAAAATGTGTCACAGCAAATGAAGACTCCACTTACACTAAAACAAGAACATGTAACAAACCAAGCAAACGATACCCCAAGCAATAAAACCAACAGCCCACACCCCAAAGTTTGCTTATTGATTTTAATTCTATATTAGCTTAAAACCAGCTGATTGATTCAAACTGTACAACTTGCATTTTGCAAGATGTACAGGGCAAACAGAATAAGAAGGAGGAAAATGATTGCTTGAAATTTTAAAGAAACAATTCTTTAAAGCACTTGAATTCTGTGGAGAAAATGCAAATGACTGTGTGTCCTCATGTTTTAATTGTTTTTTATTTTTATCTACACATAGGCACTTGTTATCACAAATTCTGCTAGGAAGACTTCTACTGTGGGTGAGATTGTGAATCTGATGTCTGTGGATGCTCAGAGATTGATGGACTTGGCTACCTACATAAACATGATTTGGTCTGCCCCTCTGCAGGTGGTACTGGCACTGTACTTGCTGTGGCGGGTGAGCATTGTCTGGTGTTTCCTGTTTTGGCTTTGGCAGTGTGCTGCTTCCCTGACTGCACACACCTGCTGTTCAGACCACTGCAGGGTTTGCAGCAGTGAGGGGGAAGGTCTGTTTATTAAGAAGCCATTCAGAGCTGCTTTTGTCACTGCTGTCAGGAAGCAAGGCAGGAGGTTTGGAATTCACACATTTGAGTTCCTATGGGGAGGATGCAGAGAGGAACTATTATCTTTTGGGGGACTGGGGCACCTAGAGTATCTCACTTGTCTCTTGATTTGAATAAAAGTGGTCCTGGCTTTGTGCTCAGAGTAACCATATGACCATATAACCATATATAGCCAGTAACATATATACCCACATGTTTGCTCTTTCTAGTTCACACAGCACTGGGCTGATTCTTCTTCAGAACAGTCATATCAGCAAAAAGTGGAAAATGTTAAAACATATTTGTGTGCGTGTGTAGAGATCTATTTGGAGAGAGATTGACCTATATGTACTTCTGTATGGGAACTACCTATATATATGTTTGTTTCAAGAGTCAAAGTATGTAGATATTAACCTAAGCCCCTACTTGATCCTTCTGTTGTTCTCCCAAGCTGAAAAGCTATTTCAGGATGATTTTCTGTAATGTATGCAGTGATTTGAGCCAAGATTTAAAACAATTAGTTTGAATAAATGCTTACAATTACATATTTTTCAGAACTTAGGTCCTTCCGTGCTGGCAGGTGTGGCTGTCATGGTCCTTCTGGTTCCAATAAATGCTGTGATGGCAGTGAAGACAAAAGCCTATCAGGTTAGCACCTCTATAGTGCTTTTAAGAAACATCTCTTCTTTGACTTGTTCCTAGAGGTTTTTCTTTTTTTTTTTTTTCCCATCCCTCTATCTATCCCTTAAAAAAAGGGAAGGGAAAGAAAGGTCAGAGGTGTTGTGTATTTAGAATAAACAAACTCATGTATTTTTCAGCCTTACAGCTTATCTTATATAATGGTCTAAACAGCTGCAGACCAAGGTAGCATTTTAGGCAGCTTCATGAGATGTCCAGTGATTGAATTATTAGGAATTAGTTCAGTTTTTAACTCGCCTAAGAACTAAAGTGCAAAGGTAAACAAACTGTCTGCCTATTGAACCTGATGGCCATGAATGAAATATTCATGTTTCCAGGATGTGTGGCTCGTTCCTTTGTTTGTTTCCTGGAGAGGTGAAGAAGTCTTGGTTGTTGGCTGTTCTTATCCCTTGTCAATTTTATTTAGTGAGGTTAAGTTTGTTACAGAGAGTGAGCATAAGTAAGTGTAGACTCAAACTCAAGTTTTCTACTGCACTAAAAGTTCTTCCAACAGCCCTACCGTGTGTGTTGTGGTACAGACTTCACTACTAGCTGAATTTTCTGAGTGTGAGAGGAGATTGATACATCAAAGTGACACCTTTTAGCTCTGGAAGTTCATTAGAACGTAGCCCAGCATTTGGTTCCTACAAGGGAGAAGTGGGGATACCTGGCCTGCCACAGCTACGCAGCCACTGCTCTGGGATAGCTGTACCCTGTACCCAGTGCCTTCTGCTGGCTGCCTGTGCTGCCTCCACAGCAGTTCAGCTTTGCACTGCCCTCAGTACAATATTGTAGGAAGATGGAGACTTAAGAATGGCTAAATAGAAAGCTTTTGGCCTTAGTACATCATCAGAAAGCCATTGGTAATGCTGAAAATGAAGCAAAATCAAGCTGGGTCTAAGGTTAGATGCAAGCTGTACATCTTATACTGGCTTATTTTTTAACTGCATGTTGTACCTGAGTCCCAGGGCTCCCTGTTGCAGGGTTAATCATACTTAAACCAGTATCACACTTGTTTTGATCTTGGTTTGGATTTGTAGTTACATGAAGCATTCTTTTAATTGGTTGAAAACGTCTTGTTAATTCTGCGTATTTGTTTGTTCAGATAGTATCTCAGATTTCCTGCTTGGGAAGCTAGTAAGCTTTTGATGATAATGAGGTAAATTTGCCATTGCAAAATACAAAGCTCAGAACTTTGAGGTTCTGCCAAGTATTGTGCTCTGTTAATTATTTTTTTGCAATGTTGTTTTTAGGTGGCTCAAATGAAGAGCAAAGACAACAGAATTAAGCTGATGAATGAAATTCTCAATGGCATTAAAGTTCTGAAACTTTATGCTTGGGAATTAGCCTTTAGAGAAAAGGTATTAGAGATCAGACAGAAAGAACTCCAAGTCCTAAAAAAATCTGCTTACCTTGCTGCAATGGCAACCTTCACTTGGGTTTGTGCTCCGTTTTTGGTAAGTGAAACAAATCTAGAAGTCTTTTCTCCTTTTTGGGATTGTGCTTTCCAAGGCAGCACTTGAGGGCTTCTTTTGGTTTTGTGTTTTAAGGAGTTAAAGCAAAATGCCCTTCAGAATGATGGGTCCTTAAACACTTAGGTTAGGGGTCCACTTCTCTATGGAAAGGGACTACTGTTTTCTGTGAAACTCAGTAATATCCAAGTTGCATGTATTCTAGAAGTTAATGGCCAAACTATGGGAAAATGAAACCCTCTTCTGCATCCCCTCCTATTTTTAGTAGAGTACTTGAGGAATCTAAGACGAAACGTATGGTCAGATTTAGGAGAATAAAAAAAAAAAATCCCTCATTTCAACATGTTTCTGAGAGCAGCAGGTCCTTACATAAGAGTTCCTGACTGAATGGGATGTTGTGCTCCAGGAGTGTCTCTGGCTGGGATTCTCCCAGCATCTGAGTAAGAACAATATGGAAGAGACAAAACCATTGTGTAGCCTGAGATGGCTTCAAATTCTTACTTAAAAAAAATAGAAATCCATGGTATGTGAAACATCCCTCCTGTGTTTGTGGTTAGCTTACATTTCAACTAATACAAGGGAGAGAAGAGTGAGATCACATCAAAATTGCTTCAGACCCTATTAGAACAAGGGGCCATTGCTCTTGTCTGCAGAAACAATTAAAAGCCATGACTACATTAGGATAAAATATGTGCTGTTCCAGTTGAAGGTGTTTAAGTGTACTTTCCAGTCTCAGATTCCTTCCCTGCAAACATTTTTAGTGTTTACATTATGCTCAGGGCATGATGAAAGGCAGAGAAGCAGTGCCCTGGGTAGGAAGCATCAGCTGCATTCTTAAGTGAATGCTTTTCTAAAAGAAGTCTGAGATTATCTTAATATAAATACATTATTAAATGAAATTTCTAAATAAAACTCTGCAGGTGGATTCCCTAATGCTGTTCTGTGGAGCCTGAGAGGACAGACTGGTGTAATGTGCAGCTCTGTTCAGCACACACAAGTGATGTGTGGCAGTGGCTCCAGGGGGTTTTGGGCACAATCTGAAGTGCAAGGCTGCTCTTGAACATCTTGTTCCTTGGATTTGGGTGGTGTGTTTTTTTTTTTTTTTTTTTTTTTTTATGACTTGATGAAAAAATTATTTCAAGTGCTTACTTGAAAGCACTTTTGACATTCAAAACTTTTATTTCCTCTACTCCTTCCTGTTTCTAAGGCCAGGGTTTCTAAAAATGTTTAGTAACAGTGTCAGGGAAACCACTGATTTTGCAGTACCTCCCCTGCTGCTCTGTGTGCTGATAAGGGTGTATGCCAGACTAATTGCTGGGAACACAAGAGTGCAGACATGCTGCTTGTGAGGTTATTCTTTGAACCCTGTCTTGTTTTTGATCTCCATGGGAGGGCTTTCTCCCTGGGATATGGTTGTCCAAACTAAGGGCTGTACAAACAAGCTACTGTACAAGGCACAGCTGAGTCAGCTGCTGCACCAAGAACAACACATGTCTTCACAGCAGTCAGATTTTCTAACAGAAATACTGATGTCTTCAAGGGATGCTGTGCTTAGATGAGACTGTTCCTTAGGTGGAGAGCTCATTATTTCAAGTCTTTTAGGAGGGGGGATGCCAGAGGTTTATCTACCTTGATTTCTTGTTTTAAGTGGCAGTCTGTGGGGAAAAAGCTGCTGGATCTTGTGATACACTGAGATGTGAGGGTATTATCACAGAAGAAAACACTATGAAGGGAATAGTTGTGAAAGCAGACATCTGCTTTTACTTGGTTTGCTTTAATTTTACTATGGTTTATTCAACACATTTAGAAAAATGAGTATATGGATTTTTTGAGTTATTTTTATAGCTTATGAGTCATGATAACTCAGGGTAATTTTCTTGTTCAGTATGAAACTGAGACAGTTCACAGCAGAAAAGGCTTCATCTTTGCAATGCAATAACGTTTCAAGTTTCATGTCCTTGATAAAGTGGGCTAGGTTTGGAAATCTGGGGTTGTGGTAGTCTCTACAAAGCATAAAATAGGATAGCATTGGAGTGCTTCTAACTTTTCTATCAATATATGTTTCTGATCCAATATCTGATACTTTGAGGAGTGTCTTAAAACTGCAAGAGTTCAGGAAAAAAGACCAGTGATCATTTCTCTCTGCTTCCCTTCTGCCGTGTGACCACAAATAGCCTGGGACTTTTGCTGTGTGAGCCAAGTGAGCACTTGCCTCTTTTTAAAGAGGAACCATCACCTTCATTTTACAACAGCAGATTTTAATCACATGTTTGTTTTGCAAACAATGTTGTCAGGAAAAGAAAGTTATCAGAACATTCCTCTTTCTTTGATTTATAGTCTTCTGAGTCCAGCAATCAGAGTGTGTACTCCTGACTTGATGGCTTTAAGACATGACCCTCACTGCAGCCTTTACTCTTGGTTTCAGGTTGCCCTGTCCACGTTTTCTGTGTATGTAATGACAGACAAGACCAACGTCTTGGATGCTCAGAAGGCCTTTGTTTCTCTGGCATTATTCAACATCCTCAGGTTTCCACTGAACATGCTTCCTATGGTCATCAGCAGCATAGTGGAGGTAAGACTTCAGTCATTAACTGGTGATTTTTTTGTGCAGAAGGAGGCCCTGGGTGGAAAGATTACATTAGAGAATAACCACTGGGGAAATGTGGCCACCTCTGGAAGGGACCTTGGAGTTCCTGTGTGTGAGATAGTCTCAGTTGTGGTGGATAGGTGTTCCTTACATCACCCATATTTCCTGTGGGTTGGGAAGTGAATGGATGCAATGGATTTCAGGAGGGATTAGGAGTGCATAATAATGATAAAATGTGTATGTGGCACAAAACAGTGAGCACTTGTAATGAGCAGAGTATAAACAGTTTTGCATCCTTTTTCATGCAGGCCAGTGTCTCCTTGAAGCGCCTCAGAGTGTTCCTGTCTCATGAAGAGTTAGATCCAGACAGCATAGTCAGGGGTCCCATCAAAGAGGGTGAGTCTCTTTGCCCGTTGCAAATCAGTGTGTGCAGGTTTTGGGTGGCTTCTTGTGCTTTCTAAAACAAATTTACTGCATTTTTGGTGGGTTTTGCTGATAAATTTGAGCCAGACACCAGAGAAGGGAGTTTGTACGATGAAAATTATATAAAGGTTCTTCTTCCTTCTCAGTTTCTTTCCTCTCCACAACTGATTTTGCAGTGCTGGAGGTGCAACTGAATTAGTTGGTATCTCTGTGTAGCTGACATTCATGTACCTCCTGGTTCCTGAGTAAGGGTAACCTTGAAACCTCTGCTGTCTTCCTAAATTCCGTAAAAGCAGAGCACAAGTTTTTGGTAAGCAGTAGGTTGTTGTTTTTCTGAAAAAGTAGCTTTACACCTCTGTCTGCGTGTGTTTGGATTGACTTTGGATTGTGAGCACACAATTCAGCTGCTTGCATTGGTACTTTTAGAAATACGAGTTTTCTCTTTGCAGCTGAAGGGTGCATTGTTGTGAAGAATGCAACGTTTAGCTGGGCCAAAACTGATCCTCCTTTGCTGAACAGGTAAAGATGGGTGCCCTTTATTCCACTGCCTAACTTGCTGCATCATAAATGATCTATATTTGAATTATAAAGTACATATGGAGAAGAGTTTGTTGCCATAAAGAAGAACAAATAACATGAATTCTCTATATATTTCTTTTTTATTGGGGCTTTATGAACTAGAGAGCTTTACAGTTTATTGCATTTATGGAATGAATATAGGGAAGGTAGCAAGAGATGTAGGGATCAAGGAAGAGAGGGCAGCTGGGGGTTTCTGTGGCTCTGTGCTGCAGATGGGATGAGCTCCATCTAGGGGATGCAGCCAGGCCAGCCCCTGGCAGTCAGCTCTGCTCCATTCCACAGCCTGATTCTCACTGCACTCTGCTGTCCTTGATCCCAGCCTGCAGAAAGCAAACAGTGATGCAGCTACAAGCTGTGTCTTCCCTGTGCCCTGTTCCCTTCCTTAACTTTGGCTGCTCTTTCTTGGGCCTTAAATGGCAAATTCTTTGGGACAAAAATGCTGTATTTACAAGAGAAATCTTGGCAAGTTTGGGTCATGGTGCTTTTTTTCTTTCTATTTTCTTCCCCTTTTGACTAATTACATATTAAGATTATGTTCTATGCTCTAAGTATGAGAACTAGGTGCTTTCTGAGTGAGAGGTTTGGATTTTCAGAGAGTTACAGTCTCAGTGCTGAGTCAGTATTTGCAGTGGGTGTTCACATTGCACCTGGTTTAGATGGGCAGTTCAATTGACTGTTTAACTACTGGGGTGTGCCAGCAAGCAAGGCTGAATTATGTGCACTTTATTTCAGCATTAATTTCACTGTTCCTGAAGGCTCCTTGGTGGCTGTTGTTGGTCAAGTTGGCTGTGGAAAGTCTTCACTGCTCTCTGCATTGCTGGGGGAGATGGACAAAAAGGAAGGCTACGTGGTTGTCAAGGTGTGACACGTCTGGAAAATTGTGCATCTGTTTGTGGGTATTGCCAGAGGGATTCTAGATTTCCAAGTGGTGTGAAGAGGGAAGAGACAGCCTTTCAAATGAATGCACTTTTTAGGCTGCTTTCCTGGCAAAACATGTATATGCCTTAGCCTGCACACTGTGTTAAGCCTGTAAAGCCTGGAGCCAACAGCATCAAAATCTGTTGGTGTCAGATTTAGCCAAATAAAACAATGGAGCACTCATCTTTGAGTGTTCTGGTGAGTCTTGTTAGCAGCTGGGTATGAGCTGGGGAGACCCTGTTACATATTCTCTGTGGAAGAGCAGTGTTGGGTTCTACCTTCTCAGACATCAGAGAATTACAAGGAGAGAGGGTGCACCCAGATACCTGAACATGGGAAAAGCTGCTTGCAGTTTGTTCTTTCTTAGACATCAGAGCTGCACAGAGCTGACAGAGAAAAAATGACCTGGAGAGAAAATTACTTCAAGAGCAAAACAAATCTGTTGCATTTAGAAGTCTGTAGGTTTGGCCACCTTCAAAATTGTTGTGGAAAAATAGACTAGTTGAGATCTGAATCACTAATTATTAATGTAGAAAGAGAAGACAGAACTGATACTCAAAGCAAAATACTCTGCCATTATCTCAGTCTCCTCCTTTGAAGTGACTTTTATATGAAAACCACTTCCTCTGCTTTCTGCAGAAATCTCTTGGCAGGGGTGCATTTGTTAAACACTTGCATTCCAGATTAAACTCCTTTGTGCAGAACATAATTTATAATTATATGAAAGAAGTAATGACTTTTGACATGCAGTAATTGTGCAAGCGTTCTCTAAACAAATGTTTCCTCCAGGTTTATGTTAATCGTATTTTGTTTGAAGTCCTTTATTTTCCATCAATGCACTTTGTTACATTCACTTGTAGAGAGGATTATAAAAATAACATTTTGGAGGAGGTGGGAGCCCAAGAACTACTTTGTTTGGAAATGACCGTAGGTAATTTGTGAGGTGATTAACACTGCCTGCCTCACAAAGCCCTGCTGTGCCTTGACTCTCTGTGCAGACTCTTAGTCTAAAGTACTGAACTTTATTTTTCTTGCAGGGCTCTGTAGCCTACGTTCCTCAGCAAGCCTGGGTCCAAAATGCAACTCTGGAAGATAACATTATCTTTGGAAGGGAGATGAGTGAGGTCCGGTACAAACGTGTGATTGAGGCTTGTGCCCTGCTGCCTGATATAGAGATTCTTCCTTCAGGAGACAAAACAGAAATAGGAGAAAAGGTATTTCAGTACCCCCTCCACCATAACAGTGCTGTTGCTTGTAATTAAGGCTGTGTGACTCTTATTTTACTTTATCTCAAAGTTGTATTGAATTTAAAACATTCAGAACAGAGATCCTCTGGAATAGGAGGCAGATTTGAACAGTGTGTTTTCCTTCTCTTTAAGCCTCAAAGGGGAGAAAACCTGTCCTCAGTTACAAATATAAAACCATCTTGTAGTGACAGTTTTTAATTGTTTCTAAGTTGCCAAGGTTATAGAGCAGAAAAATATATAGAAACAGGAAGAGAAAAATCTTCCAAACACTTCAGTTTCATTAAAAACAAGCAAACACCCCACCAACCCTGCCAAAAAATCTGAATCCCAGTCCACAAGAACAGCCATCACCCCAAACCTGGCCCTTGGTTAGCAGAGCAGGAGTGGTGTGGGATTTGGGAACATGCATGGCTGATGCAGTGCTGTGCTGTGGAAGCAGGACCTGCTGGCCTGGAGCAGGAGCTGGCAGGGGTGTGTGTGTGGCTGCTGGGGGCTCTCTGAGCTGCTGCTCTCAGGGACTGGGGTGTGTGTGCTCCCACTGGGTGCAGGGGGCCTGGAGCTCCCAGCTGGCCACAGAACTGGCAGCCTCACATGCAGTAAAGGTGCAGCTTTAGCTTCCTCCTTGGTCAGCAGGCCTGTCACATTGTACAGTGTCAACAGAGGCAGCACTGCAGAAATACAGCTGAGAAGAAAAGTAGCCTCTGAATGTACAGAGTTAGATAGGCCAGTCAGCGTTAATTGCTTTACAAGACTAGCAAACATTATTTCTTCTTGGCTAGCCCTTCACTGACAGAACAGAAGAGATGCACTTCCTTGCAAAAAGGATTGTGACTGATTGCTTGTGCTACTGTGGTACTGAAATTACTTGTGGAGATCTGTTTCATGCAATATTGAAATTCCTCTAATTTAAATAAACCACCTGTGACTTGTGTCTTTCATAAACTGTAGCTAGACATCTTCTTTCAGCTGTAAATAAAGGATCATGTTTTCTTGTTTCCCCAGGGTGTGAATTTGTCTGGAGGACAGAAGCAGCGAGTCAGTCTTGCTCGGGCAGTTTACTGCAATGCAGATGTCTATTTACTTGATGATCCTTTATCAGCTGTTGATGCTCATGTTGGGAAACATATTTTTGAAAGAGTTATTGGACCAAAAGGAATCCTGAAAAGTAAAGTAAGTTATAATGTCTCGAGAGAATTGTTTTTCTTGGCTGAGTTCAAATGATTCCAAGTTGATCAAGTTGCATATTTAGACTTCTGTTTCTAACATCTGAAGAAGGAAAGGATCCTTCTGTAATTTTTCGAGGACTTTTATAAAGCACTGACATTTTTGTAGTGAAAGGTGCTTTGGTTTCTGTAATCCAAAATTATTTGATGGAAAAATCAAGACAATGTTCTCCTAAAAATGCTGCATACCTGTCCCTCATTACTATTCTTATACACAGAATTCAAGCAGTAAAGAGCAGTAGTTTCAACCAAGGTATTCACTAATCTGAGGTGACAGAAACCCTTTATTATTCTTTTGCCTTTTAGACTCGGGTTTTGGTAACCCATGCAATCAACTATCTGCCTCAGATGGATACAATTCTGGTAATGACTGATGGAGAAATCTCTGAGATGGGCTCTTACCAGGAGCTGCTGGAGCAAGATGGGGCTTTTGCTGAGTTTCTTCGTACATATGCTAATGCTGAACAGACCATGGAGAACAGTGGTAAGCTCACAAATAAACTCTCTTGATGTCTGTCATGTTAATAAGGGAGTCCTGTTCCAGGAAAAACAGTAGTACTGGTAGGAAAGTTAAAGGAAATTACTATTTCTTGTGGTTGCCTATATAGGCAGAGGTGCTTCTTTCTTGAGGGTGTTGAGGGTTGTGAGGTTAAACACACATTTTTTCTTAAAATTAGGAAAATGTGTAACAGATCTGTAGTAAAAGTTCCTCTCAGTGCAAAATTCAGATCGTAGCCAGACTGTCTAAAGGCCAGCTGGGGTTTATACACCCTTCCTGTCTCTGTTAAGATGTGTCTTCTTTGTACAACTAATTCCTTTGGGGATGGGGAGGAGGAGGAAGCAGCTCAATGTTCTAGTTGCTGTCCTTGACTCCTGCTTCTGCTTTACAAAACAGCTGTCGAGCTGCACTGGTACGGGAATACACTTCAGATTTATTTTTCTTTTATCTACAGACAGTTGCAGTATTGGATTTTTAATAGGGGAACTTAGTCTTTGCCTCCAGCCTGTTTTCTTCACTGGGTTGCCTGTGGTGATTTCCTGACACTCCTGCTGAGAAATGCAAGGAGTGCCTGCACTGTGCTGGCTGGGGTTAAGTTGGTGACACAAATTTGGGAGCAGATGCTGAGTGCTGCAGAGAAGGCTTTGGGAACAAAGAGGGGCCCAAGCCTGCTTTTTGCTTCATCTTCCATTTGGAAAACCACTGGTTCCTTCCCATTCCCTAGAGGGAACACAGAGGTGGTTTTTGGTGTACTCCTCATGCATCCATCATCGGCAAAGTGGGAATGGTGCCACATTTGCCTGCACTGATGCAGCTGGGAAGTGTTAAAGATGTGTTGAAGAGCTTCCTTTGGCAAGGAGCTGCTGGTGGTGCTCATGTCAGAGTTGTCTGTGGGAGGTCTATAATGGTCTGCCTTGCTCTCTGAAGCTCTAGGGTCCAGGCTGGCACCAGACTGCCCCTGGAATCTGAGAGTGGGCAGGGTTTGCTCCTGCCTGTGCAAGGTGGCATCTTCTCCTGGCTCCCTCTTCCAAGGATTTGGATTTGGGGATGATCTGTCATCTCAGAGCTCAGGCTGCCCTGCTGTGGTCTGGCATTCCTCCTGGAAAGGTCTTGTGGGAGTCCCAGTTGTTGCTCTGCAGACTGGGATGCTGGTTGGGGTGGATGCTCTAAACAGCAAATACTGCATGGGTGGGTGTCTCACTGTGGGAAGAAATTCTGTGGGAGCAGAATCAGGTTCATTTCTGTGTATTTTCTGTAGGTGCTCTGTAGCTGCTTGGGCCACAGTCAGACTTGTTGGAATCTTCACTGTATGTGAAATTCTTAGGCAAATTAACTTCCTCTGTGCTTCCCTAGGCAGTTAACAAGTTAACTTTAATATGAAGATTTGCCTCATTTAATAGCCCTGTTCTTTTAGTCTTTGTCTTATCCCATTTTCAAACATGGAAAAGTAGGTTTTGAAATCCTTTTCATTAAACTAAATTACTTTATTTTTCCGTTTAATTACTGAATTTTCTTTTGGAAAGTGAGTCAGTGCTTTTGCCATGGTACTCTGCAGTAGAAAGTAGAAAAGTAGCCTCTGAATGTACAGTTAGATAGGCCTGTCAGGGTTAATTGCTAATTAGGCACTTCTAACTTCAGTACCACCCTGGTGATCTGGAGAGGATTGCTGTATCACAGGGTTGGCCTATTTGCAGTAAATTTGTTCATCAGTTCTAGTCAAGTGATCTTCTGCCAGTGGTAAAAAATGAAAAGTAGAGGCATTGTTTGTCTGATTCATAGGGATAATATTCCTGTTTACTGAATGTGTAAAAGGTCACTCTTGCTGAGAATCACAGGCTCTTGGATGAGCACAGCAGTCTGTGATGGGAGTCAGACTGAGTTGGCTGGAGGGTATCTGCACACCCACTTTCCAAGGGAGGCTCCCATGTCTGAAGCTCTGTGTTGGCAGCCTGGGAACCCAGTGGATTGGTGCTTTCTGGCTGGAATACATCTGCTGCTCCAAGGGTGGGAAAGCCTTTTCTCCTCCTACCCAGCCCCTGAGGTTTGGCTGCAGCTCTGGTCCCTGCTGCCTCCCCGCCTTCCTCTCCCTTTGGGGTTCCTGAGGGCTACCTCTGCCTGTGTGCTGTCCTGCTGCCCTTCCCATCCTCAGCTTCATGGGCTTTCTCTGTCTGGGAAAACTGAGTTTGTGACTTGGGATTAAAAATAGATCCATTTCAGCGAATTTGATTCTGCCTTGGGTTTTGTGGTTTAGGTTATTCTGCTTGGATGTGAGGTTGTAAAGATTGAAAATGTTAGAGTGTGTTCTGGAAAAAAGCTAATTATATATGCTTTTAGAGTCAGATCCTTCATTAGAAGGAACGATTCAACCTCTGGAAACAGGTAACTGCCATGTGGCTTTGTATTAGTGCTTGCCTTGGAGTAATATGAGTAGCTGCAGTTTATTTACAAGAGACTGAGTCATTATTAGAAGAATTTATCTGCGCAGTAGAAGGTATCTGCATGGTTTGCATGTCCTTCCTTGTGTGAGCTGCAGCAGTTGGTGTGTGGCAGCTTGTAGGTAACTCAGCAGCAGCAGTTCTGTATCTCAGAGGCTTCCATGAGGAACCTTTAAATTAACTTTAGAAGAGACACCCTGGACCTAGAAATGCAGTGAGTGTACCAAGAGAAGTGTCGTTCAGGATTGAGCCCTGAGGGTCCCTTTTGTTCTCAAATGTGTATTCAGTATTCACAGCTGTTCCCTTTTATAATTTCTGGGTACATTTTTCAGCAGAACCCTCATTAGTGGGTTTCTACCCTAAGTGCAAATGTCAGATTTACTGTGGCAGTCTTGAGCTTTTTTTTTTTTTTTTTGTTCTCAGAGCTAAATGCAGCACAAACAAGAAATCTTCATAGCCTACAACATGAAATCAAATTTGAGCTTTTAGGGGAGGATGGTTTATTTGTGGTTTTGTTTTCTTCAGCAATGTTCTAAAGCAGTATGTTGCTGGAATGCTTGTTTTTCATTATGGGAACCTTTCAAAACAAACGCTGTCAAGTGCTTAAAATAACCAGCAGTCCCATCTTGGTTTGGTCTTATTCACATAAATAACAACTAAATAATTGAACTTTCTCACATTTTCTGCTTTTTGTCTTTTTAAGACCATGCTGAACATTTTATTTTTGGGTTTTTAGAGTAATGAACCAATACTCAGTTTGCAGACACAGAAGGGAAAGTAGCCCACACTTAATGTGTTCCTGATCTGTTTTATGCATATATTTTGCTTTCATATAAAACCATGAAAATGTCAGACTCAATCTGCACAAATTTTCCTGGGTATCTTTTGAGTATATTCAGGTTGATACCTTTGCATAAACTGTGCATAGGTCCTTCAAAAATGCAAAACTCTTTGTTTTAAATTCTGAATTAACTTCCATACATGAAAATAGAGTTCCATGTATTGACAGTTAACTTTTTAGGAGAGAAACATTTGGTTTTTATAAGGAAAATTGACATAACCTGAACCTAGAAGTTTTACTCATGGCACTGTATTACACTGAATTAAATTGCTCAGAAAAGGTTACTATTTCAAGCTGACAGGTTTTCTGGAGTGTTTTAGACACTTGTCTCACGTCTGCTGCATCTTGGTAGGAGCAGGATGTTGTGGGGTAACAATTCATGGAAAGATCTCTTGCTTAAAATTATCTGATTCCTTCAGTTGCCTAAAACACCAGGATTTTGCACATTTCTTCTTGCCCAACTTTGCAGGAAGACTCAAAGTTACTAGCACATGCCTGCTGCTCCATCATTTAGAGAATGTCTTCTCATTGCATTTTAAAATAAAAATAATTTTTAAGTAACTATGTAAAAGCTGTGGTTTGAAAAGGAGTGGCTGGAGTGTTGGGTTGTTTCCATGGAGTGGGTCACACGTGACTGGATATTGCATGCTTGAACATAAAATATGTCCTCATAATTATATTACATTATTACTGACCTACATTTGCTAGAAAAATAAATGTTCCCTGTCTTGGCAATTTACCCTGTTGGGAGTTGTACTGAACTGATTTGTTCACCTGGTCAATTTTCTGTTATTATCTGTAAATATGTGTGCTCCCTGCTTTGTTTGCATGTTAAGACTGCAACTGGCAATTAGGATTGAAATGAAATGCTTGTGTCTCTTTGCCTAACCATTTTCATGTTTACTTCTTCACCCTCTCAGATACAAATAGTCCATCTGCAAAAGAGGGCAAGCCTGTAGAAAATGGAGTCCTTGTGAATGAAGCCCCTGGAAAGCTGATGCATAGGTGTGTGTTCTCCTTTTTTTCTTGCTTTGCTCTTGCTCCCCATCCTTTCAATCCAGTCGTTATCAGATGTTGATAAACAGTAATTTGATGGTTATTTGGTAGAGGAAAATGTATCATGCTGGATCCAGCAGCCTGAGAAAGGCCAGGCTGCTGCTGCTCTGTGGCTCCAGGTCCAGCAGTAGGAAGTGCTCCAGCAGGCACCTGGAGCACCCACACAAACACACCTCACCCAGGCCCCTCTCTGGCTGAGCAGGACGAGGTTTGCTGCTGGCAATACCTCAGGTGTGTCTGTACAAGGTGCATCTCTGCTGGGCTGGGCTCAGTCCCTCAGAGTGCCTGGGAGCTGCCCCTGGCTCCCAGTTGCTGGCACGTGGCTTTTGAACCTCAGGGGCTGCAGCCCCACTCCAGGCTGGCACAGACTGTTGCACATTCATGTCTGCACTTACTCAGCTCTCATGATATTCTTTCCATTTGAAGAAACTCTTGTGGAGTAGGAAGATATTGTGGATTTGGCTTGCATAAAAGGGAGAGTGTTTTATTGGCTCGTCCAGCTTTTGTGTGTGTTCCTAAGCCTTCTGCATTTTACTGCTGTCAGATGGGATGAAGTGCCAAGTGGACCTTTACTCTGACTAATGCAGCTGCTATTCTGCTTGCAATCACTCTGATGATACCTTTCCAAAACCATCTCCTTGTCTGCCTTATTCTTATGGTGCTCTAGAGACACTGTATTTCTGGAAGCTAATGAGTGCCTGGGAGTTAAATGGCCTGTTTTGAGGGGAGTGTGGGTACCCTTTCTGCACTCCAGCAGCTGCTGTGCCGATGCTGGGGTTTGGAAAGGCTGGTCTTGATGGTCACAAAGCATTTTCTTTCTGAGTCTGATTGTGCAACCAAGACTTCTTTATCTGGTGACTCTGTTACTTGCACCTGAACATGGGTACTTGGGACCTGAATGCTGTCAGGGAGGGTTAGGAGAGTGCACTGAGGGGAGGAGGGAGGCTCAAGGAACCTCTAGCCCTGTGATGGCAGCTTAGGACATCTCCATAGGAGTGTAAACCAGTGACTTGGAGCTATGAACTGTCAAAGCCTAGGTGTGAGGTAGCACTTCTCCTGTGTGTCAAGCTAAGATGAAAAAGTTAATGTCTTCAAACAGGCAGCTCAGTAACTCTTCAACGTACAGCAGAGACACTGGGAAGCCACAGCACCAGAGCAGCACGGCAGAGCTGCAGAAGCCACTTGCTGAGAAGAATTCCTGGAAACTGATGGAGGCCGACACAGCAAAGACTGGGAGGGTAAGGTTTCCAGTTCCCACTTCCTGTGTCCTCTTTTAATTTTGGAAAAATCTGTTTCAGAAGAAAATAACTTCTGAAGACCATGTAACTGGTGTGAGAATGGGCTGAGTGAATTCTTGAACTGCTGCTTGTTGTGTAATACTTGATGGAAGTGTTGCTGTGCCCTCTGCTCCCAAACCTGTTTGCCTGTGGGCAGAATGTCAACACAAAACTTCTGTGTGAGATGATGGGCCTGACCACATCAAAGTGTACAAGGAGAAATGAAAACCTTGCAGCTATTTCTTGGAGAGAGGTTGTGACAAATTAGGTGACCTAATGAAAACTGCCCTTCAATGTAAGGAGCTGCAATTGACTCAGATGAATTTAAGCCAAGTTTCCACTGTAGACATGAATATCTAATCCAGGATACCCAGGGCTTTTTGAGAAACCTGAGACTGAGGTTCCTGGGAAAGTGGCAGTTACAGCTCCTAGCAATGTTGCTTGAATCCAAGCTTGGATTGCTTGTTGTTGGTTAAAGATAGATCATAGGATACAAGCCATGTGGAGCAAGGGTTGGTTTAAAGGCTTTATAATCTTGTGGTACGGAGAGCCAGAAACTGGAACTCCTCAGTGAAGTGTTTGGCTCTGCTGCTGCTGCTCTGTGTTACTTCAGGCAGCTCCCTCCCTACTCCTCCCTTCCCTTGGATGACAAGGGAAGGATGATGTGTGCCTGCCCTGGGGGAATGTTGCATTTGGCATGTCTCCATAGAATGCTCTGCAGCATGTGTTCCCAAGCAGTGGCTCTCTGGAGTGCAGCTGCTGTGTTTTCATGGCCTGATGGAAGGGTACTGACTTCAAATAGATGTTGGACAAGGGGGCATTGCTGCTTTTGAAACTTAGCTGCAAAATGAATATTTCTTTTTGTCTTCTGTCTTCAGGTAAAGGCATCAGTGTACTGGGACTACATGAAAGCAATTGGACTCTTGATGTGTTTCTTGGCCATTTTCCTCTTTATGTGTAATCATATAGCCTCCTTGGCTTCCAACTACTGGCTGAGTTTATGGACAGATGATCCTGTTATCAATGGGACACAGCAGAACACAACTCTCAGACTGGGAGTATATGGAGCACTGGGAATTTCTCAAGGTTTGCTTGGTCATGTGTATTTTAAGATTTGCTGATTCAGTGTTTCTAATGCTCTTGGTGCCTGCAGCAGCATTTTGCTAAGGATTTGAGTGTGGGTTTTCATAGAAAAATGAAAAACTGGAATAAAAAACAAACAAGCAAACCAACCTATACAATTATTCAGTTACAAAATGTGTTTTTCCCTTTTTTTTGTAAATTACATTTCTCAAAGTGAGAAGTGTTTTTCTGGCTGATGAGCCAGAATTGTGACTAAATGTCTGATCTCAAAAGTGTCTCCTTGGCCTGTCAGCAGACTGTGCTGGCCTGGTCTGCAGGGGCAGTTTGTCACAGGAGGGCTGGCTGTGCTGCCTCCCTGCAGCCCCAGCCTGGCTCAGCTGCCCTGGCTGGGGTTTGCTCTGGCTGCTTGTGGCTCCATTCCGAGCACTGTGGGGAGGCTGCTTCAGTCATGTTTTGTTTTGTGTCCTCTTTGTGGTTTAGAGTTTGTTTGCCATGAAACCCAACACTTCAAGTACCCCACTTCAGAACTGCCATGAAAATCCCACATTAAAAAACAAAGGCCAAGTGCAAATTCAGTGATTTTTGCCCAGGGGAAGTGTTCAAATATTACTTAAATTTTTGTAATGGAGGAGCCATGATGAAAGGAATGCGATGTTTTCACTGATTTTATTTTTAACTACTTGACATATTTGCTGAGTCTACCTGAAGTGAGCCCTAGTTCTCAGGATTATTGTACTAGGGACATGCTAATGCTAAATAATGACAAAATTAGGAAAATGTGTCGTGTGAGAGGTGGCAGCAGTTAATAATGAGTCTCCTTTTCCAGGTATTGCTGTGTTTGGCTACTCAATGGTGGTGTCAATAGGAGGAATCTTTGCATCACGACACCTGCACCTGAACCTGCTGCACAACGTCCTCAGGTCTCCAATGAGTTTCTTTGAGCGTACTCCCAGTGGGAACCTGGTGAACCGTTTCTCCAAGGAGATGGACACCATTGACTCTGCCATTCCACCCATCATCAAGATGTTCATGGGCTCCACATTCAACGTGATTGGGGCTTGTATCATCATCCTGCTGGCCACACCCATAGCTGCTGTCATCATTCCACCCCTGGGACTTTTCTACTTGTTCGTGCAGGTAAAGGGTGTTACCTGGGGGAACCAGGACCAGCAGTCACATCCTCTGTTATTTAAGGTTGTTCTTACCCTGCACGAGGAAGGATTTTAATGTGTTGGCTTTGAGTTATGCTTGACTGACTGTGCTTTGCATGGTTTACTGATAATGTGACGGTAGCACAGCGTTTCCTTCCTTTGTCAAGTGTAAAATGACTTCTGTGCAGAAGTTAATCCTTTAATACCTACTTTATAAAAATGCCATTAGGTTTTGTGGCAAATTTTGCACAGCTTGTTGCTCAGAGCCCAGATACAGAGAGCATGGGTTTTTCCAAGACTTCTTTCCAAATATGAGAGTAGCCTTTAGAGAAGTGTGTGTGTATTGCTCATGTGCCTGTTTCATCAGAATATTGTCTACAGAACAAGAGAGTGGATGGCAGCCTTTCACTCCTGTACTGTGTGGGCAGGGCGTGCTTTTTTCACTCTGGCTTTACTCCTAGAAACTGGTAGAGCCAGCACAGATCAAAGAGAAGCAGCTGGGGTTTGACTTTGGCTCTTGAATTTGTAAATCCTTTTGGCTCCATTAGTAAACCTTAAAGTGGTGATATGTGTATTTTATACTGTTGAACTAAACTTGCTGATAAAAGGAAGAGGAGAAAATGGCTCTGGCATGAGATGGGTTGATTGGCAGTTGTTTAAAGGCAGCAGAGTGTGCATAATGGTCCTTTAGGCCTAAAAGTGTTGGAGAAGGTGTGTATTCCCATGTGTAAGTTGAATCTCTGTCACTAACAGCCCAGATGGCAGGGGACTGTTTATGATTCCCCTTGTCCTTCCAGACACAGTCTGGGTGTAACCATAATTTTCACACTCTAATCTGCAGAGATTTTACGTGGCCACTTCGCGGCAGCTCAGGCGCCTGGAGTCTGTCAGTCGTTCTCCCGTGTATTCCCACTTCAATGAGACCCTGCTGGGAGTCAGTGTCATCCGAGCCTTTGAGGAGCAGAAACGTTTCATCAAGCAGAATGACATGAAGATGGATGAGAATCTGAAAGCTTATTATCCAAGCATTGTTGCAAACAGGTACCAGTGGGGCTGCAGTATAGAACAGCAGTTACCTGGGGAGGACGTGGATCTGCTGGCTGTGCTCCTGATCAGTCACAGCTCTTGGCATGCTTGTCCAGGGCAGGGAAGCCTGTGTGGATAAATCCATTTCAGAGGTGTTGTGTTCAAAATTCTGTGATGAAATTAAAATTACTTCTGAATCTCTCACCTTTCTGAGAGTTCCTGCCTTGCTTCTGCGTTATATCCTTTTAAAAGTCTTGACTTATTAAATCCCTGTGTTCAGAAAGCAGTTGTAGTTAAGACGGGAATTTATGCACCTGAAAGACTCATTAATTTTGGATGCCTCTAGGTTCACATGCTGCTGAAGCAGAACCTCACAGATCTTGCAGGGCCTCTGTCACTAGCAGGACACACATACCATATTATTAATCTTACAAAAAAAAAGCTGTGTAACAGACCCTCTGTTGTCCACATCCCTGATCTCTGTGGGTGAAGTACTGGAAAGCTGTTTTTGTGCCTTGCAGGTGGCTGGCTGTCCGCCTGGAGTACGTGGGGAACTGCATTGTGCTGTTTGCAGCACTGTTTGCAGTGATTGCACGCACCAAGCTCAGCGCAGGGCTGGTTGGCCTCTCAGTGTCCTACTCACTGCAGGTAATTTTGCCTTTTCTAAATGAGCAAAACCCTCTGAATCGTTAGATTGCATCAGAAAGTTAGAACCTTGATATATTTGGATGGAAAACTAATATAAGGAACACAGAAAATAATAATTACAGATAGTATCTGAGAAGGTGCTTCTCAGTTTCTTCTGTGCTTTCCCTGTATGAGGGGATGTGACCAAGGTGTCTCATCCTGTGCACCCTAAAGGCATTTAGGCTTTCCTCCTAAACAGTCCAGCACTGATTAGTCAAGATCTTGCCTGTGTTTGTGCCTTCAGTGAAATTGCAATGCTTGGGTTGTTCCATGTGTTCCATTTATTGCAGGTAACCTACTTAGTGTAAACTGCTCTCTGATTTCTTTCCTCCTTGCAGATTACAGCGTACTTGAACTGGCTGGTTCGCATGTCATCCGAGCTGGAAACCAGCATTGTTGCTGTTGAGAGAGTCAAAGAGTATGCTGAAATGGAGAAGGAGGTACACTGACTTGTCCACCATGCTTGGGGAAGCCAGTGCCCTGTTCTGAGGTCTCAGCTGCCCACTGAATGGGTTGAAGGGTGGGCCTGTGCTCTGAGCTGAGGGGTGGGACAGAGCTCAAGGCTGTGAGTGCCTGCCAGGGACGGGCTGGGTCTCAGTGGGAAGTTCCTCTTGGTGCTTTTATGGTGTATCCACTGGTATTTACACAGTGCTATTTAGGAAATGTGCTCTTATGTTCAAGGCTGAGCAGTAGGGCAGGACAAATGTTTTGGTTTCCTAAGACTTTAAACATCATGTTTTTATTTGTTTCTCTTATAGCACTCAGTATGGGGAATAAAAAGGTTTTACGTTTTTTTTGTTTTGATTCAAATCACATAACTCATTTAATGTGCAGTTGTTCCCCTATAGCTACAGAGTTCCCTGGGTCTTCTCTTTGCCTTGCCTGTCACTTGAACCTAACCTGGGTCACTAGTTTTGCAGCCAAACATTATGAAGATCCTTCCTAGAATTTTTTCCTAAGTTCTGGTAGCAGACCAGTGTTTATACATATAAAAGCCTTTTTCTTTGGCAGTGGCAGTGAATGTAGTGGGGTGTGTTCTTTCCTTTCTCATGTCTGTGGGAGGCTGAGGCAGCAGCTTCTTAGCAGCTTATTAATGTTTTAGTGCACAGTCTCAGCTAGGCTGCTTCTAGTTGCACGTGTGGCTGCCCCAGAGGTTTCCTTGCCATGGTGGGGTGTACAGACAGGTTGAATGTGTGCTGCCTGCATGATTCTGCCATTGGCAAGAGGAAAGTTTATCCAGCAAGTGGGACTTGAGGTAGCCAAGCCCTTGGCTAGTCACCATTTCATCTGTCTTGAGACAACTCTCTCACTCTTCTCCTCACAGTTCCTTTTGCAAATTATCCCCTGAGAAGGATTTTTCTTAACTATAACCCGAGTCCTCTGAGCCCGTGTTGGTTGAAGCAGGAGCTGATCAGAGGTGTTGTGTGGCTCTTTCAGGCTGAGTGGAGCATTGAGCAAACAGCCCCAGCCAGCAGCTGGCCCGAGGAAGGGAAGGTGGAGTTCCGAGGGTTCGGTTTGCGCTACCGTGAGGACTTGGACCTGGTTCTGAAAAACATAAATGTCACCATCAATGGGGGTGAAAAGGTAAGGACTGAATTCATAGTAGAGTGTTGAGGTCTGCATGCATAAACAGAAGAGAGGTTTAACCCTGTTCTGTTACGTGTCTGGGGTTCTTAAGAACTAGAAAAACTTGTGTGGAATCAGCCCTGTTGTAGCTGCAGATGTTGTGGGCTCTCAGCCTTTGCAAGGTGTGTTCTGCATCATGGATAAAGGCACTGTTGTGTGGGGCTGCCAAGTATCATTTGGCCTGGTTTCATTGGGAGGTGAGGTTTATCCTGTCTTCTCTCCCCTTCCCAGGGAATTTTGCTAATTTGTTTGCCATAAGCAAACAGTAGGTTGCAGAGAGATTAAGTTAATTATAATCTCAGGAAAATAGCCTACAGTGGAGCGGGGAAGCCTCATCTACTGAGCAGAAGCTGCAAGATGAAACTGCAGGAAAAAAATGGGAATTCAGATTCTCTGGATCTGGCCAAGCTGGTCTGTGTGTTTCTCCTCCTGCTTTCGTGCCCATGCACTCACACATGTCCCACCCCAGTCCTGTCTGGATTCTTTGACGTCTGTTAATAGTGTGATCTTGCACAGCAGCTATGACAGATCTAGTATCCAGCTTCCTTATTTGTGGTAGCCAAGTGGGCATTTGTTTTCTCCTGAGTGCACACTTTCTACCTACAAATATGGGCAGAATGCTACCTCAGGTGTTAGAATGGGCAGATGGCAAGAGGTATGTCAGCTAAACAAAGTATCAATCTTTTATATTTGAAAAATATTGGTCAAGACTTCAGTTTAACTGGGAAGTAAAACATAGTGTGAAACTGAATGCTTTTGGTGTGTGGATAAGCACAAAAGTATGACAATGTGTCGGTTTCAGGTGGAAATGCTTGGAATTGCTTTAGCTCTTTCCCAGAGTAAGTTGTTCTTGTATTTCTTCCCAACAGATTGGAATAGTTGGAAGAACAGGAGCTGGAAAATCCTCACTCACTTTGGGTTTGTTTCGGATTAATGAAGCAGCTGAAGGTGAAATTATTATTGATGGGATTAATATTGCAAAGATTGGGCTCCATGACTTGCGGTTCAAGATCACCATCATCCCTCAGGTAGGTGCAAAATCCTGCCACTCCCAGCACTCCTTTGCTCTTTGCACTCTCTTTGCACTCCAGTGCTCTTTCCATAAAGTACTGAGGAGAAAAGTGTTATTCCTCCTCTGATCTGTGCTGTGATGTTCAGTCACTTCAGCTTGCTCTTTCATGGACTTGAAACCAAGCTTTTTTCCCTAGGCTGGTTTCAATTTGCCTGTGCCAGGTAACAAGTAGGAACTTGGCTGTGGCTGAGCCATGTTGTGGAAGCAAAACCTTGGCCTCTGGATTTAGGAGCTGATCACTTACATGCTACAGACAGTTCAGCCTGAGTGGGAAGGACTGATCCCAGCTGAACACCTGCTTGGGATCCTTTTGTGGCACCGTGTGTACTATCAGTGCTATTCTTGTACAGAAACCTGCACATAACCATCCCAGTCTTGCCCAGCAGCTGTGGGTTTGATAGTCCTAAACATTGGGAAATACAGCTTTATGAACATTGGATTTAGTCTCAAGTGTTTTTGTTCTTACTGTGTAGCCTTTATTGCCTGTTCTGATTCAAAGTAAGACTATAAAATGTGGTGTTTTGAATTATCATTGCAGCACAATTGCAAAAACAAGTGAGCTCACTGTGAAAGGTTTTCTGCAACACCTCTTTTAGAAATCCTGGGGGGAACACTTCGTTTTCTCCTTTTGATTGTTTTGCATCAGTATTTCCGAAGTAGTATTTCTTCCTGTCGGAGAAAAAAAAAAGGAGTAATATCATTCATACTGCAGCTGAAGAGTTTGGAAATACTTACAGATGGTTAATTTCCTAAGAAGTGAAAAGTTGACCTGGTACTCCTGCTGACAGAAGGTTGAGCAGGGAGGGCCTCTTTTTTAGCCTAGAGGTCCAGTAAAAAGAAAGATGGCTGAGTTTTGGGTGTTTTGGTTTGTTTGTTTTGTTGGGGTTTTTTTCTGAATTCATGAGTTACTGACTAATGGAAAGGTCTGGACTGCAAGAATCTGCAAAGGGAGGAGGTCAGGTTGCCAAGAAGAGTGAGGGAGAATAACTTTTTATTGGAAAAAAATGAGCCCTTACTACTAAATTCAGTATATTAGTTTGCTTACATCTGCATCTGTACATGTTATTTCCCTTTTTTACCTAAGAAATACTTTTGGAGCATGTGCCATGTTCTGTGTACATTGACAATGACTTCTCTCCATGACCAGGATCCAATATTGTTTTCTGGCTCTCTGCGTATGAACCTTGATCCTTTTGACCAACACTCTGATGAAGACATTTGGAGGTCTTTGGAATTGGCTCACCTGAAGAACTTTGTATCATCCCTTCCTGATAAACTGAATCATGAGTGTTCTGAGGGTGGTGAGAACCTCAGGTAGGTCAAAAAAAGTGTGTGCTGAACTGGGTTGTGAGTGTGCTCATTGAAGTTCTAATGCCCCAGCCCTGTGTGAGTATCTGGGGAGGTAGCTGGAGAATTCTTAATGTGTCACCAGGCAATCAACCAACTAGGTTTTATTCAACATGTTTTCAGCTCTAGAGTTTGGGAATTTCAAATAATTAAAGAAATACTTTGAATGCTGGGAGGTTTGTCAGCTTGGGCAGCCTTGGAAAGCATTTAAGCAGCAGCAGTTATTCTGAGGAAGCTGTTCACTTGCTGTTTGCACCTTATCAGGGTTTTATATGTTCAGTTTGTAGAAACCTTTTAAAGTCCAGTCCTCAACACTGCACTGGTTGAGTGAATCAGCCTGATGCAGTTATGCTGAAACCCCTTGTATTCTCTTACTACATTGCCAGGACCTCATTTGGTTGAGGGGGATGTAGTTTCAGATGCTGTTAGATATTCTGTGGGGAGATAGTAAGACCCAACTTATCTTTAGAACAGGGAATTGCCAGGTTTCAAAATAAATTTTAATAAATGCTCTAAACTTGTTCTGACTTTTCTGCCCACCTTCCCATCCCATCTGCAGTGTGGGACAGCGCCAGCTGGTGTGCCTGGCACGAGCTCTGCTCAGGAAGTCCAAAATCCTGGTTCTGGATGAAGCCACAGCTGCTGTTGATCTTGAAACAGATAAGCTCATTCAGTCAACTATAAAGTCTCAATTTGAAGAATGTACTGTATTAACTATAGCACATCGCCTGAACACCATCATGGACTACACGAGGTAAAGTGATAGTGCTGTTATCCTGCTGACTGTGTGCCCTGCACTGTGCTCCACTCAGATGGGAATCCTTGTGTTAGTTGGATGTTTTCTGGTTCGTTTTTAGCTGCCACTGCACAGAGCTGTTGGAATGCCTGTTTTGAGGGGTAGGCTGTATGTGTTGTGGCTTGTGGTGGCTGGTCTTGGCCTGGGGAGCTCCTCTTGTCCCTCTGTCACACTGTGCTGGTGTGCTGTTCCTGCCTGGGCAAACTGGGAAGGGGAGAGAGGCAAGGACAGGAGTCTGTTCCTGGGTCTTGCCCTAATTTAGGCACAGACAGCTTAGGGAGTCCAAAGGGGCAGGTCCTGCCCTCTGAAGCTTATTTGGTGTTTCACTTTCTATCCCTTCTGGTTATAGTTCATACAGCCTCCCTCATGCTTGGCTGCCTTGCTGAGGTGTGGTGTGATTGAGGGCCAAGTTGTCTCACACTTCAGTTTTAGGCTCTCTTGTCCCTTTTATCACAGAATGGCCAAGTGACCAGTGGTAGGATTTCAGTGTACTTTTGTAGCCCTCTGTGCTGTCAGTAGTGACAGATCAGAGAGGAGGGGAACATCCAGCTCAGCCGTGGCAGTGGTGGCACCAGGCAGCAGCCCCTGCCCAGGGCTTGGTGACCATCTCTGCAGTGCCTTGCCATCCCTAGGGGGAGCTGGAACAGTTTTTTAGCAGTGAGCTGACCACTGACTTGGTGGACTTCCCTGTGCCAGGTGCCTTGTTTGTGTTTGTCACAGAAGCTGTGTAACAGCAGGTGGTGTGGAGAGGTGTTAAGGGAAGGTTGGCCCAGCTCTTGCAGGGTCTTACAGGCCCTCACACACAAGAAGTGCTGCCATCTCTCTTCTGGCTGGCTCAGAGCACAGTCCAGAGTCACCTCTGCAGGAGGAGATGGTTGACCATGTGCTGTGTGTGCAGATGGCTGGTGACCATGTGCTGTGTGTGCAGATGGCTGGGTGACCATGTGCTGTGTGTGCTGTGTGTGCAGGTGGCTGGTGACCATGGGCTGGGTGACCATGTGCTGTGTGTGCTGTGTGTGCAGATGGCTGGGTGACCATATGCTGTGTGTGCAGATGGCTGGGTGACCATGTGCTGTGTGTGCTGTGTGTGCAGAAGGCTGGGTGAGCATGTGCTGTGTGTGCAGATGGCTGGGTGACTATGTGCTGTGTGTGCAGATGGCTGGGTGACCATGTGCTGTGTGTGCAGATGGCTGGGTGACCATATGCTGTGTGTGCTGTGTGTGCAGAAGGCTGGGTGACCATGTGCTGTGTGTGCAGATGGATGGGTGACCATGTGCTGCATAAACAATGCACCACACAGACCATCTGCAGAGAGGTGGGGAAGGACTGTAGAACCTCAGCCTGTTCACACTCTCAGCACTGTCTTTGCTTGAAAATAATGGCTGTGCTGCTGTTTCTGTCTGTACACATATATCCATGTTCACTGGCTTTCTGGATCTTCTTGTGACCATTTTTTTTTTTTTTAATCTCCTTGTTTTACAGAGTTTTAGTCCTGGAGAGAGGAGAAGTGGTGGAGTGTGGTACCCCAGACCAACTACTTCAGCAAAAAGGCATTTTCTATAGCATGGCCAAAGATTCAGGCTTGGTGTAACATCTGAACTTGGCTGTTTACTGTGGGGAAGAGGGAGGTGATACATTTGGAGAACTGTAACTTCCCCTGAGCTGGACTGAACCACACAGCTGAGTTTCAGACACAGTGAAGTTAGCCAGAGCATGGCAATGAAAGTAACATAAAGATGCAATTTTCTCTTATTTTTTTATTTCTCCTCAGTATTGATTTTAGCCACCTTTAGAAGAAGCTCGTACATTGTGCAAGACACTTCAAAGACTCCTATTTCTTTGCCTGAAATCTGTCAATTTACCCTCAAATGTACGGCAGAGTGATTAATCAGAGAAGTTCAGAAAAGCTTTTTCTTCTCATCTACTCTTACGTTCTGAAGTTCTCTCCCCCCCCCCTTTTTTTTTTTTGTTTAAAACATTTTTGCAAAAATTACTTGCTTGTTTGCGGATTCCTCATTTCATGAGCCATCTATTGTGGGATGCACTTGGAACATTTTGTGGCATATAGTACTATAGTCCAAAGATTTTTCTTCTTGTGAAATAAAAGGTGTGCCAGACTTTCTCCTTATGGCATTTACTGTACATGGTTAATGCTTTATGCATTGTCCTAAAGGTTTCAAGTGTTTACAGCCTAGAGCAGCAAGTTCACTGTCACGTCAGTAGTGCTGATGTGAAAAAGCACAGTCAACTTCAAAGCAGTATTTAAGCATGTCTAGAATGACAATCTCTCCAGAACCAAACTGTGCAGCAGTTGGTGCATTGCTGTGTGCAGTCCCTGATCTTACACCCAGCTCACTCAGGGGCTGGGGTGCCCAGGGACAGCTGTGGGGACGAGGCTGAGCAGTGAGGATTCCCCTGGGCAGGGGCTGCAGGCTCCAGGTGATGTTGATTGTAACACCCTTGGCTTTGGCAGTTCTGTGCTTTCATAGCAGCTCTGCCACATCAAGGACCATTAGCCTTATATCAAAGAAACATGCCCTTCATGCTGCTGCTGTTGACTCTTAAATTTTGTGGGAAAGTGTTCTGTTACAGTTGTTTAAAAAAGAAATTAGTGTTTTTAAAGTTGTGTGTCGGAAGGGTCTAACAATTAAAATGGCAACAGAGTCTGGTTTTCAAGATCCATGTTGAATTTTCATCTTTTTGTGGTAAGAAAAAAGTTACTTTTCTAATGTTCTGGTTAGTCTTATTTTAAAGGAAAATGCTGGAAGAAAGCAAACTAAGTCAGATGGATCCAAATACTCAGCACTGAGGATGTGGACTTCTGTGATTGATATTGCTGACCTTAATACTAGACAATTGTTGTCCTTAGAGTAAAGCTATTTATTTTTTTGTAAATTATGGCTCTCTGAAATTGAATAGACTGAAAATTTTTTTGGTATTTTTTGTAATGACAATGCAAATATTTGCAAAGAACTTGCAGTAAAAAATCGTTTGAAAGAAAATGTGTTATTTCTTGCCTTGTGTTTGACAAAGGGTTTGCTTTGTCAGTTCAGCTTTTTGCCTTGAAACCAGAAGTTTTTGGTCCTGCTTAGAGTAATCATTCTGGTTGGCCTGATGTTGGGGTTGTTAGGGTGGTGGGTAAGAAGCAATGAGTGTAGATAATTGTGCTGTGGTAGGGCTGGATTGTTTTGTGGTTTGCTGAGCAGAACAGGTCATGGTGATGGATCAGCAGAGCAGGAGTCCCAGTGCTGTGGGGCTTTGTCACCCCCAGTGGTGTCCATGGCCTGTGTCTGCCACATCTCCTGAGCTTGGTGTGAATTTTCTCTGTGGAAATGGAATGAGCAGGAGCTGACTGGGGAGTTTGGGGATGAGCTGTGACTTTTGGTGATGGATAGAAGGGTGGAGAATGCTTGGAGAGCACATGGTTTACAGGAACAGAGTGCAGGGGCTGTGGCTGGGGATGTACATTGAGGTGGAGATGGAGCTCCCTGCAGAGACCCAGGGGAGGAACTGTGAATACCACTGAGACACTTTTCCTGCTTGGGATCAGTCATCCTCCAGGAACACTTTGTGATCCTCCCCTTCCACCCCATCCCAGGAGGGCCCTGGCAAGGAACAGGGAGAGGAGCTGCTGTTCAGTTGAATTCACTGTATCTGATTTCAGTGCACGTTGATGTATCTTGGCTGATGTTATTTACTGCAACATGGAAGATTTCTCACATCTGGAAAAGCTGATTCTGCCAAAAAAACAGCTCAGGATTTTTAGACCTGCAACAACCAACCTATTTCATGTGTGTGCACAGAGCTACTTCTGATAGTGTTCCCAGTCCTGACCCACACCAAGTTCCTTTTGCAGTGTGACAACAGGAACAACTGTGGCACAGGAACAACTGTGCTTTGGGTCACTGACACCTTTAACATTTTGGCATTCCTGTGCATCTTGTCACCATCTGGGGACTGGGAGTGCCACTTGCACAGTACATGTTTGGCATGAACTTGGTGTAAATTAATGCATGACACCTTTGATTTATTTTCTGGCTTCAGCAGTTTCAGTATTGCCTTAAACTTGGAATCATGGGACAGGGATTTTTTAAAGGTAGCCTTTATTTCCTACATGGTATCTCCAAGTGTTAAGTCCTTTATATATTTTTCTTCAACCAACTTCCAGATAACTTGTGTGAGACTTGAGCTCCAGATTCATCACAGTGCTTGGACATATTCCTGGGGATTCCAGCACATCTGAAACATGGCATGTTTTTCATATGTAACTTTGGGAATTACCTTCCTTTTGCCTTTTCAGCACAGCTTGATGTGTGAAAGCTGATGGTATTTTTGCTTGCTCTTAGTTTGGGTTAGCTGACAGCAAAAATGTGCCCTTTTAAAGGTCACCAGTGCAAAACTATGTTTTCATTATTGTCTCCTGTTGCCTTCCCTCTTCGTTACCAACTTAGGAACAGAAAACTAGCATCTGAAGATGTTTATATTGGAGATTATCTGAAAGATGTCTGTTTCAGAATTGCCCAGCAACATAGGCAGTTCTGTTCCACTTTGGCCTCAGTTAAAAAGGAAAAACACCTAACTTTTAGCTCAGTTTTTTTTTTTTTTTTCCTAAAATGCTCCTGGTTTTGAGATCCATTGATAAACCTTTGTGGGCCACTCATAACTTGTATCTGGTTTTGGAATTGTTTTGTCTGTGCCCTCAAGTATGAGATTTGGAGAAAGGAGAGAGAAAAAAATTCTTTTGTGGTACCTGAGCACCAGTGTAGCAGCAGGCAGTGGATCTCTTAGGCACTTGTCCAGCAGAAACTCTTCTTGACTCGGGTGCAGAAGCCACTGAGCAGCTGTTGGAGAATGAACTGCTGGGTTTTGCCAGTCTGGGTTGATTTTTGCAGCTGGAACTCCCATTCCCTCCCCCTTTCCCCTTTCCTGTGTTATACTTGCTTTAGTTTACTGAAGAAACTCATTTCAGCAGTTGATTCTATTTTTATTTCAGCTCTCTAGAAAAATGGGGTGGTTTAACAAAAGTCACAGTAAAGAGCAGTATCTCACAGTGTGTATTTGCCTGTCACACTCTCATCCTGTGATTCCTGAGGAGGGATCTGGGGACAGCTCTGGCCACAGACACTGGGAAGCCCAGGAAGCTTTAACTTCTGTTTTGGTTTGTCAAAGCAACATCTGACAGGTGACCAGAGGCTCTGCAGCACCAGGGTGGTACATGCAAGGGTCAACTTGCACTCAGGAAGAAAACCAGGAATGAACCATCAGGTCACCAGGTGAGATCCTGCTGCTGTCCTCATGTGCTGCAGGGGTCAGAGAGGAGGGCACTTCCAACCAGGCCAATTCCTCGTGGCCAAATTCAGTTTGGAAATGTTGTTGTCAACATTTGGGCATGCCGTGCTGTGAGCACCTGGCAGTGGGAATGCCCCAAGCCCTGGGTAGGAGGAGTGATGGATGCTCTGCTGCCACTCCCAGCCACGTTCCTGTCCTGCACTGCTGAGCCCCTGCTGGAGCTGGCCCTGCTCCTGCAGAGGGAGGGAGTTGATCTGATCCCCAGCTGTGAAAACAGGCAGCCTCTGCTCCCCTGCTAAGTGGCATCCTGCCTCCTCTTCCCTCCTCCCCCAGTGTCTGTGCACTTTGGCTGGTGAGCTCCAGCTGCTGCCTTGGAGTACACAGCTGTGTAAGAATAGCACCTGGGTGAGCAGTCCTTAAGATACTGACAAAATACAACATTTGTTCTGCCTGCAGCTCAGGATCAACTGAACACAGCTCAGTTTCCTTGCTACCAGTTAAATTCTTCCTTGCTCACCATAAAATCTTTGCTTTGAAAAATAATCTGTGTAATCTTGAAGTATGATGGATATTTGGGCTCTATTTATAGTATAAATTGAGAATGCTGTGGTCTTTCTCTTTTGGCTTGTTTGCTTTTATACCAGGAAAGTATTTAAGTCCTGACTGGCTCATTTTCAGCAGTCAAGTGAGGTTTTGGTATCTGGAAACATAATGAAAGTGGAATTGCTGAGTTTCCTATGGAAATAATGTGTATCCCAAGTTACCCTTTGCATCTTCTCACTGCAGTTCTGGCACAAACAAGCTTTGGTTGAGTGTCAGGCATTTTAGAGAGAAACCAAAATAACTCAATTATGAGGTCAATTACTGCTGATGGTGGTGGTGCTATGGGATGCTCCATGAGTCATGCAAGGCCTGATTCTTCCATCAGTCTGTAGAATAGTCCCTTCTGAGCTATTAAGTGTTCTGGAGTATCAAATTCTGCTACCCGGCCATTTTCCAAGACTAAAATCCTGTGAACGTTAAAAGAAGTGTGAGTTTGGGGATACACCAGCACAGATAATAAACTTAGTAATTTCTACTTAGTTTTAAAATAAGTTTCAGTACTTGCTGGTTATTCAGCCAAAATTTCCAACAGCTTTTCAGCTGGGCAACAGTGCTGGGATAGAAAGGGTTTCTGGTTTGTGACTGTTCAAGTGCTGAGTTTGAGAGGAGGGGTGTTTGTTTGGCAGCTGAGACTGGAATGAGATTTGTGAAGAGCATTGGGTATTTTAGTTTCACAACTCTCAGGTGATGCAAGGAGCTGTAGTCATGGTGTTGCTGTCAGTTGTAGTCATGGTGTTGCAGTCAGAGGGCTGTGACACAGCATGAAAAGCATCGTGTGGGAGTAAAGGATTTCTGATTAACCTGTCGGTGCCCTGCTGGCTTTAGCGAGATCCTCCAAACTCTAAAGCAAAGCTCAGAGGTTTAAACACGAAGGTTTAAACACCACCATACTGTGTCAGTCACATCAGCTGCCTGTGTGTTGCCCCTGCTCAGAAATGTCTTTACCTGTCACAGTCCAGGACGGTGTTTACCCGGTGAGCGATTGTTAGCACAGTGCTGTCTCTGAACTGAGTCCTCAGCATGGACTGAATCTGGACATCAGTTTCTAAATCCACTGCTGCTGTAGCCTCATCCAGAACGAGGATTTTGGCTCTCTGCAGGAGTGCTCTGGCCAGGCAAAGCAGCTGTTTCTGACCAGTGCTGCAAAAGTTGGAAGAGAGATGGTAAACTGAGGCCAGAGTCATTTTTCCTTGGGGTCAGAACAGGTGATTCATTTGAAATCAATAACAAAAAGGTGATTGTTCCCTTTCTCTAAAAGGGTGATTGAGGCTGGTGGAACTGCAGGTACATAACAGCATGAAACAGCCTAAGGAAGGGAGGGGAAGGTATTGCTATGGCACCCAGAAGAGCTGCACTTGGAACAGACTGAAGGGTTTCAAGTACTACAAAAATGCAAACCACCACAATGATTAAGTCTGAAAGGTCTTCCTTAGTGTCTTATGATTTGATTTCATGCAGCCCAGGGGCTGACACTGCCCTGCCACTGTCTTTTTGCAGATAAAGGTACCTTAGGTTTTCCCCTTGGTCAGTGCACTCATATTCCAGCTGCTCTGGCAAATCTGCAACAAAATTCTTGAGCTCAGTCAGTTCCAAAGCTGTCCAAATGTCTGCATCAGTGTATTGGTTTAATGGGTCGAGATTCATTCTTAGGGAGCCAGAAAACAAAACTGGATCCTGAGCACAGAGACAGTACAAACAACTCCTGAAATGAATTATAAAAATGAGCTCGTGGGTCCTGCCTGCTAGGTGGGAATCTGTGACTCATGTTCTGTTGAATGGCAGATGAACATGGCATCAAGGTTATTTCCAACTTGGAAACTGCTGAATGTCCCTCCTCTCACAGCATCTTCATAAACCCTTCCCAGGTGTTCAAGGCACTGCTCAAGGATTTTGGAAATGAGTTTCATACCTGGGGAATGAGGGTGATCTTGGTTCTGAGGTCATGGAGACCTAGCTGGGCAATATCCTGTCCATCAATGAGGATGGCTCCTTCTGCAGCTTCCACCAACCGCAGCAGCCCCACGGCAAGGCTGGATTTCCCAGCTCCTGTTCTGCCAGTTATGCCAACCTGTAAATGCAATGGAAGGGCTTTGGTTTTGATGTTGATTGTTTTCTCACAGTTGGACAAACATGTCATGCAGTTCCTCTTGGCCTTTTGATGAGAGACAGCTTTGCACAGGTCAGATCTTTAGGCTGTTTATGATTCACATAGTCTGGCAATACTTTATTAAATAGAAGCATTTATACTTTGCTATTGTTTTGTATGAAAAGGAATCACAAAAGCCTTTGATGGGAAGAATAATTACAAGACTTAGCAATTCGAAGAGGGCCTTGATGTGGAACTAGACTGAAAAAGTGGAATTCCTTTGCTGTAATAAGCTGGACAAGGTGTGCAGTGTGGGAGATGGGCTTCTGCTTTCCTGCAGCTGCCAGGTTGCTGTTGCTGGGTGCAGGCAGGGGCTGTATCCCCTGGATCTGGTCAGTACCCAGCCCTGCTCACACTGCTAAAGGAGTGGTTTTTTACCTTCTCGTGCCCGTTGATGATCACACTGACACGCCTCAGTGCTAACTCCAAACCTGGCCTGTAGCACAGGCTGTAGTTTCTAAATTCAATCCTTCCCTCAGTGGGCCAAAGTTGCCCTTGAAGTTTGCCATTCAGAGTCCAGGGTGCCTGAAGAGATGGAAGCAAACAGCAGTGTTGAAGGCTGATTTAAATTACCCAATCAAGTGGCTATACTGGAATGGCAAGTTCATGAAGACATCTGTGCCAACTGCCCCTCAATCTCTTTGCTGTTTCCAAACCAGAAAAAGGCCTCTAACTTTCATACGGCAGAGGCTGGCTTTTTACTTTAGCCAAAGATGCTGGTCAGATTTTCTTTACTGAAAATGGGGATGAACGCTGCTTGCATGTCAGAGTTCTGACATTGAGTGGTTCAATGAAAAAAATTTATATGCCCCTATAAACAGGACTATGAAAGCCTCCTCTCTCAGGGCAGCATATGGAGATATAATTTTAATGATTACAGAACAAAAATTACTGCACTGGAGAGTTCAGCAGCTAAAAGGCTATCTTGAGCCATTAGTTACCAGAGAGTTACATCTGAAGTCACATAATAAATACTCCAAATATGGGCAGGAAATGTCTCATTCCATGAGTGTTAACAAGTGAAGCTATTTTAATGGCAATCCAATGCCTAACTGTCTTAAGGAAATAATGATCAGAGGTTATAAAACAAGTCTAGTCAGTTGGGTAAAACCCAAATGCTACAGTTCCTTAAAGGAAACATGACTGGCCTTTTAGAAGGGGAAAACGAGAGGTTTTTCTGGTGCAACAGGAAAGTTACTCATTGAGTTTGCAGAGATGGTCAGCCCCTTCTAGTAAGGTCAAAAGTGGATTAGTACCTCCTTAGGAGTCCTCAGGTATTCTCTCACTCTCTCCACAGAAACAATGTTGTTCTCTATTTCTGTCCAGGAGCGAACCATCCAGTTCAGAACACCAGTTATCTGCCACATGGGAAAAGAAGCATTAGGGCAGATAAAATGAGCCCTGACCTCTGCTCAGGAGTTACCTGGTACTCTGTCTTAGTGTTTATTTCTAAAGATCTCCTTATCAGCTAATTATGTGAGAAATTAGATTGCATCAGAAAACCTTAAAATACTGAAGTGAAAGCCAGGTCCTGCCATAGCCCCTTCAGCCTTTTTATGGAGAATGAAATGCTGCTGACTTGGATGCTAAAAGATGGTGTAGCTATTTCTTAGGCTCTTGTGCTAGTCTACAAGCAGGTAAGACAGGTGCTGAAGACCTTGCTTCAGCTGCCCAGGGCTTGCTTTCACTTATATTTAAGTTCAGGTGCAGGAGGAGGAAGATGGCCCATACATGTGTTTATGAGGTGCATTCCCTAAGGGGCCATGTGCTCCAGATGCTCTGGATTTCAGCAATGAGAGCAGGATTTGGTAGGAAAAGGCATCTAGAAAGGCACAGAAATAGTTCATAATATAAACTAAAATGCAGTTGCTTTTGATAAAGGCAAGCATGGTATTATTTCCACATTGGGTTACCTGGAGAGCATAGGAAAGGGAGAAGCCAGCAGTTCCTGGACTGAGGTGAGTCCTGCCCATGGCTGCAAACAGGGCTGCAAACAGCACGATGCCATTGCCCAGGAACTCCAGGTTTGTAGCAAGCCACCTGCAGGAGGAGGGGAGCACAGAGCTGTTGCTGGGTGCCCTCTCCCTTTCTCCCAACACATCATTACTTCACAGAACACTTGTGCAGCTGCTGGGCAGTCTTGTACCTGTCAGCAACAGCTCCAGGGAAGCAAATCCGCTGGTTCTCATCCACTAGGAAATTGCTCTTTGAAATAAACCTCTGCTGGTCCTTGTGAGCACGGATCACACTGCTGCCCTGGAAGGTTTCTGAGATGTGGGAGTAGATGGGTGACCTGCTGGCAGCCTCCATGCGCCTCAGCTGGCAGGAGGTGGTGACATAGAAGTGCTGGTACAAGGGGAATGCAAGGGAGAGTCATGAGAAGGCTCGAGCCTCTGTGGAGGTACCCCACAGGAAATTTGGGGAGGCCTCAACAAGTGCGATAGTACTTACTGTCCTTGTGTTACAAACCCTTATATGCTGTGGAGATGCCCCTAAAAGATGAGGCAATGTTCCTACCTCTGTTATGTCCTGCCTTTATTAGGCATAACCCTGTGGTTGGGGCAAAGGAGCCAGGGTGCTGTGAACCCACAAAACCTCTACACTTGGTTTCTCCTGCAGCTGAGGCCTTTGCTTGATGGAGAACAGAGATGTATCTGCCCTTCCCCAATGCTCAGTCTTGGCTGGCAAACATGGGTATATTAAAAAGTAGTGCAGGAATTCTGCAGGAAAGGAAAAATGCTTTTGGTCTTCATGTGATTTACACTAATGGAGATGAGGGATATAGCCCTAGGTGGGATTTGTTTTAGACATCAGAAAAGCACAGGCCTTTGTGAGGGCTCTGGGGTGCTTTGGAAGGCTGAGGTGATGTGAGAAAGGGACTGACATTTCTCTTGCTCAACTGCAACTTGAGATGATGAAACTGATTTCTGCATGCCTTCACTCCTAAGAAATGGAAAGAGGCTTTCTGCAGGGACATGGCTGTGCTGCTTCAGCCTCTCCTGTGTGTGCATGCATCTGTGAGCTCCTACCTGGAATGCTCCATACAGAACAGTCAAGGGCACTATGGCCACTGCTGCCCATGGTGTAGCCACCACAATCACCAGGTAGATCTCCAGCAAGTTGAACAAGAATCCCAGCACAGACTTCAGCTTGTCAGGGATGACAGAATCAACAGCATCCATGTCTCTGGAGAAGCGGTTCAGCAGGTGTCCAATGGGTGTTTGCTCAAAGAAGAGCATTGGGGATCTCATGACATTGCTCAGCAGCTGCAGGAAGAGCTGGTGTGAGGCCAGGACACCCCCCAGCAGCACTGCTGCTATGCAGGCAAATCTGCCAAGGGCTGTAAGAGAAAAGAAATTATTAGTACTAGGTCCAAACAAACCCCCCTTAGAGTTCTCCTTTGTAAGATGGTGATTTTCCACTTAGTGCTGTGAATGCTGCACCACTGTGCATTCAGGAAGGTGCAACAGGAATTCAGCCTCTCTTTAGCAGGAATTAAACCAAGCCTCAGAGGTGCAGGGTAAGCTGCCCTTTCTGTGGGGTAGTTACTGAGTGGCCAAAGGCCTTCCAAGCCAGCTTGATGGGGGGGCATGGATTTGGGAACTTAAACATGCAGGACAAATTATTTATCCATCACAAAATAAGCTTGTCTGGGATTACTTTAAATTGCTCAGTGATATTATTTTTCTTTTTAAATAGAGTAACTAAAAGAATTGTGGCTATTTTAAAAGAAAAATGTAAAAGTTGACAAGTTTCTCTTCTCTTTCATGTGACCTAAGCCAAGATTTCATTCAGCTTGGAGAAGAGCCCCCACTTGCACTTTGGTATGATTAATTTATGCTGGAAGGGTGAAGAGAGATAAAAGTGTTTAGAGTTGGGGCCAAAAGCCCAGCAAGCTAAAAGCCTAAGGGTATGCACTTGTTTAAACTCCGAAAAACCATCCTGGATCTGGGAAAGGGAGGTGGGAATACAGAGAAAAATCAGGTGAGCAACTTAAACAAACCTTGAACCACTCCTAATGCACCAAAGACCCCAACTCGGAGCTGTGTGTGCTGCTGTGTCCCGTTGTGCACGGGGTCATCTGTCCAGAGGCTGAGCCAGTAGCCCCGTGAGAAGGAGACTGCCTGCTGGCAGGTGAAGGACAGGACAATGTACACACACAGGGCCTGCCCTGTCGCCTTCAGGTAGGCTCCATACACCCCAGCACTGACCTGGAGAGAGGCAAGTGGGGAAAAAGAGGAGAGGTTGGCAGGATGGAGGTTTTTAGCAAAAAAAAAAAAAGCAGCTCTGAAGCAAGGAATGATTTATTATGGTATTTCTCAGTGATATAAGTCACAGCCATAGCAACCATGTTCATTCTTGTTTTGTTTTCCTCGTGGATGAATAATGAAGGCATACTTAAAGAAATCATTAATGAATGATCATTATCAACTGATGAATGTTATGCAATAGGCTCATGTTACTTTTGGATTGCATGTAAGGCTTTATGTCAGGCAGTGGTTTTCCTGTGTTGTTGGTGTGAGAGAGAACTGTCATGTTGACACTGGGTGCTTGTGTGGGGGCTCTGCTGATCAGGAGAGGTGAGGAGATCCCAATCTGGCAAGTGCTGGGATTCCCTAAAGAAAAAGCTGCCTCTTTTTTGGGGTTTTTGACTTGCTCTCATTTATTCTTAGTATAGTATGTCCTTGTCTCAGTTACAGGGCAAACTTGTACAGCTCAGCTGACTCCCCTGGCTCTGGTTTAGCTGAGGCAGGGAGCTGACCTGCCTGCCATGAGTGTGTTGTCCCCATGGAACGTGTCCCTGCCTCTGCAGGAAGGTGCTGTGCTTACCCTGCCATGCTGAGTTGTCTCTGCCTTGGTTAATGCTCCCCTGGTGGCTGCAGCACTGGGACAGTCTTGGCTCACAGGAATGGTTTCCCTTCCCACAGCAGATTTTACTGAATCACCACTTCATGAAGAAAACAGAAATCCTTTCAATTTTTAGCCACCCATCCACCCCTAAATCCATGCCTGTTTTGAGGGCTGCAGTTTTCAGTGACCCCAGCCATTGTCCATGTTTGGCACAGGGACTGGGCTCTGTCACTGAAGAGCAGAGGCTGAGGCTGGTTTGGGATGAGTTTGACCTTACAGCCCCACTGGGAAATGATCAGCAACCAAATGTAGCAAGGAGCCTGTACCTGAGCTCTGTTCTGCCTCCTTGTGAAATACAGAAGAAATGTCAGTCATCTTCCACATTCAGGAGCAGCTTTTTACCTGTTCTTCAGTTTTGCTGGTTTACTCTTGTTATTAATTTACAGCTCAATCCCAAACCTGTACCATACTCAGTAAGAGCCTCCATGTAGGCTCGTGTGGGCTTTTGGAGTAAATTCTTCAGTGTCTGAGACTGCTTTAAGCTTACCTGAGGGGTTTCTCCTGAGATGGGCTATTTCCAGTGGTGATAGTGCCTTTGGTGTCTCCCATAGCTGTGAAATAAATGTAGCTTTTTCTAAATGCTTTAGAAACCTGTTTTATCCTATATAGCCTTTGAAAGACAGGTAATATGGAGGAAAGAGTCATTTAAAATTTTTCTAAAGGTAGAAATATCAAGGTGAGGCTTGAAGCATAGCACACATAGTAGGTAATTGTTTACTGCATGCTTATTGTCTACTAATATGGATTCAAGAGCCAGTTTTGAGGTGATGAGGCAGCTGATTTGACAGGCATATTTTTCCCCACACAAAGCAATACCTGTGATTGGATCTCTGCTTTAAATGTCCATAATAAAACAGATGTGATATGAAGGGAACTGATAGACCTATGGAGAATGATTCCAACCCATCTGGGTTACCTGGAAAACCAGCACGTGGCTTCTCCTCTGCAGTAACGTGTGAACGAAGAAATTCTGCAAAGGCCCCATTTCTCTGCAGAAGCTCTTGGTAGGAACCAGTTTCTGAGATCATTCCATCCACCAGAAAAACAATGTTGTCCACTTGAGGCAAAATGTTAATTGTGTGAGTCACCAGCACACAAGTCTGCTTGAATAAAGAGGGAACAGTTACAATTGTTCTGCTGTCAGTACTGGTATCACTATCTCAGGATCAAATTTAGGCCTCAAAAATTCATCAGCCTGAATGGAATTAAAGGGCATTTCCTTTTATTTACATTTCTGAGCACATCTGCACAGATAATTCAAGGAAAGGACATAATAAAAGTAATTTTTCCCTAGATAAACTGGCATATTCTGCATTTCTAGTAACAATCAAGCCCTTTGAGTACACCTTAAGTCTGATAACATTCTTCTTAGCCAGTCATTCTGTTTCAATACAATAATTATATTCTGATACTTGCAACCAATCCTCACGGAGAGAAAGGTATTTATAATCAGATATGTTTGTTTTAATTGGACTTTCCAATGCAAGAAATTGCCTTCTTCCTGTTTTCCTTCTATAATGTGAAACTGAATCAAGTGTTTCTAGGCAATTTATAGTATGACTCCAACAAACCTGCCCTAGCATCCCTTCTCATGTAAACCTCGTTTATTATCCAGACTGCTTGACAGCAGAGGAATACCAATGAAAAACAAAACACAACCAAATGCAAAAAAAATGGAGGAGAAGTGTTTAAGTGATGAACATTTGGGTGGTGAGAACTGTAAAGGTGCCACTGAACTATTCAAAAGTAATGGGATTAGACATCATGGTAACAGAATTTGGAAAAGATCAGGCACTCGATCAGTTCACTTCTGAACTGTGCTAGAAGTAAATTTCAAAAGGAGGGAAGGATGTTGACAGAAAAACTAAAAAGAACAAAAAAACTACTGTGGAAGTAAGGCTGGCACTAGGCATGTGGTTTGGATGAGGATAAGGATAGCCTTCCTCCTCCTGGGTGAGATTCCCTGCAGGACCTGCAGGTGCTGTGTGGCCTGCAGAGGTTCCCCAGTCCCCTGCTGCCACTGGGAAAAAGCATTTGTGAGCCTTTGATAAACTGAGCAACCCACCCGACTGGAAATATTTTGGGGGCTCTGCTAGTTGGAGACATTGTGCAATTGCTTACAGTTTGGGTTCATAGCACACCTTGTCCTTCAGTAACCCACTGGGTCCAAGGACATGTTCAAAAATGTGCTGCCCAACGTGGGCATCAACAGCTGACAGGGGATCGTCCAGCAGGTAAATGGAGGCCCTCTGGTACACGGCCCGAGCAAGGCTCACCCTCTGCTTCTGCCCTCCAGACAGGTTGATTCCCTGCAAAACATATGGATTCTGTTTATTCCAAAGCTGCAGCATATTTTTCAACTGCTGACTCCCTTTTACATTGAGCCTTTATGGCTTCCTTATTTTCAAATCAATGCACCTCCCTCCCTCCCTCCCCACAAGGCTCTTGCAGAGGCAGAGTCTCTTGAACAACTCCTCTCTCCTGCAAAGGAGCACCCAAGATGACCTAGATGAGTTGATTTTTGTCTTAAACATCTCTCATGTCTCTGGTAAATCTGTCAGAAGGTGGCTTAAATTAAATTACATCATGGCCCAACTTTCCAGAAATTCTTGAGCAGCTGCCTCTTGTGAGTTTAGTTTTTTTTTGTGTTTTCATCACAGTTCCCGAAGTTGTAGTTACTAAGGGGCAGATGTTTTAAGCAGGACACCTGAAGTTGCAGCTACTGAGGGAAAAGTTGGCCAAAAATAAACCCAAGGCAGTACCTTTTCTCCTATTTCACTCTTCTGCCCTGCAGGAAAGGTCTCCAAATCAGGGCGCAGTGCACAAGCCTCTATCACTCTACTGAACCATGTTTCATCCATCTCTTTCCCAAACAGAATGTTATCTTCCACTGAAGCATTCAGTACCCAAGCTTGCTGGGGGACATAAGCTGCAGTGTCCTATGAAAGTGGAAGAATGTTAGCAAACTTTTCCATAATCTTGACTTGACACTCTGAGAATCCATCTTTGAAGAAAAGCTCTCTCAGTTATGGAAATCTGGGATGATGATCACCACTGACAGTTCTCAGAAAGCTTTGCAAAATATGAGTCTGCACTGTTACTGCCTTACAGGGGAGTACACAGAGGTGCAAGTACAGGATGCAATTTACCAGGATGACACTTGAGCTCACTGTTAGAGGGGGAAATAAAACTGGATCTTTGAAGTACTATTCCAGCTCCTATCCCCAAAGTTCAGGCTCATCTGAGAGACCAGCAGCACCTTCAGATAATTAAATGTTGACTGATACAGACAGCCTGTGTTAAAAATCAGCAGTAAATGGCTTTTCCTCAAGTACCTGATGCTGTGCTTAATACCTTACAGTTCCTGGAAGCAGCCAAATTACAGAATCAAGTGCTGAGAGGAAAATTCACCTTCATGGTCACGCTGCCATCGGTGGCCTGAAGCTCTCCCAGCAGGGCTGCCAGCAGGGAGGACTTGCCTGCACCCACCTGCCCCACCACAGCCAGCAGGGAGCCCTGGGGCACGCTGAGCTCGATGCTGTGGGGAAAAGATCAGCCTCTTACCACATTTTAGGTACACTTTTGGGAAAGAAAATAGTTGTGATAAATAATTGTAATGGTTACCAAAATTCCTGCTGTTGTTGGGTGTGTATCAAGTAAAGCTCCTGATGTCATCCCTTCAGACACCTCCAACCTTTGTCCACATCCCCATCTGAGTTTCATACCCAGATCCCCACTCTGGAGAAAGGCTAGCCCAAAGCACTGGATATAGAACATTCCTGAACATCAGAACTTTTCAAAGCTTTTCTTTTCTAAAATGTCAATGCCTTTTGAAATAAATATGTAGTGGTGTCATATATAATATCTGCATTCCATCTGTTCTATTTTTTTTTGCCTTAAATCATTGTAATTTCATGTTTGGGCAAGAAAACTGTATAAAGGAAAGAGTCTCCATATAATAAGGCAACATCCTCATACAGGCACCTTCCCATTTATGTGCTCCTCAACATAAAAGCAAAATTCTGTCTTATCTGACTTTATAATTTTAAGAATTCAGCACTGAATGTGAAGCAAACTCAGAAGCCTCTGGATATTCCACCCTGGTTTCACTTAGGCCCTGAGGAATTAGTTCACCCAGCACCCACCTGACCTACAGTACTGAGAGATGACTCAGGGTAAGTCTGTACCTTCTAAGACAAGGAGAAGTTTCTTTGCTCCAGCAGAAAGTCCCATTTCTTATGGTGATACTTGCCTGTACTAAAACATGAAGAGAGACAGACCACTTTTAAATAAATGTAGATAGCTACAGAAATGTCCCAATTTATGTGATTTTATGTTTCAGTGTGTATTTATGTTACAGAAAATCAACCTTTATTATGAAAAGAAGGGGTAAATCACCAGATTAGATTTCATTGTTAGAAATAATGAGGCCAGAGAGATAAAGTGACAGTAAGGGGCAAATACTTTTCTCTTGACTAGAGTATGCACCCTTAGAAGCTGAACAATGGAAATTACTCCTCTTATAAGACAGAAGTGCTCACCACAGGCAGAAGTATTTCTGCTTGAGCTCTCAGGATTCAGTTCTTCCAGGTTCAGAAAAGCTGCTAAGCGGTTTAAGGAAACTTTGGCCTGAAATGAAGCAGCACATAGAAGACAATAAATTTAGAGTAGAAAGGGAGCAAAAACCCAAAGTGAAGACTCAGCTTGAAGACCCACTTAGAATACTGACTAGTGCTGTGCTGCAGATGCTGTAGGCTTAGATGGCCAAAGGCAGCTCCTCCTTGTGTTACCTGCCTTTATTTCCACCTAGCTTAGGAAAACCCCCACATCCTTCCCTGTGCTTCTGGTTCAGTGAAATTGGTACCTCTTTATCCAATTCTTCCTGCAATCTTTCCAGTGATTGCTTCTGTACATGAAAATCTGTGACAGTCTTGGAGTGTAAGAGGGAAATGAATTTCCTGATTTCTTACTGAACAATGAATTGCTTTTCTCCCTGGCCTGGACTACCAGGGTCTCCCTTATGGAGATTTTGCTCCACCTATTCTGATTTCTGTGATTAAAAACAGAACTGGAAGCCCCTCTGAGATCTAATGGTGCTTGTACTGAGCTACAAAAGACTTAGGAGTAATTCCCATTGACTATTTTGTCAATATAAAGGTGCCTTTCTGAAAAGCAATGCCACAAAGTACCTTTAGCTGCAAGCCCTTGCACTTCACTGTTCCACAGTGGCAATTAAATAGCTGATGTGCAGAGCCCTAAGAAATCCCTGCCTTTACCTGTTAATGGGGATATGTAAAAAAACCCTTATGGCAAGAGGAACAGAGCCTGCAGTTAACCTGGACAGCAGTATTGATGGAGAAGGGCAGGAAGGAGTGGGCAGTGTTGAGGATGTTGATCAGGGTCAGGGACACGAAGGCCTTCTCAGCATCCAGCACGTGTGTGTTGTCCACCAGCGTGTACACAGCAAACATGACAAATGTGATCTGAAAGGGAGCAAAGGACAAGCAAACCACTTGCTTCAGAATGGCTCAAGGGTGACGGGCCCTTCAAAACTCTGGGATCCATTTGTTTAAATCCAGGCTAACACCTCTAGGTGCCTGTCCTGCAGGTACCTTAGGCAAAGGTCTGGAGTGTTGGTGACACAACCAAGTTGGACCACTGGATGTTTGTTCTGCTTTAAGGAGGTTTTGGTGCACCAGCCACAGCAACTCCTGTGACCTCTGGCTCCTCCAGGCAATATAATCTTTAGCTGTCCATAGGAAAAATCTGTTCAGGCAGGAGTACAAAGAAAAAAGTACAAAGAAGGTAATCTACTCACCAGGAAAGTTGATGAATGGAAAGAAACTAGGGATGCAGAGAAGAGAATCTGAGATCTTTTTAAGGCCTGAAGTTCTTGCTTTCGGATTCCAAGCACTTTCTCCATGAAGGTTTTCTCCCAGCCATACAGTTTGATTACTTTAATGTTACTGAGAATGGCATTGGTGAGTTTGGCTCTCTCATCCTTATGTTTCATCTGGGTTTCCTGTAATAAATGTTCAAGTTTTATCACTTAGTAGGTTGAATGTTTAATGGCGCAATTATTCTGAAGAAAAATACCTTATTCCTGCCTCCAAGTCGTGAATAAATTTCCCTGCAGTTGAGCTGTATATATTGTTTTGCTTATGAATCTTCCAGGCTGGGAAATATTTTACTTTTCATCTTCAGAGCTTTATTTTTACTGCCAGTACATGAAAACAACAGAATAGTAGGGCAAACATACTAAAAGGCTAAACATGGAAGAGCTTACTCTAAATTTCAAGAAACTTTGCAGGCTTCAAATCCTCCTATGTTACTTCATACAATCATGGTAAGCATAAATAATAAATCTAAGTAATCACGTAACTCAGTCAACCACTTCAGTTTTATGAAGCAAAATGTACCTGAAACTGACTCCTCTTCTTGGTGATCACAAAATTCAGAGGCAAAAGAAAAAGAAATACAGCAACTGCAGTCAAGGCAGATGGCCCTAGAAGCTGCCAGGAGACAAAAGGAAAGAGAAGGAACTTCTGGTGATGACTAGGAAAAATTGTTTTTCGTTCCCTTGCTTACCCTCCCTCTTACTTGAACTTGCACATAACATCCCTCTGGCTAAGCCTTTAATCCTGCCTTTGCCTTTCCTGGGAGTTGTGCTCCTAAGCACTGCGGACTGTTAACTGTCCGAGCAGGATAACTCCTGTCATCAGGCCGTGCTGAATTTATTCGCTCCCTTGTTAGGCACTGGATGGGCGCTGAGGCGATCCAGAGGCACGCCGGCAATCCGAGCCATGCCCGGCTCCTCCCGCCCGGCCCCGGGCGCGTTCAGAAGGACATCTTGTGGCTGCACACAGTAAGCCACCCCAGGCAACGTCAGGTTTTCCTTAACAAACAACCCCAAACCCTCAAGGAAGTATTCCTGCAGCATAAATAACCCAGCCTGTCTGCATGAGATGAAACGGTGGCATTGTCCTGTGCCATTATCTTGGGCCAGCTCTTGGATCCCAGTGTTCATAACTATTATGTATCAACACTTGCTTCTCATGGGTTAGTTACATCTCCCTAGGGGTGGCTGGAGAGTGTAGTGCTGGTGGACACAGCGAGTTACAGGTATTGTCTGCACAAATGTCTGGGAACACCAGCAAAGAAACTGTAATTATGCTCCAACCACATTCAGCTTGTCAACGTTATTGGAAAAGGGATGATGGCTTCTCACCAGTGCGTACCATGGCTACTGATTTTCAGTCACAGCACCCTGCCAGGCATGAGGCACAACCCATCCTGGGTAGTAAAGGAAGGCCTCAAAGGCCTCTGGAAAGCTCCTGTGAATCACCTGTCTCTGTACTGCTCATACATCCATTTGCCAAAAACAGGGACTAATCAACAGGGCTCTGCACTGCTGAGGGAATACCATACATTGATTAAAAATGGATCTTTTAGATTACCATCCATTATTTCTAATTCAGGTTTTGCTCTCTCTGTGCTAAACTCCTTGATACCTATGACATTCAAAGCACCCAATACTCTTTCTGGATGGCATGTAACTTTGCTTCAAGCTCTTTCACTGCTAGTCAGGCTTCAGGATGAATTATGTCAAGTTGCTATTTCAGACTATTCCCCATTATGTTCTGGGACTATACCAAGGAGCTGGAACTGGACTTTCAGCCCACACTGGGCCACCACCTTTTGGCTGCAAGAGAGCTGACAGGAAAATCTGAAGCAGAAGTTTGTCAGTCAGCTCACAATAACCCTACTCAGTCTCCTAAAAGGGACTGAATGCTGAATACACAGGTGAGAAGATGAACTGAAGGATCAGATAGGGATTCTGGATCAATAAAAATATCAATTTTTCAGAAAGAAAAGTGAATGCACCATGCTACAGAGCTAAGAAAAAAATAAGGCAACTTCATGTAATTCAGTAAGTAGAATTTTGAAGCCTCCTTTTTCCTTTGATATTTAGAAAGGGATTGATAAATAGTGTCATATTTTACCTGCCACAAGAAGACAAAGCAGATGATAATCCGAATAGGAGCCAGCCAGGTCCCATTAAAATAGATAATCAGATCCATTAGCTTCTGCACATCAACAGATACCAGATTAACAATTTCACCTGTGGTTGCTGCTTTCCTGGAGGCATTTGACATAACCAGGATCTAGACAGGGCAGAGAAGAAAGAAAAGACATCATCAAACCACAGCTTTGGTCCAAAAGTCAAACAACATTCTTCTCCTCATAGAGAACAAAGAGAGGGAGAAAAATGTGAAATCCCAGGTGATGTGACTTCACTTTGAGATGAAGCATTTACTCCTTTTCCCCAACCATCCTCTACAGCATGAGAAAGTTATGTTGATTTTTGCTCTTTCCTTTTCTTGGCTTTTCCTTCTTAGGGAAGCTCTGAAAATTGTACTGCCACGTACTGCTCAGAGATGAACACAGGACAGCTACATCCTAAAACTAAGGACATCTCCCCTGACATTTCTATGAGCAATGTACATCATTTCTGCTAAGGCAGGGCCAGGAAAAAGCAAAGCTAAAAAAGGTTCTGCAGGCTCACCTTCCTGTACACCAGCCCTGTCACTGCAGTTCTCAGCCTCAGCCCCAGAACAAGGCACATGTACATGTAGCGTTGCTCAAACAGAGTCTGGAGACAGCCCAGCAGGAACATGCTGAAGGCACAGAAATAGCCAAACCAGCTTGGGGCTGCCTGACCTTCAATGAACTTCAGGAAAAGGCTGCAAGACAGGAGCAGAATGCTGCTGAGTCCACACAGAAATGATGAAATATCAGACACACAAAAATAAATGGCAGAAATCTTGGTGAATTTTCTTTATTCTCTCTGGCTGAGATTTATCAGTAAATAGCAGAATTGGAACATATAATATCCTGATTTTTGAAATCTAGCCACCCGTGGTTTTGAAGCAATCTGATCTCAGCATCCTCTCTGGGTAGACCTTGTTTTCAGTGTTAAGGATGACTCCTGATTTTCATGAGTTTGTCAGAAATATGCAAAGTGGTAGCTGTAATCTAAGGGAGTCATTGAAATTTCCAGAACTTGTTCTAATTTTAATGACTAAGAAAGGATTTTGCCCATGAAAATATAATGTAATGCACGTTGGTGGTGTACCAACAGAACCCACAAAACAATTTATCAATTGACAAAGCTATTAAGATGTGTAGGGTGCACAGCTGTGCTCTTTATTAGCCAGGGAACATGGAGCCTTAAGACTACAGCAAGTGGCAAGTGATGTGATATACAGAACCATCAAATAACTCCTGTTCCAGTGAAGTTGTCCCATGGTTTGGTGCATCCTGTCCTTCCCACTGCTGGAGCACAGCAGTGCAGACAGTGTGCACAGCTTCACACTGTGGCTTTGTGTCTTCTCCTCCTGACTTGACAGTGGGTTTAGCACAAATGACACCTGAGCTCCTTTCATCAGCAAGAGCAAATTTCAAAAGGTCATTGTTTGTGTGTGTGTGGGTGCTGGCACACAGCTCTGAGCTCATGCACACAGCAGTCTTGTACATGTGACAGAAATACATTGTAAATGTGCACATACCTCAGTACCTTCGGGGTGGAGAACAAGAAGACATCACAGATAACTAAGCAGACAGTGCTGAGAAGGAAGTAAGTTCCAAACATGCTCCAAAACATTCTCAGTAAGGGCCCACTCTGACTGTGCTTTAATTGCAGTAGAGCTTCTGTCTCTTCAGCTTCTGCTATGCCACCTTCAGTTTTCTGACTCTTTTTAAATGTAGCAGGCTCCACTTTCCTCAAGGAAGAAACAATGAGAAAGTTTCTTACAACTGGAGAAAGCTTGAGAATTTCGTGCCTTCAAAAAAATCACTAAATATCTCATACTGGGTCTCACACCATGTCCAGTACAAAAGCTCATAAAAAACTGACCCCTCTCACAGAAAGTTGAGCTTCCAGGAGTGGAAGGATGTTCTCCAGAAGATTTTAACACTTAAAATCAGATTTTGCACAAAGGGACACACACCAGTACCTGTGAGGGTATTTGCTTAGATCATCTACAACTGCCCAGCTGAGCCCATGCTGTGCTCTCCAGATCAAATACTCACTGCTGGGTTCTGCTGTGACACTTCTTCCACTCTCTTTCTGCCCAGGCAACAATTTCTTCAGAGGAGTCTTGTTTCCTCACTGGCCACAAGTCATCCACCCCCAAGGCTTGCTGAGAGCCTTTCCAGAGGAGCCTGGAGGACACAGAGTGCAGTCAGGGGAGCAGAGCAGCACCTGTGGTGTGTGTGACATTTCCAGAACACAGGGGTGCCAAGGCAGTGCACCTCAGAGAGCACACAGGCACTGACATCACAGCCCTGCCCAGGACTGTCCTGTCCCACAATAAACATCCATGTCCAGCAGCAGTTTTGCTTTGCATCCCTAGGCTACCTTCTGTCAGCACAATGTGGGGTTGCAAGTCAGCCCTAATTTCTACTCCACACTGAGAGTCTTGGGTAGTGGAGAAGAAAGTTCAGTTTAACTTTCTCTGGGCTCCATGAAAGGCAGATGAGACCTGATCACAGTGGACATTAAGGAATATAATTGTTTTGCTTCTGAATGCTCAGCAGCACACTGGGCCTATGCCCTCTTCACTGTTTTCCCCTTTCCCAGCATTTCTTACAGCATAGTCTGGCAGGCAGAGAGAGCTGTGATTGGTGTACAGTGATCTTTTGAGACTGATGAGATTTATTTCAAGATTGGGAGGGCACTGGAGGAGTAGTTGGGAGGCAGAAGAATTACAAATCTGTGTTTTAAACTATTTTGAGAAAAGTAAATTAAATGTTTACAACTTGATCTTGTGAGAATACTTCACGAGAAATAATTCAAAGAAACAATTTAAATCCTCACTCCATATGCTAACTCAGGATCTGAGATAATTCCTACTGGCTGCCATCTACACCATCTCTGATCTCTGATCTTTGATGCTGCTGCTTTTTTCTGATATTGTAGCAAAACCACATCTTCTGTTTTCTTACCCAGAGAACCACCAGTATGTGATTTTGGAAAGAAAAGAGCTGCTGGCTTCTGGGCACTGATTCTGACGGGAGAGAAAACATGTGTGATATTTATTTTCAGAAAAGGGCATGTGTAAGATGAATACAGTTCCCTTCTGTGCTTCCCCAGGGAAAGCAATCAGAGTTATCCCCCCTCCCCATTCATTGAACCAGAGTAAGTGTATTGTGGAGGCTCAGAGGGATTGGGAGATTTTGGAATGTCTCAGATGGAGGAACAAAGAATAAAATTCTTCATACCCAAAGACATTTATTTCCTTCAGCACAGAGCTTTTCCATACTCATACCACCACTAGAGTACTGCAGAACAGGAGAGCAGCACTAGGGGAAGCAATAGAAGCCCTATCCACTGGTTTCAGTGACAAGAAATGTGAGTATGGATAGGTTTTTAGTTTTGAAAAACTTACATAGAGAGAGCACTGTTATCCCATATCCTTTTAAAACTGTCAGCTTTTTTACAGAATGATGCATCTTACATCACCCAGATTCTCATGTTCCTGTGTATCCCCATATATTTAAAATCCTGTTTCAGCAATGAAGCAAAGCATTAGGAAAAGCTGCCTTATACTTACAGGGCTGTTGTCAGCTTTAGAGAAGAAGGGAGGGTCATCAACTAAGCAGAATAACACAAGTTCTCCTAGCACCAGGCCAGCATAAAGGAAAGTTGTAACGTGGTGGAAATGGTCTTCCAGGAAGCCCTGAGGAACAGAACACTGGTGAAAACGAGGTAAGAACCTTCATGTTTAACCAGCAGAGAAAGAGCTTCTCACACTCTACCTCTGCAAATAAACATCCACCACAAGTATAAAGTGTCATGGATCATTTTTCTCAGCACATATTTTAAAAGGGGAATTTGATTCTCCCCCTTGCAGTCAGTGAGACAAAACCACCCCTGTTGTTTAGAGACTTTGTAGTCTGCACATTAAAGGTCTTTGATCTCACTTACTCTTTCCAGGGCATGCTGAATTTTGGAACTAAACATCACAAGTGCAGCCATAAATGAGAGCAGCCAGTAAATCAATAGGACCCCTGAAGACTGGATGCCCATCATTCTTTCTGCTTGTGTAAGGAACAAGGCAAGGACCTGTGAGGAAGTACAAATGTGTCCAAATAAATACCTGGTAATGGAATGCCAAACATTGTTATCAAATTAATGAATACAATAAAGAAAAATCAGTAGTTTCTTGGCCAAACATTTCAAGGTGTTCAGAGTTGCAGCATTGTTCCTAAGAGGCTAACACTGAAGAGCTGTATGTGCAATTTTGCACTCAAGAATGTCTACAGAGAAGGCAAGTAATAAAATTACAGTTGAGCCAATAGGCTGGAAGGATTTAGGCCACGAGGATGCAGTGACAGAAGGGGAGAATAGGCAGTTATTTATTGAGCAGAAATCACAATTCATTCTAAACCATACTAAATCACATACTGTGGTTATAAGAAATGAAATCTTGTCTCTTTGTTGTGAGACCACTTCCCAAACCCTACTGAAACCTCAGCTCCTGCAAGGTGTGCTCTGCCCCAAGCCAACCCCCTGATGTGTCACAGAGCAGAGAGGCACAAAGTGCATCCCCAGCCTGCTACTCCCCATCACCCAAATTTGTGCTCAGGGAGAGTGAGAACCATGGGAAATACAAGCTCTGTGCTAGGAGGGCTAAGCTTGGCCATGTGCAGACAAACAAGGGAGGAATTACCATTGTGATTCCCACCACAGCAGGGCTAATGAAGAATGCTGGGGTCCGTGGGGTTCCTTGGCTGTTCTCCCACACCATGAAGAAGACGTTAGAAAAACACAATATTACCAGGAGGAATCCAAGGGCCTGGGGCAGAGACAAAAGAACATACACTGGAATGAACTGAAATGCTGGGACAATCTACCAAATTGAATGATCCAAGCTGCCTGGGCAATAAGACTGGAGAGACAGAAGACCAGGCTTGGGACAGGGAATGTTATGGGAAATGTCAGGAAATCAAATGGAAGTACAGGGGAGAAGATCTTATGGTATATCTTCCTAAAACTTTACTTGATTTATACAGACCTGAGCTGGTAAATATCAAAAAAACCCCACAGAGATGGATCATCAGGAAAGATTAACAATTTAGGAAAGTTAAGCTCTGAATCAAAGTTGAGATAATTTTAGGACCAAATCCTATGCATTACCCTTACCATTTTGGCTTTGAAGATGTGGGACATCCTGATGTAGCCTTTGTTTCTGTGTCGGAGATAGCAGTAGTAGAAAGGAAAACAGATCCAAAGATAAGCACAAGGGATGTAGGCAGTGATGGAGCTCTCAAAGCACCAGGTCAGTCCTGGGATGTTTGCATGCCGTGTCTGGTTCCAGTCCTGAAACAGAAACAATGCAGAAGTGAAGGGCATGATGCAGAGCAAGGCTGGGGACAATAAATCAATGACGGAAAGAGGAAGCAGATCATGACTCGCAAACTATTACGGGATTTTATCAACTTTGGGGATAGAAATCTATGCGAGTCCGGACTGATCGACTCCCTAGAGCCCTTCTAAAGGCATTTCTGTAGTGGGTCGGGGCTGCGTCCTCACTCGCAGCTCATCACATTTACTGTGGCTGAAGGGTCTCTTGGGCCTTCGGGCGAACACTCGTCCCGGAGAGGCAAAGTCCGCGCCACAGCAGCCCCTGACGGAAACACAACTTCCCCCATCGCGGAGTGCCGGCCGCCTGCCCTCAGAGCCGCGGGGCTCGGGGCTCGGGGCTCCGCTCGGTGCCGCGGCCCCACCGCTCACTCACCCGGGGCCAGGGCCCGCACAGCGCAGGGCCCGCACCCATGAGCGCTCCGCCCGGCACCCTCGGCCCGGCACCCTCGGCCCGGCACCCTCGGCCCGGTTTCCTCGCTGGGCAGAGCTCCGATCCCGCCGGGCGTGGAGAGCCCGGTGCGGCCCCGTCCGGCCCGATCGCTGCGGCCAAAGTCCGGCCGCGGGCACGGCGGCGGCAGCACCGCGCTCCGAGGCGGAGCCCCCGCATGGCCGAGTACAGGAGCTCTCCAAGCACAGACACTGAGGGTGTTTTAGAAAGGAGACATTGTTTATTCTTTCCACAAACTCAGCACGCCGAGGGAGTAGCACCAATGTTTTTTAATACAGTGAAATTTACATGAACGCGCCCACCTAAGACATGTTCCCCATCTATCTGATGCATATTTATGTGACATAACTTTACGCAATGCTTGAAACACAAAAGTCTTTCACTGAGCAACTTCTGTTGTAGAAATCTGACCTTAGTTCACAAAAGGTGAGAACATACAAGCTGAAAGCGACAACCCCTTTTGTCGAAGTGACCTGGCACCAGCTAACGCCTACAAAGGGTGCAAAGGTGCAGCTGGATATGGATAATCCCGGTTGGAGGCATCAGTGGGATGGGGCCGGGCCGGGAAAGGAGCCCAACCGGGATAGGGGTCAGGGCCGGGATGTGGGGCAGGGCCGGGATCGCGGGTTAGACCGGGATGGGATAGGGGGCCGGGCCGGGCCAGGCCGGGAGAGGGGGTCGGGCCGGGAGAGGGGGTTGGACCGGGATGGGATAGGGGGCCGGGCCGGGCCGGGATAGGGGCGGGGCCGGGATCGGGGCGGGCCGGGATGGGGGGCGGGCCGGGCCGTGTCCAGCGGGGCGTCCCCGGGCAGCGGCTGGAGTCCTCCGGGCCGGCAGGCGGCGCTGTGGCGGCCCGGCCGGGCCTTTCCGGCAGCGCTGGCTGCGGGCGGTGGCGGCCGTGTGGGGATGCGGCCCCGGGCGGCGGCCGCGCTGCTCTGCGCGCTGTGCTGCGCCCTGGCGCGGGGCTCCGAGGACATCGTCGTGGGCTGCGGCGGCTTCGTCAAGTCCGACGTGGAGATCAACTACTCCCTGATCGAGGTGGGCGCCGCCGCCCCGCCCGCCGCCGGCCCCAGCTGCCTGCCGGGCGTGCCAGGCGCTGCCGCCCGGGCCGCGGTCACAGGTGGCGGTGGAGCTGCGGCTCTTCTTCACCCTGGCACTCTGCAGCCTGCTTGCCATAAACCCTGGCCTGCTGCCTCCTGGCACGGCTGCTGCTGTGTGACAGCACTGGGTTACAGTGCCTGGTTCCAGCGCTCCTCGTCTTTTTAAAAATATCTTTGTGTCTGTTTTGTTTGCTTCTTGTAGATTAAGTTATATACAAAACACGGTACTCTGAAATACCAGACAGACTGTGCTCCGAACAATGGGTATTTCATGATTCCCCTCTATGACAAGGTAAGACACGAACACCTGCGCTGACCCCACCTCGATCTGCCGGCAGATTAATTCTCAGAGCAACACCCACCCATGAAACATTTGAATCAGGACATCATTTAGTTTGGTTTGGATCAAAGTTTCAACTTTTTCTTTGTGCAATGCCACGACTTCATTTCCCAGTGCTAATTATTAAGAGAAAAACCAGCTAACTGTAGCTGCAGTGTTGCATTTGTGCTGTTTGTTGGAGTGACTGCAGCATTGGGAGCCTGAATTCCTGCCAGCAGCTGTGTGCTGTAGCTGTACAAATAGTGCACAAAAAGTACAGGCTCCTACAGAGTACAGATAAAGCTTTCAGATTTTTAACCTACAGAAATGGAAATAAACGTATATGAGAAGGTGTTTTGGTATGACTGAATTGAAAATAACCTGAATGGTTAATTGCAGATACTAAAAATGTTTTAAGGAAATAATGATCCAGAAAGCTCAGAATGTATCAGTAATTTGATGTTTACTTAGACTGGAAAGGTTTTACATTCAAATTAAATTAAATACAAGATACTCTTTGATGGTCAAGGTGTTTTTTAAGGAGCTAGTTAACTTAGGGTTCAGAAGTAGAAACACAAAATGGTTTGTGTTGGAAGGCACCTTTAAATGTCATCTAGTCCAGCCACCAAATCATTCCTTCCCTTTCCAATCTAAGAGTGTAACACGCTTTCTGATCCTGGTGATTTCATTCTTAGGCCTTTGAGCCTCTCCAGGGATGCACTTCAGAATACATGTGGCAGAACACATGGTGCTCTCTGATACAAAAGGATCCTGTATTGATTGATCCCTTTCAGATCAGAACTTTTAAAAGGATTGGAATTTTCTTATCCCATGTCTGGGCAGAATTGATGAGTACAACCCAGTGGAAATATCAGTGGCTGATTTAGAGCCCAGCTCTTGGGGCAAGGGGAGGTAGAGTTGAACACTTTCTAGCACTGAGCTGCTTGACTGTGAGCCAGGTTTGTACTGGAAGCAGGATAAACATGGTGATACTTAAATTCTTCTCTTGGCTGGATGTGAGCCCAGCATCCTGGCCTGTCTGGGTAGATATGGCTGCTGCTTTGAACAGAGAATCATAAGCAGGAGGAAAGGAGAGTGGTGGAGAATGGTACACTGAGTCTTGTCTTCCTCTCTGCAGCATGATGCTTGTGTTCTGACTTTGTTTTTCATCCCTTAGCTGAACTGAATTTAGATCAATGAAGACAGTTATTGCTTTTTATTTTTTAGGGGGATTTCATTCTTAAAATTGAGCCTCCCCTAGGGTGGAGTTTTGGTAAGTGCTTGTATGTCTTCTTACAATAGGGCACTGTATCTGCAGTGTGGGACTTATCTCTAACTTGCAGCTGGCAGGGAAAATGGAGCACTTTTCCAAACCTATAAACCATACTGCATGGTTTAATAACTGAAATGTACTTACTGTACCAGGGGAAAGTAAAGCTGGGTGGTAGACACTGACAAAGTAAGCCTTGAACTGATTTGAAGGAATGTGGGTTTTTGACAAAAATGACTGCAGCAGGAGGAGGGAAAGAGGATTTTCAGCATCAGTATTTGGGGATGCTTTAATTTTGCTGAAGAAAGACTTTCAGAGCAACACTTACCATGCTTGAATTAATACATTTCTGTGGCAGTTGTGTAAAGCTGAAGCAGAGTTTCCTTGTGTTTGCTCTCTCACTATCATGATGTTTCATCGTTCTTCTCTTCCAGAACCAACCAGTGTAGACATCCATGTGGATGGCATTAATGACATTTGCACAAAGGGAGGTGATATTAACTTTGTGTTCACAGGATTTTCTGTGAATGGAAAGGTTAGACACTTTTGTCTTTATTTATTCCACCTTATGCTAATTCAGCCTTCATAAAAATATTCAGATTCAGCTCTACATGTTATTTTCATTCATTTATACTTCTGTTTCTTTTTATTTTGACAGGTTCTCAGCAAAGGTCAGACATTAGGTCCTGCTGGAGTTCAGGTTGTACTGAGAAATGCTGGCAGTGACATAAACATACAAGCAACTATTACACAACCTGGAGGAAAGTGAGTGTGGGTGGTGCATACTTAATTCATCTGTTCATTTGCACAGGATCCTTTCAATGCAGCCATACTGACTGGGACTGAGAGTTCTGAAATATTTTTTCTAACGTGTGAATAGAGTCTGAATTGTTTTTCTGTGAACAAATAAATGTTTGTGGCTGTTTCTGAAGAGACATAATCCCTTTCTTGCCTTGCAGGTTTGCTTTCTTTAAAGTACTTCCTGGCGAATATGAAATCTTTGCATCGCATCCCACCTGGATGTTGAAAGAGGTTAGAACCTACAGAAGTTCTGGTTTGCCTGTTTAGAGAGGATGGATCTGCTAAACCTTGTCTGGATCAGTTAGTGTGAGGAAGGGGCTTTGTGGGTGGGCAGGGTTACTGGAGTTTTTCTACATCTAATTCAGGAAGTCAATAAACAGCCTGGTACAGACCCAGTTTGGAGATAGTGAAGCCAGCCAGGGAAGGACTGGCAGATGAGCTTAGCTTTCCATCTTCTGTTCCTGTACATTTTGCAAGATTATTGTAGCTCAAATCCTTCCCTCCCAGACTGCTTGTTTTTTGAGGAGCTCTGATATCCTGACCATTTCCTAAATCAGTGAAGCAGGAAAAATACTGTTTTAGAAAGGATCTTTGCTTAAGTGTCTTAGTGTCTTGAGTAGCCTGGGGTCCCTCTGCGTTCTGCTGCTCTGGCTTCTGTTCCTGTTGTTGATTGTGCAGTCTCTGATTGTTTTTAGGTGCTGTAAATGATGACTTGATGCCTGCATTTGATGACAACATTTGTTTCTGTATTTCAGTCAAAGACAGTGGTGAGGGTAACAAGTTCCAATGCTTATGCTGCCAGCCCCCTGATTGTTGCAGGCTACAACGTCTCTGGGTCTGTGAGGAGTGATGGAGAACCCATGAAAGGGGTCATGTTTCTCCTTTTCTCTTCTTCAGTCTCTAAAGAGGTAATGGTTGATCAGTACCTTTTCAATATGAGTATGGCTATAAATAAGAAGAACCAAATAGCTTCTTGATTCATACTGCCCTGATTCTCATCTGTCCTTCACTGGCTTGTACAACCTCTCAAAATGTATTTTTGCATTTGGTTCTTTTGTGTGATTTTCTTTTCCCCCAACAAGGCCCTTGTAATCTAACGTGACCTCCATGGAATTATTTCATAATTTATTGTACAGTAGCTGTAATTTGTCTCCAGCATGACATCTTAATTACTCTTTGCCCTTTTGATGGGAAGGCAAAGTTCAACAGCTTCTATTGCCACCTTACAATGTGTTAAGAAATGAGTGTAAGACTTTTGGTCACATGGAGCTGAGCTCTGTTCTGCACTGTTAACCCTGTCCACAGAACTGAAGTCAATTAAGACACACATGAAGACACATGGTGGAGTTTTGGGGATGTTGAATTTCCCAGTGTTCTGTCTTTGTTAGCATTAAAGTTGATTATTTGCTGTTTTTTCCTCTTTTACCTATACATGAATTTTAAGCCATGTCATCAAACTTTGCCTCTAAAATGGTTTTATACTTCCCATCACTCATTCACAGTTGAGTATTTTGAACCCTCCTGTATCCCTCCCCCAATTAGTTTCTGTGTTTTTCTTTGAGGTAAAAAGTTGTATTGCATTTATTACTACAGGATGTTGTGGGCTGCAGTATTTCTCCTGTGGATGGGTTCCAATCCAGAGATGAGTCTTTATCCTATTTGTGCAGTGTCGTATCAAAAGAAGATGGATCTTTCAGCTTTCTTTCTCTGCCAAGTGGGAAATACACTGTGGTAAGTGACTAGGCATTCATTGCTTCTCTATTCAGTGGGTTGTTAACTTTCATTTTCCAAACCAGAGTGTGCTGTTGCCATCTCCTCTCCTTTAAGCTGTTTCTTCTTTTCCCTGTTCTCTTTCTTACGTCTGGATGGAGTGGGAGCATGTTCTCTGTGCATTGCCTGAAGTGATGGTCCTGCATTCTCAGTCTGTCTGCTCTACAAATGGGATTCAGGCTTCTCTCATTCCTTTAATCCTTCTAGCAATCACACAGTCTCCTCTCTGTAAGCTCTTGCACATCCAAATATGCTGTATTCTGACTAGGGGGTTACTTTTCCATCTTTTCTGATAATTTCATGGTTTCCATCAGTCTTGAAATATTGCCCATATTTGTGTCTCCACGCCTCTGAGTAATTTTTTCCAGGAGGTTTTGCAGCTCATTTGACCCTTGGTAGAGGTGTCTGATGGGGATAAGAACATGAAAAATGGTAGAGGAAAACCATGCTGTCATCACAGCTTAGGAGTCAAAGCCATGTGTCTCTTTCAGATACCATTCTACAGGGGAGAGAGAATCACCTTTGATGTTGCTCCATCTAGATTGGACTTCCTTGTAGAGCATGACAGTTTACAGATTGAGGTAAGGCCTGCAGAGAGAATAATCCTTTTGTGCCACTCATTCCTCTAAAAGCCTAACTGATGTTAGCAGAAAGCAGCTGCATTGTGGAAAAACTTCTTTGTAAGAAGTTGAAGATACTTGTTTATGCACAGCAAGTAGAGACAGTTTCTAGTACTGTGCTGTGTTGCTATACTTTGGTCCCTTCTACTAGGAAGAAACAAAGTAGGGCAAAGCTGTCTGCTGTGTTCACTTTCATGTCCATGCTGCAAACAAGCAGTAATCTTCCAGGTTGCTTATATTTCGTTGCTGAGATGTCACATCTCTGGAGAAGGGCCTGTAGGTTTTTCTGGTTTGCAGAGTGCCTTGTGTAATGGCATTATGATCTGTGACTGCAGCCCTCTGAGCTGTACCAGTGCAGATAAATTGAGAATGTGTGTTTTGTACTTAGGGGAACAGTATGCCTGGAGATCAGTTTGTACTTTCACTGTGATTATCCTGGTACATTTTTTTCCTAGAGCTGTAAATAAGTTTCCTTTATATGTGTGTGGTGAGAAAACAGTTGGTGTTGATTGCTGTAGGTGTGTGTTTGCATTTCCTGAGTAAAGACTGATGTTAATTTTTTCCTGTTTCAGCCTGTTTTCCATGTGATGGGTTTCTCTGTCACAGGCAAGGTGTTGAATGGTCCTGAAGGAGAAGGAGTTGCTGATGCCACTGTGACTCTGAACAATCAGATTAAAGGTGTGCAGTGCTCTAGATCTTTGTTGCTATAGGGAAGCCTTTATTAAACTCAAGTACAGGACTAGTGTATGGTGTGGAATTAACCCTTCAGGCTAATACACTGCTTTTGTTGCAATTTATTTGAAAAATTAAAGTGGATTTCATGCAGTTTATAAATTTTGCATTTTCTGGTTTAGATGAGAACATTAAATGTTCATTTGTTTGGCAGTTGAAAATTTCTTAATTGCTTTCAACCATATGCCAGATTGTACTTTGAAATACAGAAATGAGGGTTCATCTAGTAAAAAAGCATTAAAACTACTAGTTGTGTAATATGAATTAAAAATAACCTAAAGCAGTGCATGCCCTCTGGATCTGTTGATACATAAGATTAACATATGCTCTGGGTTTTAACTCTTGTTATTTGTTACAGTGAAGACAAAAGCTGATGGCTCTTTCCGCCTTGAGAACATAACAACAGGTACATACACAATTCAGGCTAGGAAGGAACACCTGTTTTTTGATACTATTACTGTGAAGATTGCCCCAAATACACCTCAGCTGGCAAACATCGTTGCAACAGGGTAAGGATGGTGTCAAGATGAAAATACAATTTGATGTGTGGATGAGGCTGTGAAAATGGGTGATCCTTTCCCATGCCATGCCCAGACTTGTGTGATGTTGTCAGGAGCTAAATGTTGCTGAAGAAATTCAAGGTAAATAGGGCAGCATGAGTGCATGTTTTGTGCACAGTATTTTGCTCAATAGTAGTTAAGGTTTAGAGCATCCTCTTAATAAGCTCTCCCTTGCAAATGAAGACACTAAGGCTTGGGTTTAAGAATTTTGGAATGGTGTGTGAACCAAGAAAGCAACAGAGAAGCTTTCTGCCACTTCACTCTTGCACAGAAGGAGTCACACAGCTGTCTGGTGCAGTGTTGTACCAAACCTCTGCATTTTACTGCTCACTCTCAAGGTCATTGTTGCCTTCCCTGAATTGTCTTTTTCTTGTCTGATGCCTTGACTGTGAGTCTAAGGCTGTGCAGTGGTGGGAGATACAGTGTGAGCTCAGGAAGATGAAGGGGCCATGGTTCTGTGTCCAGGACTTCAGGGGAGGAAATAGTGGCAGTGTTCTGGAGAAGTGAAAACTTGGAATTTACTGAGTCAAATATCAGTCAGCTCCTACAGACATAGCCAGCCAATTAGAAAAAGCCCTGTGTGCTGCTAAATGATGAGGTACAATTTATCCAGTTATTAAATATTTTGTGCTGTTGAAGGCAATAATCAAAACTTACCAGCTTCTAATTTGTCATCTTGTCTTGTGCTTTCACAAATGTAGGTGTAACAAGGTTGTGTTCCAGTGGATTACCTATCATATTTGAGGTTTTTGACACAAAACATTTGTTACTATTTAAAACCTGAGGAGAGAAAGTCTTAAACCCATTGCCTGCTTACCACAAAAAAAGGGAAAAAGGCTTGAAGTGATTGGGTTGGTGGCAGGGAAGAGTGAAGCAAGTTGCTTGCAAATCTGTCTTTCAGGAGAAACCCTGTACAGTGTTATTACCTCAACATAGTGAGGTTTACTTTTTAAGGAAGTTCTGAAACAAGTAGTTTTTTATGGTCTTTATCAAATCAAGGTATTTGTTCTGATGAGTGGCTTTTATTTAACAGGTTCAGTGTGTGTGGCCACATCTCAGTTACTCGATTCCCTGACACAGTCAAACAGATCAGTAAATACAAGGTAACCATGATACCTGAAGACAAAGACAAAGCATCACTGGTTACAACAGAAACTGACCCCCATGGAGCATTTTGTTTCAAGGCAAAATCGGGTACCTACAATGTTCAGGTAAGAATGAGCTTTAATTTCTTCATTGTAGGACTGTCATGGTGTTATAGAAGACTTTGAAATTTTGGAAAGCATGTTGGAGAGGCTGGTTTTACTTTTCCGGGATTTACTTTGCCTAGATTTCCATCTTCTAATTTCTGATAAACGCATTGAAGACAGCAGAGTGGGTGTGTTTGGATTAGTGTCATATATTGTCATATACTCTACAGGTAATGATCCCAGAGGCTGAGACCAGAGCAGGGTTGGCTTTGAAACCCAAAATGTTCCCTGTCACTGTTACTGACAGACCAGTGATGGATGTGACCTTCTCTCAGTTTTTGGCATCTGTCTCAGGGAAGATCTCTTGTTTAGGTAAGTGCATTGTGAAAGTGAAATGGCAATGGGATGGAGCAGTTCAGCACTGCATGTGTGAGTGAGTGTTGCTGACAGCAAGACACTTACGGTGGTTAATCCCATCAGCAGATGAGTAAATGTAACTTGCAGCACAGGGAAAAAGTAGCTCTTCTTGGGAGATGTTGTGGCCTAGAAAGGAACCTTAACAGAGTTTGGAGTAAAGTTATGTACCTACTTCTAATACTGGCTAGGGATAAGCAAGTCTTCCTTCCTCAGAAGATGGCTGGGTTCTGGAAGGAAATGGTCCTGACTGCTACTTGGGATACTGTACATCAATCAGAGAAGTGCTGGAGGTGAAAAATAAGTTTACCAAAAAAAAGGGAAAAAAGCATTGCCTGTAAAAACTGTAGGACCAGATGCTCAAGCTGTTGGCAGAAGCTTTTTGTCTTTATTTTAGTCTAAGGTTCCTCTCTCCTGCTATTTTCCTTGATAACCCACTGATTTCAGCAGATGATTGGAGCCTGATTTTTATCATTTTTACCCTTCCTTTTTCCTCTCTGACTCCTCCCTGCACTTTTTGTTCTGTCTCGCAGGTTTTACTGTTCTCTTAAGTCTCTGCAGAGTGAGGTGAACCATGGTTTTAATGTTGATCTCAGGTTTTTTTCTTGTCATTAGATAAAAGATTATAATTAACAACCTCTAAATCCTGCAGAACGCAAAAACCGCTGGTAAACACGTGCCTAAGAAACAAGTTTTAATTGGGAACACCCTCTGCTGGGAGGGAGTAAGCATTTCAGTGTTAGCACCGCTGGGGTGTGGCTGGCTGGTTCGGGTGCAGCCTCACGGTCTGTGTTCGCTCGCAGACGCCTGCGGTGACCTGATGGTGACACTGCAGTCCGTGAGCCGGCAGGGGGAGAAGCGCAGCCTGCAGCTGGCCGGCAGCAGGGACTCGGTGCCCTTCACCTTCGAGGGGGTGCTCCCGGGCAAGTACAAAGGTAGGACCAGGGGAACTGCACGGGGGGCACCTGGGTAGCTCAATTTGTGACCTAATCTGAGCACTTCTCGTATCATGGATACCTTTGGTAGTTATGCCCAGCACAGTTGTGAAACTTGAGAGAATCTGGAAAAGTACCTTAAAACAGTGCATCAGGTTTTCTTAATGTTGGATGTTTTACCTTGTGTCAGCCCAAAGGTTACTGCTCAACTGGAGTTTTAGGGTCTGCGTGGGTGGTGTAGGGGAAGTGGGCTTTATTATGAATTAGCTTGTCCTAAGCCTAAGAACAGGGACACACTTTAGTTCTGCTTCCTGAGTGTTGCTCCTAAGAACAATATCTATTTTGGCCAGCCTGCCTTGGCCTGTGAAAATAAATTGTTTTCTGGGGAAGGGTGTAGAAGGAGTATACAGATTTCACTCTATACAGGAGTGGGAACATCTTTCCACCAGGTTAAGGTGGGGTTAGGTTGTGATGTCCTCTAGGCTGCTTTGCCTGTCACACTGGTAGTGCCCATTGAGGAGCCTTCCAGGATGGCCAGGCTTCATTATTCCTTTCCATAGCACAGCTTTCCTGATAGATGTGTTGGGTTTGTGGTGATGCTGCAGTGCTGTGAGCCAGCTCTGTTATCACAGGCACTGTTGTGTATTTATATTTGAAGATCATTGTCGGGGAAGCTAGAGAGACACAAACTTTTTATATCACAAGACCTGCCCTTATTTACTCAGTTTTCCATTACTAAAATGCTTTGTGTGGTGTATATTCTAGTAAGCATTGTACATGAAGACTGGTGCTGGAAGAATAAGTCTTTGGAACTGGAAGTCTTGGAGGAAGATGTGTCAGGAGTAGAATTCAGGCAGACTGGATATATGCTGAGGTGTTCTCTTTCTCATGCAATCACACTGGTAAGTAGGAAACAAATGTTCTTGTATGTTTCTAATGACCTTGTGAAGGTGGATAGGATTAAGCTTGGATTCAAGACTTTCTGCTGTCTCTGGAGGGTCACAGAGCATGGGAACATTGATATTTAGAGTGCTTCAAGATTTGTCTTTTAAGTTTGGTGAAATGGTCTTATGGTGTTAGGTATTGCAAAAGATATGGCATTGATGTATCTTTAGGCAAATACTGTTTTCATTTCGTTGTGTGGTAGTTGCTAATAGTGAATTGTGCTGTGGCTTCACAGGAATTTTATCAGGATGGAAATGGACCAGAGAATGTTGGTGTTTATAACCTGTCCAAAGGAGTTAATAGATTCTGTCTTTCAAAGCCAGGTAACAGTTTTAAAATATTAGTTTAAAAAATTAAAAATAACCAGTTAGCAAATACTGCTGGGAACTAAAAAAAAATTCTGTGGTTTCTGAAAGACATTATTTTAATTACATCTGTATATAAATGATCTGTTCCATGTTTTTAGAATTCTCCATTTCTTCTGCTATTTAGTCCTTCACCAAATCTAGATTCCAGAATTAGAATATTACTGGTTTTTTTTCTTGCTGATTGAATTATTTCATCTTTGATGAAGGAAGATCATGTTAAAATAATCTCATTCATATGGATTCTGTTTGTCAGACACATTAGAAGGTGTCTGTGTGAAAGGCAGCAGATATATAGTCAAATTTTGTTGTTGTTTCTGTACCTCTGCTCTCATGTGATCTGGAGAATTCATCCAACTGGAATTGTTCTGTGGGTCATTCTTTGCCTTGCTGTTTGTAGGTGTGTATGAGGTGACCCCGCGCTCCTGCCACCAGTTTGAACACGAGTATTACACCTACGACACGTAAGTGTGACTGTTCCTCACCTTACCCCTGCCAGGGTGATTTTCCATAAACCTCCCTTCTCCTGCTTGCTCTCAGCAGGACAGGATGTGTAGAGGGAGGCTCTAGCAAGGTGTATCACACGTGTTCTTTTGTCCTTTCTATCTTAAAAGTAATAAAAATCAACTGATGATAGGGTTTAAGCATCGTTTACTTACTACAGATGGGTATTTTTGTCAGCTTTCTGTCTGTTTGGAACAGAGAAGAGTCACTTCAGTGAAAACTGTTGGTCTCTTCTGAGAGCTGGAAGGCAAAATATTGGATGGTAAGATTGCTAAGGGGCATTTATCACTATTGCATTTCACTGGTGCTGTGACCTTCTGGTGGTTTGAATCTGCTCACCCCCTTTTTTGCAAGCTGAATAAATGCTCACACTTATCACAAGTAAGCAGTGCTGATCTTCCTCAGTCAGGCAAGTTTAATTAGTTATTTATAGATTGTGGTCTGGTGATGTGTTTAATGACACTTTGACATATGAAATCAATCAAACCAGCTTTAGCTTGGGAGGAAGCAGAAGGCACAAAAGGAAGGAATTGCTTTGGGGCTCGAGCTGGGACATGCTCCCTTTCCAATAGATGACCATCCCAGCGCTACAGCTTTGCTGTGTAATTTCTGTATCATCTTTTATAAAGCATTTCAGTCTCAGGGGTGAGAGCACAGACTCTGCTAAATAAGGTTTGCTTATTTGGGAAGGGGACCTTGAAGTCATGTCTTTGTTCCTTTGATTTGCAGGTCCTCTCCCAGCATCCTGACACTCACTGCAGTTCGCCACCATGTCCTTGGCACGATTGTGACTGATAAACTGATGGATGTGACTGTTACCATTAAGTAAGGACAAAGAAAACGTGGGGCTATCAAAAGTGGAAGAAAAAGACATTTCTGTCATAAAGCTTTACTCCAGTTTTAGTGCTGCAGTGGCTGTTTTCTAAGGGGATGGCATCCTAGCCTAGGTTGCAAGAGGTTTTTAATGCTAAGATGTGCTCTGAGTACTTTGGAGAGAGATGAATCCCAGCCTCTTTTTGAGCATTTCCTCATCATTTCAACATTGGCCCTCCCTACTTTTGTGTCTTGGTAAAAAGGAATGATTTTCTGAGTTTTTACATACATTAATGAACTGATGTTTCAGAACTCAGAGGGTATTGTTTTAGCTTAGGTCTGAGCTCTTTAAGGCATCTATTTTTTCCCTTTTTTCTTTCCTCAGAATGAGAATATGCTGCTTTAGAGCTTTGTAATTGGTGTGAGGAGGGTTATAAAAGGAAAGCATGCAGAGTGATTACACACTAATGCACCAATTTATGTTTAGCTGAACAGACAGCTCACTAGGGAGCACTGATTTGTGAACAGCTTTAATTGTATGAGGTGCCAAATTTGCCTGAAAGTGTCTGATAATGATGAGTGTTTTATTGATACTCTGCTGGTGTCTACTTGTTCTAGACTATGGGTTCTCAAACTTTTTTGAGTGCAGAAAACATCTTTTCAGAGAACATTACCTGCAGAGCATTGCCTCAAGTTCTCAAAGATTAATGACCCTACCAGTGCAACTGCTGGGCAGCTGCAGCAGCTGGAAGGGAGGCACTGAGACAGCAGAGAGCCAATAGGATTTTAAAAACAACTTAGTGAGGAAGTGAATATTCCAACCTCCTCAGCTTGTTGGGTTTTTGGAGACTGTTGGTTAGTGCTTTGAAGGCAGCTTAGTTGCTGCAGGTATCTGTGATCAATCCTGCCTCAAGCTTTTCAGCTGAAGTCCAGTTTGTGACGTGCCATCAACATAAAGGGAACAGCTCTGGGTTTAAAAGCAAGCCAGTTGTTTTTACAAGTCTGTGTACCTGATCCATGGCTGTGACCCATTAACTTCTAGTTAACAAAAACCCCCAAACAACCTCAACCAAAAGCAAAGCTGATTCTCACCAGTTCTTGATAATGGCTTGGTATGTTTTAAAATAAGACACTAGTAATTTATTATGAGTATCTTGAGATTGTGTGTGCATGTACAAATTTTTAACAGGCTTTCAGACAAAAAAATTTACATGTTTCTGTATTGTGTCTGGACTGCAGAGAAAGAATATAAAGCCTTGATGAAACTTAGTGTGATAGAGCAAGAGTAACTATGTCTCTTAAAAAGACAAACTAGAATATAGGTGAAGACTGAAGCAGGAGACAGAACTATCCTGATAATCTAAAGTGGCTGTAGGAAAAGTGATTGTGATCATTTTGGTTCAGTCCTCACTGAGAATTCAGGCTGTTGGAGAAGAGACAGATGATAAGATACAAGGGATGATTGGAGTCCAGAAGAAAATGCTAGAAAGGAGAGGATGCAATATCAGGGTGAGTGGAACAAAATGCATTGTTCTGAGCTGATTTGAAGAACTTGGTTAGATTTATCTAGCAATCTGTTCAGTGGACAGTGACAAAATAGCTGGGTAGTTCAAATGTATAGGGCAGATAGGTGAGATCTCAGAGCTTTTCTGGGAATTGCAGGCTCTTGGAAGTATTTATGTGTGATAAAAGTTATTTTCTCCTTGTATTCTCTGCTCCTGAAAGGTAGGTTCTGAGACAAAAAGTTCCTAATTATGAAAAAAAAACAATTTAGCAGTCTTTTTATTTATTTTGTACAACTGATCCTTTCTGTATTAAGCTTATTCTTTGTTTTGGCATTCTAGCCTTTCTCTTTTACTTCATGTCCTTGTTAAAGGTACTCTGGCAAACTGATTCTTTTGCCTAAAAATTTACTACTCCTGTGCTCTTAGCAGAATAAACAGGGCAGTTAAAGAGGGTTGGGTTTAAAAAACATCCTGGGACTTATCTGTGGTGGTTTAAAGGCAGTAATTAACAGATACAGCAATCTCTCCATATGGAAGGAGATGATTTTGGTTTTTTGTCCATATTTTCAGGTCATCCATTGACAGTGAACCTGCCTTAGTTTTAGGGCCCCTGAAATCTGTTCAGGAGCTCCGTCGGGAGCAGCAGCTGGCAGAAATTGAGAGCCGGCGGCAGGAGAGAGAAAAGAAGGGTCAGGAGGAGGAAGGAACAAAGCCACCAGTGCAAGAAATGGTGGAAGAGCTCCAAGGACCATTCTTATATGAATTTTCATACTGGGCAAGGTAATACCAAGCTTCAGTGGACCAGGTGTGTGTGGTGTTTCTGCCAGACAGAACAGTGATAAAATTCCGGGTAGGACAGAGCTGCTGGCTGGGTGCCTTGGGTGACTCTGAGCTACCAGGAATCTTAGCACCACATAGTAAGAGTTTTGCTTAGATTGTTGTTGATACTTTTTTTTTTCTTGGAATATTTAAATGCATTCTTGCAATCTGCTCTACGTGAGAGCTGCTAATTCAGTTTTCTTCTAATTGTATCTGATTTGTGTTTTACAGGTCTGGAGAGAAAATTACTGTAACACCATCATCAAAAGAGCTGCTCTTCTACCCACCTTATGTGGAAGCAGTTGTTAGTGGAGGTAAATATAAATAGTTTATTGTTTGAAAGGATTAGATTTTTATGGTTGAAATGTATCTGTGTAGATAAATGTATGAATAACTTGAAAAGTAATGTTAGGGAACTTTCAGTTGCAGCTATTTCTTTGGGCCAGTTTAATTCTGGAATTTGGAAGTTGTTTTATAGAGAATGCAAGTACACTTTTTATCAGCAGAATATTCTTCCAAGTGCTGCAAAACCACCTGGCACAAGAGGAAGGCCAGGTTTCTGGGTATTACACCAGATTCTCAGAATCGTTCATAGTACTGTGACCTAGAAAAAGAGTTGTGTAAAAATAAGGTTTCTATTTTGAATTTGTTACCAAATTCAAGTTTCTGTTAAAGTTTTTTTTTTTTTCTCTCACTAGATTACAGTAATAAAAATATTCACAAGAAAAAGGTAAACTTCAGAATTCTCAGGGTTATTATCAGGGTTATTGTTAGGTCAGTGTCCATGTTGTCTTCAGGTTCTTAACTGAACATACTTTGTTTGAAATCACTAGGAAGTGTTAAGTGCCTCTTTTCATGGGACTCTGCATGTTCTAAATGTATTTGAGGGAGGGAAATGGAATTTTGCTTAATGTGATTAAACATGACATATGCTCATCTGAATTTGAACTCAAAAATGTGGTTAAAGCTCAGTGTAATCTGGCTAGAAGGAAGTTCCATTGCCATTGTCTCCATGTGGCTGCAGTGTATGTAACTCACTGAGACCTCCAACCACTTCAGAAGTCTGTAAGGTTTTTGGGGGGATGTGCTTATAACTTTGAAATGTAGGTACTCATTTTGCTACTGTTCAGATGTTGTAAGATACGTTAAGAGGCCATGAAATTGTGTGGATTGATATCTTAAGATAAAAGGCCACCAGCTGGTCACTTTGGAAGTAGTTAAACAATCCTGTTGGTAAGCCAGAGTGTCAAGTGTATTTTTGACCTTTTTCTTTGTCTTAAATCCCCTTCACAACGACCAAGAGAGTTGTCCTGGGAAGCTGATAGAGATTCATGGAAAAGCAGGCTTATTTCTGGAAGGGCGAATTCATCCTGAATTGGAAGGTGTTGAGATTGTCATTAGTGAGAAGGGAGCAACTTCTGCACTTATCACAGTTTTCACTGATGACAAAGGCACTTACAGGTAATGAACAGATTTGTTTTGAACTTTTGGATTCTTTAGTTAAAAACAGTGGTTACTTGACAAGTGTGTATGTGATACCCAAGTGTTTTTTCTGAAACAAGTTCTCTTCTTTTATTTGAAGTGTTGGGCCACTCCACAGTGACTTGGAATACACAATCACTGCTCAGAAAGAAGGTTTTGTTTTGACTGCAGTAGAAGGAACTGTTGGAGACTTCAAAGCTTTTGCTCTTGCTGGGGTGACATTTGAGGTAATGTTCTGAATATTTTGGGTTCTAAGTGAATAGTGTGTGCAGTTGGAGCTGGACAGGCAAAAAGTTAATCCATGTCTTCCAAAGACAAATGGGTGTGGGATTTTGCAATAATTTATTATTATTTGGATAACGATTTTTGTCATGAGGAGACAAATGTCAGTGGATGAGCTCAATTGTAGACCATCACTTGCCATGCAGAAGGTACTCAGCAAGCTTTATAGAGTGAATGTTAGAGCCTCCAGTCCAAAAGACTGCCTTTATTTGCTTTTTTGGAGTGGGACCACCCTGTTTTAATGAGTTTTATCCCTCAAGGTGTAGTCAGGTCCAGCTAATGCCTGGTTCCAGTCTTTGGGGTGCTTTGTTCTGGCCTCCCCGTGTGTTCTGTGCAGTGGGAGAGAATGGCTGCTGTGGTGGCATGTGGTGTGCCAGGGGCTGTCACTGCCCAGGGCTTGGGAGCAGAGGGCTCTGCAGCCCTGGGCTCTGGCAGGAGGGGCAGTACAGATGTGCTGAGTTCTGCTCACAGCTGGGTGCTCAGAGCCAGCCCACTGTGCACTCTGCAAGGGGCTTTTCAACCGAACCCTTCTCCGTAAAGAAACCCTCACTTACACTTAAAATTACTGGTTTTTCAAAAACAGATCAAATCAGAGGATGACCAGGCTCTTGCTGGAGTTCTCTTGTCTCTCAGTGGAGGGGTGTTTCGCTCCAACCTCCTCACACAGGATAATGGCATGCTGACATTTTCCAATCTGGTGAGTTGAAATGTTTCTTCTGGGCGTGACCATGTGTGGGGCTGTGTCACTTTGCCCTCCCAAACAGGGCTGTCCTGAGTGGCTGGTGTCCTCTGAAACCCTAACCCACAATGAGAGATGCAGATCCCTGAGAATGAACAGCACTTAAAATCTTAGCAAGGGAAAGATGTGAAATCTAACATGGCAAGAGGTTTCTCCCCAACGGGTCATAGATGATGTTGATTGCTCTCAGTTACTAATTTGCAGTCTGTAAACATGAAATAAGCCAATTTGTTGATGATCATCGGAGAGTCTTTAGGGGGAAGGAAATCTAATTACATTATTGATCTATATGTGTGTAGACATGCTTGAATAGTTTCTTTGCAGACATCCTTCTTCTGTGGTCACTTCCCTGTCCTTGAGGTGTTGTAAGGTTTTAGGGCTGTGCTTTCCTTTCTCTCTTAACACTTCGTCATCAGGTGGAATCCCATCAGTTTATTGTTCAATGTGCTCCCTGTTTTTCACTGCTCACATTTTGTGACAGGTTTATTAACCTGTGGTTGGAACAGAGGACGTCAGCTCTTCAGAGAGCTTTGCAAAGCATATTTGGAGTTGGTGAGTTCTTACATCACTGTGAGTAAACAGCTTGTTCTGTGCCTCTTTGCAGAGCCCAGGGCAATACTACTTTAAACCCATGATGAAAGAATTTCGCTTTGAACCATCATCACAAATGATTGAAGTGCAGGAAGGACAAAATCTCAAAATCCAGATAACTGGGTACAGAACAGCTTACAGGTCAGTGGAGCTGGAATCCATGGAATATGCTGTGGGCTGTATCAGGATGTGTTGTGCCAAATGTGTTTCCTCCCAGCACACCTCTGTTCTTGTGGGTTTGGAGGAGACTTTGCAAGTCTCAATTTAACTTAAGTGTGCTGTGTAGAAGTACTTTATTTGGCCTTTGGATATGGATATACAGCTAAGCCCAGATGGCAGAGCTATAGGAAGAAACATGGCTATGAAAGCACTGTCTCAGTGGCACTGGATGTGGTTTGTGCTGTGTCCTGTGGGAGAGGAGGGGATATTCTAGGTATGGTAGACCACTTCAGATATCTGAGTTCAAGATCCTTCCTTTCCTTGCCCTCAGGGGTAAGAAAGAACTGCTGTTCATTTAGTTTAGGGAACTTGGATTCCTAAAGTTGTGCTCTGAACTGCAGCAAATGTTAATGATTTAAACTTTTACACACACACACATAAATACGCCTCTTATTCTCCATGCTGTGGTAAATACATTAAGTACTTCTCCCATCTGTTATAACAATGAAATGTCTTTAAAATATGCATTAAACCAGCATCTGCACACCTGTAGCAACTGGTTCTCTTTATACCTTTAGCTGTTATGGCACAGTTTCCTCTTTAAATGGAGAGCCTGAGCAGGGAGTCTCAGTGGAAGCTGTGGGACAGAAGGATTGCAGCATCTATGGAGAAGACACAATAACTGATGAAGAGGGCAAATTCAGGCTCCGTGGCCTTCGGGTAAGGAGTGGGAGGCTCTGTGTCATTTACTTTTCTGTCAGTGTGACAATGGAGCAGTGAAATGGGTCCTGTTCAGTAGCTGGTTTCTGTTTTCCCATCGTGTTTGCTAACTCAGACTCCCTTGAGTCTCTCTGTGTGAAGAAACACGGTCATGTAGTGAACATTGAGCCTGATAAAAGGGGAAGAGAAAAGCTTGTGGTGTAAGTCTGTGAACTTGCTGGCAGCATACTGTGCTGGCCTCCACAAACACTGAGCAGTTGGAGTGACATGACACAATTCCCTGGTCAGTGCTTGGGTGTCCAGCAGGGAAGTTTCATAGGCAGAAGAATTCAGGGAAGTGTTCAGTTTCTCTTGTGAAGATACCAACAGCCTATTTTTAGCAGCATATTGGGGGTGTTTGTGATGTTGGTTGCACAGCATGTATGTGAAGTAAGGGAATGGGGAAGCTGAATTTATAGCACCATTATGTCAGCAGTCAACAATTTCCTGAAGTAAAAGGCAGTGTTTGATCAGGTTTTAATCCTGTGTTTTCCTTAATCACAGGAGATGATTTCTTTTAATACTGTGATGTAACAAACTAATAAAAGTTCTATATAGCCTTTTCTTATTTGCTGACAGTAAACACCCCTAATAGTGTTATTGAGTTAAATTTTCTATTTGAGATAAGGAAAAACTTTAACTGCACAGAGTTAAATCTGTTTGGGTGGCGTGTCTGAAATGTTAGAAAATTCCCGTTACTGCTCTCTAAAATTAAAGTGTGTGTTATTCAGTGTTGGGATTTATCATCTGAATGTTGCTTTCAGCCTGGCTGTGTGTATCATGTGCAACTCAAAGCTGAAGGCAATGATCACATTGAAAGAGCTTTACCACAGCATCGGGCAATTGAGGTAATTTCTTTCTCTTTTCTTCTGTCATCACTTAAATGTGAAATGGGTCTGTCCAGGCATTCTGTCTGTGCTGTCAGCAGCAATGTAGGGAAGGCATTCTGTTTAGACAAGTGCCTTTCAGCAAGTTAGCTCCCTAAAAACAGGCCCCACATTGTGTATCAGCACCATAGCTCAAAACTGAAGTGAGATAAAGCCCAAACAATAAACAAGTGAAAAGGATTCTTTCACAGTCATGAAAACTGTGCATCCAGGAATAAGAGAATAAATGTGTGGAATACCTTTTAACATTGTGATGTGGAACAAAGCAGTGGTAGCTTGAGGGCATCATAAATTGTCATATTGTCCTACAGTTGTATTTAGTTATGGACTGATAGATATTGTTGTTTTATTGGGTCCAAATCTTGATGTAGGTGAAATTGTAATTTGGACTAGCAAGTATTTATAAAATGCAGTAATAACTTTGAATTGAAAACTGGTGGAGTCCTGTTTAATATTCCACATTAATCAACTGTATAAACATGTCTGTGCATCTCTCAGCACAGATGCAAAATACTGAGACTAGTGTGATGAGATCAGGCAGTCCTGTGGATGTACCTCAGCCTTTTCCAGAATAGTTTGTGCTTTTGAGACTTAGTTTAGCTTAATGTCATGAACCTCATGCTGATAATGCCCAAGTCTGCAATTGCAAGCTGTGCACTCTGGAGAACAGGGACTTGCAAAGGGAAAGCTTTCAAGCTTCCATGTGGTTAATACAGAACAAAAATCAGTTTTTCTGCAATATTTGTATTCTGTTAACAGTTGTGTTGCTGTCCTTTGTTAACTGTTCCTCTGTTGGTAAAAACCTGTTTTCCATTGCAGGTTGGGAACAGTGACATTGATGATGTTAATATTATAGCGTTCCGGCAAATTAATCAATTTGATTTAAGTGGAAATGTGATTACAGCTTCTGAATATCTCTCCACATTATGTGTAAGTTCAAGCCTTTCATCTTTGTCAAGTGTATTTGTTACTGCTTTCACAGTGATTTTTTTTTTTTTGCAGGGTCACTGGAAGTGGTTCAGTAGCCAGAGTACACATTTAATTCAAATTAGAACTAATAGTTTAATGAAGGTGAATTTGAATTCCAGATAGGATGAAGATTGCAGTGTTCCTGATGCTTTGCTTTAATGTTTCCATTTTTCCTGGGAATATGTTTAAGAAATACTTTCTCTGGTTGGCCTGTACATTTTGGGATCTATATCCCTGATTAGGGATGCTCTGTCTGTAGAGAGATCAAGACAGCAAGGGTAAAATGAGTTATTTGTATCAGAGAACTGCATTAATTCCTGAAACTGCAAAAATTCCTGAAATTTTTGACCTGTATGTCAAAACCTGAAGATACCATGTGAATGCAGTGATACCACAGGACATGTGAATTTAAAAGTGCATAATAATAGACAGTATGAGACAAATAGGAAAGCTGAAATTTTCAAAATTCAAAACACTGTATTGTGGTCTGAAAAAGCTTGCTAAACACCTCTGATCCTTTTGGCTTAGGGAGCAAATGCTGGAAGTGTCTGCAAGAGGTGTTAGTGGGAAGGAATTACAGTATCATTTCTCAGGTTTAAAAGCTCCATGAAGTGTTACCTACAAATCTAAATGCAGTGCTTGGATTTCTTTCACACTGGTTTGTTATGCATCTCACCTGCCAAGATCTCATTGCTAAGCTGTTGGGTTTTTTGGGAGACATCCAAAGGCTCCAACACTCCGAGCAGGTGTGAAGGGAAAAAGTGTCACCTTACTGAAGAGCCCCTGAGCTTGTGTCCCATCTTTCTGGGGAAATTTAAACCCTTGCAGTTCAGCCTAAGCAAATAGGAATTGATATCAAAATTTGATTATATGGAAGTTATCCAAACCTGTGCCTGCTTCAAGTGAGGTGGGGCCTTGTGTTGCATGTACTGCACGTGAGCTGTTGATGGGTGCATGCCATCACCCTGGCCTCCAATGCAGACATTCTTTTCTCTGAAAGAGGTGCTAAGGCTGGATCCAGACACAAGTGAGAGCAGTTTTGTGATCAACAGCACAGACTGCTTTTCATATGTGAAAATGTCAGACAGCAGTTGTTCCTAAATTATTTCAAGTTCTATAAAAAGACTCTTTTTGTGACTTTTCACATCCCAGGTTAGAACATTTCCAGGTGTTCTTACTTGACAACTTTCTGTTTATATAAGCACATGATGAATTTTGAAGTGCTTTTATCCCTGAAGATGTGGGATATCTGAAATATCTATTGTGGTGCAGGCTTGGAAATACCTGGTTTGTGCTTTCTTCTTCACTCACAGGTGAAGCTCTACAAGAGTGAAAATCTTGACAACCCAATTCATACAGTCAACTTAGGTCTATCCTTGTTTTTTCATTTCCCACCACTACTCCGAGATGGAGAGGTAAGAATATTGCTGGACAATTAGCTTAGATCACTTTTTTTCTTCTAAGGACACTGAAATGTAAATTGTGGTGTGCCTGCAGAGCAGGCAGAGACTAGCAGAGACTAACCAGTCTCTTGGAAGATTTGAAGCCTGTTTAACTGACCTTTGCCTTTAAATGTGATTTTGTCTTGGATTGCTCCTGATGCTGCAGCCTGAGTGTATTTTTTACCCACAGAATTATGTGGTGCTCTTGGATTCTACATTGTCTAAATCACAGTATGACTACACCCTGCCTCAAGTTTCTTTCACTGCCATTGGATATCATAAGCACATTACACTGGTCTTCAGTCCCACTGTAAGTACTAAATATTTCCATGTCCCTTCCAGTGTTCACCTTGGGAGCAGTATTTGGTGTTACAACCTGCATGTATTTTGTGCTCTTGGCCAAGATTTCTATTAGGGTAAATATAAAGAGGTTTATGGGTGGCATTAGGGTGACAATCAATTTGGATTTGCTGTGTGCTCAGTTGCCAGTGGAACAGGAGGGAGACATGGAACAGCAGTAGGAAATGAAGGGTGCAGATGTGCCTGAAAGGTTCTGTGCTGGCATGGCTGCTGTAGTGGGGTCATACAGGTGTGGGCAGCATGGGACAGGTAAATCAAAGCACACCAGGCTGGCTGTCAGTGGAGACTGACCACCAATGAATTGGCTTTACAAAGCAGCACCCCTCAGGAAGGGTAATGCACGAGTGACTGATCCAGAGGGTGGCTTTGAAGTGGAAAGTAAAGTAAATCCTAGAACAGCACTTGGAAGGAAGTCAGATGAGAAGGGCTGGATATGCCTCATGATCCTATTGCTGCTGTTTCTTAGAGCTGAGGGATTTCACAGTCAACTGTTAAAAAAAATAAATAAAATCCATGATCTGCACTGTTTCCAGAGAAAGCTGCCAGAACAAGATATTGCCCAAGGGTCGTACATCGCGTTACCACTGACACTACTGCTGCTCTTGGCTGGTTACAACCACGATAAGGTGGGTCAGGGCTGGTTCTGCTCTTACCCAAATATTATTGTCCTGTTAGTGGACATGTTGCACTGTGATACAAGAAAAGCCACAATGTAGCCATGTTTTTGGATTACCTTCCTTTAGAAAAGCTTAGTGTGAAGGTGAGTTCCTGTGCGGTGGCTGAACTTTGGCTTCTCACTTGATCGCTCTGAGAGAAAAACAATAAGCATCATTAAAATTCAGATAACCAGACTCAGTGATAATAGGAATGAACATAAGTATTTTACTGGCTTCAGGACCAATAATATTGGAAAAAGTCTTGCAAGTCTTCAAGTCTGGTCTCTTTAGCTTTATACCCTACCCTCTATACCCTCCCAGTTCAAAAGCTCTCAAGAGGAATACAAATACCTGCTATACAACTCCCTCTGTTTTTGTCATCAAGCTGTGCTCTTCTAGTCTTTTCTGATATGACTGGATTTCTCTCTTACCAAGAAGAGAAATAAAATTTCTCTTTGCAGTTTGATTTCCTCTCAGACAATCACTTTAGGTTTTGATTATCAGAAATTCCCAGAAATTTGGTTTGATTCCTCCCCAGGATTTGCAGCCGTGTTCTGATGTCTTTGTAGATGTGCCATTGATGCAACAGATTCTGTTACGGGCTACATGTCTAAAGAACCATACCATTCATACCATTGTAACCACAACTTGCTTCCCCTTTTTTTTTTTCTTTTCCCAGCTTATTCCCTTACTGCTGCAGCTGACAACTCGACTGCAAGGGGTCCGTGCTCTTGGACAGGCAGGCTCTGACACGGGGGGCTCAGAGGATGCAAAGAGACAAACGAAGAAACAGAAGACGAGACGGACGTGAGCTGAAAGAAAGGGTGGGATCAAGTGGTGCTCTGTCAAACTGGAGCCCGAGGAGGCAAAGGCACTAAAACACATTTTTGTTGAATTTGCAGACTTGACATTTTCTGTTTTTGCTACATGAGCACCATTTGTCACATTAGCTCCATTTTGGTTGTAAATTTTCTATGGAGTCTATAGATTTCCTTGTTGTAAAGTGATTAAATGAATGCCTCTGCTGTCACTGTGAGTGCATCTCTCATACTTGAAGACAATTAATGCTTTTTTCTTTCCATTGGAACAGGTCATGCTGTCCTTATTAATGATTTATAAAAGCAGTGGTAATAGATAATACTTGATTTCAGTCTCTAGATTCTGGAATGACTTTTCCTTACCTTTTGAAATACCCACTTTACAGAGGCAGCACACAGGGATTCTACTAAATTAGTGTTGCTTGAAACAGAATTTTAGGGGACATAACTGGACTGGTGAATGATGTCATTGTCAGTTCCAGTTCAGCAGCTTGATTGAAGAGTCTGATTTCAGTTCTTGTCCAGTGATTGTTAATTTGACAAATTCTCCATGTCAGGTAAGGTTAGTTGTTAATATCAAGTACTTAAGTTCTAATGCTCCTACTGCAAAGGCAGTGTTTCAGTTTTAGTTTTCTGTCCAGTATGATCTCTTTAGACCTCCAGTATTCCTGAGGTGGCTCCAGCTGGCTGCACTACTCCTTCCAAAGCTGTTCTGTGTTCTTGGCGTTACCATTCACCCCTGATGGTCACATCTCCTGCTCAGGCCATGCTCAGCCTTTTTCCCAATTAATGATTGATTTTTTGGTTTTTTACCCTTTTTTACCTGTTGGGTTTTTTAACTATAAGGAATGTGAGTTTTTTGAAATCTCCAATATGTACAATCCCAGTAATGTAGTCTGTAATAAATAACTGTTTCTTACAGGTTCTCTTTTGATTCCTGCTTGAAATGGGTAGTTGGACATACACAGTTTAAATGTTAATGGGGCTTTATATTGACAAATACTATAAAGGTTAACAGAGCATTTGAAGATGCACATAAATGCCTACAAATATTGCAAAGACATTGGTACTGCCAGTAAGTGGCAATGTTTCTCTTTTACAGTACTTGAAATAAAAGTCCCCTTACATTTAAATGTTTAAGCTTACAAACCCTACCCTTCTTAGACATTTGGATGCTGAAGGTTTTACACTGTTTTTGTTGCACTTTGCAAGATTTTGGGCCTAAATAATTATAACTTCATTTGGTGATGATTCTAATCTCTTAGAGGGAAATTTTAACAGGACCATAACAAGAATGTAGAATGTTGAAAAAGCATTATGTATGGAGCTTGAGATGAAGCTCTAATAAATTAATCATGCTCTACTTAATGACTTTGAATTTCATATTGCTGTGATGAAATATGTGGGGAAAAGACAAGGTGTTCTATGACTTACAGTAAATTGTACATTTTCAGTACATTTTTATTTTAAGCTGGTGAATGTTAAGAAAGTTACTGCTACTTTGGGGAATGTATGAGGAAGAAATGCACATATCCAGGTGCCTCAGAGGAGTTCCAGATATTCTGATCTCTCAACTGTGAGACTGACTGATGATTGAACTTAAACATTCGAACAGCTATTAATAAAAAGAAAAAAAAAAGAAATGTGACAATTCTTGTTAATTTAATGTTTGCTTCTTTATCTAGAATTTTCCCATTGTCTCAAAATTGTCTTTTTTTTGCCTTCTGCATCACACTTTTGACTATGAGTCCCACGTTTTGAGGTTTATTCTGCTGTTGAAATATTAATTTCTAACAAAATATATAGCTTGAAGTTCCTCAGTCGGCAGAGAGGTTGTACTCTGAGAAAACAGGGAAAATTAAAGCATGAGATAATTTTCTAAAGCAGAACTAAATGCCAAGGAATCAGTACTTCAATTATTTATAGAAACCAATAATCAGATACCCAGGCCCAAGCAGAAAAATGAGTGTGGTGTCTGCAGTGCCCAGAGCCAGGAGCGTGAAGCAGGACAGACAGACAGACAGACAGACAGGTGTGTGTCCTTGGGCACTGCCACAGGGTTTGTACAGGCACTGAGGGGTGCAGGGGCTGTACCTGGCACCTCTGCAGGGCTCCCAGCCCCTCAGCACAGCCCTGGGGAGATGGATTGCCCTGCTGCTGAACAGAGCTCCAGAGCATGGACAGGATCTCCTGTGGGCAGCAGCACCCAGTGCAGAAATGGGCATTCAGGTCAGCACTGCCTTCTCTTCTCTGCTGGGTGCAGTGCTGGGGTTTCACTGTCCCTGCATGTCTGAGTTTGTGCTCTTTAAGACTTCAGTACTGGTTGGACTGGCCCTGTCCAAATTATTGAAAATGTCAGTTAAAGCTGCTTGTTGCATCTTTCATTGATTTATGTTAATGCAAAGAATAAATGCAGGGTGGGACTAACACAATATATTGACTTACTGGAAATCTTTCAAGACTCAGTGTTTACTATTCTTTTATGCAGGCACAGTAGTGAAAAAATGATTAATTCATTTGCTTGGTGAGCTAAATATGAGCAAATGGCTGAATTCTGTGGGAAATGAGAGAAAGGCCCTCTGGATAAAGAGAGCATAACATTTTACTTATTTTTTCTGTCAAAAGTAACTGAATATTATGTATATTTGGCTGATCCATCAGTGATGCACAAAACTCTATTGTTTAAGATTGAAATGGATCATTAATATTGAGTTTTACAATTTCTTTATAGATGGTTCAGCTTAATTTCTAAATTTCTTTATTAGATGTCTGTCACACTCCAAGAACAAGTGTTTTTGATCAGCATGAGCACCAGTGTTAAAGATACACCAATTATAAAAAAAAAAAAAAGTGCTTTAAAAGCAAGAAAACAAATACTTAAAATAGAGAGCTCAGTGCTTCCCTTCCCAGTGAGGGCAGAATTTCAGGAGGAAACCTCTCAAATCTGTGTTGCTTCTTTGTGTGCTGATAAAGTGACCGAGGCTCCTCCCCACCTCCTACCAGGTTACTCTTTTACTCTGCAGAACCTAAACCTTGCCAGCTTCTCTAACCCACCAAGGAGAGAAAGAGATGAAATTTAATCAACCAGGCCATCCTCTGACATGGCACTCCAGTGCTCTGGGGTTATCCTTATGTATTTTCCTTTGTATCAGAAAATGTCCTTACTGGGAAAATAGGCAAATCTGTGGGCTCTCAGCATTGCCCATCTGAGACAGCAATTTGATTCCCGCTGCTCATCTTCTGAGAATTTTGTTCCTCATACACTGGGAGTGCCATTGTAGAAGTAGCAATTCTAATAAATGAGTACCCCTGGAAACGTGGACTAAGCAGTGAGGCTTTTGAAGGTGAGATGGCTTTAGAAATCCTGCCAGAAGTCTGAGTGACTGACTTGTCCAGGAAAGCTGAGGCTGAATGTGGAATTGAACCCTGAGATGACTGGTGTCTAATCTGCCTGCTATTCAGGATTCCTTGCTTCGTACAGCATCTGTATTTCTATTTTTGTCCAAAGTAATTTAAATTGGGCTTCTTGCAAAGGTAAAATGCAGTAAAATGAGTGATGTAGAAGAGGCCTGAAAGGCAGCAAATTTCCTGAGCTGAGCATTGGCCCACATCACACCCAGTGGTGGGTTCAGTTTGTATGTGGTAAGTCATATTTTCCTTGCAGATAGATTAGTGGCTTTAGAAAATCTCTAAAACTCCAGTAAATCTATTTCTGGTGCATTATTGACTGATGCCAGAATTCTTAAATGGCTTTTTTTTTGGTGGGTGTTTTTGTTGTCTTTTTTTTTTTAAAGAACATCAATGAGTTTAATCTCTGTCATTCAGTCACTTATTTAAACCTGGAATTGGCCCATATGTCCTTGTACAAATGAAGAACAGCTCAAGGCTGGTTAGTATTCCCTGAGCCTTCATGGATTATTATTAGCAACTTTCCCCCCTTGAATGTTTACAGAGCTTTTGTGAGCTTTTTACATCAGTTAGCTTGTCCTTTCAATTTTCTATTATACCTTTTGTAATTGCTTTCTGTCTATATTTGATATGTTGTTGCTTTACTCCAGTAACTTCCATTATCACTTTTAGCTTTGCTGTTGCTGGGATCAACCTGATTGCATTATTTACTCTGTTTGCTTTAAAAATCACTTTTTCCTTGTTCTCCCCCCTCCTCTCCCACCATCTTTCTGGGAATATTTGAGCTTAGCAACATAATGCTGTCTGAAGTCTTATTTGCTAGCTTCATAGCCTAAGACCATGATTGCTTGAAGCCAAATGATATGTTATCATAAAGCACTAAACACCCACAGACCATTATTGAATTTATCATAGCTACGAGCTCAATACACAGTGAAAGATAAACTTGTTTTTTACTGCCTGTGGAAGTCGGCAGGTTGATTCCTCCTTTAATTCTCACTTTTGTCAATACCAGAATAATTAAATCCCCATCACTAAGACCAATTTATTCACAGCTCTCTCACCACAGCCAGTCCAACTACTTTTTTTGAGCATGGGGTTGTGGTAAAACACAACAGATTCCCATTCCAAGCCTTGTTCATGTGCTCCACTGCCTACCAGAGGCTCTGCTCCCTGCAAAAGAAGGGAGTGGGAAGCTGCCCAGGCCCTCCTCTCCCCTTTTCTCAGTGTGATGTGGGATAGATGTGGACAGTTCCTCTTGGCAGACAAACTCCAGAGTTCATTAAGTGTATAAGGGTCCTGGGTGTGCTGGTTTCTGCTCCACACACAGGCCTGACAAAGATTAACCAGCACCTGCCATTCCCAGCCCGTCCAAAGCAGCCCCTCCTGTCACTGGAGGAGTGAAGCCTCTTATTTGCAGAGAGAAAAAAATTACTGTGTTATAATAAACATGGAATGTGGATGCAAATTTTCTTATACATTTCAAACCGGAAATGGAGTTTCCCTTCTGTTCCACACTCCAGCTGTATGTGCTGTTATCCTTGGGGAGGCTTGGTGGGTTTGCAGAGCACGAGTACAAGCATTTCTCTCTCTGGCATTAAGGAAGGCAGGACCCACTTTACCTACTAAGTGCCAGCTCTGTAGGGAATCTGATCTGCATATACATCACAAAACTCTAAATAAAAAATCTGTAGGTAAAACCAGAAGAGATTCATCCTGCACTTCATTAAACATGAATATTCAGTAAATTTAACTACCTAATCTATACTTAAGAATTCTGAAGAATCAGCTTTGTTTATAATTTTAGGGAATGGGACAACATTTCTGCTTAAAAATTAATTACTGGAACATAACACAGTTGTGGGACCTTGTCAGGATTGAGAAAAATCCCACATTCTCAGGAGAGCTATTGGTCCTTTTGTCATTTGTAAAACTGACTTTAAAATGATAGCATTAGTGATTAAAGACTGAAAGAAAGAAGTCTCAGTATAACCAATGGATTCTCTGGCATATGTTAATATATTCTGCTTGGAAAGGTTACTTCCATTTATATTCCAGATGAAAATACTTGGTGACTTTATTGCATGTAATCACATTTTTCCTACAGAACCTGAGTACTCAGGCTAGCACTGGGAATAATAATAATAAAAAAAGGTGATGAGTTAAATTAATAAAGAAGTGTTGATTTCAATAAAAACATATTTTAAAAGATTAGAAATAAAAATACTGATAATTTTTTCTTATATATAGTTTTTCTTTTGATTATATCTTCTATAGTAAATTTCATACTATAATGTTAAAAAAAAGGAACAAGAACTTTCAATTTAATAAAAAAGATCTGTAAATCGCTGATGTAAATTATTTTAATTGATTTTTACGGTTATTTCATTTCATTTGGTAACATTAAAAAATCTAAAATAAAGAAGAAAGACAGGGCTCTGTTGAAATGAGTCCAGAGGAAGCCACTGGGCTGATGCCAAGGCTGGAGCTGAGAGAGCTGGGGGGTTCAGTCTGGAGAAGAGAAGGCTCTGGGATGACCTTGTAGCATCTTCCAGTGCCTAAAGGGGCTACAAGGATCCTGGGGAGGGGCTTTTGGCAAGGGCAGGTAGTGAGGGGACAAGTGGGAATGACTTTAAACTCACAGAGGGTAGATTCAGATTAAATATTAGGAAAAAGAATTCTTCCCTGTGACATTGGTGAGGCCCTGGCACAGATTGCTCAGAGAAGCTGTGGCTGCCCCATCCCTGGAATTTTCCAGATCTCTAAAGTGGTTTGAAACTTACAATTTTTTTTTTTCTTCCTTTTCTAGGTTAAGACATAAATGAGACCTTTCTCAGTTTTAGCCTGAAATCTTTTCCACTCCTGTACATTCAGTCCCACCTTTGTCACTTGAAGCACTCATTTGAAGAGTAGGACATCATTCAGATTCCAGTCACTCCTCCCTGCCAGACTGGGTGAAGGGGATCTCAGCCTCTCAAGAAGGTGTTTTAAGCATAAAGATGGGAGATTTGGGCTGTGAATCAGCTGCTGCAGCCTTTAACTTAGCACAGAAAAACCTGAATAAATAAACTGGGGACGGCAACTTCAAAGCACCCTGTTAAAAAGCTACCAGCACTGAAGGGAAGTAGTTTTAGGGAGCTCAGGCACACTGCAGTCAGGTGGCTGTGAGCATCCCCTCAGCTGACAACAACATCTTCTGAAGGTAATAATAACCCCAGGCAGTATTTGCAGCTGGGGCTAGGACCCCAAATCTCTGAACTGCCCAACCAGTTGGGGCCACAAGGATGTCTGAACCAGGGAAAGAAATAAGTGGCCAGATAGATTTATTGCAGCTCAGAACACGTAAGCACCTGACAGGCTGTCCCTGAGTGTGAGTACTTGTGGCTCCTGAGAAGTCATGACAAGGTGTGTGCAGTGCAGGGAGATCTGGCTGCCAGTGTCAGCATGGCAAGGACAATACCTCATCCCTGCTTCAGAAAAGTTTCCCTGATTATTGATTAATATCTCAGAGAGCCACCACCTGTACCCTCCTCTTCCTCACTTCTAAAATAACCTGACTTCCCTGGCTCTATAGCTTAAACTGATGCTGGCAGCAGCAGCTTTGCCGGAGTGTGTTGCAGCCTCCTGCTTTTCCTCCTCTGCCCGGCTAGCATCTGCAGGAGAAACTGGCAACAAGGTCTTTCGGGTATTGAAAGGGGGGTGGGGTACAGGAGCATTACTAAAGCTTCAAGGAAGATTCTCTTGGCTACATGTAGCAGGTAATAGCAGCACGCAGGCAGGAAAAACACCACATGGCTTTCGAGGGTGTTGTTCAGGGTTTATTTGGGGGGTCCCACACCAGGGGGGAGCGGCATGGCTCCCACAGGAGAGAGGGAGGAGAGAGGGAGAAGGGAGAGAGAAGGAGAGAGAGGGAGAGAGTCCAAGACCTCAAAAGAGCAAGAAAAGAGAGAGCCCAAGAGAGCAAAGAGCCAAAGAGAGAGCCCTGCCCCCTCTCGTCCTTAGCTTAAATAGGCTTTTCCAGCCAGGGGCAGACTCAAGGCTTGGACCAATGGGATACTGAGGGTAGGAGGGATCAGGTAACAAAGGGGTTACAATGGTTTACAACAACTTGGTAATGAACTATACACGTTGCAGGGGAACAGAACCATTTAGGAAAAGTGAATTACAACAGGAGTGCTCAGGCTGGAGCAGCCCCAGGGGTGGCCCAGGGCAGGAGCTCCCAGGCCTGGCTCACTGGGGGGGATGAGGTGCTGGGGCTGGGATAAAAGGCCTCACAGGTGAAGCCTAGCATTAGGGTCAGCTGGTGAGAGAACCTGCGGGGGAGGAAGGGCTGCTGAGAAGTGTGGGTGGGGTCTGCAGCACTGGAGGGACTCAGCTATGACCAAAGTCCCTGCAGAAAGAGGTGCTGAGAAGTTCCCCTTTCGCCTAAATCCCCAGAAACATAAAGCTGTAAACAAAAAAACCCAACCTTACAGCCAAGTGCTAAATCCTGTGGATGAGATGTTCTCCATTTGTGTCTCCTGAAGAAAGGCTTCACCCTGGAAGCTGCCATGCACGCTGGATTTGCAGAGCAGGGGGCAGTGAGGAGGCAAACCTGCAAACCTTTCTCCTGCACAACAAGGTGAGCTCACCCATGAGGAGCTTGGTTGTTTTGGGGGGTAGCACTGTGCCTCAGTGCTCCTGTGGGGCTTCCAGGTGCTGTGATGGTGTTCACTGGTACTGGCTCCTGGACAGTGAATTACAGGCTTGCAGCCTTGCATGTCTGACTTGCCCTGTTCCAGGACTCTGCTGTGTCTGTCTGGAGATTCCTTGGAAAGCAAGGAGGAGCCTGTAGCAAACTCCTGGGCTTTGTAAGCTTAGCACAGCTTGCTCATTGCAAATGTGTTCTGAGGGCTGCTCTGCTCAGCTCTGACCTCACTGCTCAGTCTGGGCTCTTCAGGTGCTGCACTCGCTGTAAATGAGTGCTGCTCTGACTGTTGCTTCTTCTGACTGGGGATCTAATTATTACTAAACTGAAAATGCACTTGCAAGGGAAGTGTTTGAGTTTGTAGACTGCTTTGGAGTTTGAAAAAATCACTTTTCTCCCTTGGTATTTTTTTGTTTTAATATTCTTGTTCCTCTCCAAGTCTTTCTGATCCTGGGAGGACTGAGGAATAGATTGTTTTCATTATCATTATTTCAGAATGGGGGGCAGGAGTGGATAATGATCCTATTTCACACTTCCTTGAGTTGCCATGTGGTGATGACATATGCCCTCCAGCAGGGAGTACTAACAAGTGGCTCACAATTTGCATTGAGCCATCCTGCCATTCCCAAAACTCTGTGCTTTCTGCAGTGTGTATAACCTGGTACTCCCTAGACCTTTGTAAATATTGCTATTCAAAATTGCTATGCAGTAACTTGAGGATTTTAGTGACATCTCTCAGACATTCTGCCTTCTACCTCCTCCCTCTTCTTTTGGTCTCAAAGCAGAAGATGTTTTAACAGGCACCCCAATAATACATGCCTCAAAACAGAAAACAGAACTAGGTCTGCTTGGTAGTTTAGAGGACTCTTAGTGGGATATAATCATGGATGGATCCCAGGCAGCACACAAGAATTAAAATGTAATTTTTAAATGAAAGTTAATATTTCCTCTTGATCTTCTGTGATCTAAAAGGAAGATCATCTCCTGTGTGATCCAGAGCAACTTTTGTCTCTGTTCTTGCCTTGGATAATCCTGAGTCTGCCCACGTTCCCCCTCAGGACTGCAATGTGAGAAGGTGTGATCCAAGCAGGATATTTGGGGCTGGATGCTTGCAAGGAAGGAGAGTAAAGCCTTGCTGATGCAATGGGAACTGAAGTATTAAAACACATCTGATCCCCCCTGAGTCAGGAGGGAGAGCTGTGGGTGTGCTGGGGCTGTGCTGGGGCACACATTGGTGCTGTGCAGGCTTTTGAGCACTGGTGTGGATGTGTGCAGAGCAGCAGATCAGTGTAATGAGACACAATGAAGAGCCAAAGAATGGGTTAATTTGGAGGCAAAACAAGAGCTGCATCCCTGAATTCCTGTTTAACCTATCCATTGCATCAGTGGTGTAATACCTCTGCAGGTAGCACTGAAAGTGTGATGTGCAAACATGGGATTGTCTGTGGGACATACCAAACATGGTATGTCCCACAGAGCAGGCTCAGTGTGTGTCCTGGGCATGGGCCAAAGAGTTTTCTCTTTCCTTTGTAGTAAGGAGAAAAGGTATCATAAATAAATCAAACCTGAGAGGAGCAATTCCTGCTCCTCAGGTGGCTCATCAGATCTGAATGTGATAAACATTAAGTGACAGCAATTTCAGTATAAAGACAATTATCTATGCATAGCAAATTAAAATTAGACACATCCTTTAGTCTGGAAATTCATCCTAATGAGGATACAATTCCCTTTCTGTTGGGGAGTAGAGTCCCTTGAGTATCACAGTGATCAGTGTGCATCAGCTCAGGAGGAGCATTGGCTTGACAGGCATGGGAGGCCACGGGCTCTCCCCTCCCTGGTTCTGCTGGAGAACTTTTACAGGAGTGAGATACCAAGATCTCATCACTCTGAATGTTGACTGAAAGCTCAGAACCTTTAGAGGATGATAAATGTGGCTTTTAATATTTTTCAGAGCTGTTAGAATTTCCCCTACTCATGCACTTTTCAGCAGAGGCAAAGAGTGCAACCAGAAATAAAGCAGAGTTACTGGAATGCATCCTTTTAACTAATGGAAACAAACAGGAAAAGAGTTCAGAACTGCCAGCTGGTGGTGTTTTCCTCCTCTTCTAGAAGGAGAGGAAGGAGTTGGCTTGAAAAAAGGGAGGCAGGTTCATGAAGAGTTGAGGATAGGAGCACAGATTTTTGAAAAGATCTTTGCTTTTATTTCTGCTCTCCTATATAACCTGAATTGGCACCCTCACTTTGTCTGCTGTTTTCCCTTCCTATGATTTACCTTCTCTGAGATTTGTCTCACTATGGTGGCTAATGTTCCTTTTTGCTTTATTTTTTTTTTTACTGCTCTGAGGCACTTGAATATTGCAGTCTTTCATCAAAAGCATAAACAAAAATGTCTTCAGTTTATTAAAAATAAATTATTAATTGTATGGAAAATTGATCAGAAACCTGAAAATTTGGATGTCCAGTCTACTCCCCCCCATCATTATATTCATACTCAGCTGGAAAAAATATTGGAACCATTTTGAGGATGGGGTGGAACCACACCTGCTGTGTGGATCAGACTTTTCTAAGACACATTCTCCTCTGGCTCTGTGTGAGAACTCCTTCAGAGGTCCCTGCTTTTGGCTTGAGGTCACTTTTATTTTCAGCTGCCTGGGGAGGCATATTCTGGCATGGTGCAGGATCTGATCTCATGAACCACTCTGCTGTGGGTCTGCTTTCCATGGCAGTGCCTCTGCATGGCTGAGCAGCCCCTCTCTGTGAAAATTGGGGAAAAAAAAAAAATCTGTCTTGCAGGAGTGGAGTTAATGTACAAAATTACTGGATTAATTCACTGATGGATTTGCTTCTGCAGAATGAATAGCTGGAAACTAGCATCCAATTTCTTTGATGGGGACATGGGAAGAAGATAAATCTTGAAGTGGGATTTTAATGACTGTAATAATTAGTGATTTAATCTAAAGCACTGGAGGTGCTTTGGGACTGTCCCAGTGTCCCACACTGGGTGTGGGCACCAGCACAGAGCCAGGGCTGGGGGTGGCAGCAGGGGGGGTCTGGGTGGGACCCACAGATGAGAATGACAGCCTGGTTTGGTTTGAGGTTTGTAGGGAGAGGTGAGATCTCTTACTGGACCAGCAGGTGAAGCTGGAAGAAGCAGGAAGCTCCAGGGTGTGTGAGCTTTTCCCTTCCATGAAAGCACAGAACTGCAGAATATCCTGAGTTGGAGGGGACCCACAGGGAACACAGAGTCCAGCTCTTAGCCCTTCCCAGGACATCCCCAAGCACATTTTCCTCAGGTTTCTGCTTTCCCTGTGGTGTGGGGGCTGCTGCTTCCCATGAGATGCCAGGGATGTGTCGTTGTCCTTGGGGAGATGTGGCTGCCAGCCCTCTGTACAGTGCTCATACCTGTTGAGGCATTTGGTGACCCTTCAGGCTTTGCAAACAGGGCTACTATGTGATATTTTCCTATCCCTAAAACTATGCTTTTATTGCTAAGAATATTGAAATGGGTTGGGGAATTCCTGTTTTATCCTGACATTTATTCCAGAGCATGCAGTGGGTCCTGCCAGGCTGCAAACATTTACCTTGTGTATTTCTTTGCCTGGTGAGTATTGGTGTTCGTGAGTAAATCACATCTTTGCAGGTGTTTTATCCCATGGATTTTTGCTTAGGATGTGCTGTCCTGCTTGCTGCAAGTTTCTGGTGTTTTTCTTTCCTTTCCTTGTGGGCTGTACCAGTGCACTTTGGTCCCAGCCAGGCTTTCTGTGCTTGCTCACCAAACCTATTCAGTATTGAGCAAAACCCTGTAACAAAATGTTTGATATTCCTCCCTGCTGCAGGGAGAAAGCTCCTTCAGTGAGCTGAACCTGGGAAAGGTTGTACCTGAAAGGTTTCCCATGCTGTCAGTTCAGAGGGTGCTTGAACAAGGTCATGTCTCCTTCCTGGTGGAGCTATCCTGGAAGAAAGTGCTACTTAAAATCAAGGGGCTTTCTCTATGTAAATCTATTTTACTGTTGCACATTAAGGAAGCAGTTAACCTTAAGTTGTCCTTCTGCTTGCAGAGAGCTGCTGTTAAGCTTTTTTGACCTGTGGGCTTTTAGAAGTTTTAAGCACATATTAACAAAATGAGTTCTCAAGAGAAGTGCAAGTAACCTGCCAGTCATTCCTGGCTGACAGGGACCTGTGACTGTGTGACATTTCCTCTTGGGGAGGGCTGAAGCAGACATTAACAAAGCCTCTCTCCTCCCTGAAGGAATCCTGCCAGTTGGCAGTGGCTGTTCCAGCGATGGGAGGCTTTGGCAGGCAGCAGGGTGAGCTGTGGTTATTGAAAAATAGGCTGAAGTAGCAGCAGCTGGCAGCTTGAAGCATCTCTGACAGTGTGATGATAACCTGTCTAGTGCTGTCATCATTTGAGCTCAGCAGGACCAGAAAAAATCCTGATGATCTAGGGAGGATATGGAAAAACTGAGTTTTTTCTACTTTATTAGGGAATGGTTGTTTTCTTACAGTATGAAGGATTTTTTTAGCATCTGTAGAAATAAAGCTGGAGCATCTTGACTGGCCTCTAAGGCCAACCAAAGTTTTACAGGTACATTTTTAGTGGGAAAATAAAAATGAGTTTGAGCACCAAGTTTCTTTCAGAAATCTTACTGCTAACACCTTATCCCCTTAAGGGAAGGAGTGGGTATTGCCCCCTCTGGTTTATTGTGTGACTTGGGCAGTTTGATTCAGCTTGAGGTGAGTAGGTGATCTGCAGTGTAACTGGGAAAAGGACAGATGAAATTCAGTGTCTGTGGATGGTTTCCATGTGCAGGAGCAGGCAGTGTTCCCCACAATTGGGAGATCTGGGGCTCTGAAGGTGCAGGGACAGCAGGGACAACTTTTCCCCCCTGACAGGTCACTAATCCTGCAGCCACCCCCAGCCCACTGCAGGGTGCATAACTGCTGTTTAAATGAGCACCTGAAGTGCACAGCAGTGAAGAAGCCAGTGTTTTAGCCTGGGCTGGAGGCCTTTTCTCCTGTCTCTGAGAGTGTTTGGCTGGCATTTGAGAGAGCAGCATTATTGACTGTCCAAATGAATTATTCCACACAGCCAGACTGAAGCTAAAGAGGCCCCAGTTGTCCCTTCTGGAAAGGATTTGTGCTGAAATGAGGACTGCTGTGGTGGTCATTGAGAGATGAGGATGCCAGACAAACTCATTTCAGCATTTAGTCTGGAGAGAAGGCACAAATTTGTATTTACATCTCCAAAAATGAGTGAAGCTGTCTTTTTCTGGTGAGTGGAAAAGGTGCACCAGAGAGATTGATATATTCATAGACACAGCACTGATGTGTTTCTGGGCTAATCCCAAAACAGGATATTGTCCTAAAAAATAGGCATGTGTATGGCAGAGCTCTTGTACCTCGAGCAGCTTGACAATCTGCACGAAGTCTGGGTGGGAATCAAAAGCTTTGGAGTCAAAGACACTCTTGGGAATCATGGGCACCTCTTGAATTCTGGAACAAAGCTTTGCATTTCAGCTCAGTCCAATGCTCTGCTCAGACAACCATTATTTCTCATTAGCAGGTACCTAAAATTGCTCTGGAATCTGTCTTGTACAAATGTAATAAAGTATGTTCTGAGTATTTATACACTGCCAAGTGTTAATTAACACGAAAGATACCAGCAATTGACTGAACTCTCTGCAAGTAATTTTATTAATGTTTAATCCTTATTAATGGCATATTATAATTATTTGGGTACATGTTTTCCTAGCACATTTAGCACACTCAGGCTCCATCATTTCCTTCACAATAGAGATAAGCTAAACCTCAGGAATAAAGCTGAGCTGCAGTTTTCCAGCCTCCAGCTCAGCCTGCAAGCACTCCACTTAGAAGGAGCTGCTGAAAGGGATGGAGCATAGAAACCATTCCTGGGGAACTTTTGAGTGCAGGTATGGATTTGGAGCTGGGGAGGGAGGCCAGTGCTTTTCTAATAGAACCAAATCCTGTTTGAAGGTGTGTGCCTGACTGCTTGGAGCCCTTGAAAATCCCACCTGGGAAATCTGCCTTGGGTTGTTTTTGGCCAGATTTGATGTTCCAGCTACATACTTGATTAAAATTTGCATGATGGAATGAAAGGATTCTCAGCACCTGATGAAAACTGTGACTGTCTCTAGGGCTGCAGTTGTGGTACAGCAAACACCTGAGCTACATGTTTGAGATACTGTGGCATGCAAGCCAGGTGGCCACTGAAAATTATGTTTTCAAATAGCACAATCCCTTTTCTAGCCCCCCTCTTCCCCCCCCCCCCCCCCCCCCCCAGTCCTTAGATGGAGAGATGGAAGCCTTCACTGAGTGTGTTATCAGCACCCTGGCATTCTTTGAGTGGTGGATGATAATAATGTGATGACCTTCCAGTGATAAGAGCTGCAAAGGAAAAAACGAAGGGGCAAAGAAGGTAATTTACACTTGCAAGGACAAAATGTACAAATCATATCAGAGATAAAGAAATGCTCAGGTTTATGATGATGCTGTTGCATGTGATGTTATCACAAGGTGCTGTAGCTACTTTATCTTGCATCTAATATACAGACTAGGTGTGACAATTTAAAAAAAAATCTGAATCAGAAAAGCTTGTGGGAATTAATTTTGCTGTGGGCTTTCTTCTTTTCTTGAATGAAAAGAGTAAGGGCTAAATCAGAGTAGTGAACACTACAGTAGCCTATTGACAGTTGGTGAATTCTTGGTGGCTTTTTTTGTCCTTTTTGGTTGTTGATGCAGAGGCATCAAATTTCAAGCAATTATTAGCAATGAATGCCTTTGAAAGTGTGCAGCTCTACAAATGCCTGGGCATCATTGCAATAAGTGTTAAATGTTACACACTGATAGAATAATATTTTTGGTTCCAGAATAATGGCTTGTTAATCTAAGGAGTGAATAGGAGTGGAGAAAATAAATGAGCAATGAGTTTGGTTCCTGAAGCAATGTTTCATTAACTGGGGAAAAACCTAACCCTGCATAGCTGCAAAGTTTGCCAGTGCAAGCAAATAATTACTTTGCTTTCTGCCAAATGTATTTTGATTTTCAATAATTACAGGAAACGCAGAAAGGTTTCTTCTAGGAATTTTTTTTCCCATTACTATATTAGTTGAAAATATTTACTAATGGCTAAGTATAATGAATATTACTTTTGACTATCTTCATTTTCTTTAAATGGAGCTCGCTGAAGGCACTTCTAATTCATCCCAATTACTGTATCACACAGTTCCTGTGAAATTCATAATTAGACATGATACTTTTTTGAGTGCAGAGCAGGAAGCTTGCTTTGATAATAAGGTGTGATTTCCCCAGCCACCTTTTAAGTGACAAATGCTTATTACCACAAATACTGCAGAACATGCAGTGAGAGTTAAAGGAGTTGATTTCTGTAGTGCAGGGGGCTCCTGGCACAACACTGATGGGAGGAACTCCTTGGTTGATACACAGAGTGTTGGCTTATCAATGAAGAATATTAAGGGTGTCAAGCAGTGGAGAGTAATCTAAATGAAATTAGCCTAACAACCTAAGACACTTAGAAGAACAAACATCTCTAGCCACAAGAGGCTCGTTTTACTTAATTCAGAAATATTAAGCAGTTTGTATAACTGTACTTGGGATGCAGATGGAAATGAGAATAACACCCTTGCTAATCTGCTGAATGACAGAGTTAGGAGTGTACACCAATACCTAATATCTGCTTGTTTTTATTAAAAACTGCAGCCTTTTGCTGTCTTCAGCTGAAGTTACATTGACCACAAAATGGAGTAAGGCACCCAAGTCTGTGAGTAAAAACAAAAGAATTGCTATAATGATGAGGAGTATAAATAACACAGCCTTTCCTTACTGTGCAATCAAAAATCCATTGACTGCTGCTGCCTCTGGAATGGTGTAAAAGGGAACTGAACAAAATGTGTTCAGTGTCTCTGGACATGGGATTATGTGAAAAGAGATCTCTGCTGATGGCTTGTAATTCTGCTTAGTTACCCTTTTAGTTGCTTGCCATGATGGGGAGGATGTTTCACCTGGCTTGTTTTCTGGAGCTAGTAGGCCAATTTTGCAAAATATAAAAACCTCTTGGTAAGCATGTGGTGATGGCAAAGTTGTTTCTGTGCATAAGTTTGATAAAGAAAGGATGTTCTTCCTATTAAATAAATAGACCAGGTTGGCTCAGTCTTCAGATCTACCAATTTTTTCTTTGTTCTAAAAGCTAGAAAAATAGCTTGACATGTGTAAAATAAGCATTAATATGCTCTTTTCTCATCTTCAGTGCATTTAGATGTCAAACTCTTCTCTTAGCATTTAAATAGTCCCTATGGATTGCATTGTAGTTTTTATGGGGGACTGTAAAAGGTATGGATTAACTATTCACTGTTCCCAGTTAAATCTGTTATGAGAATTAAAAGAAGTCATTAGTGACTATTCAGTGTGTAAAGCCAGGGAGAGATAAGATCTTCCTAATTAATTGATCACTGTAGTGTCAGTCTCAGCACATGGGATTATCAGGTAAAAAAGGGGCATGATTTCGTTTTGGGGTACTCATTGGTAGAACTGAGAATAAAAAAAACCCTCCTGGCTCCTCAGAAGGCACATGGTGTTCACTGGACAGTGTGGGCAGAGTTGATCTTGTCCCATTCTGGCCACCCAGTCACCATTGTGGGGGGCACATTTAGTTGTTCTATATCCTGAAATTCCTGGTTTCACTGGATTTGTGTGAAATTGGAGTGAAGGAAAGAACAATTTGGACATTTCAGTGGGAAAAAAAATAAGATTCTTAGATCATGGTTGTTTGTTTGTTTTTTGTTGTTTTGTTTTTTTTGTTTGGTTGGTTTTTTTTGTCTACTCATTAGTTTTTCCTCTGTTTGGCAGCACAGAGCACTGTGGCAGTCAGGGACACACCCCCACCAAAAAACTCAGAGCATTTTACTGAGGGAGAAGAGTCACAAACCACTGTATGAACAGGGACTGTTCACAGTTTTAACTGGAAACATACCAAAGAATTAAATTTCCTCCTAAATAGCAGGCACTTATTGACTGCCAGCAATGCTCTGATCCTTTATAAATCATAAACCAATCAATTTAAAATACTTTTATTCTGTTAATCTGTCTCAAACAGGGGTTACTCTGGCAGAAGTTTATACAATGGCTTAAAATGGGAGCTGTGAATGCAGAAGTGGAGGGCTGTTAAGAAAAGTAATTAATGTTATTGAAAATAGAGTTTGTTCCTGTGAGGTGGGAGTGCTGATTGAACACATGAGCTCCACTTAGGTTTTGTTGTGTGATAGATTATTTTTTTTAATAACACTGCAGGCAAATTGTGATGGAAAAGACAGAATCACTGGAGTAGAGATTTTTTTTTTTTGGAGTCTTTTATTTATAGTATGCTAAGGAGGATGCAGGGTGGGTTCTCTGTGAAACAGCTGTTCTGCTGCTGTGGAAGAATTATGGAAGAGAAAACCTCCAAACTGATGTTGAAATTAAATAATATCTGTCTGATGTTAGTCACTTCCAAAACGTCACAGTCAAAATTTAGAATAACAGATTACCTTTGACATCTGAACTTTATTATTAAATTTGCTTCCCCCCTCCCTGCCCCATCTGACAATAGAATTTTCTTTACACTAAATAAAGACATGTTAAAGAAAAATGTATTTCTAAGCCTTAGGTCTCTTCAGAAGCCCTGAAAAGTATGGACATACTTTGTCCTCAATATGTATTTTATGTGAGAGGATTGTGTTCCTCCTACAAGAGCTCCTGCAGCTGTGTGACAGCAACAGGCACCTGTGAATGTGCAGTGGGGTCTTGTTTTAAGAAGAGTAAAATAACCCTCTGCTGTTAGCAAAAGCTGGGTTTTTTGTTCTGTCAGTGAACCAAAATAATCAATTTGCTTGTACACAGCTTTGCTGTGGAGTCCTGTGCCATTTTGTGAGCACTTGCATTCTTGAATGGAATGCATTTTTAATTCTCTTTTATTTTAACATTCTTCTATCTTCTAGGTTTTCCCTCACTGCTTTTAATGTACAATAGTTGAATTATATGGGCTGATAAGGATGCTGCTCATTGAAAAGTGTGACAGGTTGGCATTAACCTGTCCAGAACTGTGGCTGATGGAGCAGATACTGTTTAGATGAATTGTATATTTAGTCTCTAAGAGCTTTTCAACACTAAACCAAAGCCCTTCATTTTTTCCAACAATGATGTAGCACAAGATCAAAATCCTTGTTCTTTCTCAGTAAACCATGGTCACCAGGACAGTGTTACACAAGGTTTCTGCCTTTTGGAGGGGTGGAAGAAGCTGTTCTTGTCCTTGAGCTCTGGTTCCAGGGCTGTTCCTCTCCCCTGCTGCCTGGCTGGGCAGGAGCACTGCTCTGCTGCCTGGGCACAGACTGCATGGAGGGGGTTGTTCTCTCTGGCCACCCAAGGAACCTGCTCTGGGGAACCCAGATGAGGCTTTTGCCCTGTCCCCTGGCAGCAGGTGCTCTCTGATGCTCAGCTCAGGTCTGTCTGTGCCTCAGGTAATTTCTCCTCTGAGGCAGGGCTCAGGGGTTTTGGTGTGTAGGAAGGAGAATGCCAAGGGAAGGCCAGGTCCATTTGGAGATGGAAAGCAGAGTAGGGATGATTTGCAGCAAATGTTGCTGCTCAGGGATGTTTGCTGCTTTTGTGGATTTATTTTCTCATGACCTGCTCTCTAGGGTACTGGAGGTGAAGGGGATTGCTGGGGTCCCTGCCAGCTCCTGGTTCTAAACCAGATGGTGGCTGCAGACAGAATGTCCAGGGCTGGCTGTGGGAGTGCTGCCCACTCCCTTTGTGCTTTTGGATCTGAGGAAACCCAGCTGCTGAGCTGTCCTGGGCAGGCAGGAGCTGTCAGCTGGCCTGGGTTCAGCCTGGGCACAGCTTGGGGACCAGCAGAGACCCAGCTGGGAGCGGGCACAGGACGTGGCCTTGTGAGAGGGGCAGAATGGTTTGGAAAGGAGATCTAAAGGCTTTTATGGGTTCAAGGGGTCACCTGTGCTCTTCATTGTGTGTTCTTCATTTTTTATTGAAAAATCCTTAGCAGCACCCTGCAAGTGATCACTAACTTGTCACTGCATGCTTTGAGCCTTTTGAAAGATAATTGGTTTTGGATCTGACATAATGTTGTTGCTGTTCTTGGAAACCTGCAGACCTTCTGAGCTAAGGGTTTTCACTTGCCAAAGCCCACTGGCAGAAGTCCAGGGCTCTGAAGCCAGTGTGTTTCTCCTGAAGATCTGAGGCCATTGGGTTTGTGATAAACCCATTCTCTTAATTACTTGCATTCACCAATCAAAGGTGAATTTGCTTTTTCTGCTCTCAGATCCCCTCAATGGATGGGACTCCTGGAAAGCCCTGAGGGGAGGCTGAGGTTTTGTCCAGGATGGAGTTTTCAGCATGGAAGCTGAGTGGGATTGTAGGCATAACAACCCAAGTGTGTGGAACTCCCACTAGGAGCTGGGAGATGCAGTGCAAGGAGAGGATGCTGGGGAGTGAATCACAGGAGACAAACTTTGTGTCTCTTACTCAGGGCCTGAGAGTGACTGAGACAGAGATGGCAAATCTAAAGTGGAGCTGTCAGAACTTCTTTGCTGTCTGCTGCACATCACCCAGGGTGGAATCTCCCTTGCTGCAGATGGTGGGGGAGGAGAGGAACAGACTGGGCTCTTGTTTTGAATCAAAACTCCAGGAAGCCAGTTGTTGCTTGGAGAATTAATTTGGCCTGGTGAATGTCATATTAGCACATTCAGAGCACAAAATGCCCTTTCTGGAATTTTCTATTGATTTTTATGACAAATGAAATATTGCAGAGTATGAACACAAATATTATTCCTCTCCAGCAGAGATATTACAGAATTCTGTATAATTCTAGGGAGGCAACTGCTGCAAAGGGACTGGAGGAGTCTTTTAAATGTGGAGGGACCTGATGGTAAATCTCATATATGAGAGTTTCAGAGTGAAGATATTTCTGTTTGAGCAATCTAAGCCCAGGTGAATCATACTGAATGCACACCAAATAATTCTCCTTTCCTGGGATTTTTATGACTGAGGCACAGGTGACATTCAGTGATTTCAGTGTGCCTAGTTTTGTGGCATTTGTGTCCTTAATGTTGATTAAGAGCTCTGCCCTGCATAATTTCCTGAGGCCCTTCTGGGAATAGGTTATCAGAGGTGTTGTTACCTGAGAGGATCAGGTTTTATAACCTGTGCATGATGCACACTGTGCATACACCCTGACTGTGCACACATCATTCTATTTGGGCTTTTGTCCCCCTTCCTCACACCATGCCTTTCTTGTGCACTCCCTGGGGATATGAGGTCTGATTGAAGTTATTGGTATTGCTGTATCAGCAACTGAAACTGCCTGGCTGAAACTTGTCACTGCTGTAGGGAAAGGCAGTCCAGCAGAACCTGGCTGTTCTCCTCACCTTTCCTCTTAAAGAAACTCAGCTTCTCTCATCCCCTGCATTTCAGCCTCCCCATGTCTGGGTCTGGCAGTGACTCCAGGGACCTGGCAGATCTCAGAGGCTCAGAGGTTTGAGTGGGAGGAAGAGAACTGGGAGGGAATATGTGAGACCCATCTGAATGATTGGGCTTGAATTGTGAGGCAGCTGAAGAATTCTAGAAAGATCTGGGTTGGGAGGTGATGCTCAGAGAACATCTTGTTCCAAAGCCCTGTCGTGGGCAGGGACACCTAAGGTTTTGTGAAGGTTTTACTTAAATGGAAATACTCTGCATCTGAATTGCAGCCACTGATGCAGACTCTCTCAAAGTGCCAAACTTTGGTGACTGTACATGACTGGATTAATCTTTGATACAGTAAACTTATGAAAATATATGAAATGTCTGCATCTATCTTGCTGCCACCTCATGGCTCTGGAGATTGACATAAGTGCCCAGAAAAGATGGTGAGATCAGATGGAGCATATTGCTGTAATCTGCTGGGATGGTTTCCCAGCAAAACTTGGTTGTTTTACATAATCCTGTCAAATGCCTCCTCAGGTAAAGTAGGAATGTAGTTAAAGTGATTTTTTTGATGTCAGTCTCTCCCTATTTAAGCTATCCCTGCCTTTTTGTGTAGCTCTTGAGCTAACATCTACCCTATCTGTTTTTTTGACTCTGAGATGTTGTTTACACTTACACAGCTGCATTTTAATTTTGATGTCAGATCTTACTGGCAAGTGCTTATGTGTATAGAATAACTCTAGCCCTTCAAGAGGTGGATTGTAAGATATCAGAGATACTGCCAGGATAAATGCACCTGCAGTGAAGTCTCCCAGCCTCCAGACTGTGATAAATGATGCCTCCTTCTAAATTTTTGATGTTAGGATAAATCTTGAGGTTATATTAAATTGTGCCTTTTTTTTTTTTTTCTTTATTACACTTCAAAGGCTGTGAGTATCTCTTGCCAGGGGATGTTTATAATAAATAATGCTTAGCCCTGTAGCACTGCCTCATGTCTGTCCTGGATGGAGATTAAAGAACTTGAAATCTGAATACTCCCCTTGCACCACCCCTGCTGGGGTGTAAAATCCCAGACTTGCTCTGGATGCAGTCTGGGTTGGGATAGGCAGGCAGGAAATGTCAGAGGCTCAGGATTCCTGTGGCACCTTGCCCCTGGTTTAGAGAAGCAGGATGTGCAGTGTAGCTAGGGGACAACTGTGCTGTCTGTGCAGTGTCACCTGGGGAGGTATTCAGCCATCAAATGACATAATTCCATGGCACTTAAATGCATCAAGCAATTGCCTTGTTTTCCCATTTATTTATGATTTTTTTCTTCCCCCTTTTTTTTTTGTTTTGTTTTTGTTTTTTTTTTTTCTTTTGTGGAAAACCAGTTTAATACTCTTTTCTTTTCACTAGATGAAAACATGTGAGATCTTTGTGTGATGTTTGGGTTACCCAATAATGTACTCTACCCACAGCAGTAAATAGGCTTTGCCTCTCTACCTACAGCCAAGTAGGACAGAGGTGGTTGTACAGGGAGCTCCTTGAGAGCAGCATAAAGTGTTTAATAAATTTAATTTGTCTGCAGAATTTGTGATTTATGATTCTGTGTTTGACTGACTTTGACAGATATGGCTGGATACTGTAAGGGAGGTGTAAGCTGTACTTGCAGGAAAAATGGATGTGTAAATACTGGGGATTTAATGTAGGGAAACATTCTTGGATGACCAAAAAAACTCTCTATACTATTTAAATTCCAATTTTGAAGTTACATTTTTTAGCTTTTGGTTGAAGCATTATAAACCAAACAAGGTGGCAGCTGATTTGGAGGACAACATTGTGAGTTATGTTTCTGGTGGCAAAATGGAATTTCCTTGCAAGAGTGAGACACTTAAAAATGAATGAAGGCTGCTAATAGTACCAGCTTTGCAGTCCCCCTTTGTTCATAAATAACCAAAAACAGTGTTGTGATTTGTATTGGCAAGACATCAATTCAACAGATCAGCATTTTGGAACCTGAGTGTTTAGAGGTAGATGGCATAGATCATATTCAAACAGCTTTGTGGCATTTTTTTTTCTTTTTTAAGATTAAATTTTGGTCACTTTAAATGTACTGTTTTAAATCTCTGGCTTAAATATGGGAAGTAAAGGGGAAGTGTTGTGTTTGCTTTTAAAATTCCTTAAATAATATCCAAAAATGATGTTCTGTAATTCATCCCAGTGTAAGCTTAATTAAGAATCCTCTGCATTACAGCAAAGTTGGTCAGTAGCTAACCTGGAAGATTTCTGTGCTGTTCTTTTATACCAGGGACAAAGCATTAGAAATGTAGTCTGATCTAGCTGTTCTTAGACAGAAACAGCTTTGAGCAGGGAGGGTATATTGTTATTGTTTCCAGTATTATGCCCATGAAGGTAAACCAGCCAGACCCATTTTTTAAAAGAAGCCAAACAATAACCCCATAACACCACACACCCAAGGACCCCACTGAAATCATGGTAAACTTTAAAGAAAAGGTATGAGCAGAAATGCCCCTAATTGTGTGGATGAGATTAACTGGTAATTAAAAAGCTAACAAATTTGAGTTAAGAGTGGATTAATTAGATAAAACACCAGGAAATCTCATTTGCTCAGCCATTTATTTTATATTATTTATTTTTATTCCAAGAAGATTTTATTGTGGCTTCTGTGAAGCTCACAGGAGCCCAGTCAGATGTAACTACACTCCTGTGTAATGAACCACATCTCTTAAATTTTGTATGTGTTATAATTTATTTTATTTATAAATAAAAGTACAGTGAAGATCTAAAGAGAGTATAAAGACCATTTCATTGGCAGTTTTGGTGCATTAATGCTGCAACTGCAGAAGGAGGCAGTTTCAGGTCTCACCCCTGAAATACATCGCTGAAAAGGGAATTCACATTTTTATTCCTTTAAAAAAACTTAACATTCTACTTTTTGCATGAGTCAAATGAACTTCTAATATATATTTTGGTGTCTGTTACCAACCCAATACATACATTATTCATGCAGATCTACAGCTCCAGATAATTATAAGGAACATCCTGAGTAGCATCAGAGGTTTTTGTGCTGGTGTAGGGAAGTGACTCATGCAGCAAGAAAAGCTCCTCATCTTTCAGCCTGTGGAGAATGATACCCTAGAAAGGGCTTGCATGACCAAAGGACAAACTGCTGTAAGTCAACTTTGCTGAAAAAGGAAATTTCTGTTCTTCCAGACAAATCTGCTTTTGTAGGTCCACTCTCAGATTTTGTTGTTGGAACTACAGATAAGATCTGGATGTTCTTAGGTACACCAGTTAGAGTCAAGCTCGTAAATGTAAATTACAGGTTAAAACAAAACTGTTCAAAATATTTAAGGGAGGATGTGGAAGGGGAAATAGAAGCAGAAGGGGAGAGTCCTTGAGTGGTGGTGGGTGGTACAAGCACCTTTGTTTCTAGGAAAGGAATAGTAGTAAGCAGAATTCTTGAAATGTGTGTAACTTTTAATAAGGATGCATAAAATCTAAAAGCTCTTGGGAAATATCAATTCTAGAAGGATTTAATTAAAGTCCATCTACATGGCTTTGTTGGAAAAAAACCCTAGGCAAGCCTAGAGCTTTCTCCTGAGATTATAAGTTTGGATATAATTGCATTAATTTAACTTCCCTAAACTGTTTAAAGATACTTGATTTAGAAATCCACAGTGTTTTGATTCTGAAGCACATGGATAAGAATGAGCAAACTGAGAAATCTCAAAGGCAGATGCAAATAGGGCATCATTTGCTTGGTCCAGAGTTCTGTGGGATGTGTTCCAGGACCTGATGTTTATTCAGTGATCACACAGTAACTTAAAAGCTTAAATTATTAAGTTAAATTATTAAGTTAATTATTAAATTATAACTTAAAATATTGTTTGGGAGTGACAGGTGAGTTGTGCTAAATAAAGCCTGATTTTTGTGACATGCAGTCTAAGACATGGGCTGTGAGAGATGTTGAATGAAATTTATATCCTGGGGGGGGGAAAAAATCCAGTAGGGTCTCTCGGAAGGGGAATATCCTGGACAATCAGGAGAAGTGTGGTACCCCAGAGCAACATGTGGCACTCTGGGCTATAATGAGCAGGAATTTGGGGAACAAGAGGGAAACATCTGTTGCACATAGTCCTGGAGACTTTTAATATGGAAGTTGCAAAATTTTAGGGTTTGGAAAAAAATCATGAAATGCTTCAGGGCTTTCAGAAAGTGTCTTCAAGTGAAAAAGATATAAATTCAATCCACTTAGTGTATAAAAAGATTGAAAAGTTGCTTGATTAAAAGGCATACATAGGGATAAAAACCAGGGCACTACTATTTTTTTTTTCACTTGTATTGCTAAAACAGGACTAAACTTTTCTGGGAGAGATTTTAATAAAACATGAGTTCTTCTAATGGTAACAAAAATCAGTTGACAGCTCTTTTTTAATGCAATGGGAGCTAACCCAGACCAGATTCAGGTATGAAGGGATGGCCACGTGCTGTCCAGGTCAGCAGTACTTGTTGAGTGAATAAAACTGTCTTGAACATTCTCATCATGTTCTGGTCTTACCCTGAAGCAGTAAATAGCAATCAGGTGTTGATCTAATAAAAATATTTACTCAGGGTTAGCCAAGTCTATTGATGCAGAATGTCTACAGTACCTGCTAGTCTGCTCTATTTATCCAGTTTAGACCAGAATTTTCCTTTTTCAGCAGCTTAGAACCTCTGCAGCACTCAGAGATTAATTTTCATGCCCTCTCTGCCTCTGACCAGGTGTTACCTTGCTCCTCTTGATTGAAATCGTGCCTGGGATGACCTTAATGCATCTCCCACCCTCTGTGGAGTCACCTGCTGTTTCTGCATTTGAAGCTGTGTAACTTTGCTGGTCAATATTTCTATTCCTGTCTGCAGGCTTTTAATTGCACCTTTGATCCCTCAGCCTTCCCAGCTGGGTGCCTGGTCTCTGTGCCTCAGATCTGCACCGTTCTGCCCTTTTGCTCTTCCAGCTCCTCAGTTTGCTCCAGTTCAGTGGCCTCTGTGTGTGGCTTTGCTGAGCATCCACAGCAGAGTCCTTTGTTGTGATAGCCAGGCCTTTTCCTCCTGCCAGCAATGAAATGCTTGGGTTAAAAGCTATTTTATAATAATGTTTCAGGTTTTCTTTCTCTCCTAATAACCCTCAGGTCTACCTGACAGCATTCCTGTCCTGCTGCTCCTGGTCTGTAAATGCTGTGTGAGTGAACTCTGGGCATCATCAGTATCACAAAGCCTCTTGTCCACACCAAACCTTTCAGGAGCTGCTGGTACCCACATAAGCACAAATCCCAGCTACACCTTTGTGCCACAAAGGCCACTGAGATTCCTTTTGCCCTTTACAAACAGAGTGCATGTTTTAATCCATCTTCTTCCTGTGAACATTTTAGCCACTAAACTTAAATGCTGTATCCAGAGCTCCTGATTCTTCAGATTCATTTGTCTGCAGCCTTGTCCTACCTGGCTGTGGGTGTGAATCTGCTGTGTGGATCCTCAAGTGCATGAACTGAGTCTGTCTCCTGAATGTGTTTTACACTGTAATAGTGGATTGCTCTAATTCCCTTGTATTTATGTAATTAAAGCAGTCCTGAGCAGGGAAAAGTGGGCAAAGCTGGACACTGAAGCACCAAGCTTCTTCCCAACTGTGACTGGTTTGCTATGAGAATTAAGAAGTTCCTTTGTTCATTCTGCTTTCAATTTATTCCAGTAATGCAATAGATTGGATGGAAGGTCACCTGATAAGTAGCAAGTTTACTGATCACTGCAGCACATTAATTATCTGTAATTGTAACACTGCTGCTGCAGTGTGCATTTTGGGCAAAACCCACATTGGAAAAACGTTCCCTATGTCACCAGGTAGAGTGGATGAGTTTGTTTCTGTGGTGTGGTTGGTTGTTTGTTTGTTTTTTGATCCTGTCTGTTGTGCTTTGGCAGCACTTTCAACACTAGCAGTCAGGCTGAATCCAGGAGTTCTGAATGGAAAAACTTTGGCTTAGTATCTTCAGTAAACATGTTTGAGCCCCAGGGATTTCTTTTTTGTTGTTGTTGTGCAGTTGAAATCTAGATGACTTTCTGATAGCTTGCGATTTTTTCGATTAAATTTTTTCTAGTTTCAGAGAAGAGTATAACTGACTTGGAGCTCCTACCAAACTCTGGCAGAACCTTGCTGAGAGGGAAAGCTCACTTCTATTTACAACATGCAAAGTTCTGTGTTCTTACCTGAATGTTGGTCTGTGGCACAAGGGAATAATTTTCTTCGAGCAGAGAGAAAGCCCAAAAGTTCTGTCAAGTCCTACACTAAGAATTTAGAGCATGCTTGTTCATCTATCCTACTTTTGCTTGAGAGCTGATTTTGGCTTCATGTGCTTGTAATTGAAATTTGATGTTGTTCATATTATAATATCGTTGGTATGCAAAATGGCACACACTGACTGTTTGATTTGTAAATGGCTGCTTTAAAATGGATGATCTTGAATATTAATGAAGCAGGCTTTCAAACAAATTGCCATTTTCTTCTCCTTCTCCTGTCCCTTTTTTTTTTATGTAGGTGCAAAGGGTTTGACAGTATGGAAATTATGAAAATAAGCAAATTCATTTCATCAAGTGTGCCATTAATTATTCATTAACTATTTGAAAAGCAGCATCTCAGCTCTGTGTGTATATATAGTGTCATTCACCATCTACTCTATATAATAATGTTCTCTGTCTTGGTTTCAGTAGGTGTTCATTATTAATTTTTATCATAACTTAGTCAAAAGACTCTGGTTCCCTTCATTAGATGCTTTTGAACTGATAAGACCATTGCTGCTCCTGCTCTAACAACGTGGGCATTTCCAGTGATGTATTGTGTGCAGTGCAAGCCTTTTATCAAAGCAGGATACAACATAGCTTTACAGCTAAATTAAAGTTGCCTTCATATTTAAAATGAACATTCAGTTCATCTTGTGCACCCTGTTCTGTAGAGCAGATCTGTTTCATTCCACCTTGATTTATATTCTCAAAAATCTGTATTCCAACCCCGAAGAAGAGATTAGAAATTGCATTGCAATGAACTTCTTCAAAAAGGCCAAGTTCTGTCATGTAATGAAGTAAAAGAAAAATATGAAGTAAAACGTGTTTAAAAGCAAATGATGAAATAGAAATGAAGGTTATCCTGTCATTACTAATGATAAGGTATAAAAATGAAAAAATCAGCACAGCAAATGGCTTTCAACTCCTGGATGGATTTTCAGTAGACTGTCCTAGGCACAACCAGTGTTGCTTTGACTGTAAATCCAGGTGTGAGATCCAATGCTAGGATGTCATTCTGAGAACCTTTGAGAGCTGGTTGGCTTTACTTGGGGCACTAAAAGTATTATGTACTTACAAGTGCATAAAAGACTTATGGAAGTGGGTTTTCTGACTCCTGTGGGACTTCCAGCATTATTATTTTGACCTCATCTCACAGAATATAAAGCTTCTTACCTGCAGGTTCTGAGTGCCATGCAATTAGATGCAATTGAAAATCAATAATATCTGAATTAGTGATGTTGAAAAATTATTATCAAATGTCCAACCAGTTAGGCAATGGAATAATACACTGTGCTAAGCAGGAGGAGGGGAGGCCATTATCAGCAAAAGTTGTGCAGCTTTCAAAGAGAACAGATGCCCAAAGAGAAAGTTGATAATAAAATCAGAAGCATCCCAATCTATGTAATTTATTCACTTTACTAAGCTCTTGATCCAATTTGCCATATGCTATGGGATATAAATTTGGAGTATGTATTCTGTTTTCTCTTATGTGCTTATCATTACACGAAAATATGAAGAACTTCACCAGGAGAATGTTAAGGATCTGGTGAGAACAAGGACATTCCAGAGATTCCCCCTTTGATTGTAACATGTGCCATTGAGTGTGAGTTTGGCTGGGGTTAGTGGTGTGTTGTAGGACTGGGGCTGGTTCATCACTTGCCAGTAAACTGCACCCTCTCAACCCTGAGAGCAGCAAAGGGAAAAGGAGGCTGGGATCTGAAATGACACTTTGCTTTTCCTGGTGAAAGCTCTGTGGGGAAGCCAGAGAAGCAGGGTGAAATATTGGCTTCCACTGTTTTCCTGTAGGAAGCTTCAGTGGGCTTGCCTGTAGGTGAGGGTGAGCAGTGGTTCTGCCTCTGTGGCTGTGGTGGGGATGTGGCAGAGCTGATGCACCCACTGAGCTCTGGAGGGAATTTTGGGGCCATAAATAAACATTCTTGACATAGGCAGTCTGGAATCTGCAGGAGTTTGGGGTGGTATCCTGTTCTGTCAGCTGAGTTAGCCTGCACTTGCTAGACCTCTGCAAATCTGTGCTCTATCCAGATGTGTCCTGCTTCACTGCCAGGGACGTTTCTCACCTGCAAATAAATATTTCTAGATTGTAATTCTCCAAATAACTGGGGACAGCAGAGTTGCTTTGTGTTTCATGTCCTGAAGGGTCCTGCCTGTCATGGGTTTTTTGGAATATGGGATAATCATGTAGGAATGGCAGGGAGCTGGAAGCTAATAGTGAAGCATGTTTATTTTCAAAGAATAACAGAACACTCACTTAAAGTCAGACGATCTAGAGATGTGTTCAGAATGCATAATTCAGCAAACACTAAGGAATAAGACTTGAAATATGAAGAAACAAAGCCTGCAGTTAAGTTAAATATCCAATTAAGCTATCTGCTTGGCTGCAAAACATCATCCTGACAGACAATTTGTTCTGGGCAAGTCAAACATTTCAGCTATGAATTTATACAGGGCAATTAAAGAAACAAATCTATATTTGATGTGAAGAAGTGGCAAATGGGAAAGCTTCAGAATGAATATGGAAGTGTGTGGACTTCCCTGCAGTCCTGCCACATTATGGGGAAAGAAGTTGTGATTTTCTAAATGACCCTGTAGTACCACTCTTCTCTGCAGAATGTCTCCAGCAGGACAGTGCTACTGATTTCTGATTAATGTTGGAGGTGCTGAGTGCCAACTCAATTTTAATAGCCAGACACAAAAGAAGCATGCACATGGTTAAAGATAATATGTGGAAGAGACTTGCAAATTGTTTTGCTGAAATGGAACCATGGAGGCTCTCCTTGCCTGAAAGATTTGCTTTGTTGCTTGAATCCCTGACTCCAGGATGGCTTCTGGCTCTCAGATGTGCAGCTCACCTGGTGGCTGGCACTGCTGAAATCACCAGCAGCATCTTCCCCCTGCAGCAGGGCCAGCATGAGGCTCCCCAGGGTGTGGGGCAGTTTGGATTTTGCCATCCCAAGGCTGATTATCTGTTGCTGGCCCGGGGCTGGGCTGCTTCTGCCCAAATGAGAAGAGCAAAGGGAAAGATTGTGCTGAGGGAGGCATCCCAGAGCTAACTTTGAACCTCCAGCTGCTTCTCAAGGAAGCAGGAGCAAGGAACCATTGGAGGAATGAGAAATTACAGTATCTGTTTCTGTAGGACTCATTTCAAATGCTTGGAACTTATCAAATGTTCAGCCTGGGTGCATGTGTTACTACTGTCTCATTTGCATGCTAAGTGTTACAGAATGCTCCCAACTTTCTCTTGAAAAAAAAAGTCTTGTTATTAATTTTTATGAGATTACTGTTTATATGAGGATCCTGGCATAGAGCTGAGAGCCTATTGGTGCTTTAAAATATTTTTTCTGCTTCATTTGTCTCCTCTTTTGCTTAAGAAACTGCTCTCGATTCCTCAACTTCTAGTGAATAAAAATTTTGCATATATGGGAAATTCAGGGTATTGCCTCCTTGTCTAAGCTGTAAAATACATGGTACAGAATTATTCCTAGTACATAAATAACTGGGCTTCCTCTTTCCTCCCCACTGCCCCTACTTCTGGCTCCATGGGCTTTACTTTAACCAGCCTAAGGATCTGCTCCATTCCTTATCCCTGGAATGCCAGAACCACTGAGAACCTCAAAAAAGCTGTGGTATTTCTATAGCTAATATTATCTTATTGTTCACTTGTGTTCCTGGAAGCAAACCTTCTACTCCAGACTCCCTCTCCCCAAATATATCCTGATCCTAAAAATGGACTTTAGCCACTTGAGGTGTGGAGAACTGCATTTGTGCTGATAACTTGTCGATATGGCAAATTTTAGTTTAATACAAGCTGGAATTGCTGCACTCTAGGAACGCCTTGAAAAGCAGAATTTATAATGGAAGTGGCAACTGACCAATAGGTAATGAGGTTATTGAGGTACTGCTATAATAAATTGTTTTGACTTTATGAAATGGTGACATAAAGAAAGCCCATTTGGTTTTAGAGCATAATTATCCCATTATTCTACTCTCTAAATTTTGTTTTACTGCTTTCTCCTAAAATAAATTTTATTACAACCATAAGCATATTAAGCCATAAAGCAGTCTGTCCCACGGGCAAGTGTTTGCAGTTCTGCTGTGTGCTTTGTGTGTGTAAGACAAGCCATATATTATGTGACATGTGCAGGGACCATAAACTCCACCAGTGACTGAAAACCTTAATGTACCACCATAATCACAGTTCAAAAGTTTGTACAGGTTTCCCCATCAAGCCATTGCTGAACAAGCATATTCAGTACACAGAGCACAGCTGGAAGACCTATTTCCTTAAAGTTTGGGAAAGGAAACAAGTAACTTTTTTTTTTCATTAATTGAATTAATATTGGTTCTGTGAAGTTGCATCCACAGCTCCTTGACATAGCGTGTTTGATGTTTTATTTTGGAATGGCAGTGAACTGAAGACCTGAACTCCCTTGGAGCTACTCATGGTGGTCAAGTTGCTGGTGCTTGTCCTTCCTTCACCACCACACAGGTTGGGGTTCATCAGCTGCTGCCTCCACTGTCTCCTGTTCAGCTGGAGCTGCTCCATGGCTGCAGACCTTGGGATTAGAGGGGCCAAACTGCTAAATCAAAGCAGATGCCCAACATCCAGACAGGCAGGCTGTCAGTGGGTGAACCTGGTGATGTAAGGATGGATACAGATATGTACAGGTGTGTAAAGATACCTACATTCTGTTTTGTTGTAACTTCAAAATGGTGTGTTGGTTAAGGAAAGTATTACCCATTTTTGAGAAAATGTATAGGTCGTGTAACTTGTTTAGTCAATATGAATGTTTGTCTGGTTACCTGATTTTTAGTTGTGTTTTTCTTTAATAGTTATGGTTTAACAGCTGAAAGTGCCAGCAAGGGTTGAGTCCCTGTTTTGACTGGAGATGTGGCATTAGCAAACATGGCTTGTCACTTTTGTTTATTAATTTCTGACTCATTGAAACAATCTCTCTGTGGGTAAGGATTATTTTAAAAAAATGAAGATGGGCAATAATTTGCTTGGAAGACATAGCCCAGTTATGTTCATCCAAGCAGGGAATGCCAGATAAAGGATAATAAGGCTCTGCTGTAACAAGATATTGGAGTTCATGATTAGTTTGGCCACACAAAAGCTCTCAGGTGAGCTCCCAGCCCAGCTCTGCCCTGGACAGCCTCTGTTTGCCATCAGCCCTGTGCTCTTCATTTGCCTTTGTGCATAAGATGATATCAATTATTGCTTCCCCCACAAAGCTCTGCCTCGGGAAAACATCAGCGTTGAATGTTGTTTTGCAGCAGGCACCTTCACTGCCAGTCTGCCTCATTTTCTTTGTGAGGGGGTAAGAGTGACCTCAATCTCTGGCTCCTCCAGGGCTCCAGACCCCCAGTACTCCTCCCTTAGATCTCATTTTCCGTGCCCTACTGGCTCCATCTCTACAGGTGAATGCTCCATCAGAAGCAGCCCTCCCATGTGCTGCATGCCCCCAGTTGTGGCTGTAGATTTTTTCTGTCTCTGCAATGACCCCTCTGTATCAGGGTGAGGGAAATACCTCATTCCTGTACTGCTGCCAGTGTGTGACCATTCACATTGATTAGAGAAAATGATGAAGCAGACAGAAAAAAGGAACAGTATCAATGATGCCAGCTGTCTCCTGGGTGTGATGGAACACACTTCAGAGCTCTTCCCCTCTCCCTGATCTCCAAAGATATCAATTAAGAGACAAATCACTGCCAACTCCTGTACTGCACCATCCACAGAAATAACTTATTCTTGTGAAAAATATTTCTTACTGGTGATTATGAATTCATGTTGTGATGGATTCTATGCATCTGAGAGGGAGTAGAAGTACACTGATAATAAGTGTATATTTAAAGCCACTATTAATAACAAGCAGTAAAATCTTTGTAACTCACAAAAAGAAAGGGAGAGGATTGAGGTGTTATGGGACATCTATCACCTGAAGAAGACAAACCCCCTTCCTTCTGTATTTCATATAAACAGACCCTACCTAAAGCTTGTCTGCTTAAGTTAATTCCTGTGAGGTGGGAGAGAACTAACAGGCTGCATGTGGACCACCTCACAAGGCAAATACATTATTCATGGGGAGGTATTGACTTGTGTGCTACACTGCATGTGCTCTGCCTTAAATCTGGAAAGCCATCATTTATCAGTTTGACATTTTCTAAATCTTACCAAGCACTCCAATCACTGGTTGCCTGCTCTCACTGGGGTTTAGCTGGGCATTTGACCTTGCCAGCACTCCTGACTTTCTTTATCAGGAAGATTGTGTTTGAAAGGGGTAATGTGTAGCAGGTATCCTTTAATGATTAATGTAATGGGAAAAAAATAATGGAAGGTTCTAGGGAATATGTTCAACATTTTTCCATTAGAGAACTGGTAGCATTTTAATTAATTATCAGAAAGTTAGTCGATTAGGTGTAAAGCCTTTTAAAGGTGTTAGGTGTTCCCTCCCTCCACTTCCTGCTTTCACAGGTTAAGCCAGGGAAATTGGTCTTTCCTGGGAATTAAAATGAATGCACCACTGACAGCATTTTCACAGATTTGGTAATGGTGAAAACAGTGAATTCCCAGCTTGGATCTGCCTTGTGCAGCTCATGCAGGTGATGCAGCCTGCTCACCTGAGGACAGCTTTGAGAAACTGGAGTGTGGGGGAGAGAGGCCAGAGACAGAGGGAACATCATCATGCTGAAAATCCAACCCCTTCAAGTTATGCTGGCTTCCTCCTGCAGCAATCCTGGCTATTGGATTCCACTGTGAGCTGGAATGCTTCCAGAAAGATCCTTCACATCCTAAATCATGCCCTGTCTGGAGGGAAGAATTTCGTGTAGAGACCTCAAAATTTTTCTTACCCAGATGGAATTTGGGGAAAGAAGGTATCGTTACCTTCCTTCCAGATTCTTATCTCTCCACCTTAAACACTTCCATCCACTGTTTGTTAGGGTGTGTTGTCATCTCTTAATTATTGGAAGAATTAACGTAAGAAATGAAATTACTTTGATTTTTAATTTTTTTTTTAAATACATGCATTTGCACACATGAAAAAGGCTTCCTGGTAGGGCTGTCCTTTTCTCACTTAAGTCTCATGTTTTGTCTTGAAACAGAAACATTTGTCTGATACACGCTTGGAAGTGAACACTGCTTGCTTTTTTCTCTCCATTTGGTTGCTTAAGGGGAAAAGTATGCCAAGATGATCTATTGTGGGCAGTTAAGTAAATCCAGCACCAATTTGTATTCTGCACTTTTATCAGTAGAACATTTCTCATGGCCTTATCAGGGCAATTTAAAAATATGCAAACTATTGTCAGGTTCCATGGAGAAGAGGAAAAGGATTGCTGAATAATTCAAAGTGAAGCTCTGGTGGTGGGCCTGTCTCCAGCTCTGTCATTTTTCACTATGCTGTGTATAAATGACTGTCTGCTCAGCCCCAGCCTTAGATGTTGACCTTCCTGTACTGACAAAGAGATTCCTTACTCCTCTGACAGTAACCTTTTCAATCTGATCACTTCTGTGCCATACAGTATTAATGGAGCCACAATGAATAATAAATGCTTTTCAAGACAGCCTGCTTGTTTCAATTAGATCATTGGATTTCCCAGGAGTGGCTCCCATTTATTGTCAGGTGTGATGTAGATGCTCATGCTGGCAAGTACAGCCTGCTGTTGTAAGAAGAAAAGGTAAATGGCTTTGCTTGAACATCAGAGGATACTGTGGGACAGATAAAGATTTTATGGATTGATGCTTGCCATGCAGGAGTGCATTTGTATGGTGTGGTATGTGAAATAGGGCAGGAATTTTGGACCAAATATATGTGGACTATCCAACTGAACAGTGTTAACCTTTGTGTAAGGTAACCTGGGGCTGAACCTCTGGCATGTGTTGAAGAAGAATTAAGACAGAGTTGTGTTGGTTTTTTTTTTTTAATTTTTTTTTTATATATATTTTTTTAACACTGCAATGATCATTTCAGTAGATAGGACTAATCTGATATTTGAAATGGTCAGGAACCAGAAGCATTCATAATAGTTTTCCAGCTGTAAAAAAGGGACTTTCTCCAAGTCTTCATATAAACCCCAAAAAGCTTCCACCTTTTTTTGACATACTTGAAGGAAGAAGGAAAGGAGAAATGTTTAGAGGTTAAAATAAATTTAAATCAACAAGTAGACTCCAGAAAACGTAGAGAACTGGAGATGCATTAATGGTGCTAAAGCTGTGAGGGGATTTATGGTTCCATTGCAGGACTGGGTTGCCTTGGAGGAGCACATCCCACCAGGCATTTCCTCCAGGGCTTTGCAGAGATTTTTGTGCTTCTGGGAAGCTCACTGATCCCACCACTCCTGCCTGCTGGTGGGGATTCAGCAGGTGAGAAGTTGCACATAACTAAGTAACTAAGATTTAGCTGGAATGATGGGGAGGGACTGTCAGATGTTATCCAGCACTTCAGACTCCAAACTGATGTGGCTCCACACCAAAAATAAGTGATTTCTGGAAGTATGGCTGCCCTTTCTGGCCACAGAAAGGAATCCCTTGTGGTGTTTCCATCCATAGACATTGGGCAGAAGGGTGAAAATCTGTGCATCTCTTACCTTGCTTTAATTTTGGTTTGACTTAGATTTAACTATTTATGCATTGCCATTAAACTATGACAAGGGGAAATTCTCTGTTTAGTTTAAGTAGCTGAATGAGCTATGGCCATTTATGACTTTTTTTTTTTTTTAGCTGATTATAAAATCTGACAAACCTATTAAGTGGAAATTTAAAATGAAGCCCCTCTGCTGATAGTTAGAGTAGTGTATTGTTAACAAAACCTCCTGCAGGATCCCTGTAGGCATTTCTCACAGGGAAATAAGCAACCCTGATTCTCCTCCTGTGCAGCAGAACAAAAGCCCTGCTTTTATAGCTTCGTGCAGGGTTTTATGCTTGGTAATAACATGAATTTGTTTCCATTGATGAATTATGTTAGAAAAAAAATCCTGTTTTCTGGTATATCTTGCCTAAATACCTTGGCTGGCTGACTGCCCTGCAGGCTGCCTTGTAGGGCAAGAGAGTCTGCAAATAGACTAATCACAGTATTTTAGTGCATCTAAAATGATTTATTTTCTTTTTTTTTTCTTTCCCTCTCAAAAGTTTCTTGCAAAGGCAGTGTATTTCTTATGGCTCCATGTGGGGTTTGTTCAGCCTTTTCATGCTTCAGCCAGGGAATTTTGCATATTTTTTTATGGAAAGGAGAAAGAGCCATGGTGCTGAATCAGAGGGAAATGACACAGACTGGTGACGGAGTTCCTCTCTTTTTCTTTACCCCTCCTGAAGCTTAATTAAATTGAACACCACGTGTCCCAGCTGAGGGCAGTGTAACCTGTCTGACTGGCACATAAACTCTGCTGTCTGTGTCTGTACTTCCTTCTGAGACCAGCACACCCTGCTCCTGTGCAGATGGTGGTGTTAAATGCAGAGAATTTCGCTGTCCAGGGCCAGTGCTCCTTGGCAGCTGGTGCACAAAGAGCCTCAGTGCATCCCTCACCATGCTCTCTGCTCTCCCACAACACGGGACCATTGCTGGGAGGAGGTAAGGAGCAGGCAGAGCTTCTCTCTGCACTCCATCTCCTCAGGGGCCTCAGCCTAAACTTTCTGAAAAGCCTCCCTCCTATGGGAGCCTCACTGAAAGCCTTTAGGGGCAATGGAGGCAGTGGTGGAGGTGATGGTGTGGGAGAAGCTCACACCTGGACAGTCCCTGGCTTTCCCCTTCTGCAGCTCCCAGGGCTGTGCAGCCCCTGCTTGAGGAGGAGGAATGACCTGCTTCAGAGCCTTTTCCTGCCATTTCCCCCAGGGCTGGCAGCTAAACCATGTGTTTCAAGGATGTGCTGTACACTCCTTGAGTTCCTGTGAGCCTTAACAATTCGAGTGCACTGAATTGTGCTTTGCACTTTTTTACAGCATTTGTCCTCTGTCCCATCAGATCCTGAATGCTGCTTCTCCATGATAACCTATTTGCTTAATGTCATCTTCCATGTCTGGCTCTGGAGCTTGGAGACATTAGTGAATGTTTTAAGTGAATATGAATAAATTTTAAGATGAGTGTATTTGAATATGCTTTAACTGGATATGTTACATTTGTGAGTGTAGCTGGATTGTGAAAGCACAGATCTTCCCATGGAGGGAAAGGCTGCTGGATCCTGCTCTCTTAGCTGCTTTCCATTGGAGGTGATTGATCTAGTGAGGGGTTTTTGTTTTTTCTTAATGGTTGGCAGGACATGATGAGGTCACACCACCACAGCTTTGACAATACATTGTCATTGTGTTGTATGTACCTGTAACTTGTGGTGACATCATATATTCTCACAGCCCTGCAGGGGTGATTCTGCCAAGGCATAACAAATCCAACAGCCATGGAAACATCCTGACCACAGCCAGGGCATCCCCTGGGGCTGCTCTTTAGGAGGAATCAAAGCATGAGTGACTTCAATCATCCTTAATCTGTGACCTGGGTATGTTTTAGTGGAACAGCTTCAGGCTGAACTCAAAAATAATTCTGAAGGATCCAAGGATCCACAGGGATAACAGAAGACAGACTTGGCATGTGATTTCCCATTCAGTGATGCCAGGGCTGAAGTGATTGACATAAACTCATTGCTCTCCAGAAAGGTGTCTTAATTGAATTTACATTGGAAATTTCACAGAAGAAAAAAACCTAAAATATGAACATAGAGTAGTTTGAATTTTGTTTTATCTTTGTCATCTCCCTTCTTCCTCTTTCCACGTGTTTTCATATGACTATTCTTTCTCCCAAATTCCCTTTAGCCTATTAAGTTTGTAAACATTTACTCAAAGGAGTGATGCAGATTTACTGGGAGGAAGGGAAGTGCCAGGGTTGTTTGCAAGGTTGTTTTTGAACCAACCAGCCTCATGTTTCTGTAATGAAAAAAACCCCAACCAAACACAAATAAAATCCAAAATGGAGTGGCTTTAATTATGTTGCACAAAGTAATTTGGCAGGGAAATAATTTTGAGGAAAAATCTACTCCCAGAGTGCCAGTGAGCCAAAAACCCAGGTAATGAAGAAAGAAGATTAAAAATGAACATTGTTGGGAATATTCTCCAGCTCCTGCATGACAAAAACCAAAGTGATGAAATATAGATATACAAGCAGGTGAAGGCAGTTCATAGCATCTTTAGGTATACATCAGGCACTCTTTCTGTCATAAATTTTACAGCACCTTTTGCCACTCTGGATATTTAACTTGCAGATGAATGACTTTTGCTTGCATCAAATGCATCATATGTGGATAATATTTATGCAAATCACAAGCTGGTTTATTTTATGGTTAAATATTTGAAATAATGTCTTTGTGTGGGTTTGATTTTCTGCTTTTGACTTGACACCATTCTTCTGGGGGAGAGGGTATTGGATGCATTTTGATAAACAATGCTGAAATGACAGATTTAGGCTTTAAATGAAATTGTGTTCCATAAACTGTGAAACAAAGAGCCATAACTTACCCTTAGCTACATACATTTCAGGGAAAATTATCTTTCATGCTTTGATCTACACTGTATCATTTTACTGAGTGGCCTCATGTGCTGTATCAATCAAATCCACTGAAGATGGGTGAGAATCTCATTTAAAATCAGAGAATACAAATCATAGATTCATCTGCCTGGTGGAAAGGAAAATGTTCCATGAATCCCAGCTTCTCCAATTACAACTGAATTATTTTTGTAAAACTCCAGAGAAGAAAATCCTGCAGTCTTGGTTCTCATGTATTTATCTGTTTGCTTTGACTGCTTATGAGACCCCTGGTTCCAAGAGCCCTCAGCTCTTGTCCTGAGCACCTCCCAGCCCTGCTTGTCCTTCCCCTGAGCACCTGAGCCTGGGAAAAGCAGGAGGGCAATGCTTCAGTTCTCAGCAGGGTGGGTGTCTCAAACAGCCTTTGCCCCAGGATGGTTGTCCTGCCAGGCAGCCACACTGCCCTCCCCGTGTGCCCAAGGTCCTGGAGAGTTCACACCTGGGATCTGTGCCAGATCCATGAATTATCATCACTCACACCCTGATCAGGGGCTGGGTAACACTGGGGAGGGGAGAAGGCAGATGAAGGAGGGGTGTTGCTCCTTTCCAAATCCACTGGTGTACTGGTCAATACTTCTAGCTGCTGCCATGGAGTTCACCCTAAACTCTGCAGCTGTGCTGAAGATCTGCCTTCAAGGACTGGGCAGTGGATTCCCCAAATAAATAATTTCAGGCTGCCAGTTCCCAAATTGCAATGCATCTGCTACAGTCTATGCAGAGGGGAAGGAAACAGGAACAAAATTCGGTCCTTAGAAGAGTTTTTGAGCTGGAGTAGGAGTTGTGTTTCAGATGGGGAATCTTCATGCAGGGCAATGCTTCTCTCTAAATACAGGTCTCTTTTCCAGTAATCACTTATTGTCTCTTGCTTGCTATTTGTAGCTCTGTCAGGGTGTTGCCAGGGTAGTAAGGCTTCTGATGTGATAAATTTCATGCTGGAACTTCAGTCCCAGGATAAATGAGATCATAGACTTGAGAGGAAAACACTATTTTTAAAAGCCAGAGGTGGTGCTAATAAGAAGTTGGAGGGGAGTTAATTCCTGCAGGCAAACTCTGGGAAGCAGGAGCCCTGCAGAGCTTGTGTCCACCAACCTTTTCCCCTTCTATTTCTTCATCTGAAGAACAGATTTTAAATGGTAGTTGAGAAAAGAGAACTTTGGAACAGCTGTGCTAGTTGCATTAGAAAGAAGAAATAAAACTCTACCTCATTCCTCTTCCCCCAGGCTCTGGTTTTCCAGTTCAACTTCCAGCAGGACTCCAGGGTGCTGGGCAAGAAACTGTGATTGTGCTCTGACAAGTGCTTATATGTGATTGTAAACTGATAATGAGAACACAGATCATGTCTGCTTTCTAACAGGGTTTAGATGTCCATGTTCCTGCCACCTACTTTTGCCAACAAGACAACTGGCAAAGGTTATTTAGCTCACTAAGCCTCTGTGTACAGCTGCTCTGCCTACAATGACCTGCTGAGGTGATCTCACTGGAGGTTTTACAGGTGTGTAGGTCTAGATTCTGAAACATTTAATCTGTGTCTCATGGAGTCCCTTCCAGCATTCTCCACCCTCCACTTCACCTTGTCTCCAATTTCCTGGCCATTCCTGATGTTGCAAGAGGGAAGGTTTAGAAAAAGAAGCAGAGGAATGTGATTATGAGGCTGTGTGTACTTTTCACCCTTCTGTGTTCTCATTTTAAATTTTTTATCAAATTTACTGCATTTTGTGTAGAAGGTGATGCATGACTGTGAAATGCCAAGTTGGTCACACAGTGCTGGAGCCTGGAATTTTGTAGGCAAGAGACTGGGCTGCTCTACTTTTTCTGCTTCCTTCAAGTACCATTGCTCTCTTGCACAAGCTGACAGGGACAGGAATGGTGTCACTCTCTAAGGTGTCTTTCCCTAATCTGTTTTTAGTGACCCTTCAGTCCCTCATTTCCTTGCTCTAGATGCCTGCAGGAGATGAAATGGGACACTCTGGTCCAGGCTGCTTTGATTCTGCCTGCACAGCAGGTTACAGACAGTCTGAAATGCACAGACACTCATTTTTCATCCTTGAGCTTCCCCTTAGGAAGTGCACATTTTTATTTCTCTCAGATTTGTAGTAGCTTTTCCTGCCTTGATGTCTCACTGGGCTGCTGTCCTGTCTCCTGTGCAGCTTGGGAGCAGGTGAGGCAAAGACAAGCCAACAAAATGATCTTGTGAGTTCCCTTCCCATGCTGCCCATTCTCTGCCCACTGCCTGCTGTTAACCTGAGGTAATACTATTTCTGATTAATATCTCTGCAAGTGAACCAGCCTCTAGAACTGCTGTGAAGCATCTGTTTTGAAGTGTAGTTTTTGTTGCTTAGGATACTCTCACTGCTTGGTTTCACTCTGTTCTTTCACCCTCCCTGGCAAGGGGATTGTCTGTAGTTTCAGGAGGTCTGGGTGACAAGGGCCCTGCGGGATAAACTGGGCACTGGAGGAGTCCCACCGACCTTGCCCCCAGACTGTGAAGAAGCTGATTTAAGGAAAACATACAAGGCTGCCCTTTGACATTTTTAATTTGTTTATTTATTTTAGGAGAAGGTTTGGAGAGGTTTTCACGTTCTCCCTCTATCTCCTGTCCTTGATTTTGGACTTTCAGGGGGAAGGTTGTTCTACCCCTTCTGCTCTATCACGTTTCAAAATGTCATTTTCTTCTTCAGGGTGCAAGAGCAGTAAGGGAGGGCTGTGTGTTGCTGATTAGCAGTGGCTCTGATATTGGCATTCAGCATGTGTGTTAGCAATCTGAAACCACCAGGAACGTGTCCTTTTCCCCCTGTGCCAGTGTGGGAACAGCAGCAGGGACACTGCCAGCTTTCAGTCTTTTTATCCTGTGAGCTCCTGAGGCAGGTGAGAGCTCCTTGCTGAGGACTGTGCAATGCTCAGAACAAGGAGACCCTGAGCTCTGAGGCCTGGTGGTATTTTGTAATATTTGTAATAAATCCCACAATTTCCACTCTTTATGGGGAAGATCAATTGCTCATGTCCTCAGTTACCACAGAAAAGCTGTAGCAGCCAAGGTGGGGCATGTCCCTCTGGGAGCCTCCTGCATGTGCCTGCAGAACCTTTCCTCCTGGTTCTGGCTGCTTGTGCAGGTATCACAAAATGTGCACACACAATGCAGCTGCCTGCATTTTGCCATGAGAACATGGATTTTTCAGAACTGAGATAGAAATCCCATTTAAAATATACTAGGAGGGGAACATCTGTGAAAAAATCAGAAGAACAACTTAAACATCTGCCCCTCTAGATGGAAATTGCCCATTTTCTCACTTTATTTCAGATAAATCTGTGAGTGCTGCACTGTTTACATATGCAAATACAGATTTGAAATGGAAGGAATGACTGATTAATTTAACTCAAACTCTTAACATGTGCATTGTTTTTAATGTTAATTGAACATTTTGTTCACAGGGTTACTGATTTTTGCCACAGCTTAGCCTGTACCTTTAGGTAGCTTTGTATCTAATCTAAACCTGTATCCTGTTCTGCTTCTGATGTAAACAAGTTTTTTTTAATTCAAGTGAAGTTCTCTCTGTTTATTGTGATACTGAGAGAAGGGAGAAGAAAGGGAAGAAAAGAGGAGTTCTCAGTCTTGGCACCTGGTTGCTGAGCTTTTTTCTGTGGTTACTAATTTAAATACTCTGGCTGTTGAAATAATTCTTTGTAATCTGTGAAGATACCTTCTAGCTCTCACTTGTGCTTAGCTGGGAAAACCTGGACAGCTCTCCCATCACCTGGTGAATTCCAGCCTTGGCTGAATACACAAAGCCATAGTAATTCTGCAGGTTTAAAAACCATTATCCTCAAGTTTTAAGGGGAATCAATGCTAAAGCTTCCAACCTTAGACCTTTTCCATTGGTTATAAGTGAACTTGTAACTGGTGCTGGATAATTTTATTTGTCTCTTCAGCTGGGTAATGACTATTTTGCACAAACAAAAAAAGGGCTCAAATTTTCATTTAACCTTTCTTTTTTTCATTTTTTAGCAGTCTATAACTAAAATCCTTTCCTGCATATTCCAAGGTGGTGTGAAAGTGGGTCACCACAGAGCAAATGTGTGATTAACTGATGGAAATATTGTGTTGCTGTAGTTCTCTATGTTTTTAGCAGCAATACGTTTACAGGGTTTGGTTGTTTGCTCGGTCTGGGAGGAGACAGAGATTGCTGTGAGCAGATGACAGGGTTTCACACTTGGTTTTGTATGTGAAGTACAACGTATTGTTAAAATTATCTCTTTAACCTTTGTCTGTCTCTGCTTGTAACCATAAATTTCAATTATCTTACAAACACTGCTTTTTGTTCAGCTTGTTCTGCCAGATGTAGAGATCTGCAAAAATACTCTCACTTTCGGGACAGACAGCCAGAATTGTCTTTTTCTTGCAAACAAAACAATTCTTTCCACTTCCCAGTATCAGGCTTTCTTAATTAGAGAAGGGACATTGCTGAAGGTCGAAGCCTGTGACACTCAATTTCACTGGGGCTGGGTGTTACCCAAAGGATTCATCAGCTTCAGCTGTCACAAAAATGCTTTGGCAGTGCAGGCAGAGCTCTCACTTTGTCTGCATGAGAACAAAAGGTGTATCACATTTCCCTGAGACACTGTGTGATTACTGCCTGTGCTTTGAAATCCTCACTTGTAACTGATGAATTTTTGGGCTTTAAAGGTTGTGGGAATGTTTGTTGTTATTTTAAATCTGAGTGACTTTTAACTTACTGATTTGTCTGGTCTGTAGCAGGACCAGCCATTAGTGGTGATCAAAGATGCACATGCAGTTTGTGTGATGCTGTATTTGGAGTGTCCTTGTGGAAGTTAAACCTCTCCCACTGAACTTGAGTTTGAGGGAAAAGAGATGTTTGCACCATAATAGGATGTAGGAGCAGAGGGCAGAAGTATAAGGTGTGTGCAGACCTTGGAAATGGGAACCTGTGATATGTTGGAACTTCTCTGAAAGGGGGAGAAGCTTTGTGTTCTCTCCCAGTGTCCAGCTAACAGAGGGAGGGAGCTGCAGCAGGGTGTGCACAGGATGGATGAGAGCTCGAGCTGTGCTGATCCACACAGGCTGAACCAAAGGCAGCTCTGTCTCTAGCTGGCATAAATGTGTGTTGGTCCTTTTTTGTCTCATTAGGGTAAACCTGCTATGTTCTCAAGCACCTCCATAGCATCCCATTGATAATTTCAATATTACAGTTAGGAATGTTTGTTGTAATTGCATAATGTAATCTTATATATTTATTAGGTCTTTATTCTGTCTGGCTAAGTCTGTGCCATCCATCCACCCAGTAAAAAAGTACAAAAAGTGCACCACTTACTTAAAAATTTTTCAGGAATTGATATTGTTGTGGATTAACCCCAGATGACAAATACTGTGCAGCCACTCACTCCTCTTCTCCTTCCTGTCACCCCACTAGGGAGGAGAACTGGCTGTGGAAGAAGTAAAGCTCATGGGTGGAGATAAGAACAGTTTAATAATTGAAACAAAATAAACTATGAGAACAGTTTAATAATTCTGGAAGGAGTGCTGCAGTGGTGGTGTGTGCACCTGTGCCCCACCTGTGCAAGCTGACAGGATCAGAAGAGGGGGATCATTGGCCTGAGGTGTCAGACCAGGTTGTCTATTCCCAGGAAAACTTCTTTTATTGCCAATGTGAGAAGCAATCCAGTGCTGTTTGCTTGTAGGGTAACACAAACCAGTTTCTGCAGAAAGCAGAGTGCCCTTTATCCCCTGGGTGGGTCCACAAGCCCTCAGATGATGAACAGATGATCACCAGCTGGGCATCAGCCCTTGGTGGGAATGTTGAGCTTTGTCCCTGTGTCTGCTGGAGTCCAGCAGCTCTTCTATCCCATCTGCATGCCCTGACTTTCCAACTGCATTGTTCTAAGCAGCTGTTGGTGTAAAATACAGAGGTAACATTCAGCATCTTCGAGAACATCTATTGTTAACACAGCACAACTTTGGTTAAAAAAATAATTTGCCATAGGACTATATGTCCTTTTGAAAGTGAAGCTTGAATTAGGTGGAAAGCTCACTTCCTGTTAATTAATTGCCTGTGCTGAAGTCAGTAAATCCCTTCCATGTTTCTAGATTTCTTTTCCCCCCCTCCTCAACTCTGTAATTGAAAATTTTCCCAGATGTCCTTGCTTGGTAGGATTTTCTCTTGGAGAGAAGTTTTTATTGCAAGCTTCTCTTGCAAATATATTTTCCTATGATCTCTAAATCATTTGGCATATTTCTATCCTACTGTCAAAATGCAAAAGCTTAATATAGATCCATCAATCTTACTTGTCTACAGTCATATATATATCCATATATCTATATATCTGTGTATGCCAACTCATTCCTAGCAGCATAGCTTTCATCTTGAAATTTGCTCCTGTATTTCTGCATCTACCATTGCATTTCTTTTGAAAATGTGGCAACTATTTAACCTTCTTACTACACCTAAAAAAGCACTTAGAGCTTTTCAGGGTAAGGTGTGGACTTTATGAATAGCAAATGTATCTACATAGGGAATAAAGCAAACCTTTGAAAATGGTATTCTCTGGAGAAAAAGCAAAACTTTGCATCTTCCTTATGTGAATGTGGAACAAGTTCATAAGGACTCTGTCACTGGCAAAACTTGTAATTGAAGTTTTATAAGCACTGTCAGAGTACCTCTACTGCTGGCATTCTGGCTTTATTGAAGAGATGTAGGTATCAGCCTCATATCCACTCTCCCATTATATTTATGAAACTGTGGGCTAATACACAAAATTCCTATTTGTAGCTTTATGGGTTGTTTTTCAAGATGTCTTTTAATCCTGCCAGTAGGAAGTCATAAAAGGTGTACTTTCCCTTATGCCAGTGAGAATTCCTGCAGCTTTAGTTTTAATAAAATGTATAAACCAGAACAATATCAACAATATTGGTAGATTTAGTATCCCAGCACACATTTGAAGTAAACATGCTAGATATGAAAGGCATAAACTTCGTGTACATATATCCGTATTTTAAGTGTCCTTGGAAGATAACCTTTGAGGAAAAAGTTGTTTGTGCAGTGATTGAGAAGCAGCCTGACTTCATCACAATGTATCTTGATAAAATTACTTTTTGCACAACACAGTGAACAAAACCCTAATTTAATTTGTTTTATGATGCATAGAGATGAGCTGGAAGTATTTGTTTATTTCCTTTCCTGGTTCTTGACCACAGATGTATTTGGGGCAGTTAATCTTCTTTAGTTTTGCTGGACTTGTCCCTTGAACATGGGAAAGCTTTTTAATGTCATTTTTCTGTATTTTACTTCAGAGACGTGTGTGTATCTTCACTTTATGCAGCAGTTTTTTCTCCTATTTGGTTTTAATTTTTTGGTGGAAACTGGTGCTGCTGGAAAAAAAAAAAGTGAAATAGAATTATAATGTTGTGTCAGAAGCTTCCTCCTTATTTCACTGTTTGCACAGAAATAGAGAACATTTATGTATTGGTGTCCTAAATCGTCCATTTACATTTTCTTAGAAAGATGTGATATTTAGCATTTTTCAGGTTAAAAATATTCTCTTTTAAGTGTTGGTGGTTTCCCATATCTGATCATCATAAGGAAATAAAATGCCTTAAATCAGTTTCCCAATTCCCAAGTCACACTTTTTTTTTTCTTTTTGTCATATTTTTAAATGTAACAGGACAAATTTTCCCAAACCTAGAGCATTTCTGGGTGCAGATGCCTTCATGCTTCAGCCATTGCCTACATCATCATTAGTCAAACTTTAAAAAATGTTATCCCACAGCTACTCATTAATCTGGCACCAAGCTGGAGATGTTATAATTAAGGTGGTGGCAGGATTTCCATTACTGACTATTTTCTTCAGCAGAAGGAACAGTTAGTGCTTGCCAGCAAAAGGAAATAAATCCTGATCCAGGCTGCCTGGTGCAGCCATCAATTCCCAGTCCTGTCTCACTGACCTCCAGCCACGCTCATCCCTGGCAGGCTGGATGGATAATTAATCAGGGAAAGCTGATTAATTATCAGTGTGCCCTAACGAGTGTGGGTGATGTGGGGATGGGGCACACAGGGGCTGATCCATTGCTTACACCCTGCCCAGGCCCTCTTGGTGTCCGTGGCCTTCATCCCTCTTCTGGTGAGGTGAGGTGTAGGGGGGCTGAACCCTGTGTGCAGGACAAGTCATTTGTAAATTGGTGTTTTTCCAGTTGGTTACAATTCAGCCCTTCAATGAAATACACTTGTAGTATTAAAATGAAGTGAATTCTGTTCAAATTTTAAAGGAAATGCAGTTAACTCTTGTAAGACAAGCATGGCATCCACCATCAACATTGCAAGATACAGATTAGCTAAACAAATCACCTTGATTGGTATTATTTGCTTGTACTGAATTATGCAGACAAGGGAGTAGAGGGTAATGGTGAATGACTTTCTGTCCACTACATGAATCAATGAATCAAGATATGAAAATTTGGTGTTTGAAGCATCTTTCTCTTCTCAATTTTGTGTTTTCCCTTGCTGGGTGTCTGGTTCTTTGCCAATCCCATGGCTTGTAGAGCACACCTCATTCCTGCTCTAGGAGACAAACAGCAGGGAGAACAGGTTTGTATTTGGCAGGATGTGGATGTTTTTAGGAGGATCACACAGTGGTCACACCTGTGTGTCAACAGGATTCAGCCTCTGGGAGCCGTGAGCTTCCACAAGATCTGACCCACCCCTGTGGTGTGTTCACACACCATTGGAGAAGAGAGTTTGGGGTACAGATTGTGGCATTTATTCACATTCAAAGAAGGGCTTATCATGTAAAATTTGTATGGAAGTTGATAGGTTTCTTTTCTAATTTTGATTAATTTCTTCAGCCAGAACAAAGTGATGCATTTTATTATATTGCATGTCTTTGTCCAGCCCGTCCCTGCTCTGTATCAGTCCATGCAGTGTGACTGGAACAGCAGCTGTGGTGGCCTTTGTTTGAGTGACAACCTTACACTGGCACTGTCTGATGAACTTCTCACTCCCTAAGGCCTGATTTCCCTCCTGGCATTCTGGTTTCCTACTTTGGTACAACTATAGTGCAGTTCTCTAGAAGGCCATATCCCAGCTTTACCTGTGATAGTAATTCCCTTATCATGTATCTTTTTTCCTACCCTTTTCTTTTAGCCCTGGCATTTACAGTTATTTTCCCATTTTCTTCATTTATTTTTTTTTTTTCCATTTGACCACTTACCCCTTTTTTCTATTACTATCCAGTCTTCTGAATCTTCTTGATTATTAAGACTTCTATAGTCCCTTTGGTATTATATATATTATTCACATTTATAAATTTGCTTGTCAGTCTTGCTGTTACTGTCTCTGCCTTACTAGATGTTTACCTTTCAGTGTAATTTGCCTCCTTTATGCCGTTTTTAATGATTAAAGAAAAAATTTAAAAAGAAATTCTAAGTCTGCCTCTTTAATAAAGCAGACTTTAATTATTTTCTGATTTTTCTTAGAGTAATCTATGACAGGCATGGCAACACTTATTCACTGTATCCTACGGGAGGAGGATCTAAATTTCTGTAGTCCTCCTTCTGAAGATTGTTTTGATCAATGCAGAATAATTTTACCATCATATTGCAATGTTCTTGAACTTCAGGAATGGAAGTAAGAGAGGAAATAAAGCTCCGAACCTGAACCCTGAATTTGATTTGCATTGTAGCAAGGAGTGGAGGGGCTTGCTTTAATTATTTAAGAGGATCTCTTCTTGCACTGTTATTTTTTTCCCCAAGATTTTTGTTATTTTTCATGGCATTGGCAATCCCTGTTTTTCCCCCCAGTCTCGATTTTACGTTGCAGATCTGTTCCTTCCCGTGGCTTCTGCCCCTGCAAGTGTCATTTTAGAAGCCTGATTTCCAAGGTGTGGCTCATCAGCTGCAGGGATGAGCCCTCTGCTCCCCTGCAGCAGCTCCATGGATTCTGTGTGTTCTCAGTGCTGTTCTACGTTTCCACATCTCCAGGAGCTTTTTTCCACTTCATCTTCTCTTGGGGACTGTGGGGAGAAGATGGATCTGTACTGCTGTTCCACAGAACTTAGGGGAGAACTCTCTGCTTCAGGCTCCAGGAACCCTCCCTGAGCACAACGCCCTCCTGGTGAGAATATGGGTAATTCTGAGGTGCTTTGTAACCGTTCCCAAAGGCTGATGATGCTTTTCAGTCAAGTTGCTGTCCTGCAATCCAGTACAGAAGTTGTCAAGGCATTTTTAATGAGTCCTTTGCTGTACAGATGGTTTGGGAACATACCGCCAGCTGTACCAACTCCTGAAGACTGATGGGTGGTATTTACAGTCTCACAGTCTACACTTGTGTGTGGTAATTGGATTTTTCTTAATTAGGGAAAGTGGGTGGACAGTTTATCACTTAACGAGGTCCTTACCCATTAAAAGGATCAATAACATTCTTCCCAGAGCCTCCAGACCAAATATACACAGAACAGACACCTGAACTGGAATGGATGAGTAAGTAATTGTTTATCTGAGTAGTTTGCAGAAGGTGGATGTTGTTGGTTTCAGCTGGGTGCAAGCCAACAAATTCTTTTTTGCAGTCCTGCTGCCTTTTCTTTTAATGCTACTTGTTTTCTTGTGGAGAAATTAACTTCTGTCCATGGAGCAAACTCAAGACCCCAATCACTGAAATCTTATTAATAGCACTTTTTGTTATTTTAAAATTATGTGAGAGGGCATCATTGTAGCTTCTGACCTTTGCTGCTTGTAAAAAAATTCAGAGTGGGGCCTTAAAGTACTTTCTTCAATAAAAAGAGAATGCTCTAAACCTTCACCCTTGTTTGCGAGTTGCTAGAAGTAAAATCCTGTGTGAATTAGGGGTCTGAGATGTTTTTAAGGAATACTAGTCAATGAAAAGTTGTAGAATTTTACAGCTGCAGCTCAGCAGTGGAGCACACAGAAAAATGGAAGAGCAGGTAGGGGGGTGTTTGGACTTCAGTTGGTCAGAAAAAACTTAATGCTGGAGTTAAAACAGAGTCCAGAAGTGGTTAAAGGTATGATCTTAGGCAGGAAAATGAAAAAATACTTGTGGAGACTCATTAAAGGGACGGTGCACTGATCACAGAGGATTTCAATTACTTCAAGTTTGACTGGAATAATAATTGCTTAATGCTTGAGAAAAGATACATGTGTTAGTGTAAGGGTTTTTTCACTTGCTTATACAAATTATAAGGGAAAACAATCTCAGAGGATATTTTGGACATAATCCCAGGAACTGAAGCAGGACCTGTATAATAAATAAGATAGATGCTGGTGAGCTTTTATAAGGTTGAGTGATCATACTGCTATTGGATTTGAAATATTCATGAGGATACAATATGTACAAAGAGTAACGGCACACAAATATTAAGCTTTGAGAAGTCAGTATTCGAAGAAGTATATAATGAATTGGAGAAAATTGATGGGGATGCAACTATTGTCCCCAAAAAAGTGTTGTGAGAGAATGGAGGAAATACTTTAGGAACAGATAAGAAAGATGCAATCTATATTCTTTCCAATAAAATGTAAATGTCAAACATGTCATCAGTCATCTCAAGGCAACATTTTAGCAGTGAAATAGGAGACTGCAGAGAGATTAGAAAGAGGAATCAGCCTTGGTAAATTATATAAGGAAGAAAATAACGTAGGAGGAAAAATAATATATGGAGGATACAATGTGAGACTAGCAATACCACAGAAAATAGCAAGGCAATTATGCTTGGAAAATGAAACCTTTTTCTGCTTTAAAATAATATTGGGAATTAGAGAGATTAGAACTAAGTGAAGTTCAGTTCAAAAAAACCTATCTGTTCCTGCCACTTCATGGTTTCCTAATCCTTTTTTATTCCCACAGACACCAGTTCTTGCTCTTCAGAGTGATAGTTTGCACAGCATTGTTCACTTACATTTCTGGCCAGAATGATTCCTAATGAAGATCCTGTTTGACTTCTGCATTTAGTATTCCAGTGTGAATTACCAACCAATTCCTTGTATCCCCCTATTCCTTTTAAGAACACACTGCCTTTTGAATTTATTGGTATCATTCAGAATTTATCAGTGTTTTCAGGTTTCAGATTGGGCTGAACTACATACTTGAGGTTTAAATGGAAAGAATATTTTTCTCCCCACGGTAAGCAGGAATATTCAGACATTAGGTTTGAAAGTGTGGCCTTTTAAAGTGGATCTGGCCTGCTCAACTACCTCAGTGACCCTTATACCCCTCCCTTGTAGGAATCAGGGTCAGACTTGGTGGTTCCTCAGAGCTGGTGTCCTTGCTCTGATAGTCCTGGTAACCTTGCAGAGCTTCCCTCCATTTGTGTCTTCTCCTGGGTCTTCAATATTTTGACCACATTTTAGTCAACAGGTGCTTTGCTTTTTTTTCCCCTCCCCTCCCCTCTTTTCTCATTGAAGAAAAACCTTTGTGCCCTTACTGTTTACAGAGTTGGATTCCCCTGCTCAGATGACCTTAAAACATTGCCTGTTCTGTGGGTGATGCAGCGTGCTCACTTAGGTGCCTGACAACAGCATAAATGCCATGCTTGTGAACCCATCTGTCTGCAAGTGCTGAAAGGAACCCAGCATCCATCAGAGCTGCTCCTGGTGAGCCAACCCCAGGATAGCCACAATCATAAAAAATGTCTGGGTCCAAATGTTCAGCTGCTGTAATAAGCCTGAAGGCAGTGGAATTGCAACAATTTGTAGCACACAATGAGATCTGTCTCACCGTGTCACTTGTTTTTGAGGAAGGTGTCCCAGTTGTGCTGTGCTGTGAAACTCCTGTAGTGTTACTTTTGTTCATGATCTATGTCCTTTGCTAGGAGCACTGTGATGTGGGGATCTGGTGGTTCTTGTAATTCAGGAGACAAGACTGAATGAGATGGAAAGAGAATGCCTTTTTTTTTTTTCCCCTGAAAAGCTGTTTTCTATGTTCATTTCACATCTCTTAAGTATTTAACTGTGGGCTGAATGATGTGAAACAAGGTGAACATATTCAACTTCTCACTGGTGGGACTGCTTAAAATTTCTTACAGACATCCTCAAATATTTTCTGAACAGTCAGTCACCAAACTGTTCAGTTCAAGACTCTTCTGAAGTGTCCTCCTTTTGTGACGAGGCTCTCTCAATTCAGATCCAATTTTCACAGGAGAGCAGTTTCACTGCTGTTTCAATGGAAATGATACTTGTAGCCCTGTACTTATTCTTGAATTTTTGGTGCATACACTACAGTTTTAGCTTGAGTAATTCAAAGATATATACCAGTGTTTTTATGTTTTAAATGTCTGTCTTGTATAGATTTTGATCTCTGTGTTCTGGAAAAGTTTACTTGTTTTGTAGCACTGAAAATATTTTGAATGCATCACCAATAAATAAAAGTTGAAATCATTTATGGAGAGGAATAGAGACCAACATTTAGGGATAAACATCCCAAAGCTGCTTTCAAAAGACTATAGATAGGCAATAGTACACTAGGCTGTTCTCTTCTGTTAATATGTACACAAACATGATCATCAAATGAATCTTCTTTAATTGAAATTAAATCTCTCCATAATAAACAATGAGAATTGTTTTTCAAGCCATTTATACCTCTAGTAATGAAATCTAAGAATTTGCTGCCTGTAGGAGTGTTGGGAGGATAGGAACATTTGATTGTCTTTCTTGGGACCACATTATTTTAATTTTTCTGCCTAGACTATGGAGGCACAAAAAGCAATAACTCACTTGAACACAAAATTCTCAGGGTTGTTGTCATGGAAACAAAGTGGAAGCAGCTCCTCTTCCTTGCATAAATTCAACAGCCAGGCTAAGAAAGACTGAACACAGAACTTGTGCAGGCTCTCCCTGACCAGACAGCCAGGTGAGCCCAAACCTGCTGGGCCTCCCTTCTCAGCTTTCCCCAGGAGAGCTAAATAAATGGCCTTGGGCTGGTGTAGAGTGTGACAAGGACAAGATTAACTTGTTTGGACAGGGACATTACAAGACAGGTTGCTTTTCTTCTGTATTTTATGTTGGCTGGACTCAAAGTTCAAGTTCATTAACCCTGTTAGTCTTTGGCTCCCGAATCAGAGAGGCTTCAAGAGCTGTTCTGTTCACTGGCACAAATCTTGTTTATGCTCACAAAGCTGGGTAATTATATTTGAGGAAACGAACCAGGAGCTCAAGAGTATTGGTTTCTCTGCCCTAAAATGTGCCTCAGCAAATGATTTTATTTTTTCTGTAGAGAAAAGCCAGCAGCTTTCTAACCTTGGTGCACACTTTTGCACCTGAAATATGGTATCTTGGTGCTAAAAATTTATCATAATAAAGCTTTGTTCTCCCTTTAAGTACTTGTTTTATGGATTTGGCTCTGTCAAGGAGGAAGAGTTTGCTACCACATTTCAATCCTGCAGGACAACAGGGAGTAGATGGAAGAGAACTTGGAGGAAGATGGTAGGATAAGAAATTATTTTATTTCAGTGAAATCTTGGTAATTAATATCCCCCTGTTGGGCCTGACCCAAAGTGTATTCGGTACCAATGGAAAAAGCTCTTGCTGAAGTGTTAATGGCTTTAGGATGATGATTTCATATGTTACCATGAAACAGTTGGGTTCTTCAGGAGTGCAGTCAGTCTGCTCTAATATCACATATCCGAGAATCCTGAAATAAACCATGGAATATGTGACACTCCTTCAGACAGAGACTGCTTAATGCATGGATACAGGAAGTTTGAGGAGAACTGAGGTGGCTAAGATGAAATGATACCTGCTCTTGTGTTGCCTTAGTGTCCCTCATTATTCCTTTCACATGAAATGTGAGAAGGACAGGAGCTACCCTTACAAACTCTCCTGAAGGTTGAGCTGTGGTTTGTGCAAGTATTTTCACAATTCAGAAGCTTGGCAACAATTGTAAATGCTTTTTGCCTTCTTTTGCCAGCACGTGTTAATGCTGTGGTACAGCAGGGAGCCTGATCAAAGTTCATTGTCAGAGCAGAGCTAATTTAATTTGGTTAATCTCAGTCATGAGATGTGTTATCAGATTCATGTCCATTTTATGTGGGGTGCAAGGGGAAGCATATGATGGTCAATGAGCAAAAATTCTCTTTTTCTGTTGATGTCTAGGAAGATATTTATTGGCTTGTGTTGTGACCAAGTTGGTCCAGCTGCAGAGCTGGTATCCAATGTCCACAGAAGATTATATTTAAAATTTAAGAACAGCTAGAAGAGTGAATCCCTAATTCAATTAAGAAAAAACAGTCTCACAAAAATTTGAATTTGAATCTGCATTGAATTTACTTCAGTCCAACTCAGGTGAGCAAATATCTGAAGAATCCAAGTTTTAAGTGTGCTTGCTATTTGCTGTTTGTGTTTATGTGGCAGGTGGAGTCCATTGCTGCTTATCATATGCCTTTTCATTTTTTATTGTGTAGGTTTTAAAATACAATAGCACTTTTTTTTGGTTTTGTTTAGTTATTGCTTCTTGCTGTTAACCTTGTGTTTATTGATCTGTTCTTATCCTGCAGTTTCCCACTGGTTTTCAGGGAGGATATCTATAATGCAGGTATGTCTGTGTGCTTTAGGGATGGAAAAAAACCCCCACCGTTTAGCATACTGGGTAAAACCTGAGTTTCTTGATCTCCATACCTTCCACACCTCTGTGTTGCAAAGGTAAATCCAAATATTAGAGCTGAACGAAACAATCCCCTTCACTGCAGACATTTGAACAGCTGCACATGAAAGGATAAAAATGTTTTTGCCAAGTTAATCTCATATGATTTACTGCCTATGCCTAATTTGCTTGGAAGTGGCTGTGAATATTCTAATACCTTTTGGAAATTACTGACTGGGCTGACAGCAGCTGGGAAAAGCTGGGGGCTTTAGGAAGGCTGCCTGTGGAACACACACCTGCCTGCCTGCCTGCCTGGAGCAGTTGTAGGCAGAACCTTGGAACAATGAAAATTCACTGTTATTTGTTGCAGCAATAAAAATGAAGCTGTCTGCATTGCCAGGAACTTCTGGAAGAGTGAGCAAATATGGGCATGGCATTTGCAACCTGTTAAGTAAATTTATGGTTGGCATTTAGGGAGTTAGTGCTAGCAGGAAAGGTGAGGCAGAAATCCCCAGGCAGGTCTGTGCCAGCCCTGCAAGCTGAGGCCAGTGCTGTGGATTTCCCCATTTCCCTGTTTCAGTGGGGAGCTGCAGCCAAGGGTTGGGCTGGGCATTGCCCCCACGGGTGTCTGTGCACCTACACTGCCCTTACTGCTCTGGGGAGGCTCCTAAAACTGACTTGGGGATCCATGGAAATATGGAACATGGACATGCATAAATGTATTATTGTGTTCTACTTAAAATAATAATAAAGGAACTTTTCACACAAAATGATCTTTCTGTACAATTGTTGAGGCAATCTGCAGTTACAGCTGTTGGCCAGTTCAGCACACTGGCTGAATTAAATGCTGAGGGTTAATTAGTTGATATCTGTGTATGGTCACATGATGTCTGTAAACCCCTACTGCTTGAAGGGGGTTCCTGACTATGGTTTTCCTCTTTGGCAGAAAGGTAAAACAAAGTGTTGCAGAGAAATGAGCTCCCTCTGAAGTGGGAGGGTCCAGGAAGAGTTGCAAAACATAAAATACCTGGCTATATGTTGTGTTGAATTTGCAGGTAACTTGTGTCATGTCACTGGTCATTAAAAAAAGAGAAATTACCTGTACAACAAAGGCAGAAGGAGGTTTAGTTGACAAGGCTGTGTTTGGTTACAGTTTGGACTTGATCTCAGAGGTCTTTTCCAGCCTGGCTAATTCTGTGATTCTGTGAAATACATACGTATGTGGTTGTGTGTCCCTTGAACTGAGGCATTGATGCTCCAGAGATATTTGAATCCAGGATTTGGAATGCTGGAGCCTGGAGTGTAGCCCTTTCCAGTCATCTTGCTGGCTTCAGATCTGGGTCTTTAGATCTGAGCTAGCAAAATGCAAATGTTACAAATAACTTTCAAGGAAAAGATTTTTTTTTTTCTTTAGATAGCTGTGGAATACTGCTTAATGACATTTAAAAATTCATTTTCCTTATGTATTTATGGTATGTTATAAATGAGTCTTACTCTTCACAGTAATCACTGAATGCTGTTAACAGTACAGGCTTGTTTGACAGTGCTAAAAATTTATGGCAGTAATTCTAAATAAAGGCAGTTTATGCATTGCCAGAAGAAAGGAAATATTTTTCCTATTTCATTTTAGTTTTTATAATTCTAACTGCTAGCATACTCTACAGAAAAGCTCATAGAACTTTGCAAATACATTTCCTAAATGCCTTATTTTAGCTATTTGTTTCTGCAGTCATTATTCTTTACAAGTTTTATGTTATTTTAAAAATACAGCAATTCTTGCAAACGCAACTCATTAGTTTTTTGAGAGCTAATTTGAATTGAGGGTTTCACTTGGGGGGACTTTGAAATAAGTGAAAAGTGATAGATTTTGCTAAATGCAGCTGGTGCTAGTACATACCAGAGGAAAAACTTAAATTACACAATGCACCATATTAAGATTTAAATATTTGTCCAGGTCTGACACTGAGGTGCCACTGTGGGGTAGGTACTTCATGTGCAGCTGCAATAAAAAAAAATACAAATTTTCCATGCACAAGAAATGTGACAAGTGATGATCCAGCTGGGAAGATGTCAGTGCACAGTGAGCTGCAGTTGTCTGTCTCTGAATTTGTTGCAGAACTGGGGCAGGTTTGGGGAGGAAGGAAGAGTTACACAGAGAGGCATTTAAAAAGATGATTCCTTGATGGTAATTGAAAAGATAATTGATAATCGATTTGGGATGTTTTTAAAATTACAACTTTTTTTTCTCCTTTTTACCTTCTAATATTGTTGAATGCTTTTTATCAGGTGTTCAGGGAATTCGGGCATGGCAAGAGAAATTAATTCTCACCCACTGCACAGTACTCATTGCCATGAGGGTTAACAGGGATCCAAAAATGATAGGGTAGAACTGGGAATCTACAAAAGTAACAGGACTATTTAATCTACAAGAATTTGGAAGAAGTAAAAAAAAAACCCTTGTGCTTCAGAGTTGAAGCTCACTTTGACCTAATGAGAACTGGGAACTGACCTCTTGTACATGTGATTATCTGTTTCTAAATCCCCCCTGAAGCATCAGGTAAGAGTTCAGCCACAGGAACACCCTGTCTGACATGCTGAGGTACAGAGATTCTCTCAGGAATCACTTGTGTGACCTTCTGTAAAGGGCCCTGGTGAAAGGGGAAGTAATTTTCAGTAGGAGTGATGGTGTAGATCCCTGGGTATCTGAGCTCTTGGCTCTTTGCTGTGCCAAGATTTTGCATTAATATGGGAAAGTCACCTGGACTTATTTCTAGTAGGGACTGTTGGACTCTAAGGCTTGAATCAAACCCTGCAAGTTTTAACTATTATACCAGAGTTACCTGGTATGCTAATGCAGGGGTTTGCCTATATTGATTACATGACTAACAGAGAGCAATTAAGCTCCTGAATTAGCCACCTCAGTTAATTGCCAAAGGTAATTTGAAAGACAGATCGGGGCCTAATGTAATAGAAAAGGAGAAAGACTGCAGATTGAGCTAAATCAAGTTAGCTGGGATCAATGTGTCCTCTGCCTTGTGGGGACAGGGACAAACCAGGAACATGAGCTGGCTTATTTTTGTGCCTGGCTCTCCCAGGAAGAGTATCTGGTAAAGTCGATGCTTTTGTTTTTCAGGAGGAAGATAACAGAGAGGAATGCAGACCTGATAAAATTTTCCCTAAGAGACATTAAAACTATGAAAATGATTCCCATGCATTCTCTGAGTCAACAGAGACAGGTATGCATTTCTCAGGTAGCTTTAGTGAGAGTTCTTCCTTTAACAGATCTTGCTTTGGCACTTGAGGTTATTTACTGCAGATTATTCTCAGTCTTATAAAAGAGGGGCTGCTCTTTAAGATGTCCTCTGTTAGCAGTAAAGTCTGCTGTGCATGGGAGCATGCTCACACCAAAACCTCAGCTGCTCCAAAATCATCTCTAGAGGGCTGATCTGCATCACTTTCTGATGTTATCTGTGATTGTGGGGTGTAGGGGCTTGCTGAAGGAACTTTGGAAGAAGCTGTTGTAAAGCTGGAATATGACTTTATTGATGCTGTAACATATTTTTATGTAATAACATATTGATAACAGATTTCACTGCAAGTTAGTCAGAAAGGCCTTCATTCCTCAGGGGCACATTGTGGAGCCAGAGTGATACACTTTTAAAAATAAGGTGACTGCAGTGTGTCATGACTCCTGCACTCTAGAGCACAATAATATTTGGAAATTTAGTTTGGTTTTTTTTTTAGCCTATACTTGGGATCCTAAAGGGCAAAGGTTGCTGGAAGAGGCCAAATTATACCCAGCAAAGATGCCTTTCAGACCTTGTTCCCCTTTCCAAAAGTAATTGCTGCTGCCAAAGGGAAACACTGGGATGTATTTATATCACTAGGGATTGTGTGCTTATTCTATTCTGTTTTTTTCACAATGTTCCATGTGTGCATAATTGATGTTTTAGCACTTTGCACTGCTTGCATGTATTTACCTCTTTGTTAATAAGACAAATACTCTTAGACTCATAAAAAACAGCTGACATGAGCTAAATTGGGATGTCCAGACTAAAGACCTGAAGTAAATAAACACACTTTAATATGGGCAAGTAGTGCAAACTGTAATTACCTGGGGCTGTGTGCCATGGAACTGGAACAAAAGTCAAACAAGCTAATTTCATTATTTTAATGGAAGTTTGCATCCCATTCATTAGACTGACATATGACTTGTCATTAGTAACAGTTCGTTTCAAAAGCTATGGTGGGTAAAGGTTGATTAAAAATTAATGAGGCCCAGACCCATTGCATTACCATAGTGTCAAGTTGTTTAAGTCTGTGGAGCTAAAATAAGAGCAGGCTTTAAATACTCTCTTGAGTTTTTCTGTTTCACATGATTTATATATTTATGCTCTCAGCCATGGAGGAGCAAGGACTTGCTCATACTTCTCCTTGCTGTAGATATCATCAATAAATTATCCAGTTAAATAAGTTGCTAGCAAAACCAATTGCTGTGTCATACTGATGCATTTTTAGAAAATACATTTTGTTGATAATCTAGTAAATGTAGGGCTTCATTAGCTGGAGCTCTAGTTGCCCTCAATTCCCTGGGAAGTCAGTGGCATTTGATTGGCACCTAGGAAGCCAATTGACCGTGACGGAGTTGCTGTCCCCTTGCCAGCATCAGTGCTCACGTTCAGTTTTAGGAGCAGGGCTCTGCTATGAGCAGGCCAATCTCTTCAAGAGTGGGTAATTTCCCTGGAATACTGAAGGCAAATGTAGTCAGTGGAGGTCAAGCTGGTTTCTGTCACTGTGCTTCTCTCCCAGGCTGTCAGCAGCCCTGCTGTGTCACCACAGGGACGTCAGCAGGACCTCAGGCTCAGGCTTTGCTTCAGCCCAGCAGCCTCCTTGGGGCCTTGTGAGCTGGGGTTCAGCATACACCCAAAGCCCAAAGGTACAAAGCATTTTATTAACAAATATTGACTGATTCAAACAGCAACCTGTGTTTCTCAGGGATTTTGCAGCCCTCCCCGAAATATCTTTGTTGCTTACTGTTATCTCTTCAATATGCTTAACTTCAGTTTAAATGCTCTGTGAAACAGCTGAACTTAAACCAGGAGATTGTCAGAGAGATCTGTAGTGACCATATGGTGTTATAAAATTACAAAAACGTGAGAGAGGGTTGAGCCAGTTCCAATTGCCAAACTTGCTACTTGCTTCTAATAAACACTGAACTATCTGGCATCTGCTATCCCTCAGGTAATACCATCAAGAGTGGAAGTAAATGTTTCCTTTTAATTGCATTGTTTATGTCTAGAGGGTCTAGGGAGATCATGTGATGTTTATCTAGCTTTTCCATGCATACTGAATCAGCCATTTCAGGGAGAACTTTGTTATTCTTGCCAATTTCCTCTTCAATTAGATTGAAGTTTCACTTGTCATTTTTTGGAGTTGTATTCTGTATGACTTCAGAAGTGAAAGTCCCAGCAGTTACTTTCAGTATGTTTTTTGATAGGATTGTTTCTTTCATTTCCACTCTTATTTAGTATTTTGGCAAGAAAAAAACTAGGTCAGTGCTTTCAAGGAAATCTGTGGATGGAAAGTGCAAAATGATACAGATGTAGGGCTCTTTGGGTCAGAGAGGGGTTTGGGAATTGAGTTCTGTTACTTGAACTAAAAGAATTTAGTAGAGCTAATCGAGGAAATTTCTGTGAAAAACCTCTACTGAATGCCTCTGCCCCCCCTGCAAAAAGTAGGGATCTATTACATGGAGAAATTCTTTGTGCAATGACTAGAATTTTGAGTAGTTACACTGAAATGTCTCATGCTTTCTCTAAGAGATAATTAGAATAAATTGTGCAGGTACCTTCTTGGAATTGTCTTCCTGTGAGAAGAGGATAATCCTGTCAACAGGACACCTCCCAGCAATGGTCCCTGTGCTGGTTTTGGCAGGGACAGAGTTGGGTTTCTTCACAGGAGCTGATAAGGGCCTGTGTTTTGGATTTGTGCTGGAAACGGTGGTGATAGTTTGGAGATGTTTTGTTTATTTCTGGTCAGCACAGAGTCGAGGCCTTTTCTGCTCCTCACCCCACAGTGAGGAGCCTGGGGATGCACAAGGAGTAGGGAGGGGACACAGCTGGGACAGTTGAGCTCAAGTGACCCTAGGGATGTTCCAGGCCTCACAATGCTCAGTGTATAAAGCTGGGGGAAGGAGGAGGACAGGCAACACACACTCTCTGGAGTGGTGGCATTTCTTTTTCCAGGACACCATTTGGAGCGATGGAGCCCTGCTCTCCTCAGCACCTGCCTGCCCCTGGCCAGTGGTGAATGAATTCCTCCTTCTGCTTTGCTTGTGTGTGCAGCTCTTGCTTTATCTGTTAAACTGTCTTTCTCTCAACCCATGAGTTTCCTCACTTTCGTTCTTCAACTCTCACCCCATCCCATGTGGGGAGAGTGAGCGAGCAGCTGTGAGGTGCTTAGTTTGCTGGCTGAGGTTAAACCACAATAGTTCTGGAGAGAAATGAGCTGTTCCCTTTGACAAGGCTAGGAAACATCAGGGATATGCTCCTGAGTGAATTGGGAACTGACCCAGGAGCACAAGGAATTATGTGGCATAAAGGAGGATTTGCTGTGTCGGTGGGAAAATCTTCTGCCTGGTGTGGGAAGGCTGGGGTTCGGTTCAGCTGAACTCAGCCACAGCTGGAACGTGCTCAGAAAAAGCAGCTCCACAGCAGTGGAGGCCTGTCAGCTTGACAAACACTGCTGTACAGCTCGTGTCACCCAGGAGCAGTAATTCCCATGCTGTAGTGCGTGTCTGATTGTCAGGGCCTTGAAATAAATTCCCCTCCTGGCTGAGGCGCTCTGTGGCGCCGGTGTGAGCGGTCACAGCCTCTTCTTGGGGCTCTTCTGAGGGCTGGGCATGTCTTCGATGATGCAAATTGTCAAATTCCATTCATATCTCCTTATGTATTTGAAATTTCCTGCTCCTCCACTGTGTGTGAGGTGTTGAGAGGCAGTGTAACACAGCAAACTTACAGGCACTGGTTCCTCCAGCATCAGCTGAGCTGGCTCAGTGCACAGAGCCTCCAGACCTCCAGATGCACCTGCCTGGGACAGAGAGAATGTCTCATCAGGAGTCCCTTCTGTCCTCTCCCCCCTTTCCAGAGCATCATTTGCTGCCAGGGGAGTCTGGTGTGAGCTGGGGGCTCTGCCTTGGCAGCTGCTGGGCAGGACTCAGGGCATGGGGAGTGGGGCAGGAGGGTCTCACTGGCACCCAAATGCCATGAGCTCCTGGAATTCCCTTGAAACCAGGGCTGAAGCCAGAACAGGGCAGGGTTAGTGGGAAAGTGCCATTTTAAATTAAAAAGGCTACCTGGGAAGGTATGCAGTGTGCCCATAGGCTCCTTGGGCATGTGGGACTTGTCATCTCAAAGGCCAATTTCCAGCTGTTTGAGTCTGATCTTTGTTGGTGCTGACAGCACCTGGCGGATGTGTTCATCTTTTCATGTGCAAGTAATTAAGCTTCTGCCTCTATCACCACCTCTTTTTGTGCCAAAGGAACACAGGGTCTTACAAAAAGCAATGTCAGACTTAATATTTGAACTAGAGAAGAGAGATAATAAAGATCACATGTTGTTGGGGGGTCATCTGTTTGTGATGCTGAATCATAAATAATTCATTGTGTGAGTACCAGTGATACAGAAAAAAGATTAATAATTTCCTTGAGCCTGTAAATGTCCAAATGTTACACTCAAAAATTAAATACAAGCAGTTATATCAAACATATCCTGTAGCACATCTTGTTTAATCTGAATATGTAGAGCTGGCAGTTTTTTCCAGGCTTGGAAATGAAAAGGGTTTTATAAATGTTACATCTATAGGTACTGTGGGTCATGGAGCTGATAAGTTGTTTATTATGATCTTGTCTCATTTGTGTTGTGGCAAATGAATTGTACAATTCATATTCTTGGGTAAGGAGTTTCTGTAATGCTGGAAGGTGAAGGTGGGTGGGGAGTCTGTGAAGTTACTCCTGAATAGCTCCATGTGTGGAGCTATTTAACAGCAGATGACTTGGCAGCCTGTGTTATATTGTGCTGATTAATTTCTGTGGCTGTAGAGGTGCCCATTTTGGCTCCTCAGAGAAGAGGTGTGGTCTTGGATCAGCCTCCTGAGGGAGCTGCACTGCTGGGTTAAGCCTATGGATTCCCCCATCCTGGCCTGGCAGCCAGAGTGCAAGACTGGAAAATGTAACTCTACTTCTGCTATACTGTCCCTTTAATTTTTGAAAGTTAAACTTGGGAATTTTTTTTTTGTTTTTTGAGAGCTGGTGTATTTGGAGTTGTAGATACCCCTTAAAATAAAAGATTTGCTAAAAGGACAGAGATTTGTCAAAGAAAGAGTAAAGTTTAAATAAAATTCAACTTTTTGTTTAGGACTGATTTAAAAAAAAGACATGAAGAACTTGTGACATTTCTACTGAATTCACTAAGCCTGGATTTCACTCAGGTTTTCTCCCAGTTTGATTTAACTGCAGGTGACTGGAACAGATGGGAGAGCCTTGATGTAGGTGTGTAGCCAGTGGTATTGTGTAGTGATTCCTCCCTTTGCAATTAAGTTTGAGATGGACTTGGGCAGTGCATTCATGGTGCCTTTCGTGGTGGCTGATTAGTGTGATGTTGCTCAGGTTGGGTCTCTTCTCTGAAATCAGAGGGAGGCTGTTGTGTTCTCCCCTGCTTCTACAGACAGTACTCAGGAGAGGAGCTAACAAGAATTTGAAATAATCTGATTTTTCTAATTAGTGTAAAATTGAATAATTTAAGGAATAAAATAAGAGCAAAACAACAACAAATGGAATAATTTCTGGTTGCTTTGTTGTGGTAAAATGGAGCATTTGAGAACCTTAAGCTTATTCTAACAGTCCCTCCCCAAATGGTGGGAGGGGTATTTATTCATCTAGAACAGACAATGTATATCTTTTAAATACCTGTCTCAGATTTTATAACTAATAGTTAGACCCAATCATGTACAGGAGATGTAGTGTTTGTTTGTTTAATTAGGAAGCTGAGCCGAGCTAAATCCTGTGGCAGATGTTGCCATGTATAATGTAATAAATAAAAGTCTTTATGGGACCCAGCAGGCAGCAGAGCTCTCAGTTAGCAGATGGCAAAATATTAAACTGGCAGTGCAGTAGCTTAGCTGGCTGTGTCACTGGACCAGACCCAGGTTTAGCACAAGCATGAATCAACCTCACACAGGAGGTGTCACCCAGCCCCTGTTCCTGCCATGGATGTTCATACTATCTTTAATACAGTACATGATAGAAGATTTTTCATCCAGCAAGATGATGTTGCAGTAAGAGTCAGTCTGGGCTTAACGTGATCTCTGCTGTGCAAGACAACAAAAGATCTTTCACAAGAGAAGAACAGAGCAGATGTGCTGCTCAGGCCGAACTAAGTGGTGGTTCTGAGATGTCAGACCTGTTAGAGCTAACCCCTGTGGAGCCTGGCAGGTGAGAAAATGCCTTTTGCTTCAGAGAGGTTGCACTGGGCACCTGGCCTCAGCTGAGTGTCACAGCCCTCAGGTGGGTCTGTGTCAGAAAAGCTGTCCCTGTGCAGCTGGAGCCAGGCTGCCCGTGGCCTCCAGAGATCCCAGGTCCTGCAGGATGAAAGGGTTTCTGCCATTCATTGCTGTGCAGATAGGTCACCTCAGTTTCCTCCTGGCTTTCCTTTAGGTGTAAATGCACACACACCTAGAATGAGTCATGTTCAGAAATAACACAGTTAAGTACAGACACTTCGAGTGGCAGAGTGGACAGAACTTCAGTATTTTCCTAACCACTGGCATTAAACACTAAAAAGTCCTTGATTTCAGACAGTTGAGGTCTGGAAAAGTCACCCTAAAATCCATCTATTGAGTCCTGACACCTAAAAGCATCTTATTAATATTAAATGGGGTTACTCAACTCAGATTGTTCTCAGTCTGAATGTTTGATGAGGAAATCTTTCTAGTGGCCACTTTTAAGCCCATTTAGGTTTACACAGTTCAGGATAGATTCTGATCAGTACAGGGCTTGCAGTGATGGTTAACAGTAATCCTTTATCTCCTAAGGACTGTGGGAATTATGTTCTTTGTACGAATTTACAAAGCAACAGATGATGTGTCAAGACAGTAATTTAAACTATGAATCTGCCCTTGCTTAAAGATGAACTTCTGCAAAAGAAAAATGAATAAAGTGCTAGTGGCAGACAAGCAGAATCTGTGGATAAGTACATCAATTTTTGTTACTGACAGATCTCATGTTTGTAATAAAGCTGAAGTGCTGTGAGGTCAGTATCAGAATGAAACTACACTTGTTTTCACAAACATGCTCATGTGATGGTAATAGTAGCTATTAACAGGGTTGACACAGCTATCTGCCAAATAGAAAAATGAGTTCTCCTCATCTCAAAATGAGCAAAGTTGGGCGAATAATAAATCAAAAAATTAGTTAAGACATCATTTATCTTTCATGGCTTTGTGACATTGCAGCTTAGAGTCCTTCAGGACATAAGTTTATTTATTGCATTTTATTGTTACGAAAACCTGTCAAGGCTGGTACCAGGCTCTGGGAAGTTAGATGAGGAGAGCTAACTGTGTGGAGGTGGAGGCTGGCTGTGAGCTCAGCAGGGCCAGGAATCTGGAGCAGATCCTACCCTGAGACAGCAGAGTGTGGATGGAGAGGGAGGGAAGGGTGTACCCAAGGGTCCATTTGCACACTGATGCTTCTGCAAAGTCTTACCAGATATTTATGAGAAATGCTGTAGGACTGGGAATCCTTATGAGAGATGAAGGGGGTATAGATAACTTTTGGATGTGAGATTTCCCAATGTAATTTGTTAGCAAAATGAAAATAAAATAAAAAAAGAGACCATACTGTTAGGTTTTAATTCTTTTTAGCATTATTTAGAGCAGAAACCCAAAATTTTCATCAGGTTGGATTATTTTGTTCTTTTTCTGCTGAGCATTTCTTGCTATTTAGTTTTCCACAAGAATTTTAGCATCACTAGCAAGCAGCATATCACTTGTACTCCACCACTGACTTTCCATCTGCCCTGGGAGCTGAGCTGCTCACAGATTGCTGTGAGTGCAGTGCTCTGTAATGAGTTGAGTTTCTGGAATAACAAAACTGTTTTGTTTCTTTGAAATGCAGGTCAGGTGCCTGTGGCACTGGGCACAGAACCACTGAGGTGGTCAGCAAGCTCCCAGGGTCTCGTTTACACACTCTCACACACACGAGGGATGTGTCCTGCATATGCAGAACAAAAAAGGAAGGATGTGATTTTGCTTTTTATACATTTGGTACTTTCTTGGGGACCTGGAAAAGGAGGTATTTCAGCATGGATTTGCAAAGGGACTTCTCACTTGTGTGACTGAGAGCAGGAAGGTCAGCTGTAGGTCAGCATGGACTTTATTCCAGGCTGTTATTATTCAGTGCTGTTTTCACACCTCCATTCCCACACCAAGCTGATTTTTGCATGCAGCAGATCTTTGCATTCACAGAATATGCTCTTAATGCAAAATAAACTGGTCTGGTCTTTGGAGACCGAGAGCCTCAGCAGGGTGTGGGACAAGGAGTGATCAAAGGAGACCTGAGATGCTACAGGGAAGCAATGGGCAAAGAGAGGGGCAGCTGCATCATTCTTTAAAAAAGGTAAGGTTGTCTTTGAGCTCTTGTGCAGATGCACCTGAAAAATCCCAGTACAGATGGAGAGAGAAACCCTCCTCCTGTGAAGAGGAGATGTAGGTCAGGTGGAGGAGCCAGCTTGGGATGCCTCAGGCGCTGCTCCTGGGCAGATGGAGCTGGTAGGAAAAGGGGAGATCTGCTGGCTCAGTAGCTCAGTGGTCTGTGCTCTTGTGGCAGAAAAGAGAGATGTGGAGTGTAGCCAGGGAGGCTCCCTGTAGCAGCACATGTTTGGAAGAGGAGGTTGTTCCCATAAAGGTGGTTGTGGTTTTTTTTTTCAGCTGCCTACACAGTGAGGAGCACAGGGAAAATGGATTAAGTGTTTGATGAAGCATGGGATGCAGCTGTTACCCTCTTTATGCCTTTACTGTTCTCTCCTGTGTACTGCCAAATACATGGTGGGCATCTAAGAGAAATAAGTAGCAATTTAGTGGCTTAGGAGGGAAATCCTACATGTGTGTTCCTACATGCCCTTTGGGGTGCTGTGGCCTGATGGCCCTGCCACATACACACCCTTCCTGCCTTTGCAGTGCTGCTCAGATCTCCATTCCCCAGCACACACAGCTGTGCTGCTCTTGGGCTCTTTTGGAGCTCAATCCCTTCTGTGCATCTCCACACATGTATTGTCCTCATGATTATGAGACTTGGCTCTTTCAGAGCTGCTTATACTCCTGATGCTGTTTTTTTGCTTCTCCCCTGCTGCCCTCTGGTACCCTCTGCTTTCCCTCACCTCCTGTTTATTTACAGACATTTTGCTGTCAGGACTCCATGAGGAGTGAGCCATCAGCTTTGCTGGGCTTCTGCATCAGGTGTGCACAACAGTTTGGGCTTTGAAGGCTTTGCACTGGCTGCTGCTCTGAGATGAATATTGTGTGTCTGTGTCATGCACAGCAAATCACATAACACATCCATATTCTCTGTGCACTGGGCAGAATTTCTCACTTCATGTAACATTCTCAGCTTGCTGCAGCAGTTTCACAAAGTCAATCCTTATCTATTAGCACATAGGAAAAGCAGCAGAGAAATAGACATGTGGCACAGGACTAGTTACTTTGAGGAAGTTTTCTAAGTGTATTTGATGAATAATGAACCTACTCCTTTGGAGTCAAACCTCCTTTATGCTAAATAACAAAAAATAAATTAGGCTTTGGGTACTTGACATGTTCTGTGCAATAACTGACTTACTGATCTCTGAAGTGAGTTGATTACAGGTCTGACTTCCTAAGTTAAGCAGTTACTGTGCATAGATGTAGATGATCAGCTCAGCATAGCCACCCTCACCCTTGAGGGTAACTTGTGATTACTTTGGGAGCTTTACATCACTCATGAAGCTCATTTATTATGTGCCTTTTGAGAGGGGCCCCCTAAACTCAGCCAAACTAACCCCTGCCAGCCCTCTAAGTGCTCCAGCTCCTGCTGCTGGTGCTGACTCCTGTCCAGGAGGGAGAGGTGGTCTCCAGTGCAGCTCAAGCACTCCTGGTCTCTCTTTTTTTCCAGACACCTTTGGAGTCCTGCTTCCCTAGAGCAGTGGTGTTGCAGATGGACCCTGCTGTGTTTCTGAGGTGCTTGATGCTGCTGAGTGGCTCACTTGAGTCAGATTGATTTTGGGAAGAGCAGCTGGGAGCTGGAGCAGGTAAGGGGTGCTGCCTGAGTGGGCACAAGTGCTTTGGTGCCTGTGGCTCTTGCATGTTCCAGTGAGCTGGAGCACAGCCTGCACAGGAACTGCAGCCTGGTGGTGTTGTGCTCCAGCTCCTTGGCCTTTGGGAAGAGAGGCTGCTGTCACACTGGAGCAGAGGGACAGCAGCCCAATCTCTGTGCCAGGGTCACAGCTGACAGGTGACAACCTCCTGGTGCAGAGGCAGGTGGGGCAGAGCCAGGAGCTCCTTGGAGGAAGGCCAGGCTGTCCTACAGCCACAGCTCCCTGCTGGAGAGCAGGCTGTGGCACCCTGCTCAGCCTTGTCACATACTGCACTCTCTCCAAGCAGCTGGCTGAGCTGGCACCAGGGAAGGAGGGCTGCTTGTCCCACAGCCACCATGCAAATGGTTCCCAAGAAAGAGCAGCTTGGCAGCATTTCCCAGGGATTTGTGACTTTGGCAACTTGTCAATGGTAGGGAGTGAGAAAGAGGTGTGAATGAATTACTCTGTCTCCACAAGATTTTTCCCTCTAGGGGATCCAGGCACAATCTTCCTCCTCCTGAGCTTGCCTTGCTGATTTTGTAAATCTGCAGCATGCAGGAAAGGTCCTAAGTGTCACCTAAAAATATCTGCCCATCATGGAGGCTTATTCATGCTGGGCCCTTATGGAGCATCTCTGCCTAGGGATGATTTCTCCTCGATGTGCAGAGTTATGTGGCAGTTATATGCAGACATGGGACTGCCTCTAGTTCTGGTAAGGTGGATAGAAAATAATGTGAAGAAAGAGTAGGAAAAAGCATAATAAAAAGCAGGAGAACAGCACTGACCTGGGCAAATATACTTTCTCCAGCCAGGAGAAATGTTTGTTGAGCAAAACAAGCAAAATGAACCTATTGTCTGCTCTTTGCAGTGAGGTTTGCAGCCACAGAAAAGTGATTTCATCACTACCACTTCCAAAACAAAAGGCCCTCCTCAGTCCTGAAAACCTCTTGTTATTTTCCCAGTGGTATTTGAGGCTAAGATCTGTTTGCAAGTGTCTTGCTATAATTGTAAATTTTCTTCTTTTGTTTTTTTAAAAAAGTGATTCAGTCACATAGTTCCTGGGTTTGGGACATTGCAGAGACTGCCCTTTGGGAGGCAGGGATAAAGTGGTGGGAGATAGTTGTGACCCTTCCTTCCCTTATCTTTAACCTATTGGCTCAGGGCCAGCTATCTGTCCTGAGGCAGAGACCAGATAAACCCAGGCTCTTCCTTGTTCACTCTCTTCCCTGGAACCCTTTGAGAATAAAGCCTTGGACTGATCCTGGGGTGAGAGCCTCTTTTGGAATCTTTTACCCTGTTCCTTGAGATATTCCTCCAAAGCCCCTCAAGGAACTGAGCTGGCCAGAGAGAGCCCAGGAGGGCAGGCAGGGGAGAATTTCAGGGGATGACAAGAAGCCCAGCTGGGGGGGTGGCTGGGCTGTGTGGGTGTTTGGCACCCTTGGAGCTGCCCTGCACCTCTGTCACAGCGCTGGGCAGACGGGAAGGAGCTGAAGGCAAGTGCTTGCTGCCTCATAAACAACCTCATCTTCTATCAAGTAATTTATTTTATGTAAAGGAAGAATTCTAGTTTGCAAAGCTAATCTGTCTTGTCTAAACCCTCTCTCTTTTTTTTTTTTAATCTTTGGAGCCCAAGTAAGTGTCCAATTTATAGTATTTAGTAGATAGGATTTGGGATTCTTATCGACTTGACAATCTTGGTTTTGCACTTTCTGGTCACGTTTCTGAAAAAAACAATCAGCTCAAGAAATCGACGTATTTGACAGTGTATTTGCTTTTCTTTCCTTTTTTTTTTATTTTTGAATGTTTGAGACATATCTGCTTGGAAACTGTGTACTACAATTGTCAGAAGGTTATAACAAAAATTTTCCTCAGACTAAATGACTGTAAAACTCCTGGGTGAGGCAATTTTCTTATTGCTCTGGCTTCTGTATTGTCAGTCAAATTTCTCACAAGAACCAGGAGATGCCATATTTTTCAGGGGAGGTAGAAACCAATGGCAAAAAAAGAGATTTAATCAGAATTGATGGTTTCACTTCAAGACATGACGGCAAATTTTTACTTGTAATTATTTCTGATGCTTGTGTTTTGAGATTCTGAATCTAATGGGCAAGAGGTCCCACTTTAAGGCACTGAGTACTTTCTGGAGTCTGGAGGGCTCAGACCTTCAGCAGCTCAAGGTTACATCTTCCTCCTCAAATGTTCCCATCTTCATGAGTGTTTTGGTAGAAAAACATCAAAACATAAAGACAGGGATGAAGCTCATCTGTGTAGCCAGGAAAGTGCCACATGTGGGAACAACAGCAGGTTTTCTGCAGTGGCACTAGAAGGTGGCAGGTGAGATGTCTTTGGGCAGGAGCAGTGGCTGGTTTTGAGGCACTGAGGGTGTTGTTTGTGTTGTGGCTGTTGTGTGGAAGTGAGACAGGCAGCTGAAGTCCGTGGCACTTAAGGGCAGGGCAGCCTTCTGAAACAAACAGAAACGGTGCAAAGAGATGAATGTAACAGGTGATAGGAAAGGAAGAGATGGAGAAGGAGAAGCCAAAAGGAGGAATGAAAATTTTAGGTGCTGTCAGTCTCTGTGGGGAGACAAAAGGAGACGCTGCTGAAGGCAGTCTCCCCTCTGATATGTTTCACCTGTGTTAATTATCTTAGAGTAGAAACAGCCTTGCCCTCACAGCCTTGGGCATGATAAAGAGTGAGTTAACTGGTAAAGAGTCAGTTGGAGTCTGCTGGCTGTGCTATGAAGACCTAGGGACAGGAGGCTGTGAAAGGGCCAGAAAAGGTGAGATATTGTATATAGGACAGACAGGGTTAGGTGGCTGTGCTAGGGACAGGAAGGAGTGAGACACAACTGAAGAAGAAGAGAGGACGAGCGAGAGCTGTGTGGAGCTGCGTGGAGCTGCTCTTGGAAGCTACAGAGAAAAGGTATGGGAGACCTTTTGAATAGCAAGATGCCGATAGTTGAAGCCTTCTGATCATTCTGATGAAGCACCTTAAGTGCAGTGTCTGTGTCGACTGCCACATATCGACTGTGACAAGTCTCAACTGTTCTTATGCTGTCCAACGCAGGAAACTGCTAAATGCTTTATTTCCTGGTGCTTGGGGCAGACAGGGGGCACAAGAGTCTGGCAAAGAAACACTTCAGTTGTTGTTGCACAGTCTGTGACTCCCTCCTGCTGCTGATGGTATAGGGAAAGTCACCTAAGTCGAGGTACCCAGCTGGGTAATGTGTTTAGCCTCAAAAATCATTCCCATAGCTAAAGAACCATTCCAATCATAGCTAAAGATCCATCACACTATTAGCTGAGCTGGGTTATGAGAGCTCACCTTGTGATGTCTTTTTTTTTTTTTTGACACCATCTTCAAATAATATGATTGGCAACAAACCAGGCTGATTAAAAACAGCCAACAGGCTGAAGCTCTTTTCCCTTTTCAGCAAGTAAATGACCAAGGCTTTCTATACAGCTTAAAAATAACTCTGCAGATGAAATTCTGTAGTGCCTAATTCAGCCACATTCACCCAATCAGTTTATCTTATAGTACCTCTCTCTGTTTAAAGCTGGTCCTAATAAGCTGTCAAAACCCCATGTGCAGTGGTGGGTAATGTTAACCCATCAACTGAGGGAGGTGTGGGTGAGGGACCTGATGTCTATTAAGTGTTGGGGCTGTTTCTTCACATCAGTTTTTATTTTTCATACAAGAAAGCCAAATATAGAGCTATAGAGATAATCAGCAAGTATGAGACTAATATGTTTTTTGGCTTTTGAATGTGCATGCTCTGTTGATAAAGTGTTGGCTGCTTTTTGGGTTGGAGTGGAAAGCAGAGGGAGGTGAAGCCCACAGCAGGAGTCATTAATTAGAAGAGATGATAGTGTGAACATGCTGTAGTACACTCAGGTGAGTCTTTGGTGCACATTGATTTCTACATTATTAAAACAAACTCCTTGGTTACTTTCAGGATTAGTGTGACAATGTATTTTTATTAAAGCCAGGCACAGGGGACAGAGAGCATGTTCTGGGGTAGGCAATTAGTTCTCCTTTTCCTGATCTTGCTGGACCAGCTTGATTAACAGCAGATTTCCTCACACATTGCTCTGCTTTATCTGTCTTTGGCATAACTTCTTTTTGCATTTTTCATCATCACACGGGTAATGTGTGAAGGAGAAACTGGTCCTTCCATGACAGAGGAGATTAATTTCAGCAGCTGTTGTGGGATAAATGCAGGACACAAAGGGAACTTAATGTGATTTTAAACCTTGCTTTTGCTTATAAGTTAATTTGCAATGCTTATATCTTTACATTATTGTTTGGGAACTTCATTTACTTAACTGAGGAAAACATTTTTTTTCTGAAGGGGGTCAAAGCAAAGCTCTAGACTTTGGCTTCTGGGAAGGATCATGATTCTAGTCTGGAGACAAAGTCCAAAGTTTAGTTGTGATTCCCTACAACTTGTGAAAATATTGGAAAAATTTTAGCAGTTCCTGTACTGCTTCAGGGCCAGTATGGGGCTAAGTAGGGCTCGTGTTGGCTGCAGTTTCTTACCCAGGAGTTTCTTTACCCTGCTGAATAACTTGCAGTGTGTAGCAGACCCAGAGTCTGAAATATAAGAGGTTTGCAGTGAGCAGGAGGCCAGGAGGACTCCATGGAGCGAGCAGCTGTGACCAGTCACAGCTGGGGCTGTGGAAGGTGTTAGATGCTTGGGACTGTGCTGGGAGTTCCCACTCTGACAGTGTTAACAGGTTTTGCCATAATTCAGTTACACCTCGGAAACAGTTAAAGCAATTTAACAGCAAACTTGGCATAATTACTAGTTAATAGCCAGAGCCAGTGCTCCTAAAGTGTAAATTGTTTTGGTATTGATCTAAGCTTACACTGTCAGCATTTTGTAGAGACTGAACTTTAAGTGCTTAATTCAGCTGTGTGCAACCATTAATTTTGGTTTTTTTTATCTGCAAACAAAGGTGCAAGTGGTTATTCTATTTTTCTGCAATAATAAAATCAATTAAACTGTTTTTCCCAAAACATAGATGACCTTTGTAAGCAACACATTTGAAATGCCAACGTGTGAAAAGAAAATTATGACAGGATCTTGTGTTTATTAAGAGGAATGGAGGACTTGATAGCAGGTTAACACTGTAGCTGCTGACCAGGCCTGCTTTACACTGATTTCCAGGAGTGGAAGTTCTGTGGTCAGACCTGTGTTCCACCAGCCTTCCTGCAGCTAAGCTTATGTTCTTGTCTCTAAACCTCTTCCAGTGTAGTTTGATATTTAGTGCTGAAGTCATCACCTCTTGGTGAACCCCAGCAAAGCACAGAGAAGGGGAAGTCTGTGTCACCATCAGCTCAGAGGGGGGGTGAGCAGAGTCAGCACACACATGAATAATTGGAGACATCTTTGCAGGACCAGTGCTCTGTCTCCAGAAAAGAGGAATTGCACAGTTAGGAACATTTACATTTACTGATAGCAGTTGGTTGTTTAATCCTTATAAGCTTCTGCCCTGATGTTTCTGGTTTGTTCTTCACATGTGGCAGTTCAGGACTTGTTCCTTGAATTTAAAATCCAGCGTCTCAAGTATTTATGAAAGTTTACTTTTCCCATCTGCCTTGGAGTGTAGATGATTACAGAAACAAGTTCTTTATCCATGAGTGGACGATTTAATTCTGTTGCTCAACACCCACATGTGTCTCTGTGCTCTGTGCCCCAGGTGCTGTAGCTCCACACTGAACATGGTATTGGTGTTATGGTTCTTTCTGTGCAGCCAGGACTGGGAATGCAGAACTGTGGGTTCATAATCTTTTAATTGCTGTTGCATCAGAGTGCCTGAATGACAATGTACTGGCACTCCACATAATTTACAGCATTTATTCCTGATATCCAGAAGGGCTTTTAAAGTCTTTTAAGTCTATTCATGCTTTTAAAGTCTTTTCTTAGACCTCATGAAGAAGGAAGTGAAACTGATGAAGGACCAGTAAATATAACTAAATAGAAATACATATATAAATATCAAACACAACTTTGGCTGGATCTTTGGTATTAATCAAATGTTCTCAATAGCCACAGGTTTAGCTTTCTGAAGAGGGTAATTGTAGCATGTGTTGAGTTTTACAGATTTAGAGAATCAGACATCCTCCAGTGAGTTCAATAGAATAATTTTGAATATGTTCATATCCATGTAACAAAGGCATACAGTTTAGTGACTTTATTATTTTTTTCTTAAATTTACAGAGAAATGTTCACATTTCATTAATTGGAAGTATTAGAAAATACCCTAATTTTGAATAAGGAATTAAGAAAATATGCTTACTTGAGAAAACCAACTTTGAAAAACAAAATGGAACATTCAACACTGTAGTAAAATTATAGGGAAACAGAGATTACTGTAAAGTGGCAACAGTAATGGTGGTTATTCAGTTACACTTCATCTTGAAATGATGTACTACCTTGTCAGCAAAGAAAATTCTTAGTTCTCATCTGCTAAGGGCTCTAACAAGCAATAAAGGAGAAGGCTTTGGTTCATTTACCCCTAGAAGTCGACTCCAATTCAAAAGTTATTTGAGTTAATGATGTATGACCAGAAGGGTATAATATAGATTTAGCCAACATGAAGGTCTTGTACCTGATGTGTGGCAAAATATGCATCCCACCAGTCCTGATGCCTGCATGGTGCCATGTTCTGAGGTCTCCTGAAGTTTCTCAGGAAATGGGGTCCAGCATGGTAGAGTCATCTAGACAATCAGAACTTCAGCAAATACTCTTACAATCACTTTCCTCTCTTTTTCCTTTGGAATTTTGCTTTGGAGACACATTTCCATTCCATTCTTAACCATGACTGTGCTCACACCTTACATCCCCCTGTTCTCTAGGGTGTGCTCAGGGGTTCTGAGCCTCCTGCCATCACAGCTCTGGATGCACAGTTCTGTTTCAAGGGATGGTAACTGATAAGAATAGATTGTGTACTGCAGATCTAAATATGCAGCTTAGTCAATATGAAGCTGCCCATTGACCTTGTTGGACCCAAGTTGTGCAGTCTCACAATGGAGAGCATGGAAGTGATGTATTCCTAGCAGAGTGCCTGGAGGACCTGTTTGTTGGGTTTTTTTCAGGTTTTTTTAAGGGAAAAGGGGAAAAAAATCCTGTTGGTGGAGTGCCTTTCCTTGCTGCATTGTGCTCAATATTCAGGCAAAGGATAGACATGTGGTGCAACACCTGACTCCCCTGTTTGGAGTTAGATGTCATCTAAACCTGGATGGAAGGAATTCAAGAAACATATTGTGACCTGTTTTGCATGCTCACAAATCTTTGTGGTCTGGTTTGTTGCAGACATTGTTGGTGGGAAGATTTTGCAGCATGGTTCTATTCACTTGGATTTCCAGATGAGGTACCTTCAATGATTGATTATGATCTTGCAAAACATATTTCATTCTCAGACACATTTTGAAAAGCATTCTCTGTTCCTGGGGATGATATCTTGCACAATGTATGCGTTCACAGCTTTCTCTCTCCTCCCCCTGCATGGAGTTTCTAACAACCTAGAATTAAGGTGGGAGAGATGAGTAACACAGAATTGAAAATATCATCATGGCTCTTGCATATGCAACAACAGCTTTGGTAATGCTAGCTGATAAGTTTTCTTCAGATTTGCATGTAAAAGCACTCAACTTTGCCTTCCCACTTCCTAGTGTGGAATTAAATACATTTCTCTCCATGACAGTCAGATTCTACCTCTGTAAAAGTGATGAGAGGAAGCCTGTTATTGTATGATGGATGGTCATTTAAGCAGCTCTAATTCTTTCCAGGATTCATTTCTCTCTCTAAGGTGGTAATGGTGATAATCCCATTTACAGCAGTCATGCCTGTCTTGGTTTGACAAGACAGGTGTCTGCCAGGGAAACTGGGGTTTCCCTTAGAATAGAGAATGCAAACCCCCCACCCCTGCCAAATTATAAATTTTCAATTAAGGGCTCTCAGGCAAAGATTTGGGAATAGGAATAACAGTTCTTTACTAGGAATATCAATAATACAAATGTGGTAGGAAACAAAACTACCCCACCAAACCAGCAAACAAACAACAACAATTTGGGAAAGCCCTGACAGAATCAGGGCTGCCACCTGGCACCCTGTTAGTCAGGGTGTTGGAAGCAGTCCAGAAGTGAGTCCTCCTGGGGTGACAGACGTGGCTCTGTTGGAGCAGGGACGATCCTGTAGCCAAAAAAGGGTCTAGGAGTGATGAGGAAGGGTCTAGGAGTGATGAGGAGGAGTCCAGGGGTGATGAGGAGGGGTCCAGGGGTGAGGTGATGATGAGATGGGGTCTGGCAAAGATGAGATGGGGTGCCGTCTTCCTCCCAGGAATCGGGGTGAAGCAAGTGAAGTCTGTCCCCGGCCGGCTCAGTTTTCCCGGCAGCAATTGTAGACTCCCCCCACCGGGCGGGACATCCCACAATAGGACCATGCATGCAGATGGGGCTCTGGGGCTCTGGGGGGAGCGGGTATAGTCCGGGGGTATAGTCCGTTAATGGCCCATTACCCAAAAGGCACCCGCCCCTCCCCCCCCGTCCCCCTCCTTCCAAAGTTACAAGAAATAAAGAACAATTCCCCAACTGCTTTCAGCAGATGAAAATAGAATACACATTTTTGATTCCGTAACCCAGGACATTATCCACCCCTTATTCTATTATCATCTGCATCATACCTAAAGCAATGAACTACTATGAAGAATGAACCCCTACACTCAGTTCTTACTTAGGATTAGGTTTTCCTGGGGTACACAACTGGTTTTTCCATCTTTCTGCATTACCCACCAAGTGTAACCAGGTCCTTGAGCAAAAACAATCCCACGGATGGGTTCGCTTTTGCCTGAGGTGGGGTTAATCCAGACAGTCTTTCCTAAAATACCTCTCATGTGCACCACAGGGACTTTATCTCCATCTACTGTGTGCAAAGGGGTAGACTGGGCAGGACCAGCTCGATTGATGGAGCCTCGGGTGTTGACCATCCAGGTGGCTTTTGCTAAGTTCACTTCCCAGTTCTTAAAGGTCCCTCTGCCAAGTGCCTTCAGAGTGGTCTTAAGTAGTCCATTGCACCGTTCCACTTTCCCGGCAGCTGGTGCATGATAAGGGATGTGATAGATCCATTCAATGCCGTGTTCTTTAGCCCAGGTGTTTATAAGGCTGTTCTTGAAATGGGTCCCGTTGTCTGACTCGATTCTCTCAGGGGTGCCGTGTCTCCACAGGACTTGTCTTTCAAGGCCCAGGATGGTGTTCCGGGCGGTGGCATGAGGCACAGGATAGGTCTCCAGCCACCCAGTGGTGGCTTCCACCATGGTCAGCACGTAGCGCTTGCCTTGGCGGGTTTGGGGCAGGGTGATGTAATCAATCTGCCAGGCCTCCCCATACTTTTATATTTGGACCACTGTCCACCGTACCAGAGGGGCTTCACCCGCTTGCCCTGCTTGATGGCAGCACACGTCTCACAGTCATGGATAACCTGAGAAATACTGTCCATGGTTAAATCTACCCCTCGGTCTCGTGCCCACTTAAAAGTGGCATCTCTGCCCTGATGACCTGAGGCATCATGGGCCCACCGAGCTAGGAACAACTCTCCCTTATGTTGCCAATCCAAGTCTATCTTAGACACTTCTATCTTCGCGGCCTGATCTACCTGTTCGTTGTTCCGGTGCTCCTCATTAGCCCGACTCTTGGGAACATGGGCATCCACATGACGGACTTTCACAGGTAGTTTCCCTACTCTGGTGGCGATGTCCTTCCACTCATCAGCAGCCCAGATTGGTTTTCCCCTACACTGCCAGCTGACCTTTTTCCACCTTTCCAGCCAGCCCCACAGAGCATTAGCTACCATCCACGAATCGGTGTAGAGGTAGAGCTTTGGCCACTTCTCTCTTTCAGCGATGTCCAGGGCCAATTGAACAGCTTTGAGTTCGGCAAGCTGGCTTGACCCACCTTCTCCTTCAGTGGCTTGTGCAACCTGTCTTGTGGGGCTCCACACAGCTGCTTTCCACTTCCGGTTCATCCCTACGATGCGACAGGAGCCATCAGTGAAAAGAGCGTAGCGTGCTTCTTCTGCTGGCAGTTGGTTATATGGTGGAGCTTCTTCAGCCCGGGTTACCTGCTCTTGTTCTTCTTCCTCGGTGAGACTGAAGTTCTCAGCTTCCGGCCAGTTGGTGATCACTTCCAGAATCCCAGGGCGATTCGGGTTTCCAATACGGGCGCGCTGAGTGATGAGGGCAATCCATTTGCTCCAGGTGGCATCGGTGGCGTGATGGGTGGAAGGAACCTTTCCTTTAAACATCCACCCCAGCACTGGTAGTCGGGGTGCCAGGAGGAGTTGTGCTTCAGTGCCAATCACCTCTGAGGCGGCTTGAACTCCTTCATAGGCAGCCAAGATCTCCTTCTCCGTGGGAGTGTAATTGGCTTCAGACCCTCTGTAGCTTCGGCTCCAGAATCCCAGTGGCCGGCCTCGAGTCTCACCAGGCACCTTCTGCCAAAGGCTCCAGGACAGACCATGGCTCCCAGCTGCGGAGTAAAGCACATTCTTTACCTCTGGTCCTGTCCTGACTGGGCCAAGGGCTACCGCATGAGCGATTTCCTGCTTGATCTGGGCAAAGGCGTGTTGCTGTTCTGGGCCCCAGTGGAAATCGTTCTTTTTGCGGGTAACCAGGTACAGAGGGCTCACAATCTGACTGTACTCAGGGATGTGCATCCTCCAGAAACCTATGGCACCTAGGAAAGCTTGTGTTTCCTTCTTGCTGGTCGGTGGAGACATCGCGGTGATCTTATTAATGACCTCTGTGGGGATCTGACGCCGTCCATCTTGCCACTTCACTCCCAGGAACTGGATCTCTCGGGCAGGTCCCTTGACTTTACTCTTCTTAATGGCAAAACCAGCTTCCAGGAGAATCTGGATGATCTTTTCTCCTTTCTCGAAAACTTCCACTGCCGTGTTTCTCCACACAATGATGTCATCAATGTACTGTAGATGTTCCGGAGCCTCACCCTTTTCCAGTGCAGCCTGGATCAGTCCATGGCAGATGGTGGGACTGTGCTTCCACCCCTGGGGCAGTCGGTTCCAGGTGTACTGAACGCCCCTCCAGGTGAAAGCAAACTGGGGCCTGCACTCTGCTGCCAAAGGAATGGAGAAGAAGGCATTGGCAATATCAATGGTCACATACCACTTTGCTGCCTTGGACTCCAGCTCATACTGGAGCTCCAGCATGTCCGGCACGGCAGCGCTCAGTGGTGGAGTCACTTCATTCAATGCACGATAGTCCACAGTCAATCTCCATTCCCCTTCAGACTTACGCACAGGCCAAATGGGACTGTTGAAGGGTGAGTGGGTTTTGCTGACCACCCCTTGGCTCTCCAGTTTATGAATCATCTCATGGATCAGAGTCACAAAGTCTCTGTCAGTACGGTATTGCCGACGGTGCACTGTTGCTGTGGCAATTGGCACCTGTTGTTCTTCAACTCTCAGCAGTCCCACAGCAGAGGGGTCGTCGGAGAGACCAGGCAGGGTATTTAGTTGTCTGATGGCTTCCGTCTCTACAGCAGCTACTCCAAAAGCCCAACGATATCCTTTTGGGTCTTTGAAATGTCCATTTTTGCGATAGTCTATGCCAAGGATGCACGGGGCCTCTGGACCAGTCACAATGGGGTGTTTCTGCCACCCATTCCCAGTCAAACTCACTTCGGCCTCCAATACAGTCAGCTGCTGGGACCCCCCTGTCACTCCAGAAATAGAAATGGACTCTGCTCCCACATACCCCGACGGCATCAGGGTACATTGGGAGCCAGTGTCAACCAAAGCCGTGTATTTCTGTGGGTCAGATGTGCCAGGCCATCGGATCCACACAGTCCAATAGATCCGATTGTCCCTCTCCTCTACCTGGCTAGAGGCAGGGCCCCTCTAGCACTGGTTATTCCCTCCCTGAGCATACATACTAGAGGTTCCAGCACCCTGACTACTGACAGCCTGGGCATAGGAGGTTGAGGATACTTTCATTTTAGTGGCACCCCCTTGGTGAGTGTTCCTCTCCTTGAGCTCACGCACCCGTGCTGCCAGGACATAGGTGGGTTTCCCATCCCACACTCCCATGTCTTCCCCATGGTCACGCAGGTAAAACCACAGGTCAGCTCTCGGGGTGTACCCTCTCTCTCTGGCTGGGGGTCGTTGGGCTCTGACTCTGGGGCCTGTGACTCATACCGGTGCCACATTGGAACTGCTCTTCCTCATCTCCTCCCTCACCTCCCTCATTTCCTCTTTGAGCTCTTTCACCACGGCAGAGATATGAGCCTGCAGCGGGCCATTGATCATGCTCTCATAATTCCTAAGCTTATTGGCAACAGCCCCCGCTGTCACTCGGTTGTCCTCAGCATTAATGGTTGCAATGAATGTAGTATACTGAGATGGCCCCAGATTTGCCAGGTTCCATAACATCTGCGCTGTGCATCTAACCTTGTCAGGATCATTATCATGCTGTCCACTCCTCCCAAAAAGTACCTCTAGTACTGCCACTTCCCTCAGCTGTTGGATTCCTTCCTCCAGAGTTTTCCAGCGCATTCTATGGTGGTGCTCCTGCATTCTTTCTCTGTGGACAAATCTTTCTCTCACACTCGTTAAAAGCCGCTGCCAGAGGGAAAGAGGTCCAGGCTCCCTTACAAATACCTGATTTATACCTGAGTCCTGGGTCAAGGGTCCCAAATTCCTGGCCTCCCCACCATCTAGTTGGACACCTGTGCCCATAAGATCCCAAACCCGAAGTAGCCAGGCTGTGTAAGCCTCACGTCCCCGTCGTACAATATCTTTTTGCAGATTACGGAGACTTTCATATGACAGGGTCTCAGTGATGATCTGAACATGTGATTCCCCTGTGTCTTGTGAGGGCCCTCCCTTCTTATCTTTACTCTCTGGGTTTGCTGTTTTCACTTTAGATTTCCTTGTTTCCACAGGGGCAACTGCTGCTGGCTGTGACTGCCCCTGTGTGTCAGCTGGAACCTGGACAGTTGTAATGTCTGTGGGTTCTGTATCAGATTCTCTTTTGTCAGGGCAGGGCGAAGGTTTCTCACCAGCTGGGGAAATGTACTCTTTCAGCATCTGGTTCATCTCATGCATTTCTTTTATCAGAGCCTTCACCCAAACCGGGTGGTTTATGCCTGAGGCTGGCTGTGGGACAGGGGTGGGCTCTTGGGCAGCATCATTATTCTTTGGGGTAGTTATCAGAGTGCTTACCCAGGCCAGTCTCCCTTTATCTCTGAATACCAAATAGAATAGGCCTATAAGCAGCACCAACCACTGTATGACGTCATTAGCATTCAGAGGGAAATTTAACCCTTGAAAAGCTGGTGGAGTAGACCCAAAAAACTGAGTGAAGGGTTGGGAGAAAATTTCCCCTGGTGCCATTTCCTCACAATATGTACCATTATTAAAGTAACCCCAGAAACACAGAGTTAGTCTATGATAGCCCTGAATCCATGTGCCTGCTTTCCAAAGGAAGTTAAAAATCCACGAATTCCTCACCTTATTAACCCACAAAATAAACTGGATGCCAGCCACAGTAGCCTTGGTTATAGGGCCCATGTTTAGATAAGGGCCAGCAAATGGCAGAAATACAGCCACAACCACGTGCCAGCCAAACCAGGGAAAGCTGGACCACATGATTTTGAGCAGTAGACTTCTATCTAGTACACAAGAACTGTTATTCCTCTGTCTCAATGCCCTTGTGCCCCACACTTGGGCGCCAAAATCTGTCTTGGTTTGACAAGACAGGTGTCTGCCGGGGAAACTGGGGTTTCCCTTAGAATAGAGAATGCAAACCCCCCACCCCTGCCAAATTATAAATTTTCAATTAAGGGCTCTCAGGCAAAGATTTGGGAATAGGAATAACAGTTCTTTACTAGGAATATCAATAATACAAATGTGGTAGGAAACAAAACTACCCCACCAAACCAGCAAACAAACAACAACAATTTGGGAAAGCCCTGACAGAATCAGGGCTGCCACCTGGCACCCTGTTAGTCAGGGTGTTGGAAGCAGTCCAGAAGTGAGTCCTCCTGGGGTGACAGACGTGGCTCTGTTGGAGCAGGGACGATCCTGTAGCCAAAAAAGGGTCTAGGAGTGATGAGGAAGGGTCTAGGAGTGATGAGGAGGAGTCCAGGGGTGATGAGGAGGGGTCCAGGGGTGAGGTGATGATGAGATGGGGTCTGGCAAAGATGAGATGGGGTGCCGTCTTCCTCCCAGGAATCGGGGTGAAGCAAGTGAAGTCTGTCCCCGGCCGGCTCAGTTTTCCCGGCAGCAATTGTAGACTCCCCCCACCGGGCGGGACATCCCACAATAGGACCATGCATGCAGATGGGGCTTCTGGGGCTCTGGGGGGAGCGGGTATAGTCCGGGGGTATAGTCCGTTAATGGCCCATTACCCAAAAGGCACCTGCCCCTCCCCCCCCCCCCCCCCCCCCGTCCCCCTCCTTCCAAAGTTACAAGAAATAAAGAACAATTCCCCAACTGCTTTCAGCAGATGAAAATAGAATACACATTTTTGATTCCATAACCCAGGACAATGCCATATTAACAGGAGGATCAGCACATTCTGGCAGCTGATCTGGGGGCTTGGTACCTGCTCTGCTCCCCCCTTGCTGCTGACTTCCTGGATGACCTTCTGCAAGTCCCCAGCCTTTCCTGGGACTGCCAGAAATGTCCCTGGTACCAAGGGCAGTGAAATATCTGAAATATCTTTGTAACAGGATAGGAGATTCTTGCAAGTCACAGACTTGTTGTACATACCTTGCCATGTATGCTGAATTCTCTTCTTTTATTATAATGTCGCTCCCAAGAGAATATTAAGTGGACAGGGTGACATTTTCTGTAACACAAAGTTCTGGTCTAATTCCACTCTTGTAAAAGTTTATGAGCACTTTGACTTCTCTGTCCTGTGAATCATTCATTGTGCTAAACCCTGTCTGACAGCCATTCCAGAAGATGGTACAACACTTTTTTTTCTGATTTCCTTTTCTTCTCACGTTACATAAGTGCTTTTAAATCTGAATTGGAAGAAGCCAGTGGAACTTCAGGGGATGATTTTGTGTTTTCAAGTCATACATGGTTTAGGTGCAGAGTGTCTGAAAGACCATTTATTTTTTTCAAGTGATGACATGATGTTTGTCTCAAGATGGTGTAAGTTCTAGCACACCTGGTTGGAAAGAAATGAAGCTGTTGACAAGGCCTTATTTAAAATGATCCTGTCAGTCCAGGGTGGTTTCCAAAATCCAGTGGTCCAAACTAAAGCCTGTTTTTAATCATAAAAAGAGACTGAAGAAGGGAATGTAATTTTTTATGTGCTTTTATGGCATCATTCACAACGGGACACAGGCTGGGTTGAATTCTGCTCACAGCTGCAATAGCAGTGTTTTAAATCAATAGCAATGGCATTGCAGTCACAGTGCTCTAAGGATGTAAAAAATATAATGCTCACACAGTGAAGTTATAGCTTTTGTTCAACCAGTGCAACCAGATAAAGCAGGTAAACTTTCAGGCAACAGTGGTAATTGTAAAATCATAATGTTTGTAGTAAGTGTTAACCTTAATAAAAATATTGCCTGTTTCTTAGCAATACAGAGTTAGAAAAGCTTTATACCAAATATGAAATAATTGCTAAGCTAAAAATTGTGCCGTGTTTGAATCACTACAAAAGGCCTTAGCATTAATAATCTATTACTGATTTTCATGAAGTACAGTTGTTATAACAATAATTGTGGTTATAGGCTTAATTATAATCACTTGTACACGGACTGCAACTATGCTCATGCCAATATATTGGTCTAATAGTTTAATTTTCTGCTTTAGAGAAATCTTACCAGGAAAAGCGTAAAAATACATGTACAGTAAATTAATACTAATCAAATGAACTTCAGAATACTATTACAGCAGTTGGTTAAAAACATTTCTTACAGCAAAGTCTGGTTCCCCAGACACATCTGGCTTGTGTCCTCTGATTGGGGACCAAATGTTGCCATTTTTGGGAATAGCTGCCAGCTCAGTATCTCGTGGCTGAGGCTCTTGTGCCACAGGAGGGGCTGATCTGGCTCCTGGGCAAACCACCACACCAATCCTTTTTTCTGCCACTGGTGGAAAGTTTGTCAGGAGGAGCATGAGGGACCCCTCAGCACCAGAGGGAAATACTGGATGTTGGGGTTAGCCCCTCCTGTGTTTAGGTCAGGTTGAGTACAGAGCAGAAAGCCTGACACACTGAACTGGGCTGGGCATGGGTCTTACAGACAGCAATTCCATGGCAAACAACTGGTTACTTGAGAGCACGTTGAGCAGGACAGCTTCCTCAGATTTGTTCCTTTCCGCAAGCTAAAAAAAAAAAAAGTGCATGCTGTCTAATTATGGGAGTTATTTTTAGCTGGTTGCATGCTGTTCTGGTCGTTGCTGTGGAATATTCAGAACAGGAACTCCACTTTTCCTGTCTATCATCTCTTAAAGACTTTCCACAAGTGAAGGTTTTCTCAGTTTGCACCTATTTAAAAACAAAATCATCTCAGCAGCTGTCAGAGCTTTATGGGGGGAGAGAGGTGCCTAAACCTGATAGCAAAGAAAGGTGGCCTGTGCTGATCACTGCCTGGGACTGCTCAGTGATAAACAATGTGGTACTTCCAGAGGCAGGTATGAGATTTATTCATAACATCCTGCCACAATTTAATTTTGCTTAGTGGTACAAAATAATGCTATCATGAAATATTAGTGTGTGTGCAGTCACTGCATGTCATTGCAATTATTCAGGTGTTTTTATGCTCATTGCAGAAGAACTTAGTCAAGCACAGCTGTAAATAAAGAGGCAAAACACTGGTTAAGAATGACTTATGCCACTGGATAAAATCCTGTGTCCCTCCTAAGCAGTGCAGACTCCTTTGGACCTGCTGCACTGTAAGGAAGGAGTTGACTTCAGCCAAGCAGCCCCAAGGTGGAGCAGAAGGATTGAAAAACTTCACCAACACGTGTAGAAGCTGCTGTTAATTATATGCATGAATGCAGCCTGAGCAGCCTGAGGGCCATACAGGACTCCTGAACACCAAGCTGCAATAAACAGGGAAGCAAGAAGTGTGGAAGCCTCTCTTGCTGCATGGGTGACAACGTTTTGCCAAACTTTGCACTGTTGTTTGAGCTTTACAGGGAGGAGAGGTCAGGCTTGTCAAGGGCTCTGGTGCCTGGCTCCAGGCTGATGGGAGCTCCTGCCTTGTCTGCTCAGTCTTGGTACATCAGTGTCTGCATCTTCACATAACTAAAAGTGATTTTTAGTTTGGCTTCCAAGAACAGAGCAAAAAAGGAAAAGAAAAGATATATTTCTTGTTTTGTGACCATTGTCATACACTCCTTACAGGTCTGACCCCTTGGGTTCTCTATGCCTTTTTCTTAACTGTGTGGTCTTTTCCTAGAGGAGGCACTTACTGCTTCCCTCATAGAGTAGCAAAGCACACACTTTATTTTTAAATTCTTTTTCCCCCTACTCTTTTTAAAAAGTTGTTTCAAAGCAACTTGTAATTTTACCTCCTAAGATTTAATAATTATTTTGTATTTGAAACACTTTGGCTTACTAATAACTGTCATGTTCTTCCAGGCAGAACTTCCCAGCTGAATCTAGAATTTTTGAGAAAATTCCCTAACTGCATTAATCATTTTTAACATGTAACTTTCGTCATATTTCAAATTTTTTTGTTTGGATATAGGCAGGGGACTGTCATACTGACTTCCATATTGGTCTCACTGCACGGATTTAAACTTTCCTGGTATTTAGGTGACTTTCCCTTTGTGTTGTATGTAGGAGACATTTGATAGGAGAAAACTTAAGTGGCAAGGTGATGAATTTGTTACTCGGTGCATTTTTTATAGGAAGGAAACTCCTATTCCCTTTTAGTTTTTGTTCTTGACTCTGTTCATTCACACAGAAATAAGCTTGGAAAAGAAGTCAGTGTTTGACTTTGCTGATGGTCCATAACTTGATGTGCACTTCTAAGAGCTGAGCTCCAACTTAGCACTAAAAAAGGGTCACAAGGATTTCTAAAAGCATTTGGCATCCTCAGCTCTATTGGAAATCTGAGCTGGTGCATTTGCAAGTTAAACTTTTTAAATGCTCTGTCACTGTTGTCAGCATTTCATTATTCAGTGATGAATTAGCCAAGTAGAAACATTAACTTTTCTCTGGGATGCAAATTTGCTGTTGCTATTTTTTCCTACTTATTTTTGAGACATTTATTTTTATAAAAAAAGCCTGAAGTGATGATAATGGAAAAAACCCCCGTTTCTTTCATTATTTTCTCCTTTTTTCCTGGATGAATCCTGCTCTGTAATGTTAATGTGAATGAAGCCATTCAAATTTTAATTCTCTAGCTTGGTGCAGCCTTTAAGGGGGACAGTTTTAACTTGACATTGTATTAATTCCTGGGGAAACCATCCAAAAAAAATATGCTTTGGCTGTCATTTCATCCACTCCTGTCTTCCACTCTCCATGACAATCAGTTTTCCAATGGTATATTACTAACGCTTTGAACAGAAATACCATTATTTATCTGGCAGGCTTTCATTGCTGCCTCTGTTTTGGTCACATAATTAGACATAACTTTCTTTTTCTTAACTTGCAAGTGCCTCCCCAAAAAATAGATTAGAAAGAAATGGAGTCTAGGAAGGGGAAGAAATGGAAAGTATTTGACAGTGTTTCTCTGCAGCTTTTTTTTTTTTTCCCTAGCAAATATTTAGAGGAGGTGCTGTATGCTCCTTCAAAGCAGGGTGACATGCCTCCTGCTGGGGTAGGAATTTCACTCCTCACTGGAAGTTCAAAGGCATCTTTACGTGTGTAAAAGATGTATAGTTGTAGGGAAAAGACAAACAGCTCAGTACTTTTTAAAGGGGGGAAAATATTATGTATTTTTTGTCACTTAAAAGAGGAGCTAAGATGCATCTCTCCTATAGGTGAGCAGCAGTAAGCAGTCAGAGCTGGTCACTCATCCCATGGGGTAATCAAATGGAACACTGGTTCTTAGTCTTAACTGGGAAAGTGGCTTCAAGTAAAATTAATAATGTGATAATTAATTTTATTGAAAGCAAAATTTGCACAACTCCAGATGTACACACTTTAAAATAATGCTCTCTGCAAATGAAACCAGGTTAGCATTGGCAGTGCAGTTCTGCAGTATTAGATGGCAGCATGCAGAGCACTGTAAAAAAATTCCATTAATTTTCTCAGGTTTTGCTTTGCAATCAATATGACTCAGTAAGAAATATGTTGGAATGTAAAAAGCAAAAGTATAATTTCTTATTGATTATTCCAACGTAGCCAGACACAAAAGAAAACAGTGCTTCAAATGCTAAAACAGGGAGGAAAGGGAGTTAAAGAGCACAATCAATTCACTGAATTCCAAAAGTTATGGCTTGTTTTGAAAAAAGTTCACCATGAGTTTTCAGTGATTTGATTAATGGAACTCTACCTTGATCCTCTCTGGACAGTGCTTCAAAGAGGGCAGAATTCAGGGTAAAGTGTGCATGGAAAAGCCTGTTCCCCACGAAGATGGGAGATCCCAGTCCTAAGTCTGTTAGATTGTCTCAGTAAGAGAAGAGTTAAAGGGTAACTGAATTACTCTGTGCAAGAAACTCCTATACAAACTCCTGCAAAACCCTTTTCCATCAAGATGTACCACCTAGGTCAATAACTCATTTGATTACTCTGTGTTGTATGCTCTGGGTTACAAAAACTGGTTTAAACTCAAGGAACTGTCTGGTCTTATCATTCTGTCTCTGCTGATTTCAGCCTTGAAGCATCACTTTGAGTTCTGGGATTTTTCTCAATACTGGGACAAAGTTGATTAGGTCTTTCAAATGTGTACTTGGAGGTATAAAGATACAAATCTGGGTGAATGTGGGGAGTTTTCCCATTTAACCAAACATTAAGACCTCTCACCGCTGTTTTCTTTGCTGAGGATTAGATTCTTTAATTTTGGGAATAGTGCTGTAGAAAGAAGGCAGAGGTGTTGCATCCTGGATCCCCACTGCTCCTTGGGGCTGACAGATTGTCATTTTTCACAAAAATGAAATGAGGACAAGCTTCAGGATCCTGCATGTTTTATCTTGATATTTGTGTGTGTTTTCACCTGTAAAACCAGCAGACTTTAGTTGTCTGAGCCAGGTCTGTGTCTGTTTTTATTTGAGAGAGCATCCTCTGCTTGTGTGGGGAGCAAAATGCAAAAGGAGCCTGAGTTCCTCTGCAGCAGACCTGAAATATTAAAAGTCCTGTAGGTAGCCTAGGCTTGCTCAAACTGTTGTCACTGTGGTCTTAAGGACACCTGATGGCATAATTGCAAATTCTAGTTTGGAAATACATTCCATGTGGTAGTAAAGTGCTTTGATGAGGGAGTGTAAATAACAGAGTCAACACATTTGGGATGGTGCAGGTTTAATTTCATAAGAAAGAAATCCTATCCAAAACGTGAGAGGGAATCAGAGGGGCCAGCACTCATGGTAATATATATAGCTTGGTGTTGGAAAAGTAAGCTAAGGATTGCAAAATGCATTTTATTTGGCTGTTCTTGGAGATATTCAGTGTTAAATTATCTAAGTGTTAAGATTGTGATCTGGTCTTTTCTTGTTAGAGTGCAGTGTCTAATTGTTTTTTACATTTTTAGGGGAAAATATAAAAGCTAGAAAGAGGTATTTACAGCTGAAAAATGTTTGCTAGCATATGTCTGTGGAAATTGCTGAGAAGAAATGGTAAAAATGCTTCTCAAACCCAGCACCCTCCTCCTCCAGCCCTGCAGAAGTCTCAAAGTTCAAATCTTATCAGAGTGATACAGCTTATGCTCAGAGCTGCTGCATTTCAGGAGGGGCTTCTGGGAGCAGCTGTGAATGAGATGTAGAATCTGTATTTCTTCCTTTTTAGAGAATAATTTGCTAAGTTTATTGGTTCTTCTCCAAGTATTGGCTCTGGTTTATGCATGGATTAAGGCTGTGCTGGTTGACCTGTCCCATATCTTTGTCTTCTCAGCCGTGACTGCAGAAAGTGGCCCTAAGGCACAAATCCCACTAATGATCAGAGAAGCCTTGTGTTTGAACTTTCAAATCCTCTCATAATTGGAATTTGTCCCTAATACAGAATGACACTGAAAACACCAGAATGTATGCAAAAAAAAAATCTTTGCCATTTTGAAATATCATCATCTGCTCTTTGCTGGAATATCATTTAATTCATCAAACTGCATCATTAATCCAACAGACTCATTCAGAGAGACATTTGATCACATGCATTGAGTCATAATGTCATCCTAACCACTTCTGAAATCATCTGAAAATCTATTCCTGTCACAGGAGCAGTAACAGGACTGTAAATTTGAAATGAAATAGAAAGGTAGATAACTGGATCAATGATTTGTTAATGATGATATTGAACAACTCCCTTACCCTTGATCCACAACAAAATTTTAAAAGACTAGTGTGGGCAGGGTGTCCAACACTGACAAGGTGCCAACACAGAGCCTGTGTGCAGGGATAATGATACTGCTTGTAGGGCTCTAAGCAACCACGCCAGGGAGCAAAGCTTTTGGCACAGCTGGCTGTGGTGGAAACCCATCTGCATTTCTCCCTGCACAGCTTTGGCTTTTGTTAGATGAGAGGCAGCAATTGTTCCTGACTGTTGCTTTTCAATATGCTGTGCAGGAATTACGAGTGGCAAACCCAAAGCACGAATTAGCTCAGCCTTTTGGTCCTTCCTCTGGGCCAAGCCAGCTCTGTACTCGAGAGCAGCTGCAGCCCTGTGGAGATGACCCATGGCTGCTTTGTGCATTGCTGCTGGTTTTGATGGCAGTGGCAGCATCAGTGGCACCTGCTGCTGCTGCCTGGCTTGTGCCCATGAGCAGTGCCTGCCTGACACCTTGGCTGGGCAAGGAGCTGCTCCTACCACTGCCCTGTGGGGCTGGGACCCTCTGCAGGCCCATCACATGCTGCTGCTTTGAAGGCTGACAGTGAACAAATCTCCAAATCTCAGCCCAGTATCTGCTACACAAATGTCTGGGGAAAAAGGTCTGGTTTTCAGGTTTTCTGTGTACAGTGACTCAGTATGCAAACCTGGGTGTTGATTGCAGATGGGGGTGAGTGGCAAATATCTCACCTGGTGTTCCACCCCGCCTGCCTCCTGCAATAAATGATATTCCTTGCAGGATGATGTTTAGCTTTAAGCACAGGAGGCTGTTGCCTAGAGCAGCAAATTCCCTGCAGATGGGCAGCCAGGACCTCATCACCTCTTTCCTCCTGGGAATCCATTGCTGAACTTGCTGCTGCTGAGGAGGGCAGGGGAGCAGCTAATGGCAAGGTGCTCCCACCCTGCTGTGCACAAGCAATTCCCTGGCACAACAGTCCAGTAAATCCCTTATTTGGAGAAGGGAAAACTATCTCCAAAGATTTGCTTATGCTTCTCCAAATTCCTGAACTGGCTCTAGTGAATTAGATATGTGGAACTCATTGCTCTGTCTCAAAAATGAGATTACAATCACCTGTTACAAAAGATCACTTTCAATTTCAGATGGTCTTAAGCTCCTTATGCCTCTGGGCATGTGCTAACTAATGCCACTGTTAAGCAGCCCTGTTTGCAATATATATTTTGTAAATTATTTCTGCCTAGATTTCCCCAAACAAATTTAGTTTGCTGTTTACATGAGTCTCAGATACAGTCCCAGGCTTTGCTTTCAACAAGCAGTTGTCTGAACAAAACATAGTGCTCATAAATATTTGCTGAAAGCAAACAGCTGGGGCAAAATTCTGGGCTTTAAGTGGCTGAAATGGCTCTGAATATATTTGTTCTTTGCTCACTGTGATTATTCATCACTCTTCATCTTAAAAGGAGAATGAAGCTGGAATTATATGCAGTGCTGCTAAGTAAGAAAAACAAGGCTTTGTTAGGGAAATGGGGTGTTACATGTCTTTAGGTCAGATCCCCTTTACTGCTTGTATTTATTTTTTCACTGAAACAGTAGTTTCAGGAAATGCATCTGCAAATGTTGTTGGGTTTTGCTTTAATGAAACTGCTACAATTTAGGCTCTTTCCTGTTATTTAATACCCATCATCAAAAGGAATTATGGCAGAATATCTGTTTCTAGAATATCTGTCTGTCTGTCTATCTATCTATTTATCTATCATATTGATTTCTGTTTTTTAAAAAATGGTACCTTTCAAGTGCCACCAGTCCTCAACATAAATTCTCCTTAGTCATGCTCCTGCATTTCAGTCTTGGCTGTTTGAAAGAAGCCAGTGCAATCAGAAATACTGAATTGCTAGGATTATAACAAAAGTGAATAAATGCTTTGAGTATTTGTCCAACATAAAACTGTTAAGATATATTTTATTATTATTGCATAATATACCTATTTTTAAGCTTCCTGAAATGAGTACTTAAACTGGAATTTTTCTTTCCAATATGAAATAGTCTGAGGAAAATGGCCTGGTGAGGTTAGATAATATATCCTAGTTATAGAACTTAAGCCAAATAGGCTTTATCAAATTATAGTAAATGATGAAGTATAAACTAAAAGAAAACAATTTTGCTTGAGTGATTGGAGCCTATATAAAAGAAGAAAGCAGGAAAGATTACTTTCATAAGATTGGTTTGAAACAACATAAAGCCAGCTAAAATTTCTGGGTTACAGGCACATGGGGAGATCATGGGACCCTGGAAAGCTGAAGATGCAACCTTGTGTGTGTAATGCAGTATTTATAATTAATGTGAAAATGGTTTGCATCCCCTTTACCTGCCCTTGTTATACAAGTAAGATAAAAATAAATTGTGCATGGCTTAAACTCTTCATTGTCAGGATAAACATTTCTGGGAGCTGTTTAAAGCTCCAATCTAAAAGTATATTGTCATGGGGATTGAGCATAAATCGGCCAAATCTGTTCATGTGATTAAATTATAAGTCTAAAGCTGCCTCATAAATAGAATGCCTTGTGGAGGAAGCCAGTAAGAATGAAAATAGTTTGTTTTATATTAAAGATATAATAGATAAGAAGCCATAGATCTCTGGGTAGAGAGCACAGAAGCTAAATCACAGTGATTATTTTTGTATTGGAATACACACCACGTGGCTTTATGTGGAGTCCTTGTTTAAGAGCACCCTCCTTGTACAAGAGGTAAGAATTTTAATATAGTTGTGTGCTACTGATGCTCCAAATAGAGCTTATTATTAGCAGCTGCAGATTGGCAAAATGTGTCAGTGTGTAGTGACTCTGGCAATGAAACTGTGCAAGGACTTGTCCTGTGCATCTCTGATACCTGCAGTATCCAAGGGCTGGTCCTTTATCAGCTCACAGACTGAACTTCTGAAGAAGTTCAAATGACTCTTTTGCATCAGAAAAGCTCTGCCTTAAAGATGTTATGATTATTTGAAATTCTCAGGGATAAACTGTATATCTGATCTTTTGAAATGCTGCTGTGCCTAGTCAGAGATTCCTTGAACTAATTCTGTGGTAATTAATGAAGGCACTATCTAATCCCTTTTTACCACACTCTTCAAGAAGGCTCCTATCTTCCATGCCACCAAATCATCAGACAGCTGGAGCCATTCACACTGTAACTTTTTAAGGAGATAAACATAGTCCAGTGGCAAAGTTCCACAGTTTTAATGTAAAAATGCCCTTCTGTTGGGGAGCCAGGTGACAGCAGGAGGGGGATGCACAGGAGTTCCACAGGTGGGGTGCTAAGGGGAAAGGGTGTTCTGAGCCTTTGCTGGGCTCCTCTGCAACAAGAACAAGAAGGGAGGAAATTACTGATCTGCTGCTGTGATCTAATCCTAGAATAGACAGGCTATACAAGAGCTGCTGTTTTTGAGAAAGATTCCTTTAGTTCATTTTGGGTGCATGCTGGGGTCAGGATTTGGGCTCTTGTCATTTATTTTTTGAAGCATCTGCAGAGAAAAGCAACACGTGCTCCACTGTGCTATTCTGAACTTGCTGGCTTTGCTCTCAGGCTAATGAGCCTGTCACAAGAGGCTGCATTCCAAATGGTAAGAATTTTTTGGATGAAATAGTACTAAAATGTGTAAGAAAAAAAAGTCGTATTCTATTTTTAATGTAAAAGGGAAAAAATTACCCAGAAAGATCGAGCAGCATCTGCTGCTTTCAGGTTATTGCACAGCCACAGGCCTCTGGGCTTTGTGGCAGAGAAATGAGCCCCAGTGCAATTAGAAGATACTTTTGGGATCTGAAAACCTGGCACTTTCTAGACCTTTTACCTGGTGGACTTTTTCAAATTTCTGCCAGGCTCTCTGGGAATGCAGCACCTTCCTGAAGTAACATCCATTCTGGCACTGGGATGCTTCCAACCCTCCTTACATCTGGCTCCTATTTGGGATATGTGGTACAGTGAAAAGCTAGAGATTTCTCAGCAGTCACTGGCCTGAGAACTCAGTTAAAACATGGTTGAACATGCTTTGCTTGTTAGATAGGATGTAGGGAACTGCAAGTAGGTTGGGTTTTTTTGGTAAGGAATTTTGAGACTGTTGCCTTTCAACTTTTACTCTGACTAACAGAGGAGTATGGCTGTTTGTCTGTGGTTCCCAAGATCACATACTCACTCTTGCAGACACTGGTAAAAACATTTGTTAGTTAGCATGGCAGTAATTTTAAGCATCATTTACTATGTTTTGTTACTGGTTTTAGAGTATTGCAAGGAATTGACTGAAAAGAGATGCCTCTGGTTGACAGATGAAAAATAGTGTAATAAATATAAAAGATCAAATGGTCAGAAGACTAAAGTTTGAAAACCTCTGAGATTTTTTTTTCCAGGAGAAATCCCCTCTAAGAATAATAAATGTTGATCTTTTGTCATGGGTAACCTGACTTAAGGTGAGTTCAGAGCTGAACAGAATCATTCTTAGAGCATCTCCTCTGGGACAGCTGCAGGCTCTCTCAGCCACAGATGTGTGCAAATGGCTGTAGCAGACAGCAGGCTGCTGGTGGAAACAAACCAACATTGCCAGGGTAAGAGATGTGGATATAAATGGTGAGGGAGCAAATAGAATAAAAGGGAATGAGACCATTGCTTGGGATGGAAACCACAGCAACCATCTCAGAGGCAGCCTCAGTAGCAGCAGTTTCCAGCAGTCCTTATCAGGGCCAGGGTAATTGTTCAGACAGGTTCAGCAGAGCAGTTGATTTCCAGAGGGAATAACCTTTGCCAAAACATCTAAAGAAGCCGTGAGTTAGTTTTGAAGGCAAAAAGAAAGTGAAGGGGCAGCTGAAGCTCCAGCCCAGCAAGTTCTGAGACTCAATTGCAATCAGCTTCTCTGCTAAAGAGACACTGGCACTCCTTGTCCTCTCTCATAATCAGGAACCTCTGGTTTCTGCAGCTCTGCCTGATACAAATTTATGTTTTGAAAGTGCAGAGCAGTCAGGGGGTGTGGGCCATCACAGGCAGTGATTAATGCTCCCCTGGTCTTGATAAACCTTTCTGCTTCTGAACTTTGAGCTGGCACGCGAGTTTTCTGTGTAACCTTTTCTCAGCATCCTGGAGGGTCAGAAACTGGCAAGGAAGGAACTGAGTTTCTCAGCTAATCACATCAGTCTCGGTAAAAAGTTTCAACAACTGCCCCACATATTGTAGGTTTCCACATAAAACTTAAATAACTGAGATGAGATTTTCTGGGAAAGGAACTGCAATGACAGAGATCAATATGGTAAAACTGGGAACACTGGCATACTTGGAGCTGTATTAGCCTCAACATGTGCAAATACATTTCCAAGCGCCAAACTGTATTTTAGGACAAAGAACATTTAAAAGGATGAAAATTCAGGTCTTTAAGTTTTAACATCATTTAATAATTTCTGACAACAGATACGTGTGTCTTTCTCTGCAAATAGGAAGTATTCTTAGTTATCCACTGTGCTGCTGAATACTGACAAGTATTACTGCCAAAGTAACAAGTAAACAGTATTTTAAATGATAAGGATGTTCTTGCATTTAAAACTTAATTTTTTTTTGTAATGATGTGCACTTGGAAAGCAGTTCTCAAAACTCTGCTACCAAAATTCAAATGTTCCTGTGGGCAGCAGTCATAGACAAAGAGTTGCTTCTAAAAAGAGGATAAGTTTGGGAACTCTTTTTATTTGTCACAATTTCTTCAGCAAGCAGAAAAATCTTCTGTGAATACTAGAAGTGTTCTGTGGGGCCGTGCTGGAGTTTTGGGGGACTTAGGGGGCACCTGGGGCTCCCTGTTGAGAGTCAGAACATTTTGAATGCATCCTGCTCACGTGTGTGTGCAGTGCCTGCAAGAGGTTCTTGTGCCTGCCTGTGTCTGCTGGGCTTGCTGGGCACAGGGGAGAGAGCCTGGTGCCCTGCTGGGCACAGGGGAGAGAGCCTGGTGCCCTGCTGGGCACAGGGGAGAGAGCCTGGTGCCCTGCTGGGCACAGGGGAGAGCCTGGTGCCCTGCTGGGCACAGGGGAGAGAGCCTGGTGCCCTGCTGGGCACAGGGGAGAGAGCCTGGTGCCCTGCTGGGCACAGGGGAGAGAGCCTGGTGCCCTGCTGGGCACAGGGGAGAGAGCCTGGTGCCCTGCTGGGCACAGGGGAGAGAGCCTGGTGCCCTGCTGGGCACAGGGGAGAGAGCCTGGTGCCCTGCTGGGCACAGGGGAGAGAGCCTGGTGCCCTGCTGGGCACAGGGGAGAGAGCCTGGTGCCCTGCTGGGCACAGGGGAGAGAGCCTGGTGCCCTGCTGGGCACAGGGGAGAGAGCCTGGTGCCCTGCTGGGCACAGGGGAGAGAGCCTGGTGCCCTGCTGGGCACAGGGGAGAGAGCCTGGTGCCCTGCTGGGCACAGGGGAGAGAGCCTGGTGCCCTGCTGGGCACAGGGGAGAGCCTGGGGCCCTGCTGGGCACAGGGGAGAGAGCCTGGTGCCCTGCTGGGCACAGGGGAGAGCCTGGGGCCCTGCTGGGCACAGGGGAGAGAGCCTGGTGCCCTGCTGGGGAGCTGCTGGCTCTGCTTGCAGAGCAGAGACCCCAAACAGGCATGGGGGGGAGAATTCTCTTGTGCCAGATGTGGCCAGGAAAGGGGCTTTGACCACAGCCCTTTGTCTCCTTGCCTGTGGGAGCAGGGGTTTGATGGAATGCTCATTTCTGCCCAGCATTCCAGCCTGCAGCACCACTGTTCATAGTGCCTCTTGCCATGTTTTATTAAAGCAGCAAGTGGGAAAAGAGCCCTTCTGACAGAAAGGAAAGGTGTTTAATACTGGAGAATACATTTAATATGTTTCCCTTTCATTAAACTAAAATAGAATTCACTCTTTTATTGATGCCAGGCAACACATTTTATTAAGAGTAAGGCATTTTATGCATGGGGAGCAGTTCATGTTTGGCAAATTTTGTTTTTATGAAACTTTAATTGCTTCTTGTATAAAAAGTTTTATACAGGAAAGAGAAGGATTTGAAAGAAACAGGTCTCTGGAAGGTTGAGACATTACTGATCAGCCAAGGGAAGGCAGGATGAATTTGGGAACAAGCACTGAGTGGTAAATTCTGCCTTCTCCTGCTTGGGGGTCAGTCCTGTCCCAGCTGAGCTGAGTGGACCCTCTGGGGCTTTGAGGGTCAGTGCTGGGTCCCAGCTGCTTGTGCTGCCTCACCCTGCATCTTGGTGCTGGAAACTGCATTGCCTGAGAGACCTTTGGCTGTTAAAAAGCAGTTCACCTGCACCTTAAATGATGAGTTTCTTGGTGTCAGATGTACCAGCAAAACATTTCACTGACCAGACTGTTTATCCTTTCGTGATGTTTCTATAGAGAGGTTGCCTGTAGCAACACTAATAGCAAAAACCCTTCCAAGGAGTTTACTCTTTGGACCTAACAGAAATAAATATTCAAGGATTTCAGCAAAAGGTTAGTATTTAACCAGGAGATTTTATTGGTGTTTGTATGTGACAGAATATACTGAACTTGAAACAAGCTTTTCTTTTGAATAAGAATTTTGGCCTCATAACGAAATTGGGGAAAATAACTCCTTCTCAAACAGAAACCAAGAAGAATTACAGACTGCTTTCAAAGGGGTTTTTTTGTGTTTTACAGCAGGAAAAAAGTTCTTCCCTTTTAGAGGTTCTGTTTGTTATTAGGATAATAATGGCTTATTTAAAATTTTCTGTACAGTTGTATTTTGTCACGCATTCAGGTCTATTTTTGCAAACAGGTACTTGGTACTCATTACTTAGACAAAGACACACCTCTTAAGACTTGAGGTGAGTGGCCATTCTCTGGAGAGCAATGCAAAAACATGAGGAACATCCAAAACAGGAGCAGGAGAAGCATGTGCCACTGACACCTGATGGAGGAAAACTGAGTGGTGAAAGGAGTGCCTGTGAAAAACACGCATGCTCTGCATTGCCTGAGTAAGGGAGTTTGGCATGAAAACACAGCAGAGCTTTATATGGATTCATGCTGCTCTTTGCTCTTTCATCAAATTAATAGCTGGAGCTTTACCTAATATTCTTCTTCAGGAACAAAAAAAAAATCCCCCAAACAATAACCAGCAGCACCAGCCCTTGTTTTGGTCTTTGCATGCAGCTGCTTGGGAAAAGAATGCCTCATGCTGAAAAAGCAAGGGGGTGACCAGAGGGAGCAGAGGCAGCCTGGAGGGAAATGTTATAAGCTCAATTAATCCACAAGTGGCATGAGTTTGGCAGTCTGTGATTCCACAGGTCTGGTTTCGAGTACCTAAGGCCACCCCATGGCTTTGTGCATCTGTCAGGTCTGCTTTGCAGTTTAGACCTAAGCAAGGGGCAATACAAGAGAGCAGAGCTGGGCAGGCTGGTTAATGTGTGGGTGGTCTGCAGGGAGCACCTGTGTGTGCAGCTGTGGCTCATGGAAACAGATTGCTGAGAGGAAGTTCAATTTTTGGGTGATGCTTAAATCACTGTTTGCAAATAGCCAAGTCCAGAGGCTGCAGCTCTGCAGCCGTGGAGAATGAGGGGCAGCAACCAGCAATCAGCTGTGATTGCATGAAAACACAAATAGCAGGTTGTTACTGAGGCTTGGCTCTTCTCTTACACCATCACACACTGCTGGACTTTGTGGAAAAAGCACTGGAGGGAGATCTGAAGCAAAAGAATATTTCTTACAAGTGTAGACCAGCTTAGGGTCAGGAGTGAAATTTATCAGTGTATAGAGGGAGAAATAAGAGGATATAGTGTCTGATAAAGCAGCTGGCTGCCATTTCAGATGAAACCTCATTAAAAGGTATAACCAATTACCTCTTCCCCAAGAAGAGCACGAGCATGGCACAGACTGATGCTCCAGCCTGTGCTTTTACTACAGCAGCACAGAAGTGTATTAATAACAGCCCAGAGGGGCAGGCTGCTGCCTGCACACGGGCTGGGACTCCTTCACAACTGGGAGCTGCACAGTTGTGGGTAAGGACTGGGTATAGTGTGTGAGCTCTACAGAAAATGGGATTTCCCTTTATAATTTACGTTCAATCTGATGTTCTTTGGGAGAGCTGGGAAGCGTGGACTTCACTGGTAGGGTTGGGAAGCCCATTCAGAGAGAAGTCTTGGGCCTGGCCTTTCTGGCCCCAGGGCTTCAGACAATGTTGTCACAGACACAGGGCCAATATTTAATCCTAAATGTAAAAAAAGAAAACCAACTTTAGATGTCACAGTTGTATTTTCAGCTGCAGCAAATGCATTGTACCACAGTAGCAGAGCAGTCAGAGGTTTGATGGTAACCAGGACATGATGCTGGCTTTATGAACTGGCAGTTTCAGTATTCAATGAGAAATTAATAACCTCTTCAGCAGAGTTAGGCACTCAGCAAAACACATGACTGAAAGTGTCAGGGCCACCCATGCTGGGGAGCTGAATATCTGATCCTATGGCACTGGATGGGGACTAAGGAAGGGATTTGGTTCCCAGCTCTGCTCCCAGGACAGTGTGGGTTCAGGTAGGTTGGTTTGCATTATTTTGCCATAAAGTTCCCATCTGTGTAAGATGGGTCAATCCAACAGGTGAACAGAGGGCTCAGTAGGGAAGCAGAAGAATGTGTTTAGCGCAAGTCTCTGGTGTATACACACAGTTTTGTTCCAGAAATTAATTTCCAGGGAGCTGTCTCAAGCATTCTGAAAGATTAATATCTCTTGATTTCTGTTACATACCTGCTTTGTTTTCAGCTTTACATTCTTAGCTGCTCTGAATGGTTTCATTTTTGTGACTATACCAAATGTTTGAGGTGTAGTTTCATGCAGCATTTGTTCTCTTGCTGTGTGAGAGTTAGTCTCAATGGATATATTTTGGTGAAGGAAACTGATGCTTTTCAGCAGAAAAAGATTATTTTGTCAACAGATCTTCTCATTCCTATTTCAAAGAATACTTCCAACACACTTTTTGTCAGGCAGACAAAGATAGAGCACCTTATTGTTTTAGTATTCAGTGCTACTTTGTCTGTATCTTTTATTTCAATAGCTACCCCAATTTATAGCAGATGAGCACGTGACCTATAATTAATTTCAATTTTAATACTAATGATGGACAATATAAAATCTATAAGGGCTTACATGTAAGCAGCTTTATGTAAAGGAATTATGAATAATAGAAAAGGGCAAATAGGGTGAAAGTTTACCTGTTCATTTCCTTTTTACTCATATTTCAGTGTTTCTAAATGAGGAAGTCTCTTTAAATCTATTTGTGGATCATTGAGTGTCAGTTGGAGGAAGGTTATTTGGGTTCTAAACATTGATGTTCAGATTTTCAGACATTTTCTCAGTGCTTCTTTATTGCATCTGACCTTTAGTATTAATTTTTCTTCATTCAAAATTCCCATGATATTTGTCTGAAAATGCCAGGTTCAGGAACCTAAAAAATAAGTAACTGTTTGCTTTGCTTTTCATCAGTGGTCTGATTGGAAAATCCTATTTCACAGGAGCCCTGCTTAGAAACACCTGGAGTAGACTCATCAGGAAATAATATTATGTATATTTTTAATATCACTAAGGGGAAATTTGTGGTTATTGGATGTTAGAATCTGAGATTTTTTTGCTAATTGCTAGAAAACCACACCTGTGTATGTAAACTATGTTGTTGTCTCTCTGTTCAGCTTATTTTAAAAAATTGTCCCTCCTCCTTTTATGATTTTATGCTTCAAAGAAACCAGTTAAAAAAAAAAAAAAAAAGGTGAGCTGGTAGTGGATATTCCAGACAAGGAGCCCATGTCTATTTCCTAACTGGCCTCATAAATATCTCTGGTGTACTCCAGAGTCCTCAGGGGTACAGATGATTATGAAGAGATGATGATGCTTCATCAGTGTCATTCAAATTAGGCAGGAGAGACAGGATACTGCAAAGCCCACAGCTGAATCATTACTCCAGTTTCCACACAGTTCTACTCCATAAACATGTATAGAGTGCATATACATGTGATAAACATATATCACTGTTTACACCATCAGAAGACCTGGACTTGGTTCCCTTTTGTGCAATAAATGTACTGTGTGACCTTGGATGAGAGGTGGGCCATGCTTTTTCCATAACAATCTGTCCAAATTATCACAGCAAATTCATTTTCTTCTCCTTAATTTTTGTAGGGATGCTGATAACCTTCAGCTCCTAATGATTCAGTGGGATTTGTGTGTAATTGGTGCTTCTGTAGATGAGGTCTGTTAGCTCCAGCTGGGCTCTCAAACATGGCAAACACACTGCAAAAAATCAGTAGCCACTTTGGAAATGTTGGTCCTCAGTACTCAGTGCACTTCTTCCCCAAAAAAACAAAGCTGGGATAATAATTCCTTTGGCAGTGCTTTCAGAGCTGTGGGAGAAAAAAGCTGCCATAAACGAGTGTTGTTTGTTACTGAAGCACCATGATGGTTTCTGTGCTCAAAGTGCTGTTGCAACTGGAACATCATTCCCAGGTTTGTTCCCAAATCTCACTTGTGTTCCTTCTCCACACCCCTTGGAATCAGATCTCAGTGGGCTGAAGTGGGTCATGACAAATGGAAGTTTGTCATGGGAGAAACATTTAGTTTGATGGAAGAGCCAAAAGTTTCACTTCTGTTGTAGTGTTTAACAAATATTGGTGAGAGGAAAATGGATTCAAACACAAGAACTTCAGCACTTCCATGCTGGGGCTCCTTTCTGAAAGGGTGTGCAGCACTTTGGGAGGGCAGGCTCTGATACCTCCTTAGGGTTCAACAGTGCTGCCCTGTGTGTGTCCTTAATTGTGCTCATAAAATGCTGAACTGTTTTCCTTCTGGCATCCAGGAACCACTAGCTGGGCATTATTTCTAGAGATGACATTTCAGAAAAGGAAGAGCAGATTTTTCACAGCACAGAGAGGTTTGGCTTCCTCCTCCCACTGTGATGGGGGGAAAAATCACTTTTTAATTCCCACCTGTGTCTCATCAAACTCAGGCATTTACTGGGATAATGCAGTTGTTCAGAAATGATGCTGAAAGTATCATGAAGAAGGGCTAAGCTTTAATTGAAGTTTTGCTGTTATCTACAACAAGGGAATAGTGGCATAATTAGCTGGTTTGACACGAGGTATTCTGTGTGTGCACCTGAAGGGGGCACAGGCATGGGGAATGTCATCTACTAATATTCCCATCAGAAAGCAATACTGCTTTAACAAAAAAAAACCAAACAAAACTAAAAACAAACACAAAACAAACAAACAAAACCCCAAAACAAACAAACAAAAAACCAAGAAAACCCAAAACCAAACAAAAAAAAACAAACCCAAAAAAATGCAAAAGAAAAACAGAAATGAGTGGGCCACCTTGAAATTTGTCCCGTCCGCTAATGATGTAAAAACCTTTCTTCTGTAGGGTTCTGTCTCTCCTGTTTGCAATGCACACAGAAATGTAGGGAGTCCTGCAAAGTTTAGATAATGAAAATATCTGCTAAAAATGCCAGGGATGCAATGGAAAGCAATAGCACAAGGGGGGAATGCCTATCTGAATTATCATTTTGAGTTTGGTATTGAATATATTGTCTGGCTGTGGAAGTGATCGATAGACAAGTATCTTAGACTGACAAGCTGATTTTTATATTGTTGATTGCTGCTCTCTCCCCTCAGCTGATGTTGTATCCCTTGAATGCTTCTAGGGCACAAGGGAAAATAAAAAATACATTAACTCCTCTGTTGTTTCCAATTGATATAATTGATTTTTGAGCAGGACCTCCACTGGGAAGCGAGCCTTAGTGTTTAAAATGTGAAGTAGTGCCATGCTGGTGTGTTTTACTCTCTGGTCAAGGTGGGGAGATGGAATACACAGGCTCTGTATTAAAAAAATCATAGTTGTTGGAAAATTAATTGTTTTGAGGAACCTCTGAACAAGGCTGCCTTCCTCAGCAACACCTGTGAATGCATATGAGATAATGGGTGGATCCCCTAAATCAGTATTTCCTGCTGAGGAGTCTTTTGTTGCTGATGACATTGAGATAGAATCATGCTGAGTTATGGTAACAATTAAGAGGTTGTACTACTGAAGCCTGTTTTCATCAGAGTCCCCTTGGATCAAAGCACTTTTATATCTTTCAGCTTCTGTTTCCCAGAAGACTTTGATCATAGGGAAGGGATTTAGTGTGATAAATTTAGCAAAGAATGAGAAATGCTGTAAGACCTCTGAACAGCAAGTAATGACTTTAGCCAGGCTCTTGTGTAATTGGAAGGATTTATCCTGCCTACAGGATACAAAGGCCACAAAATCTTTTATTTTCCTGTTTATAGCCCCTGTCACTGTCTTAAGTCCTGATGTGATGATCTGCCCCTTAAAATAGGAGTATTTATGAAAGTGAAGCTTTTTCTTTCCTTCACCAGGAGTCATTTCCTGCAAGTGTGTAACCAAAGGGGTGGCTGGTCTGATGAAGAGACTGCAGCATGGACACACAGGGCTGTGATAATGTGGAACATGTTTTTGCTGTTTTGGGTTGGGTTTTTTCCCCTGGTGGAGGGAATGGAAGAGAGGAAATAAAGCCATTGGACAATTAAAGATGTCTCATCCTTGGAAGATTTGAAGAAGAAAAGTTAAAAATCTCTGCCATTCCATATGGTCTAACAGCAAAAACACTGGTCTTCAGAAGCAGCTTGAGGTAGGAATAAAAGTCATACCAAAAGGGCTCAGCACTCTCCAGAGAAGGCAGTAAACTTTCCTGGGGTGTGGAAATTTTTCTTTAAAAAACTCCAAGGCTGACCTTCTGCCAGGTGCTGCTACTGCAATTATCAGTCTTACTTCCTGTCCCTTATCCAAGACATATATCCCAGAGTTCTGCCATTCACAAGGAGGAAAGAATCAAAAGACAAAGCATTTTCCTTTCCTCACTTATCATCCAGGGGACTATGTCTCTGTTAAGTGAAAGTCACTGACATCTGTATCTTAATTATAGCAGACAGTGGGAGCTGGATATACCCACAAGACTTCATTATAATAGAGGCAGCCTGAAGAAGTGGTATCAACAGACTCATTAGTAACCATGGGAAGAGGGTGTTAATTAGGGAATGTGTGATCCTACCATAAGACCAATTTGGGGCAAAAATCCAGGTGACTGATACGGAGATGAGGTGCCAGTGATACATCAAAATTATTGTGCACATTGCACTGGCATTAATGGTAGTGGCATAGCAAAGTGGGATGCTGGTTGATTCACATTAGTGTCAAGTCAGGCAGTTAAAACCCTAAAAATGAAATGAGGAAGTCTAATTGCCTGTTCAGAATCAAATAACATGCACTTTATTACCAAATCCCACCATTAACAGCCCAGAAAACCAATTGTGGCTGTCAGGAGAAGGGACAGCTGAATGATAAATGTAAGAGGGAACCATCTGGCTGGGCATTGGGTACCAGTGGTGATCCTGGTTCAGCAGCACTGCAGGAGCACAGGGCTCAGGAGAGCAGCTGCTCATGCTAAACACAGATGATCACATGTTGGAGACTCTAGAAACAGGAGTCATGTGCAGGTTAAGGGTAAACTGCAGCTTCATGCAGTCAGTACTTGACAGAGATTTCTATGGAGATTTAAAATAGAAAGGAAGCAGTGAAGCTTGGCCTGAGTAGGGTGGAGATCCTGTGACTAAGTTGCAGACAGGCAGAGGTTGAATAATCTTGCCCAAGGAGAGATTTCTCTCCTAACTTCCAAATATTTAGAGCTTGACTTAGAAAGTGGCTTCACAGCATACATCAAACTGTGTTGATGGAACAAACTTCAGTTTCTCCCCCTGAGAGCTGGGCCCGTGCTCTGAGCCCTGTGGATTTACCCCCAGGTGACTGCACTCAGCTCATCTCCAAACTCCAGTCAGCCTGATCAGACTGTCTGCAGGTTTTTCAAGAGGAAGTGGGTGTACAGGCTGTGATCCTTTTACCCTTCACTGATCTTTGCAGCAGCATGTCCTGTGGTGGTTTCTCTGATGCTATTCAGTTCCAGTGCCCATACTCTGTCAGTCTCTGTGCCAAATGAAGTGCCTCAATCAAGGCAGTGCTATTTCTAATCAGCACAGGCGTCCCAGGGTAATTCAGTGATTTCCTTCTGGGCAATGTGAAGCCATTAGCAGGTTCATACCATTTTGCTCTTATTTAATTACACCCCAAGGAGAGGACTGAGCTGGCAGGGTAGCTGAAGCTGAGGTGACCCAGTAAGGACTCCAGGCACGAAGGTTTCTTTTTTAATATTTCATGCAACATCCTTGCAGCAGCCTAAGGCAGAAGGGCCCTTGCACACATGCAGTGTTTCTGTCCACAGCCACAGAAATATCCATTGCTGAGGCTACCACACAGAACCATCAAATGGGAATCAGCTTCTTCAGGTCCAGCAACACTTCCCACACGAGCTGATTAAGCCAGAGAGAGAGAGATGGTGCTGAGACCTCTTTTTATGTTTGTGTCTGTCAATGAAACCCACAGCACTAAGGAAATCCACTGTGCTCTGAGGGGATATTTTGACTGCAGCCCCCATCAGTGGCCTCTGCTCTGAAGGAGTGCTGCCTTGGGGAAGGTGTGATTGTGGGAGTCATTGCTGATGTCCTGTAGCCTGAGACTCTGGAGGGAGCTCTTTTGATCAGTGCTGGGCAGCCACCAATCTGGTTCCACATTTCACAGGGCTGCACAGACCTCTGGATGTGTGTCCACTGGAACACACACAAGAAATCAGGTAAAAAGTGACAAAACAATAGCCAGAAATTAGAGGTGCTTGGTATTTGTCCAGTTAAAGATAATGAGAGAAAGGTAACAAATAGAATCATAGTCACAGTTTTTTAAAAAATGCAGGGATAATTTGGACTGTTCTATCTATTGTACACAGAAGCTTAGGTGACTAAGGGCTCTATAATGTAATTAACATTTTCTACTGATAAGATTCATACTGTTTTTCCTGTCTTATTTTCTTGTGTCTTTTATTTTCTCAGCTTGCTTTCGATCTACCTTTCCAGCAGAGAAAAATAACTACTTGCTGCTAAATTAACACTCACAGATGGGCAATTTTTATAGGAATTCATTCTCCTAGTCTAATTAATGTTGCCTAAATTTCCACTGGTGCCTCCAGTAATCCTTTGACAAAGGGTGTCTTCAAAACCTCTGAAAGTTTTAACTTTTCAAGGAGAAAATGAAGCTGGAACTATTTAGGATGGGATTAAGAAGGAAGCAGAATTAATGACAAATGTGCTTTGGAATGCCTTTTTGCTAAGGGAGTGAATCCTATGCTAGCTTCTATGGAAAGTGTTCTTTACTAGACTGATTCAGATCTCACTGGGATTGATCAGAATATTTCTTTTGATTTCAGTGACCTTTAGGTCTGGTTCAGGAATGAACTTCTGCCTTGAGTTTGCTTTAAATGAAAGGAAACCATGGCAATTCAGCAGCACTGTTAGCCACAAAGAGATGGAGAATGTACAGATCAGGACCACATACCTGCATTATAAAAGGGAACAAAAGGTGAGTCTGGCCAATAACTTCATAAAGAAAAAGCATAAAATGTTGCAATACCTGTAAACAGAAATGTGAACCAAATAGAAATAGAAATCTATTACAAATTCTTGGGTTTGCGTATCGCCCATACTTTGTGTTGGTCTGTTTTCTGTTGTTAAGTCCTCCCCTCCTGATGGTTAAACTGTGCAGACTGGAACCACAGAGGCTGGTTTATTTTGTTTTATTGTACTCACTGCTGGTAAGACCCAAGAATTGAACGGGAGAGAAAAATGTATTGTTTGGCATTCTGGGAAGGCTCTGCCCACACATCCCTGAGCTCTCTGGCTGTTCTGCACTCTGGGACATGGGCTTGGGTGGCTGAAGGCTGTTAGGGATGCTCCTTGTGCTGAGTGCCTGGATGGTTTCAGCCTTAAGCCCCAGAGCTGAGCAGCCTGGGAGGGAGAGTCTGGGAACTGAGAATGATAGTGAGAGCAAAGCCTTATCTTGCTCAGCAGGGCAATAGCTCCTGGGTCCACTGGTGGAAACAGCAGCAAAGAGCTCCACAGAGAGGTTAAGGTGGGAGGAGGGACTGGGGAAAATTGTAGACTGAGAAAGGAAACTTGAGTAGGAAAATGAAGGTATCCAGAGACAGAGTAAACTTACCTGGGGGAGATGTACCAGAGCAGAGGTGAAGCATCTTGCACATTTCTCCCCCGACATTCCACACTGACAAGTGTTTTGTGTTATGAGAAGAGTGTTCAAAAGCACAAGGGGAGACTCAGGTGCACAACTCCCACTCATTTTCATTTACTGGAGATTTGGGAGCTGCCACTGTGGATTTGACAAGGTCTCCCACCATCTTATCAAAAATAGCACCTATTACTTTATCCAGAGCGTGCTGAAAGCAAGAGTCTCCCCCCACTAATTTCAGAGTGTCTTCTAGTGAGCTTTAATAAAATGTCACTGTGCTGTGGCAAATTACTCAAATGAAGTTGTCAGTCAGGACTCATAGCATCAGTCTGTATTTCATGAGCTGGGAGATATATCACCCAGAAAGTCTGAAAGCACAGCTGGCTGAATTAGCTTTTACTATATAATTATGGTGAACCTGTTGATCAATATTGTGTGCATTTTTAATACCTTCATTTTGAGGCTTCTGATCTCTCTGTATTAATGCTGATAATAGTTCTGCTTCTCTCTGCAATCAAAGAGCTTAAGCTTGAGGTTTCTTTCTTCTTGCCTCTTGCTCCCACAGTTAATTACTCCTTTAGCTTGGTAAAGCAAATGGGGATTCTATTATTTTATTATTTTACTAACTTTGAAAGAAAAGAAAGTAAAAATGTCTACACCAGGAGATGGGCTGATGGAGAGTGGACCCATGAGGACTCTATTAGTGCAGTCCTGATTAATAAACCTTCATAAATCCTTTAAATATTGAAGGCCAGAAGAGCAGCATTTCACCAATAACAGCTTATTATTCACCCATCTTAAAAAAGGAATTAAGCAGTATAATTCTGTGTCCATCCTTCCCCAGAACTTGGTTCCAGTTTTCTGTTTTCTCTGCTTTCCCCTTGCTTGCTTTCCCCTCTGCATGGTGCTGTTTCATCTCAGTTGGTTCAGCACCATCATACTTGCTCCAGTGCTTGGGCAGGACATACAGCACAGCTCTCCTGTGTCAATTCCTGATTCCTCAGGAATCACTTCGAGTTTCTTTGAGGAGCTCTGAGTCTGCCTGCCTGCCATGCCACCCTCAGTGGGGGTGAAAGGATTTTTAAGGCTATAAATCATCTTCATCAGAATTCAGTTTGAAGACTGGTGTATTTGAGATCCTAAGATGATGTTGAATTCTGTTATGTGCAATCAAACTTAAAGATACCTACAGCCAAGTACTTCAGGAGCCATTTAAGTAGCTTTCATGGTCTATCCAAATATGTACGAAGCAAATTAATAGATAAAGAGAGAGGTGGGACTCCTCTTTTTGCCTATAGATTCTGATTTACTGAGTCACTGATTTCACCACCTACAACAGAGTGCAGTTCACATCTCCACCTTACAACCTTGCCTGGCATTACTGTGGTGCCACCCATGCTCCTCAATATGAATTTTATTTTACACAGGATTTTAGCTGAAGCTCTGCTTGTACCCTCAATGTGTTTTATGAAAACCTTTAGTTACCAGAGGGGTTATTTTTTACCAAGTACTTTGCAGGGATCCCCCTGCCTCAGTTAAACCCCATCAGTGTCAAATGGGAGCAGAGGGTGTGTGCAGGATCAGAGCTGTGCTTGGCATAGCAAACCACCAGCAATGTCAAGGTGTGCAAAATGTGCAAAACCTACAGCTGCTCATCAGAAAAGGAGCTTATAAATCCCCCTCTCCTATTACCTGCAGGACTTCCATGGACTGCACAATCTATCATATTCATGCAAATGCCAGTCTAACTTTCCTAATGAATGCAAAGCCCAGTAATCCAATATATGTCAGAATATAGCCACAGACTCATAATCCTCTCTGTCTGCTGTTTGATTCATTCCATTCAGATCCTAATTTGTAGTAAATCTTGTATTTGGAAGTTGCTCTGGCTCATACCATTTGTATCAAGGCCAAACTGGTAACAGGAGCCTTAGCTGCTGACAAAATGCTGCAATCAAACCCCTGTATGTAATGGATTCTTCAGAAAAAAAGTGGCACAGGTCATTATTTCAGCTACTTGCAGTAGGATTGGAGTCCTAAGTTCCTTTTCAGAATGCTCAGAATTTCAGGATGTACAATTTCTTTTCTGTGAAAAATTTCAGCCCAAATAATTTGAAAAGATTGAAAACCATTTTTTTTCCCCAATAGAAAAAATGTTTAAAAATAGATTTAGAAATGGCACTATTTACCATTCAAGGAAAATTTTATTTTGCATTAAATGAAATTAAAGTTATTCTTAAGATAGTTTAGTACACAGACTCTGTTGCCTGAAGTACCATGTTCCCTGGTGCTCATGTGGGGTCACACTTGTTGCTCTTGGTGATCTTGAATTAAGCAGATCAGTTCAGTTCAACAACAGGTCACCACCACATTAGCTTCAGGTGAAGTACTTTAAGTAAAGTATTTTTATGTCAATATATTTTAGGTGAAGTATTTTTATGCCACAAGTGTGTTACCAGCAATGGGGTTTTTTCATCCCACAGGAGATTTTTTTGTTTATAAAAAGAAAATCAATAACCATTGTTCAAAAAAATAAATTTCATTTTCAGCTTGGAAGTGATTTCCTTTTCTGCACTTCCCCAAAATCATACTTTGCATCTCGGTGACCTTCAGAGAATGATTTCTGAAAATAAACTTTTATATTCCTGTAAAAGTACTTCAGGTGAAGTACTTTACTTTATGCCAGTACCACAGTAGAGGCAATGCTTTGATCCCAGTGTGGGTATTGCCAGGCTGCCTTTAAAGTAAAGCTTTCTGGATGCTGGGCACAGTTAAATTGCAGCAGCACAGGTCTGGAGTCCTGCTGAGAAGCAAAGCAAACTGCTCAGTGCTGAGAAGTGACTCAGCAGTGTAGGCACAATCCATCTTGTGAGGCTGTGTTTGGAAATGTGGGAATGGCCCAAAGGCTCTGAGCTGTCTCAGATCAGCTTGAGGCAGGCTGGATGCTCTGGTGGTGGTTGGTTCCCTGGAAGGCACCCAAGGTGTCCCAGGTGTGAAAAACATGATTCACTTTTATGCAAAATTTATAAGTTTAATAAAAATAAAATAAAATAGACAATTAGGAGACAGAAAAACAAAGCTTTGGCTGAGGTGCTGATGCCAGCGAGATCAGCACCCCGTCTCCCCCCCAGATCCTTTCTTTTAAGGACTTCTGTGTTACATATTTAAATAAGCTAATGCATGATTCAAATATTCATTTTGTTTTCAAGACACCCCTAAATATACAATTTATCTGTGGGACTCCATGTAGTCTGGATAGATGTCGTAAATCTGTCTTCTGAAGATTCTAACCCTCAAAGACTCAATTGTTCTTTATCAGAAATCTTTAGTTCAGGAATGCTAGTAGTTCCTTCTGTCTTCTGTTAAGAAGTTACAAAAAAAAAAAAAAAAGAACAACCCCCATCTCTACTTTGTTACAATCTAAGAATATTCATTTATCGCATTTTCAAATTCTATTAATAAAAGAACATACAGTACAACCTTCCCATATTATACATTAAACAATCATCTTTCTATATGCAAAAAGCCAATTCTAAAACATGCATTTATAACACAGGGCACCACATTTCCTCCTGGGGAAATGCTGGCACCTCCCCGAACACCCTCGGAGTGAGATCTCTGACACAGCTCCCACCAGTAAAAAGGGATTAACTGTTCATGTTCTCTTGCTTCACAGAGGGTTTTAATCACCTAAAGTTAAGGGGAAAAGTGATGCTGCATTATTGAAGCAAATAGCCTAAGAGCCTAATGCATAATATAGCAACTTGCTAAAATTTCATACATTTCAGGGTGAGTCATGACTGATGAGAAATGAAACAGGATTTGCATCTCACACAGTGACTCATCCTCTGCTAAAATAGCTGACAGCACCTGAAACAAACCAGCAAAGGATCATGTCAAGGCACACAATACTGGTGCATTTGAGCAAGTACTTACAATATGTTTGTGCTTCTAACATCAGGAATATAAAAGTTTATTTTCAGAAATCATTCTCTGAAGGTCACCGAGATGCAAAGTATGATTTTGGGGAAGTGCAGAAAAGGAAATCACTTCCAAGCTGAAAATGAAATTTATTTTTTTGAACAATGGTTATTGATTTTCTTTTTATAAACAAAAAAATCTCCTGTGGGATGAAAAAACCCCATTGCTGGTAACACACTTGTGGCATAAAAATACTTCACCTAAAATATATTGACATAAAAATACTTTACTTAAAATGTATTGACATAAAAATAGTATTAAATGTTTTCCACATTTCAGGACTGCCCATTTTCTAAATCTGCTGCCGTGTTTGTGGAGCTCAGGTATGTTTGGCTCTGACAACAGAGCTTCATAAAACAAACCTCTAATTTCCCTGCCATCTGAGATAATTCACTTTTTTTAATTCTGGAAAACAAATTGTGCAGCAGTTTGAAGCTGTCAGAAATTCCATTTTTTCTCCCCCCCCAAACTATTTGTTATGGGAGGAGTGCAGTATCTGTTGTTCCTATTCCAATGCTCCTGCCACTCAAGGTGCAGGCTGGATGGCAGAGCAGTGTTTCATCAGGGACCCTCAGCAGAGCACTTTGCTTTCCAAGGGAAGGCAGGAGCCAGGTGTGCCTGTGCCAGGAGGGCAGCAAGGCTTCAGGGCTCTCTGTTTTCCCATTTGAGCCCCAGGGGCTGAAATGGGCCCTTCCAAGATGTTCTCCTACCAGTGGCACAGCAGAGATGATCAATTAGTGTTACTCTGATACTCAGTCATTAGTGCTCAATAGCTGTCACCTTGTTCAGCTGTTGCTGGCTGCACGTTGCAAGCTGCTGCTTATGAGTTCTGATATGTTTTTTAATGGTAAGTAGGTTAATCCCTCTTCCTGGCTGAAAAACATGAAGTTAGATGCAAAAGTCCCCAAAGCAAGAAGACTTACTTGGAAAAAATTACAGAAGTGTAAATCAAGAAAGCAATATTGAACTTTAGAAGACAGCTTACAATAATATGACACTTTATTCTGCTGCTGCCTGAGGTTTATATATACTACTGTCACTTTCTCACTGTTCTCCACCAGTAGTAATTTTCTTTCAATCTAATTTTTATTTCCCAAGGGTTTGCTAAGGTTAAAAGTGCTAGAAAACCAATGACTATTCACTTGCCAAAGGACAATAAATTAAATTAGCCACTGTTGGTAGCCAAGTCAGGTCTGAACTATTTATATGTAAATAGGTGCAAAACCCTGATGGCACAGTGCATGATTATTAGCAGCTCATTGCAAACTCTATATTGAAAATTAAATACACTGGAAAAGCAATGTGTTTCCTTTAAATTCTGCCTGCAAGAAAAAAAAAAACTTCTGAATTCCTGTTTTCATGGTAGCTTGTTATTACTGGCTTTACTTTGCATTAGAAACCTAATTATTCAAGGTCAAACTTGATGGGATCTTTTACTAACTTGTTTTATTTTAATTATCTTAATAATCGTAACCACACGACCATAGTAGCGATTTCCAATTGATGGGGTAGTTTTTGAAAGGGTCACATTGCTCTGCTGCTGTCCAGGAAATGACTGCTGCTGTCAGTGGTGTTTAGTGACCACACTGGTGTGCTGAGATCAAACCTCTCAGTGACCCTTTCCCACATCCAGTTGGGTGGCCAGGTAATCACAATTCATCTATCAAGGTGTCTGTGACATCTTCTTCTCATAAGATTCCTTGGATTTTAGGCATGGTTGTTATAAATGCACATTTTGGAGTTGGCTTTTCGCAAATATTGACATGAATGTTTTACATATAATGTAAGAAGGTTGTATTTCCTTTTATTTGTGGAATTTACAAATGTAATGAAAGTATATTTCTTAATTGTAACAAAGTAAAAAGGGGGGGTTGTATTTTTTTTAACCTTTCAGCTAGATAGAAATCAGAAAGGAGGCCTAACATTCCTGTGACTGATAAAGAGCAATTAAACCTTTATGGCCAAGAAAGATTTACGGCATCTACTTCGACACCCAGATGCCAAGAACAGATAAAGAAGATACAATACTGTGATGGTTTTATCACATTCTATATTTTATTTGACTGGGAGAATATAAAAGCGAAACAGGCTCATCTTTAAATTACAAAGATAGTTTATTTACACACACTGAAAGGATGAAAATAGGAAGGAAAAAAAAACAAATGGAACTTTTAAAACGTCTTTCCCTCCCTCTCTAAGTTTTCACTTTTCTACACTCAACATAAAAAGACATAACTTGCAACTTTAGCCAGTTTACTATTTTAAGATAATCTTTCATCAATTCTTCAGGAAAGGAGTCTCTCTCTTTCAATAGAGACTTTGTCCACAAGGACTTCAAAGAACTCAATCCTACTCACTTACAGTATTCTTAATACTGAACACGTGGGCTCTGTACTCAAATACACTGCAACATTGGGGTGTCGCCTTTTAAAGGTGTCTCATCTAAGGCAAAGGGTTTTTCTTCATTAAATCAATTTTACTCAGTCTATTACACAATACCTTTGCTCAAAATTCTACACATAAAACAATCACCTCCCCAAATTACACATTTTTCTATGGTTTAAAGGAACAACCCAGTTCAGTCCTTATGTTTCAGAGAAGTCTAGCTAGAATTTTCAGTCACTCTTCTTCTTGCACCTTAAAATCTTTTTCACTCTTTTTCCACTGACTTTAGCTCCATGCTGTGTTTCTTTATGGTCTAATCACTGTATTTGTCCTTCGTTCAGGGAAAGGCCGGTGCTCAGAAGAAATCTATTTGCTAGCAGAGAAAGAGTTAAACTTGTCAGGCTTGTCGGGCTGCTCACGTGATCCTGTTGCAGCGGGAACTAAAAAAGTCTGAAGGCTGCGCTGTTCTTTTCGGCCTGAAGGTGGGGGGGGGGGGAAGAAGCATTCTGCAGGTGCCAGGGCTTCTCCTCCCCTTCCCCGCTGCTGCTGCTGTTCCCGGGGGCCAGACACACCTGAGCTGCGCTCTCAGGGGGCCCGGGCCGGGCCCGGCCAGGGGCAGCGGGGCCTGGGCCGAGCCCGGCCAGGCTCTGTGCTGCTCGATGTTACCTGTGATCCAGCCGAAAGAAAAGAGGGAGCTCCTCCCCACACTCTCGGCTTATATGAGTATTACCCAAAAGTCGTAACCTACTTTTGAATGGTCAAACTATCTGCCAATTAAATAAAAATAATTTTTGATTGGACCATTCTTAACCCATGACAAATACTTAGGACCCTTGAAACTGATAAGCTACACAGATGTTTAAATATGCATTAGTCTCTTTTTGAATATGTAACACCAAGACTTAAATACCAAGAAATCTGGAATTCGTGTGTGTTGGTTTTGCACCCTCAGCTGAGTAGCTATCTTTTCCTGTCTCCTAATTGGCTGTTTTTATTCTTCTTTTTATTTTTTATTTTTTTATTAAAATTATAAATTAATATAAAAAAGGTGAAACGTCGTTTTTCACAATGGTGTAAGTTGTTTGTTCTCTCTGGCATCTCTGGGAGGGCAGTTGGAGCTGTGCCACACCAAGCTTGGCAGCATTGGTGCCCTGGAGGGGTTTGTGGTCCCTCAGTGCTGCCAGCACCATCTCCAAGGGTTGCTCACCTCTGCTGGTCTGCTCAGGGCATTCAGAGGGCTCTGCAATCTGCTTCCCTTGAGTTCTGACAGACATGTGTCTGTGTGTACTTGCAAAATTGTTAGAACATGGTATTCTTAAGGGGAAAAAACCAGGGGCAAGAACTCACCCATTTCCCTAACTAAAGAGATTTATGGAGGTTGTACATTTCTTTACAGATGGTCAGCACTGCTGTTGTTTAATGCAGAATATTTTCTGTACATTGACATGGTAGAATTCTCTTGGTGGGTTTTTTTTTGGTTGTTTTTTTTCTTTTTTTTTTTCCTGTGGCAGAAAACTAAGTTTTCATGAGTAAAACTAACAAAAAGTTGGACCTGTTATTCAAAATATAAGTTTGCTGGTTCTGTTGTAATGTGTGTTTTAACAGTATGTTCAAAGATGTGAATACCCATTTGAAAAACAGTTTTTGAAAGATTCATAATCTGTTACACTGCATTTTTGATCAAACAGATCTATTTGCTTTACAACTGAGTCATTTTCATGACTGGCATATTCAGCGATGAGAAAATTGTACCTATCAGAATGATCAGAAAAAGTACCAAATATTTAGAAAAAATACCTCATTATAATCCTACCAGCTTTGAAATGGAACCATTCCAGGACATTCCCAACATCAATAAAAATATCTCATTTAAAGCAGAAGCTGCAGCCATAAAACATTCATTATTCTGTCATTAAAAGACAGTTAAAATGTGCACGTCTGGTGAAAACTCCTGAATTGTTTTGCTCGTTTGAATAGGAAGAGAGAGTTTGCTGGGAGCCCTATGGGCAAATCCATACAGAAATTGTTTAAACATCCCTTCAATATTGTTTAATTATGACTAAGTGTGCCCCAAATAAGCAAATGAGACAGAGAGACAGCAGCACAAGCACATCTTTGTGTTCCCCACTGATCCTCTGTGTTATTTAACACAAAACGTGTGGAGGTTTTGTAGACATTATAAAGAGTATTGTGGGCAATTCAGGCTTTGCAAAATAGGTTTTCCTCAGTATATCACAGATCTCTTTTTAACACAATCCTTTTCAGGATATCTGAGAATATTCAGCACCACCCAAGACCAGCCCCTGTCTTTTGATAGATTTGTTAGAACCAAATATGTTTTTCTTTCTACAGTTGTGTAAAAAAAATGTTGCAGTAATAATGTCCCAATTGAACATCTGGATCTGTAAGCCTGAGTACTGACCTTTGAATTTGTGCTTAACCTCATTCATCTGTTTTTCTGATTTAAGATGTTCTTCAGTACTTATCTGGTTTAATTAACTTATCCTACAGATTGCTAAATCCTTCCTAAAGGCCATTAACCATCCAGTTCTTGCTTTCATTGGTAAGGGCAGCACATTGTGGAGCTGAGAGTGTAGGCTGGGTTTAAACAGGTTTAAACAGTTTTGGTGTTGGCATTTAGTCTGCTAACAACTGCTTTTCTCTGTGTGTGAGAAAAATCACATTTTCTCTGAAATGTGACCAGACAAGCTGTCTTTAGTGGCTTTAGGTGTGGCCCACAATTTACTGAATATAGGTAAGTAGTAACAAATATGACAATTGATTATTGCTGCTAAGTACTTGGTGCTCCTGCAGCACCTCTGTGAGCTGAGGATTTACCCTCCAGCAGCTGCAGCACGACAGAGGTGTCAGGGCTCTCATTCCTCATTTCCAGAGGAGTATTAAGTGAGTATCAGTCCCTGGTGATTCCATCTGTACAAGGCTACTGCTCCTGAGACAGTACAGCTTTGGGATTACAAGCCCAATAGCTGCAGCACCATTAGTGCAAATATAATCACATCCTTCAATGGTCTTAGGGCTGGCTGCATGCACTCAATGACATTTCCATTAAAACACATGTCAGTCTGTACACTAATATTTGAGAAAGCCTGTGTGTACACAACAGGCATTGATTTCACGTAAAGTGTCCCTCAGTTCAACATACCTCGAGGTTAACACTGAGACACAATGAATATGACTGTAAACCATGTTCCTTAATGTTTTCTGCTTCTATAAAATAGGTGTGTATCCTTTCTTAATTCTGTTTGGGCAAATAACTATATGAGTCTCCTAAGAAATTGACTGTGTGAGGTGCTGCTATAATTTTTTCACATAAAATTGATATTTCAGTTAATGTGGAAATTATGGCTAAACAATTTCTGGAAAAACAAAGACCAAAACACCACCCTACTACTCTAATGAGCAGTAAATCTATAAATTTCAGGAATTTCTGATTCGTTAGTCACAGATGAGTCTAGATGCAACTGAGCTACAAGGTCCTGGGAGGGGAATGGTCCTGGGAAGGATTCTGGCACAGACTCTTCCTCAAATATTTTTCTTTCAAAACACCTTTGGTTTCCCTCAGAACATCTCAGTTACAAAGATTTGTGGGTTTTGCTTTTTCCCAAGTGGTACCATGCTGTGCTTTAGTTGTGGTAACACAAATGTGCAGAAAGATTGGTAATAAAGTAATTTTAAATGGAAGCACAAATCTGATGAGCAGCAGCTGAGGGAGTTTATCCTGGAGGAAGGGATGAACTCTCCAACTCTGTGCCAGGAGGCTGGAGCCAGGTGGGGTCAGGCTTTTCTCCCAGGGAACAAGCAATAGGATGAGAGGAAAGGGCCTCAAGTTGTGCTGGATTGGGGTGGGGTAGCTATGTGAAAATTGGAGTGGGTATTAGGGAACATTTCTTCCCCAAAGAATTGCTGAGGACTGGAACAGGCTGCCCAGGGCAGGTGGAGTCACCATCCCTGGGGGCATTTAAGGTGACAGGGTTTGGTGGTGGATGTGGCAATTAATGGTTGATTTGAGGACCTTAGAGCTCTTCTCCAAATTAAATCATTCTATGCTTCTAAGAACAACAATTTCGTTGTTTTAGATGGAATTCTTTATCTTTACCAGAATTAACTCTGCTATTGCTGCAGGCCAACAGCTGGCCTGCAAAACTTTTAAAAAAAGGTTCACAGTTGGACTCAATGATCTTAAGTCTTTTTCAACCTAGAGAATTCTGTAAGTTCATTTTGTCATTAGTCATAAAGATCTGTCTTTGCAAGGTTCTGTGAAATTCAGTAAAATTCACAGATAGCAGAGGTAGGGGTCTCCTCTTTTGTAAACCATATAGTTGACAGAATCATATAGATAATAAATAATTGCCCTTAGCTACATTTTCCCTTGTGACCATATGTTTGTGACCATACAATAGTTACCAGATTTTTGCCTAAAAAATTCTTTTGAAAGGGAGATGGTAGACTGAAAATTCCCTCAGATGTCTTTAAAAAACAAAATGAATTATTGAAAACCACTTTTAAAAGTACTTGCTAGGCTCTGCATTTCTGTGAATGTATTTCTTGTGTTATTTAACAGAAATCAAGAAACTCTATCCTGGGTGTAGGTGACTGTTCTATCACGATGCTTATTTTCCCTATCATAATATCACACTCCCACAGATTGCAGAGGTTATTCCAGACTCTTTTGCCATCTCCTGCAAAAACTCACCTTTGGCATCAGGAAATAATTTACTTAATGGGAGAATAAGTTACTACCCACTGCTCCAAAGGAGCTTTGGGCAATTCTGTGAACAATAAAACTGATCAGTGTGAAATCTATTAATTTTTCATTTAATTCTAAAATATCATAGAACTCCTCAATATGAACACTTTTCTATGCAAATTGTCTTTTAATTTTTTTTTTCAATTTTTTGTGAATACAGACTATGCATTTTCCTTACTCCTTCCACAGACACTGGATAAAACATTTTCAGACACGACTGTGGCTGCTCTTGGTGGGATACATTAGTGACAAATCAGAACTTGAAGGGATAACCTAGCCAGGAGCAGGGGCTGGAATACCTGCTTTAGCTTATAACTGTTTGCAAAGAACAAACTGAAGCTTGGCTGCCTGCTTTGTTACTGCCATGTTAAATGTGAGTTTAATTTTAGTTATTGACAGTACATCAGATGGTGCTTCCTCTTTATGTGGAGCTTTAACAACTTGTTCTGGGAAATGATGCAATTTTCCTGTGAGTTGGTTTTTTTCTTTTTTTTTTTCTTTTTAAAAATTGAGATGCAGTTGTTCTAACAGCCTCTGGCAATTTGGAGAGGAACATGCAGGTGGAGTTTGCTTTGCACATGTTCCTGCTGTGTGCAGGGGTTGTTTACTGCTCAGCAGAACAAATTGCTGAGTGTCCTTCTGGAGGTCTCGAACAGTTTAGCAGAGAAATCAGAAATTATGTTGCAGGGACTGTTGTTTTTCACTACCTGTGAAGTCAAACAAATAGTTTGTGAAGGGTCACTGCCTGCTGTTCCCACAGAAGCTTGCAGGAAAATCCCTTCTGGCATTATATCTACAGAGGTCTGCATTGTTTCCTACTCAGATCAAGATGAAGGACTTTCTAAATGCTTATACATTTGCTGATAATCAGCCTCCATAATAGAGGTCTGCACACTTTTCTTCCCTTTCATATCTGATTTGGTTGACCTGTTTACTTTGGGGTATTTTTATCTTCCCATTACTTTTTTTTTTTTTTTAGATTTTTGGGGTTTTTTTTCTAATTAAGGAATGTCAGTCTCAGAGAGATTAGAAACAAACAGATTTTACTGCATTTCAGAGTCAGAACAGGAGGGATATCTGGTTCCGTCATTTTGCTAAGCTTTATGCAACAAGAGAGACACAATTTGAGGATCATGCTGTCTGCAAATATTGAAATATTATGCTTTTATTTTTCTAAACAAGGTAACACCCAAAGTTATTTTGGTTGAACATGCCTAAGAGAAGAGAAAACAATTTTCTCTTTTCTGTGCTTCTATACAGTTATTTTAACTATTTCCACTGGAGAGTTACTTACATCCTCAAATTCCAGTACCCACAACTGCAAATGTAGATGTTATCCCAGGAACATACAGTGTGGGCCTGCTACCCTCAGGGGCTGAGTGTGTAAATAGAACATGATGGCACTTTCTGTAAGGTTGTGATTAGGCAAAGACACAATAAATGACTTTCCTGAGGCACTGTCAGTGTGACAGATGTCAGTTTAGGAGAGAGATGTTTTACAGCATCCTCTGATCCCCACATTCCTTGGTTAATGGACACGCTGGTGGTTCAGCCAGGCTGTTATTGTGAAGGAAAGGGAACTAGGAAAAAAACAATTCAAGAAAACTCTTGTGAGTACAGCTACAGCATGTGTTTAGAGGATGTTTCAGCCCCAGCCTGAAGAGATTAATCTGTGGGAAGCTCCAAACCCAGAGAGAATAAGGGGTGATATAGATTCCCCAGCCTGGAGCTGTGCAGTGGTGCTGACCTAATCAGTAACTCCAGTGTGTCTGCTGATCCCTGGTGACAGAAGGACAGATGATCTGTGTGTCATCCCCTGACATCCATAACTCCAGCAATAACTGCACTAACAACATCCCTGTTGTGCTGCAGTGATGGCCAGTGGGACACTGCCTCATGGAGGTGCTGGAGCTGGGTTCTGCAGGATCAGCCTCTCACTGCCTGCAAGTGCTTCAAAACCACCTGTGGGCAAAGCAAACCTGTCACAGGAGAGATCAGTGATCTGAGCCTTCCCTTTGAAATGAACCAGCTGAATTCTGTTAATATGATGTGAAAATCCACTGGGAGTGATCAGGCACGAGTTCAGCTGCTCTGAAGGGTTTGGTACTGAGTTTGGCTGTAGCAGACATCCTGCTGGAAGTTCTCTCAGGTAGGATGAATGTGACAGAAAAGCTTGGATATTGCTTTAGAGGTGATGAATTTTAAAGGATTTGTTGGATTTATTTCAGAGGTGAGAGGCCTATAGTACAAACACAAGATAATTATTAAAAGGAGTAAAATAACAGTAATGTACAGAGGAAAAAACTACTGTGCAGCATAATGACGAAGAGAATGGTGACGTTCTGAGGAACCTGATAATTAAACCCTTGCTGTGGGGTTGGAATTTAGAGAGCCCCCACATCTTTGTACAGGGGATACAAGTCCTATAATATTTATTGGAATGCTTCAGAAGTAACACAAGGAAGTGCTATTTTTTTCTCTCCTTACACAAGAAACAAACTTCTGCCCTGTGATGCTTCTGCCAGACCTGAGAAAGGTGTCAAAGAAGCACCAAGGACAGAGATTTTATTCATAATTTCCAAGCAGGAGTGTTTATTCTCAGAGACTTTCCAGCCCATTTGGATGAAGAACAGTCTCACCAGATGGCCACACTCATTTGTTCAAGGGCTGGAAAGCAAATTCCTGTTCTTGAATGTTCCAGCCATATTGTAGATGTATTAATGAGATTAAAAGTAATGCCTTGTTCAAGCCCTTAATTTCCCTTAAGGGGTCTCTTAGACCAAGGCCTGGCTTTCCTGCTCAGCTCTTGTTGTTTGCTGCCACTGCTGTTACCCTCCCCCTCAAAACAGATGGTGTTGTTTTCCTTCTGTTGAGTCCAATTTGACCATTTCCGTTTATCATACAAACCTCTTGAGGCTTTTATTCAATCTCTAGGGAACTTTAAGTCTGATCTTGCAGTCTTATGCAGTTCATCTATTAAAATTCAGATTAGGAAATGAATACATTTTGCTATTTCATTTCATTTGCCATTAAGCTTTAATTTTACTTTTTCCTGTTTTGTTCTGGTTGATACACCTTCCAAACAGGTTCTTCTGCTCTTAAAGCACATTCAAAATCAGGTTATCTTCATTTTCCCCCCAAAAGAAATATTGGCATCATCATAAAAGTATGGTATTTATGTATGAATGCCATATTTATATCAGTTAATATGAAAATATATTGGCTTGCAAAAAGTATGAGCTTAACCTTAGGCATGTAGATTTATTTCTTTTCTTGCTGAGTTTTCCAAGTGGAACATACTAACTAGCTGCTGGCTCAGTATGAAATATACACATGTGACATTCAGCTTTAGAGCTGGGTGCAATACCTGTAGTAAAAGTCTTAACTCATTGCTCTAGGGAATCAAAGAATCAGAAGGAAATAGAAAGATAGTGAAATCTTTTACAAAAAGAAATAACAGGCCCCATTTTTGTGCGTGTATATCTGGCTGAGGAATAAATTCAATCTCTGCTACAATCTAATAGCCTTTATGTATGAATTTGTGGGACTCCATATGGAAAATAAAAGGCAGTTACAGAGCAACAGGGAGGAATTGTGGGTACAAGAATTTAATGAAAAAGAAATCCTTGCAACTTTTCTTTTGTTGCATTGTTAAATAAACATGAGCAGACCAGTTGTCTGAAGGAAGATATCAACTCCTAAAGTATTCTTGACAAAATGTTAATAATTCCTTTCCAATAGGAATCTTGAGAAAATTGTATATTACAAAGTTGTCTCTATTGCAGAAATTAGGATGAGGTCTGGGAATGGAAGTGTTGATTTAGAAATATCTAGATGGAAAACAGAACAAGTGCAAAAGTCTGCTACTTCTGTGCACAAAGGAGGCTGAGAAGGTTCACAGACACTTGCACTTAAATTCATATTTAGAAATAGCTTTCTGCTTTTTTCTTCATATGCTTGTCTGTCCAACTATAATTATCCATCCTCCTTTTTCTCCAATTACATGCTGTATAATGTTTAGCAGCTATTCCGAGAAGCAGCTTATTCCTGTGTGACAAGATTTAATTAAACTTCCACTGAAATAATTAGTGAGGGTATCTCAAAAGGCTTTTTAAAATCAATGCAGTACTGAGAAGCAAATAGAGTTAACACTGTCATCAAAGATCAAAGTCACCAAAGAACGTGACTGAAAATTAAACCCCCAGCAGCAGTGTAATGAAGAAGCATACTGAAGCAGTTGTGATTTTCAGCCTCTTGGGTCCTACCTACAAATTGATTTGACATGGAAAATTTCCCTCAGGAAGCTTAAAAATAGTAAATTTCCATTAATTACATAGCAAAGAATGTTCTTTCTATAATTTATAATCCATTAGGAAGTTGGTTTGGTTTGTTTTTTTTTAATTTATTTTTTTGTTGCCTCGTGCTCCCTTTATCTGGGTTTTCGCTTTGCCAATAGAGATTAGCTGGAGATTGGTTTGGGTGGTTGTGTTTTCTGTTGCACTGTGCAGCCAGAGGCACAGAAAAGGAGTGAAGTGCCCAAAGCATGGGATTCCTTGGGCACAGCAGAAATCCCAGGCTGCAGGCACATCCTTGAGGGTCTCAGATCTCAGGAGTCCTTCAAGCAGGACACCCTTACCCCTTTGTGGGGAGCAATTTGTATGATGAACCAAATCCTCCCTCTGCCTGGGGACTATGCCAATGTAAATTGAATCAGGGGTTGATTGATTTTTGCAGGAGGTAGATGAAGGTGCCTTACTCAGCAGCACAGGGTGCATTGCAATTCCTGCCCTTGCTCCAGCCCCGTGCTGAGCTGCTCTGGGTGGGCACAGTTAGGATCTGCAGGGCTGCAGGAACAAGTGGGGCACAGTTTCCTCTCCCCTTGCCAGAAATGTTGCTCCAGTGAAGGTAACTCTGCAGAAGGAAATGCTTAAAAACCTTCTCATCTAGTTTGCATTAGGGGTAGTTGTTTTTTTCCTCAGGCATTGATATTTTATGGCTCCTTCTTTTACTTTTAAGCACCATAACACACAGTGAGCTTCTGGAGTTGATGGCTGTACAACACCACCTAGGCCATAAGCTTGGCCAGATTTTAAACTGGCCCTTTATACACGTGCAGGATTCCTCAGAGCTACAGTATCAAATGTGGGAAATACGAATTTGGCAAATGAGGGAAATGCCATAGCCTCAGGTGACCAGACTGGTTCATGAGGGAGCCCTTCCCTGCAGGTGGGGCAGTGTGCCTGGCTGCTCTGCCCTGCCCCTGTGAGACCCAGGGAGGGTCAGGGCAAGGCAGGAGCATCCCCATGCTGGGACCCGCTCCTCCTCCCAGCAGTGTTGCACTGACACAAAGAACTCACACCTACACCTTGCCATGTCCGAGGCAGAAAAGAGCAGGGTTTATTTACAGATTCAACATTTATTGAACTTCAGCAGTGACCATGGATTGGAGGAAGAAAATCTTCTTCTCCAACCACACTGGACAACCCAACAGTCCATCTACAGTCTCCTCCTTATGAAAAGAATGTAAACATTGCTAGATTTTACAATAGCAAGAAGGTTATTTATACAAAAGTGTATCTGACTCCAAAACACAGAAGGCTAAAAGTAAGACCTTACCAAACTCCTTAAAGGGGACAGAGAAGAACAGCAAAACCCCAGACAACACAGCAGCTCATTCCATTTGTTTTTGTGCCAACAACTGGGCATCTGTTGAATTTCTATGGTATTTATGACTGGATTCCTCTGATTTACACTGCCTGATGCTAAGGAGTGCATCCCTGGGTAGAAATGTGATTAAAATATCAAGAGCTCAAAGAGAGAAGGGGTTTAGTGGGCATGTGCTGTATGTCACAGGTTTGTCATCTCTTCGGAGCTGTGCTGTGCTCAGGCTGAACTGTGAAAAGCTGAATAATTTATTCAGAAAGTTATGCTAACTCAGTGTGGCACTGAAACACTGAAGAAGAATAAATAATTAATAAAAAACATTTATTCTGCAGCCATGTCCTTGTATGAGTAACTCGAGCTTTACTGAGCACTCAGATGCAATTTTCTGTGCCTTGCAGGATCAGGATTCCTTCAGTGTTTCTGTTGTGCAAAAAAAAAAATTCCTTTAAACCTCCTGAAGAATTTCAACTCAATAATTAAAATCAGGAACAATGAGCTATGTTTTTGATGTGTAGATAGGTATGTAGATATGTGTTTCTGTATCTGGAGGTGTATAAATAAATGGAATTGAGGCCAATCTGTAAGCAGTAGAAGAAAGCTGGGACTAAGTACAGTGAAATACAGTCCAAGTAGAAGTGGTAGATTAGTGTAATCTAAAACGTTTTCCCCCAGTGACTTAGCACCTTCAGAGCAAGTCAGTGCTGGAAAATGGCTAAAAGGCTGGGTTTGGGTTTTAGTTTTGAAGTGGGCAGGAAACAAAACTTCAGCTTAAAAATTAAATTTGTAGTGACATGCTGTTAATGTGCAGTGTTAAATATTATAGTTATTTTTTACACCCTGCTAAATGCCTTTGACAAGGACAAACATCTTTTCTAATAAAGGATAGTAAGTGGAAGGCTTGGATCTCTTAAATTATCATGTATGTCATGATATTCCAGTGATTACATTTTGAGGTGCTCTGTCTTCAATATATGTACAAGGGTAAATCAAAGCCTTGAGTGATGAGATGAGTTTTCAGCACAACTCCCATGCAATATGGGATTGGCAGTGGGGACAAGAATTGCTCATTTTTTGAAGGTAAAAACCTGATCCTGTTCAAAGCCTTTCCTGCTGAGAATCCTCATCCACATTCATAAATTTCCTTGTGTTCAAGCAAGGGAGGCTGTGGTGTGTTCTCTTTGAGAAATGAGATGTACTTTTAAAAAAGACATTTTAAATATACTTATGAACTAATCTTACTTAGTGTACCTTATGTGTCTATGGCACCATAATAAATTATTGTTTTAAATATACAGTTGGGCCTTTAGATATTTTTACATCTGTCCACTTAGAATGATTATTTTATGGTCATCTGCAGTCTCATACTTGGGCAGAAAAATAAGCCTGGTGCTTAGCAATTTTTTTCCTAGGTTCTCTGCTGAAATGTTTAGATATAGGGTCTAAAATGGGTCTTCTGACAGTAATAATTAGACAGGATGAGACCACAGAGGAGAAGAAACCTGATATTTGGAGAATAATGAAAATGATATCTGCCTAAGTGATGATGGGAAAAGAAGATGATTTAAAGAAAATTTGTTTTCTTATTTCCTAATTTCTAAAAAATTGTGGGAGAATGTGGCAGTGACCCATGTGATCACACTTGATTGATATATGGATAACCACAGTGTAGTGCTCATTCATCACAAATATATAACAAAAACATTTTCTTAAATGCCCCTTGGATAATTAAATAAATGCCTTTGCCAAAGCAGGCTTTGAATCACGATAATGTCCTGGGAGGCTATCATCACTTCCAGCAGCCACAATCATCATCTCAGAGAATGGGAACACACTTAATCAGCAAGCCATGCTACTTCTGTGAATGAGCAAGGGAGGTGGCCTGCAGGCCTTTTATCAGGCTGGATGAATAACTGAATGTTTACAGGGAACTTGTCCCTTTAGTGCTGAGGGTTGAGGATGGCTCATGGAGCTGAGAATAACTAAATGCTTACAATGAACTTGTCCCTTTACTGTGAGGGTTGAGGATGGCTCATGGAGCTGAGAATAACTAAATGCTTACAATGAACCTGTCCCTTTAGTGTGAGGGTTGAGGATGGCTCATGGAGCTGAGAATAACTAAATGCTTACAATGAACTTGTCCCTTTGGTGCTGAGGGTTGAGGATGGCTCATGGAGCTGAGAATAACTAAATGCTTACAATGAACTTGTCCCTTTGGTGGTGAGGGTTGAGGATGGCTCATGGAGCTGAGAATAACTAAATGCTTACAATGAACTTGTCCCTTTAGTGCTGAGGGTTGAGGATTGCTCATGGAGCTGAGCAATGCTGAGGTTTGTAGATGGCAACTGGTGCAGTGCTTAGAGTCAGCTTGGTTTCCCTGGGTGATGCTGCTCAGTAAATGAATATTCTTACTTAAGGGTACTCTTGGGGCAGTTACAGCTCCATGGGGAAGGACCTGAAGTATTGCACTGATGTTGAAGTGTAAGAGGGGTTTGAACTGGGTGAGCCACAGTGTTGGGCTGGAGCATCCAGGACATCCCATTGGCTGCAGCTGGTTGTGCCTGCAAATTTTGGAGCATTTGAACCTAAATACCTGGGTGATTTTCTTTTCTTGTTCTTTGTTTTTATTCTCTTTCAAGCTGTTGCTCTCAATACTGATTTTGGTATCTGTCAATTTAATTTCTTTGCTGCAAGTACCTTACCTAATAGCTTACCATAGTGTAAATGTAATGATTTGTTACACTTTTATACTGCCAGAAGTTTACCTGTCTGGGACCACAAGTCTGTTTGATACTGTTTATTACACCAGTGTCTTCATGACATAAAGCAGAGAGGCACTAAAAATGCAAGAGCTCAGTCACAGTGCTCCAGGCAAGAGATAATGGTGCACACACAGTGGGAGGGAAAAGTCTCCCAGGGAATTTTGAGGCAGATCAGGGCACTGAAGCCAGAATAAGCATTCCAGCTTGCAGTGCTTCTGACAGGAACATGCTTGAGATTGTCTCAAATTCATATCTGGTTTGCCAGCTGTTAAGGTGTGGGACACAGAGTGTGGGAGGCCTGAAGGCAGAGAGATGCAAACCAGAACCACCTCTGACCACAATGCAGCAGGATTGGGGATTTTTGCATGAAGTGCTCAGGTTGGACACGTCACACAGCATATGTCTAGGCAGGCTGTGGTTGATGGAGGAGCCTGTGCATGTTAGAGATGAGCGAGTTAAGTGTTAAAAAATTGACATTGAGACGTGAGCAGAGGAAGACAAGACATGAGCAGTGTATACCTTCTTTCAAAGAGTTAGCTGTAGGGAAAATATAAATTGTGGTGGATAAGTCTGGGATGACATAAGGCTGTTGTCAGTCACCTGGTGAGGCTGTTCATAGAACAGCTGCTGCTGAAGAGAGCTCCTTCCCTTTGTGTTCCTCTGGAGCAGATCTTTGCACATGCTCTTGATGGCTGCTCTGTAGAGGTTTCTTCTGAGCCCATCTGCCACTGGCAGAGACTGGGGGAGGTGGCAGCACTGTTTTAGCAAGCAAAACTTAAAGCCATTTTATTTTGAATAATAAAATGCGTGTCTTAATGACTAATGGAACAAAGAGAGAAACCATCTTTCCACTAATTTTGTCATTCCTTTTTCCTCTCCTCCAGCAGCTTTTAGGTCAAGAGGGGAAAATGTCCATAGGTGAAAAGTGAAATTTCTCAATATTCGGTGACCCCCAAAGCCAGAATCTATCAGCAAAAGATATATTGCTGTGGATACTATTTAATAAATAAAATGAAACATGAGTTTTTGATTTGTTTTAAAGGGCTTCAGGAGAGTTCAGAATTCTGGGGAGGTCATCATTGCTGAGCTCTTGATCTGTTGGAACCAGAAGAAGAAGGTTTATACTAATGAGTCTTTTGTGAGAAGGTTATACTTTGCTACCACCTGCAGACAGGAGCAAGGACAAGGGGCACAGGGCATCTAGAGACAGTTGGTGTCTAAAAAATCATTTAAAGAGATGAGATACTGGGCCAACTGTAATATAGAAAAGGAAATGCAGGGTGCCTGAGGGACTGGATGTGACAGGAGCTTGTGTGTATTGGCAGTGTCAGGTAAAAGTGGGAGAAAATGTGCACTCTTAGACTTGGAGAAGCAGATGGGATAGAAAGTGAGATTGTAATTGTTATCATGTTGTGGGATGTTTAACGTGGGGATGAAATTTTCATGAATTAGTTTATCCTTAGCAGGAAACATTTTAAAAACACTTTTCTTGGTGAGGCCCATTTCCAGTATGCAATGGAAGTTACAAAATAAAGCTGAGGGGAAATGCCATGCTGAGCACAGCTAATGTTTGCCTGACAGCAGTGATACACAGCCAGAAAGCTGTGTTTATGCATGGAAATTGTCCTTCTGGCTTGAGTTACTTAAAAAAAAAAAAAAAGTTTTTCAAAATAGCCTAAGAAGTCTCTTTTCCCAGTGCTCTATGGAGCTCGTGTTGCAGCCTTGCACTGCAAGATCCAAACCCATAGAGCAGAACATGTTATGTGAAATAATTGGAAAATGGGGCTTTGTGAAAATGTCATTTGAAGCAATGTGGAATTGGCTGGTTGCCTTCTATTTGCTTCTAAGTTCTCCGATTGTTTAAATACCACCTTTGTAACAACAGTGCCATTCACTTGACAATTTGTCTTTTTATTCCTAATAATATGCATGTTGGATACAAAAATAGCCATTCTACTTGTGATCATCAAACTTCAGCTGAATTTCAGACAAAGAATTTGGCAGATCTCCAGATAAAATGTTGCAGAGCAGCTCAAGCAGGCATTAGCATTTGTTGCTTATACACTTTGTGCTTTGAAATCTCTATTGCTTCTGACACGTTCAAAAATAACAAGCCATTGTTCCCCTAAAACACAATTTGAACCACATCTGAATGGAATATTGCATTATTTTTGCATGGGGATGTGTCTTGTGGAACAACAAAGACTAGATGTTACAGTGCAGGGGAGTTTCACACAGCACCCCCTCTCTGGACAGCAGTTTGCAGGGTGCTGGTGTCGCTCCAGCTTGGCTGAGACACAGCCAGGCTGTCCTGGGCCACTTTGGGGAGGAAGGCTTGGACTGGCACATCTGTTTCCCTGGGCATAGCTGTGCCTGCACAGGAGCCAGCTGTCTGCCTGCACAGGACCCAGCTGTGTGCATCACTGAGGGTACAACACTGTGAGGTTCAGAGACCTGTGCTGCGTTTCCAGAGTGAAGACCTGGCCATTGACTGACTCCATGGAAAAATTCTTACCTCAGTCTCCTCCCAGGCTGTGCTCAGAGGAGTGAGCTCTGTCCACATAAATCAATTTGTCTAACAGCATGTGGTCCTAGTCAGGCATGCACCTGTCTTGTGGCTTTAATGGGATGAGTTGTGTGTTTAGGTTGCTCGGGTGCTGGAGAGGCTGGAAATCTGGTACTTGGAATTTCAGTCTTTTGCCTTTTTGAGACACCCTTGGTTTCTCTGTCTTTGAATTGTTACAAATGTAATCCCTGATTTATTATCTCCATTTCTTGCAGTTAATGAAATTAAAACCATGTTGATTTTGAATAAATAGAATGCAGCAAAACTCTCTGGGTAAAGTTTAGCAAAGCTGTGTTGGGCACAGTAATCCTGAATAAGCCTGCAGAAATCCTGAGCAAGACTGCAGAAATAGTCCTAGAACTTCACTTCTTATTTTCCAAAAACTCTGGACTATACTGATTTCTTAATCACTCTGAATGTAATTAGCTGTAAAAAATAAATGTACCTAATTTCTGATCATAAATCCATACTTAAATTATGAGATATTTTAAAGCTGCATGTTTGAAGGATTAGAGAGTGGAAGAAAGCAGCATTGTTTCTTTATCTTTAAGTCACATGCAAACTGTGGCATCCAAGGACTGTCTTTTTGATAAGCTCAATATGGCTTATCTCCCAGTAGAAGTATACATTGTTCTTCCCTTTAAATGTATTCTGGGATTCAGATTACTTTCAGCTGTTCCCTTTCTCTCCTCCTCGCTCTCCGACTTAGTTTTGTTTTTAACATGCAGAGAAAATGGTATGCTTCAAAATATGTATCTTTTCATAATATGAATTCAAGGAGTGGATGGGGAAAGATGTATATGCTTGGCTGGGCTAATGAGAAAATGACTCAGTCTGTGTGTCTAACATCTCATATCACATAAAGTGGTTGACAAAGAAAAATGGATTTTGCTTTAAATACTCAGAGCTGCCACAATAACTGATCATATTTTGTAGATTACAATGGGCTTAAAGCAGCAATAAACCACGAGCCTTGCTGCCTGCTCTCTCAGAAGTTTATAAATACCAAATGCAGCTCAGTAACAAATGCTTGATTTGCATTTACGTAAAACATATTTTGGTGAAATTAAAAACCTTAATTGAAAGAGGAGAGCAGAAATGCACAGCTATAACCTTATCACCCCTCCTAGGAGGATATTTCTAAGTCACTGGGCAAGGGACTGCTTCAAATATTACTCTTCTGTTCACTGAAAGTGAGGGGAGAAACTGCTTGGAGCTGTGAAAACACAAGATATTCAGCCCAGCATTTGACACTTGGGCTAAAATTTCACACCCAGACCTGCAATCTGTTATCACAGGTTGCATTAGAGATCATCAGTGCCATTTTTATTGGTATTCCCTTTTAATGGAATCATCATGATGAGTAGATTTTTAATGAAGCCATGTATTTTGGTTGTTCATAGTTCTTCTTGTCCCCCCTCTCATCAGAGGATGCATTAGGTGAATTTAGTTTCTGCACTGTGTGGTCATTCTCTGCTCCTTATTCAATCCATCCATGAATGAAGACATCTTGTCTGCAGGAAAGTGTAATACCAACCTCTATAATTTAGCATTCAGGTGCTGCTGATGGAGCACATGGTGCACTAAACCACTGACAGTGCCCAACTTAAACTTAATGAAAGTGGGAAATTTCTGAGCCTGGAAAATGGGAGGGAAAATCAGTATCTTCATAAATTTCCATGTTGCTTTTCTTCCTCAGTAAGAATTTTTTAATGCTCCAGCGTATTTTATGGCTGTTTTATGGTGGGAAAATAATTTATTTATAGACATTCCTAGATATTTCTAGGGCAGGTTTCATATGGTTATTTCATCATGATATGTCCACTGTGTGCAATGCAAATGTATGATTCCAGACACATACATATGTCCATTTATGAGCTTAGCTTTCATTTGGTGGTCTCTTTTCTTGTACAATTTTTGCATGAGAAAATAACTACAGTATGACCTGAATTTTTAATATTAAATTACTTTTTATACTGATCTGATTCTACCAAGTTAAAAGCTGAAACAGTGTTTATGTAAATACAAATTCGACTGGTGTAATTTTGTTACCCTCTTAATAAGTAATTTAAAATGTATGAAATAATCTATTTTTGTAAAACACTGTAGGGTTATACACTGCAGTTATACCAATGTACATGTGCTACCTTAAATTCCATTTATACTGACTTGTGAAACCTACTGCTTGTTTATTCTACTCTACAGAAAAAAAAAAAATTGGCAGAAATTTCTTGTTTCAAATTGGTAAAAGCAAAAGTGAATATGCTTTATTGATTTAAATGATCAGTTTTATGTTTCCAGTTTATTCAAATAAGGTCAGATTGCCAAGATTGTCTGTGACTTTGTGAATGACAGGTGAGAGGGATTTCAAGAGGGATTTCACTGCATTCTTTCAAAAATTAGATATTATTGATCTCCTTAAATGTGACTTGTTAAAGACATTGTTCATTGCTGTAGTTTTCTTCCTGTATTGCTTACTCTGTAAGCTAAGCTTACTGAAGCATCTGTGAGTTTAGAACTTAGTAAATTAAGAGCAAAATAGAAAAGCATGGTTGATGAGAGAGCAAATGTTTTGGCATGTACAGAACAGGGATTTAGCTAATAACTCCTCTAATGCTGAGGTTTGGATTTGGTGACATTTAAAATAAGGATCCAGATGTCTCTGAACATTTACATTTTGCTGCCTCTGAAGAGGTAGAGGGGATCTTTCTGCAGTGGTATTTTGATGTAAAGCAAAAAAGAATTGGTAGTGTATATTGAAATTGAAAAAAAAAAAAAGGCAGCAAACCTTTGGTATCTATTTTCAGTGGACATCCTTCTTGTGATTTCAGTGTTCCACTCTTTACAAGCCTTGCACATTTTTATAGTATCTTCAATGTGCATTAAAAAATACTGGCAACTTTTGGCATAGGTAATAATTTTTATGTACTTTTAATTTCCTGTGCAGGAAAGAAGATGATACAATTATGACTTGAAAGTGGGGAGGTCAGGGAGAGACTGGAGGAGAATTTAGGTTGGGCTGGTGGCCTTGGTGCTTGACCCAGAACAGTATTTTAACAACACTCAGCATCCAGCTCTCCATTTGCTTCACTTATGGGTCAAAACCAACACCAGGCTGAGCCTACATAAACCAGATCCTTTTTGTTTGGTGTCACATTCCTATACTGAGTACCCCTTTCTCCTGACCACCTGTCAGCAAAGCTCATTCACTTGGAGTCAGTCCCCATCCTGATGTCCCACAGTCCCTGAAGAGCACCAGGGAGTTAAATGCAGGACTTGTGCACAAAAAGAGGGAGAAGCTTCTTCCAGCAAAATGTCCATGGGGTATCAAGAGGTTCAGAAAACCTCTGCAGCAGCTGCACCAAGATATCTTACCATGCAAAAACACCCCTTCAGTGGGTGTGCAGCAGCACCACTGCTCTTCACAGCAGTGGGTGCTTTGACCCCTCACTGTCCGTGTGGGAAGTGCAGTGACAGCCATGGAGTTGTCCCCTGGGACAGCTGAGCCACCCAAGGCTGTGGCAGAGACAGCTGGGCAGAGGGGCTGCAGAGCTCTTGGAAGGAGAATATTAAGCAGTTGGAAAACTGCATTTTTTCATACCTTTAACCTTTCACTGCAGCTGTTTCTTGCCCATCCTGCCTGCCTCACGTGCAGCAGCGATCTGGGCAGAGAGCAGGACGTGCTCTCCCTGTGCCAGGAGGGGACAAGGGACAGACAAGGGACCAGCCTGTGCTGCTCAGATAGGCAAAGGCAGGGCTGTGGCACCAGCCTCGTGCCTCTGAGTGTGGTCACCTTCTGAGCACTGGGTAGCTTTGTGAATGAAATGTTACTGCACTCCTTGGTGCTGGGAAGCTGGCCTGCATACAGCTGCATGTCTTTAAATACCATTAACTGAAATTAATTAGGTAGCTGCTCCTTAATTCTTTTGACTGTAATCCCATATCACAAGAGTACCATATTCAATCTGGCACAAGCTGCTCACAGGAGAGGCCCAGGCCTAAATTAGCATCTAATCTAAATTAGCTTTAACCACTTGAAAGTCTGGCTCATCTAGGCTGGGTTAAAAGTCATTAGTGGTGAACTCTGAGAGGGCTGTGCTTTGCCTGTGCTGCAAACATCTCCATAAAGGTCAAACTCGTGTTTCTTTGGTGCTAATAATTTGTAACTGAATGCTACGGGTTTGTTGATGTAGTTTAGAAAGGCAGGAGTTATGTGGGACTCCTGAAAATCAGGGTGAGAATTGAAATTTCATCTGTCTAGGATTCAGGGAGTATGTGTGCCTTCCCCAGAGTGAACCCAGGATCACTAATGACAATTGCTGAAATTGGTGAACCATTAGATTAATAGTAAGGTGATAATTTCCATTTAGTAATGGGTGGTTCTGCTGTTAAAACATAAAATATATAGGAGAAAATTTGTTTGGGGAGCATTTTCTCCTTTACTGGTGGTTAAAGTCATATAGTGGAACAACTTAGACTGTGCACTAATGCTTAGATGTAAAAACCAATTTTAGGAGCAAAAGAAATCATTCAAATCAACCCCACATCCATTTGTGATTATAGCAGACTATCATTAGAAGAAGTGGGGCCAGAACAAATAAACCCTTCATAAATAGAAGTATTCCTCTGAGTGAAATAACTGTGCTGAGGTCGAAAGGGCTACTTTCATATATAGTGATTATTTGTATAGTTATGGCTTTATGCTTCAGCTTGCAAAAATTTACATTGCTTATTACATATAAAGAACATTGTACTGCTGAAAAAGTTGTTAGTCTGGTGATACTTAGCTCTAAATATGACTTGAAGTAGGGTGGGTTTATTATTTAAATAGCTTTCAGCTGTGAATCCTTTAGATGTTTCAGTGCATGAACTATTGGCATTTTGCCATTTTTCATCATGATCAATGGGCTGATTTGCAAGGCAAGACTCCTGCATCCCTTCCAGCACGTGGCAACGTGTACTGTGCCTTTGGAGATGGAAATATGCCTTACAACAGATGGACAAATATTATCACTAGGCAACTGCATGAAGACAAAATAATCCTTCTACAAAATTGCCCATGGAGCTTTATGCAATCAGAGGATGCATTTTGTGTGTGTTTATGTGCTAGGGAAAAACCATTTTTTGTTTGGTTTGTTGTCCTGTAACAGTGATGTTTTGGTGGTCTGTGCCACTCCTTTTTGGCTGGTGTAGGAAATACTGTAGTGATAACTATGAAAAGGTGATTTTTTCCCCCCTTACCTGGATGGTTTTAGTTGTGCCATATCTTCCTGAACAGATGGCAGATATTCTTGTTTCCACAGGTCCTGCTACAGTGCCATGCAGGAGGGCCTGACAGGAGGACAGGAGTTTATACCCAGGGTGTATTGGGTGGTTCTCCTGTGCACATGGTGCCTCCTCACCTCATGGCCCCGTGCATGCTCCTGCTCTGTGGCAGTGCTGTGATTTAGCCTGATTCTGGTTGCAGAAGTTCTGTTTGCTGCAGGTGAAGTGTTTAGAGAAACAAACACCAAATGTAGCAACTGGCAGGAGGAAAATTTGGTTGTTTTTTTTTCCAGGCTGTTTGCTGCTGTTATGTTTTGTATTGCAGTCACATCAGAGATCCTCCCTCTGAAATCAGGGCTTCCTGTTGCCTGGCATTGTGCAGCCACAGAAAGGTCTGATCACTGCCCTGATGGCTCTGTTGGGTAGATAGATGAGAAACACAAAGGCTTGAAAAAAGGGAAAGCAATGATTTTCATCATACAGGTTAGTAATAACAGCCCAAGAAGAGTGTGATTTAATAAGGTGCCATTGGAAGCTGGACTGTGCATCCCAGACAGTACCACAGACCTTTTGAATCCTGTTTCAGAGCCTGGAGCAAGATAAACCTCTGCCAGAGCCTGAGTGGGGTGCAGAAATACAGCGTTGCTTAGGAACTGGATTCCTCCTGGTTTCCCTTATTTTTTTACTCCTTGATAGCACAAAAACTGGTGAGTGGCCTTGCAGAGGAGAATGATGTTACCATTAGCTCTGAGGTTTCTCTTACCATCAGTGCTGCCATAGAAATAAGACTTGCCACTTCTATGATGTTTATTTTAATCCCTTTTCACAGTAATTATGTGTGAATGAGGTATTAAATATTGTGACTTAAATTTGACAACATAGATGGGTAAATTGCACAGAGGAGAGGTCCTTATTAAGGCTGCTTTCAGATGAGGTCCTTAATCCTACCTGATCACAATAAAAGTGGTGGTGTTCTGAACCAGGCCCAAAGAATCAAGATGGGAACAGGATTCTCTTTTTCAAGACCTCTTAGAAGGAAAAAGGTAGTACTGCCTATAAGCATTCTGCAATTTGATGATTAATTCTGCTTTTCTTTTATATATTCCTATCTTCCTGCATATTCCATCACAGCAGCCTCCTCTCCTCTTCTTGGCTCTTTTATTGTTCAATAATTTTAAAGTTAAATCTCTCTCTAGTATGTTTAGGGGGGCAGCACCTTTTTTGACAGGTTGTCATTTGAACCAGAACTGTTCTCTTTTGTGCACAGTATTTCTAAAGTGTTCTGGTTCAGACTGATTGTATCATTACAGATACTTTCATTTGCTGGACGTGACCCTTATTCTCCTACTCTGTTTAAATGTTCTTCTTCCTGAAGGCAGAAGTGTCCAAAGCCATCCTTAATGCCTGCAAAAAAATCTCTGTCTTTTGTTCATAAGTTTTGAAAATCTCCCTCAAATTATTTGGCCTGATAGAGATGTGCTCATGTCCAGATGCATTTAGAGCTCACTCACCTAATTGAATGAAATTGAGGGAAAAATGTGGGGTTTTTTTTCTTTTCTTTTAGTTTTACAGGCAGCTAATGCCCTTTCAGTGTTCCCACCAGGTGAGTGTGTGCTGGCTGTCGAGGATGTGCAGTCACTGAGCTCTGTGTCCAGTTCCTGGCTGTCACTGAGCTCAGGCAAGGCTGTGTCACAGCCCCAGGACTGTGTGTGTGCCTCCTCCCCGAGCGGTCCTGTCAAAGCCTCCAGGTCAGACCCTGCCTCTGGCATCTCATTGAGGCTTTTCCACACTGGCAGCAGCTCTGTAGTGACCTGGATCAGTCAGGGAAGGGAAGTGAGGAAAAAACACTTCACAAGAGACAGGGGAGAGGCACAGGGAGGTGTCCTGAATGGGGATATCTTTTAGAAGGAAAAGTCAGAGATCAGAGTAGCCAAATGAAAACAGCACAGGGCTCCCAGGGCTGGTGTCTGTGGTGGCAGTGAGCCACTGGGCTGGAGCATGTGAAGGTTTTGGAGTTGGGGTATAGGGAAGGTTTTGGGTAGTTCTGCCTTAGAATAGGACAAACCAGCCACACCTGCAAACCCCTGTGTGTGAGTAGCTGTGCAGCTCCCTGCTGCTCCCAGAGAGGAACAAGCTGTGTTGTGGGCAGAGTGTGACAAAATAAAAGGTTTTCGAAATTATCTGGAGCTAAAAATGAATTAGATTATTCTCCCAATGAGTAGCAGGCAAAGGGAAGAGGCAAACACTATTAGAGAGAATGGAGTCAGGGAGGAGGAGAAGGAGCTGTTTCCAGGCAGCTGTGGATAATCCTCAGTGTGAGTGAATGACAGACAGGTTTGGCTTTCAGAACTTGAGGAGCTGGGCTTACTGAGAGTGAAGAGAGATTGCAGCTATATTGGAAAACTTCTTTCATAACTGAGAAGGAAAAAAATACCAGGTCACTGATGTCCTTTGTTTCATACCCCTCATCTAAGAGCAAAATCTCAAAGCAAGAGTAGGAGAGACTTTTAATACATTGTAGGCAGGGAGAATATGTTATATCAGAGGGATGGCATAACAGCTGTGCCAGCAGCAAAGTGCAAAACATGACATTTTTATTACTGCAGCACTGTACACAGCATTGCTGAATTTGGTAAATATGAGAAGTTTGGAAGAGAATAAGCTGGGATGAACTTTGGTTGGCTTAAAGGACTTGAGTATATTTATGCTTTTTTTTCATTAGGCCCATCTCAGAGTAGAAAAGGTTACTGCAAAGGAAATGCAGCAGTGGTGGTGTAAGGGTTAGGGTACTTCTATAATTTTAACATTTAACCATTGTAGTTAACTTCTTTCATGGTATCTTATGTTCTCTTTAAGACTGCTATTCTAGCTTGCCAAATGGAAAAAAGTATTTTCTAAACCACCCTATCCAAACTAAATAGCACTTTCCTTTTTTAATATGCTTATTAGTCATTGAGTTGCAAATAAATATATATAAACTGATATTTTCCTATTATAGTGATTTAATGTGAGAAAACTATGAACATCCAGAGTAGTTTTCTTTAAAAAAAATACACAGTTTTAAGGAGCAGCAATTACAAGTTTTTCATTCTGCTTTTTAATGCTGGTATGGATGTTTTCAGAGTTACACATGGCTTTTAGCAAGCTCTGTTTGTCATTTCTGAAGATATGGATAAGCCACCCAAATTACTTATATTGTTACTCAGGATATCTACTTTGGTTTTGTTGTTCATAATCAGTTGAAAATACCTGATTAAAATAAAATGCTTTTTTTAAATTCTGGCAGACCATTATTTAAAAATAATAGCGAGTTTGATGTAATGAAGGGATCCGTGCAATGGAGCAGGTAAGGGAGAAAACCTACCAGTGTTGGGAACAAATAATTCAACATTGTGGTGCCAGGAGGAGCTGTGCTTCTCCACTGACTGCTTCTGAAGCAGCTCCAACCCCTTCACATGCTGCTAATATCTCTGTTTCAGTGGGGTCCTAGTGGGCCTTGGGCTCCCTATACCCCCAGCTCCAAAATCCTGGAGGTCATCTCTGAGTGCCTGGTTTCTCCAAAGGCTCTAGGTGGGACCATCCCTGGCTGCTGCCCACAGTTCTTCCATCAGCAGGAGAGTGAGCTGGGTAAGGACAGTAATCTCACACACACTAGGGACACAGCCACTCCCTGACTTGGCAAACTATTCCTCAGTCACAGTCACAGCCACAGCTCATGGTGGTACCAGGTCATAGCTCTCAAATATCAAAATTCTCCAAATGTATCAGCTAAGATTGTAAGAAATTGCAGTTTTGCTTTAGGGATGAGTAAGCAGAGGCAGAGGTAAGAGGAGGTGTGAACTAAAAGCTGCTGTTTGTGGTTCCAGGTGTGCTGTAACTGCTTTGTTACACAGCCCCTCAGTCTCTGACTCAGGCTTTGCCTTTTGCACCCATTTAACAGTTATTAACTAAAGCTTCAGAAATACCCTTTCTTTTCTTCTGAATAAGTATTAGGGAGAATCTTGATCTATAACATCAGTATTCTGTCTCCTACTGTATGAGTTTATAATCAACCTGCTATTGGAGAAGTGTCATCTTTCTCACGGCCTCCAGAATGATCAGGCACTGAAAGGATGCAGTTGGGTCACTAAAAAATAAATCAACCTGTGTATGTGAGGGTGACATCTCACACAGACAGAAACTTTGCATCTCAGAACTTAATTCACTCCTCTCCGCCTTTCCGGGCTGTGGGCACTGAGATTATTTGGCAGCTGTTTGCCACAGTAATAAATTTGGAAATAATTCCGTGAGCTCTAGTAGGAAGCCAAGGCTTCTGACAATTGCCTGAGGCTTCTGCAATCCTCTGGTGCTACAAATCACCCCGACCTTGCGATGCCACCCTGACTCCAGAGTGCCAGAAAGGAGGAGTGCCCGGCGCGCTGTGCCATGGGAAGAGACATCAGCTGCTGTCAGTGCCTCCCTCCTGCCCCTGCCACCTAATTGTTTGGGGAATTGGGAGAACCATAAATAAAAGAGATTAAATTCTGCTGCGAGACAGAAGTTTGGCTTTAAAAAAAAGTCACGAATTCCAGAAAGTCGTGCTCGTGTGCGAGATGGCTGTGTAATTCTGGGACAGATAATCATAACTTGTAGATAATTTGGAGCTTGTGACTGCTTGTAAATCCTGATTTAAGGTGCTGAAGTTGTTCTTTGGGTGTGGCCTTGTTTGGAGCTGATGAGTGATTCCACAACACCTGGTGTAAAATAATATTGTTTCCATGATAGCTACTGTTCTCACTTATTACTTGAAGTTCCTTTTGAGCAGGTGTGTCTGCTGACATGACTGTTCCTCAATCAACTGAGCTCTCAGGGGATAAGCACCCATTGCAATTATGAGCACTGAAATGTTTTTCTAAGTGTAAAATATTTACATATTCTGAAAGCGTGAGGAATTGGTGTTTCCTTGCTATGACTTTCCTTGTCTGAAGTGTTTTGTCTCTGTAGTTTAGACATTACCCATTATTGTAGAATTATTTTTTTTCAGTATTTTTCTGCAAATGCTGCAAAAAATAAGTCTTGAAGCCCAGGCAGTCAGGAGCATGATCAATTTCTCTTGATGAGAACTGTTTACACTCCAGAGCCAGTGTTCTGCTAGTGCTGTTTGCTCCCACATTTAAGGCTTCTGAGCTGAGACCACCTCGTTGTGTTAGCAAGGATGCCAGCATTGCTGACTCACAGTCTAACTCACATTAATGAACTTTTCTTCACAACTAGTTGCCATTTTAATGAGATTTGTGTTTCTCAGGCCTTCAGCACTTCCCACAATCATCTTGAGCTTGAAAAGTTTTCAAGAGACTGTTAATATTAACATTATCAAGTAAAAATATGTTTTGTGGCACTGGGGATGCTGATGGGTGGGTGAGTATTCTTCAGTTCATTCTGTGATCTTTTAAAATGTTGATTTAAAAGAGCTATGCCTCTTGCCATGATCACATTTTCCCATTTGGTGACACAGTTCCATTAGGGGTGGCATTCAGCTGACCAGGGTACCTGTCAGACCCATCACCCTTTATCTCCTCTTTGACATCACCTGTACTCAGAACTGGGGGGCAGCTTCTGTAAAGCAAGAGGGGGGGATGAGCCACTCATCAAACTAAAACATGCTACTCACCTATCTGTACAAAGAACAGACATGAAGTAAATGGTGACAAAAGAAAAAGAGCATCACCTAAAAATGAACAAAGGTGGATTTTCAGTGTAGATCCTAACCTTTACATATCTGTTAGTGAATGGGCTGTACATTAAGGCAGTGCTCTCTCTGAAAGCAAGTGTAATGCTCTGTGTTGGGAAGTACTTTTTAGATGATATGATAAACCTTCAGAGATTTGAGGCTGAGTTATTTTCTAAATTTAGGGTGGAAAGCTGAATGCTTGCTGCTCTGATTGTATTTCAGGTGAAAGTCCTGTTTTCACCTCCCACTGTTGCTTCCCAGGATTAGTCTCTGTCTCTTTTATTGAATCCTGCTTTATAATGTCCAGACTTAGTTTTTTTTGTTAGAAAAATGAAAACCAGTTATGTTCACTGACATACCTACCCATAGCAGGTGCCTGCCTCACCCCCTTTTAATCCGAATAGGTTTCCATTTGATTTCATAAGCGTCTCATTCTACAAGTATTTGTTTTGTTTCATGGTGTGGCTTGGTTGTACTCACTTGGTTCAGCTGCAGGGAATGCTGAGGATGCTCAGAAGTCATGGTGGGATTTGGCCTTTGTTAGAAATAGAGAAATAATTACCTTGACAGGTGCTAGTCTGTTACAAAATCTTTTGTTGCCCTTACAGGAAATCCTAGTTCTTCATAAAGTTGTGGTGGTTTTTTTTTTGTTTTGTTTTTTTTGTTTGTTTGTTTGTTTTGTTTTGTTTTGTTTTGTTTGTTTGTTTGTTTGTTTGTTTGTTTGTTTGTTTTTCCTGTGAGTTCCTCCTTTTCTTTTCCTCACCATTTTACCAGAAGTACTGCATGGCTGGGAATGGAAAGCATTCTAAGAAGTCTGAATTGTTGGATAAATTACAGTAGAATTAGTTTGGCCATTTCCTTTAAAGAAATAAAATGCTATTAAATAGAAATTAAATCCCTTCCTCATACCTCAGCATGTGCCTGAGAACTCAGGTGCTTGTATTCTTTGGTGGCAAGATCTGGATAAGTACAGAATCTATTTCCTGTCCATTCTGCATCTCAGCATGTAGCTTTGACAGTGACCACCCAGTCCCCAGATTTAGAATTGTTTCTCAAGATTACTTAAGGGGGAAATTATGTAGCACTTATCTGGACTATTTAATATTATGCAAATTATTTTTTAAGTCTATAGAATCTTTCGTCATTTTATTTATGCAGATTTTTAACAGCAAAGGAAGCATTTCTACTTTCATAGGATGAAGGTTAAAATCTTTGCTGGGTTAAGTACATTATTTTTGAGTTGTTCTGGGAAAAAACATTCATTTGTAGTGTGTATTGTTCTTGATATAGATGTTTCTTCACTGAAACTCTTCTTGAGATTGCTAGTGATAAACAGCATTTGTCATCCAGTGCATGATCAGTGACATATGTGAAATGAGTTTGTTTATTTATTAGGTAAACATTTTCAAAGCTGTATTGCTACAAAACCAATATTTTTCTCACTATTTGCATTTATAGAAGCAATAAAGGTCCTGAGATGTGGGTTAGCTAAAATGCTGAGCACATCAAAGGTATAGAATTGCAAAATTTACACAAAAACTCTATTACTAGAATTCCAGTAAACTTGGCAGACGATCTCTGCGTGTTGCATGGCTCAAAATTACACTTGGCCACATACTGGGTTTATAATATAAAAATTTAGTTCAGATTGATCAAAGGCTTTGTAATTTCTTAGATGAAGTTGGTTTCAACTGCAGGTTTACAAGAAAACCTTTACTCAAAGCACTTTCAGGCATTGTTACTACATTTTTTACGGCCCTTTGCTATAGCCTCTGTTCTTGGGTGCTTGATTGCTCCTGGAGTGAATATTGACTTTCTGCTGAGACAGACATGGCAAGCTGATGTGTTTTGTTTAATGTTTAAAAGCTGCTCAGGCAGCCTGAGGTTCACATCCACCTTGGGACAGGAGGGAGAGAACAGACAAGCAAGATGGAAATAAAAAAAGAATCCAGAAAAAAAAAAGCATTTGCAAAAAGAGTTCTTGTTCGGTAAATTCAAATCTGGCTCTGAATAATAGAAAAGCGGATTTTGAAAAGCTTCTAAATTGTTCCCTGAACTGAGGTCAAGGAAGAAAATAATGCCATTCACAGCAGAACATGGATCAATAAGAAATCCAAATAGGATAGTGCTTTTTATTGCAGTTATGTTTGACAGCATGAGTCAATGTGGAGATGCAGACCCTCTCAGTTTAGAAGCCTGAGTTTTTTTGTATAAATAAGAGAGGTGTGCTTCCCACAGGCCATTCCTGTCAAGGATAAATGCCTGAAGTTATGCAGCTTCTCTAAGTTACAGTGTTTTGTTTGATTCTGCATCTTAGCGTGGCAACGCACCCTTGGAAACTTGTGACACTTTACTGTTAGTATCACGTGCCAAAAACATATTTTTTTTTTTTCAGATGTGTTGTTTGTTTGGTTTTTTTTCCCAGATGTGGTTAGAGCCTTAGCAGCAGAAATTACAGTAGCCAGCACAGCTGTATCTCCCTTGGCCCTGGTTTACAAAGTCTTAGTCCCAGTTAACCTCTATCTATAAGTGCAAAGGTAATTGTGGTGTAGGTTTTGAAATGGGACAGTCTTCTGACACACGTGAGTTACTGTGTGTGGTTGCTAAGGCACCTTTAGAGACAGTTTTTTTGAACTCATCCTGCTCTGGGTTCAGCTCTTCCTTGACTTCTTCCCTCTCTTCCACTGAATGCTGACCCAGGCTGTCCTTCTACCATGTCTCCTTCTCTTCTAAGACATCCTTGCCTCTGTTCAGCCTTTCCCTCCAGTTCATCTTCCCACTGTGTTACTGTGAGCCACCTATCTGAAAATTCTCCATGTTGCCACTTCCACACAAGCCCATCACATCGCCAAGTGCCTCAAAATATTTCTGCTGGGAAAAAAAATGTGGGACACTTGGCATTAAACCACTGAGCTTTCATAAAGCAGTGCTGTTTCTTCATGCCTCAATCTGTTTGGTCTTTTAAAATTTTTTTCATATTTTAGTTGAAAGTTATTTGGAAGAAAGGAAAGTGTTCATTTTTTTAGCTTCATCTTATTTTGTAGCGTACCCACCAAACTGTGATATCTGCCATGCCTGGAGGTCTCTCACTTGTTAAAAATTGAGAAGAACTTGCAAGTGTTTGAAAGCAAAAAACGAGTAGCTCAGTTTTTATGTTCTCCCTCCTCCAACTGGCCCAGCTTTAATTTCAGGTTATTAAAATTCAATCATAGTAACACTAAATATGGTTAATTCCATAGGAATTTAGATTAAGTGTTTTGAGCCTGCAGACCAAGTTAGATTAAATAATACTGCCATGTGCTAATAAATTTTTGTCTTCCAAGATTCTACCCACAAAGATATTACATTAGAAAATTGAAGCAGTTGCTAGGGTTTCAAGCATATAAATTTGGAAGTATTCTAACTTTGAAAGATGTCAAAAATAAGCCTGAAATGATTCTCTGTGTTCTATTCTCATCAAATTAATTCAGTTTGAGAAGCTGCATCTGTAGAGTTTCATTAGCATTACTTCCAAACCCAGTTACCACCCCGCTTTCTGGTTCTTGAGTGATGGAGTTACTGAATTCCTCACTGGATGAGGTTATCTGGAGCCCTGAGGATAAAATTCTGAGAGAGTTTATTGCCCTGATAGAATTTGTGTGGATTACTTACTATCACAAGACTGTTTCTGTGTTATTTATATATATGTTTATGGCACCTCATATAAATTTACAAATAGGAACATGATAGTACAGGTCATATATGAAGGGATTTCAGTGGTCACTCTGCTAAAGCTCTATGGTCCTTCTGTATCATTTTAGCAAATTGACTAATAAAATGTTAAATGAGCTGTTTGGTTTTCCACCGTCTTCAAGGTGACTGAAACTTGGATAGAGTCTGTATTTTGCATAAACCTTCCCCTTCTTCATCACCTTAGACTGACTCTCCAATGTGTTCATTCTTCTCATTTATGATTTTTGATACAATAAAAACAGCTTACATAGCAGAGAGAGCCTTAATTGCACATTAAACTGCCTTCTTTGCTGAGCTGAGAGAACTCACTATAAGGCAAATTTGAATTAAAGTAGTGCTGGCCATGCTCAGAATTCATTAGCTGTTTAAAAATCTTGGTACTCTTAGGTAAACTGATGTGGCTTTGAATGCTGATAAGGCTGGAAGCATAAATGCTGTACGTGCAGCATTGCTGGGCTGTAGAAAGACTGGCTTAACCTGAACTTTTTCTTTTAAATATGCCTGATTTCAGTGGATTAATGCCTGTAAAGAGAAATGAAGATTTCCCATCCATATAGAAAAATAAAGCTTTTTTTGCTCATGACAGGCCAGTTATGCACTGCTCTGCAGTTGCCTCTGCTGTGCCCATAAAACTGACTCCAGCCTGCTCCCAGGAACTGGGAACTTGCTGGGAGCAATATCCTGCTGCCCATTAGAAAACCACAGCAGCCTTTTAACACTTCCAAGAGCCAAACTTCTCTACTGCTTTACCACTGGATTATGTTATAGAATACTGATGTCCATTTAGAAGCAGTAAAGTTACATGGGTTTTTTCTTAGCTAGACACATGGGCACCATCTACTAGCCCACAGCACCTCCTTATTGATCTCTATTGCACTGCATGAAATAGGCCAAGCTGTCATCCAAGGCACCTGGGCTGGCTCCAGGAAGATGATGAATCAATAGGTTACATTTAATTGATGTGGTGTATTATCCTGAATGACTAAACCAGGCCGTGTGCTACAGTGGAAGTGTACCTTTTTATCTTTGTTTTCCTGGGTCTTAGGCTATAAAACTCTGGGCTATATCCTTTACTCAGGCTTACTGTACATTTCTGACACCACAGTGCTCTAATATCTTTCGGTATGTCACTGTCATCTGGGCTGCAAGACTAATGCAAGAATTCATCTTGGCTGTGTTGCCCATATATCCTTTGCATGAGGCAAAAATATTTACCAGACTGGAGATAGAAGCAGCAGTGGCTGAGTAATGTGTGTGCAAAATGATCTATGAATGCAGACCTCGATTGACTGGAAATGAAATACTGTGATAAAAATCCCATTTCTGAAATGTGTGGTTGTGCCAAGGAATGCATTGCCTGCTCTAGGTTTTTATAGAAGTTGTACAGTTTAAGCATTATTTTTTATATACTAACTGGAACATTGAGAAAGTGTACTAGTGGGTTTGGAAAAACAGTTATTGTAAGACTATTGCCAAATTACCCAGTCAGACTTCAATGTATGTACTTTACAGCATTCTGTTTCTTATGCCATTCTGGATTAGAAAAGCTTTTAAACAAGGGAATGAAGGTGTCAAGAGATGGCAGATTTAAGGAAATGAAAAAAAATTAAAAAGTGAAACATTTGTGTTACTTCAAGCTCATGATGTTTGTAGTAAAAGATCTAGTTTTGAGACACTTGCTCTTTAAGCTGGCAACAAAACAGCTCGTGGTAAAAAATACTGTTTAGCTCTTAGATGTGCCTGTTGATATGCTGATGAATAGGCAGTCTAAAAAGCATTACACCAGACTTGGACTAAGAATAGGAAACTCTAAATGTACTTTCTCTAAAAGTAAGTTGAAGTGTCCAAAGACCAGAGTATGTACAAACAGAGGCATGGTATCAATTTGATTTTCATCTGTCATTTAAACAGGTATGAGGGCACCTAAAAGCAGCAGGAGAGCAGCACAGAAACCGGGAGAAAACACAAAGAAAGAGACAAAGGTAGGAGGACTCATGCTACGGCCCTTGGGGTGGGTGAAAGTTCCTGTTCTTCCTGAAAGCAGGTTCTGCTCAATGAAAGGTTACTTGCTGCATGGAGCACCCGTGGAGCTGCCGAGGATTTGCAGGAGTTGGCAGTAAAGGGAATGGGGCAGGAGCTCGGGGCTGCCAAGGTTGGGCCAGAGCAGTGTGGTGTGATCAGAGCTCTGTGGGTGTACAGAACTGTCTAGGTTAAAAATCTGGAGCAATGCCTTGATTCCTAGCGTGTCGTGGTAAGTTTTGGAAGGTCTTTCAACTCTAAGTGTGGGATGTTTTTGGGCGTAAAAGCTTGACTTGCTGTGGGTGGTGTTTGGAGACCCTTGGCCCCAGAAAGGAGAGTGGGAGACCTCTGTGCAAAAAGGCGTGTGGGCCTTACTGCTGGTTTAAAGAAGTTCCACCCTTTAGGTTTTGGTTTTTTTTTTTAATTTCTGCCAGAAGTTTGGTATTGCTTTAAGTATGATAAATGATGGTGTTGCCTTAATGGCTGAGACAGAGGCCAGACAGAGTTATAAAAATAAGGTGAACATTTATTAAGGCCTTCAAGGCCTCACCCCGGCAGCACCAGAGCCACAGCAGTGGCTCTGCCTGGATGGCTCCGAGATGGAAGCAAAAGGAGAGCGAGTCACGAGATTCCCCCCCTTTTACAAGTTCCAGTCTATTTGCATACCCTTTGTCCATTGTCCAATCAACAACTCCAAATCATAGTGTTCCATCCTTCCTGCTTGCCTCCTCTCTTCTACATCGTTTATCTTCAGGGCCTGGAGCTCAGAGAGAATGTCCTTGAAGACACGAGTCCCCTGCTAGAACCAAAACTGCCCTGCCCCCATTGCCCTGTGACCAAGCCCCAGCACCACTTCATACAAAAGCAAAACTACCCACCAGAACAAGACAGAAAAACCCAAAACCTAAGGCATCAATGGAGAAAAGCTCATATCTATGACAATACTTCCTCTTCTAAAGTGGCTGGAGCCCTGCAGATCCAGGCCACTGCAGGGCAGCCTGCCCAGCCAGAGGAGCGGCTGGGGGATGGCAGCTCTGGCTCCCAGGAAAGGGGAGATTCACTGAGAGTGACCTTTCAGCCTTCAGATGTTTCATAGATGTGCTCTCCTGAGGGGCTGTTATTTAACTGCAGGCATCAGAACGTCTTCTCCTGCTGGCTTTGCAGCTCTTGCCCATTGACAGGTCAGAGCAATCGACGCAGCTCCTACCAGGCCGTGGCTTTGGAAAGGTCACGCACGCCCCGGCAAAGCCTGTCCCTTGCATTTTAAGAACAGTAGGGATCAAATCTTATCAGTAACTGTGACCAACAGAGCTACAGGAGATGCAGCTTAATATTCTATTACAGATTAGAACTGCTGGGAAAACATCTGAAGTAAAACAAGGAGGAAACAAATAAAAAAAGATAAATAGAAAGCACTTTAAGGCTGAAGTCTCTTAGCATCCAGTCTGTCAGTACAGAGCTTCTGGATAATGTGTTGTGGGTTTCTGAAGGAAACATATAAGGAGTTCACTGAAAAATCACTAAATTAGGGGTTTTTCCTTAAGGAAAAATAATTCCCCCTCCTGCCCTCCCCCCCCCCCCCCCAAAAAAAAAACCCACCACCACCCCTAACCCTAAAAACAACCTACTCCAACAAACCCCAAACAATCAGAGCACACAAAAGCCCAAGTGAGTTTTACAAGAAAATTATTGTTTCTTAGAGGGTACTTTTAATGACAGGAAAGAACATATTCTGTATTGTGTGTTTAAGTGTTTAGTGCAAATGTGGGGTTGTGCCAGAGCACAGGAATTTTAAATGCAGTGCTGTCACCTGGCATGCTGCATTGCCAGCTCTGCTGGAGCTGGGAGCGCTGTGTGGTTGCAGCAGGTGCCTGTGAAACAGAGAGTGATGGCTTTCCTGCAGCAGAGCAGGCTGGCATTCAGAGGGGAGGGAGAGAAGGAAAGGTAGAGATACAGAAGGTGACATTTTGAGATCATGCATGTGCTATGGTTGGCCAGACCAAAGACTCTGGTATCAACTAAGCAAGGGCATGAATCTCTTGAGGAAAGGGTTGTGTTTTATGTAAGAACTCAGAGTTGCACCTATTTAAAGTGTAGAGACAAGCTAGAGTGTCAGTGGTAGGAAATTAAAAGTTCATTAGCAGCCCTGGAACTGCACTGAGCAGGACAGTTCTCTTCTCTGTGGGATATCCAAGTATCTGCTTTGCAATCAGGGAATGACTTTCCAGTGTAGTAATGGGAGTGGGCACTGCTAAAATTGCTGGGGGTGAGAACAGTACCAGAGATTAGTTTAACTAAAATTCATCCATCTGCATTGTGTAAGTCACAGGTACCTCATGCTTCAGGATGGTAAAAATCTGCAGAAGCAACACCAAGCACATTAGTTAGCTTAGAATATGTCATAAGTAGGAGTGCTCTGAAAAAAAGATTCTTTTTCCCAGCTGGAAAGTTACCTGAAAGGAAGTAAAGCTGAACTAAATGACTCGTGTGTGTATATTCTCAGTCTGCGGAGTTGTGGTTGTGTGTAAAAGAGTTTGTTACATATCCAAGCAATGGATAGGTTATTCTGATTTGCTTGGTTGGATTTTTCTAAGGTACATTTTTCCTGCCTTGAAAATAATTTTTAAAGCCATTTCCTAATTCTTGAGAACCTAGTTCATGACTCCTAAAGGTCAGTTTGAACATCAGTGAAGCTAGGTACAAGTATAAGCTGCTCCTGAAACTGATACTTAACACTTGTAAAATCCTGCTAAAATGGATAAGGTGAAGCATTCAGAACTGGAAAAACTCAACTTTCCTATATTCCTTTGTAAAATGAGTATTGGTTTTCATAAAGTACAATGTATATATTCAGTAGTGCTGTGAGGTTCTCTGTCATCTGAACAGATATATGTAGAATGAAGAGAGAAAAGGAGGTTCTCCTGTCTGCTTTGGGAATTGGCTTTAGTTTGATTTATTTGTTTATAAGGCCCCAAGGCCAGAGAGTGTGAGATGAGGTTCTGCCACCAAGGTTATGCACATTAAACTTGATGCAAGGCAACAGAAAAGGTTGATAGCAATGGTGTCTATTGCCAGCCATAAAGGCCTGCACAGTGCTCTTGCCTTACATCTCCCTGCCTGTGTTAAAATGCACTTGGTCCCTCACAGTCATTTCTAGCTTAATAAAAACGTGCTGCTTTTAAAACTGTAGAAAAATTCGAATGGCAGCTTGGTACTTCTGGTAATAAACTGCTGCTACAGTCATCCCATAAAGCAGCTCCAGCAGAATTCTGGAGTAGCCTCAGCCAGGGCCCTGCACAGCCCAGCCAGGCTGGCTCTCCTCTCCTTGATGCTGTAGCAGTGCTGAGCCAGAAGCAGGAGCTGTAAACTTTAAAATATGACTTTTCAGCCAGAAAGCCTTTTCTTGCAGCACTGAAAGCTTTTCCTGCATTTCAAGTGAGTGGGAGATTGTTTCCCCAGTCATAAGTCTGTCTCTAAATACTATAGCAACCAAAATTAGGCCATACATCATCCTAATAGTAGCTTTCAAAGAATTCTTTACAGGATCAATTCAGACCATACAAAGCAGTAAGGTTTTGAGCCCAGTCACTGAGAATAGCACCATCAGGAATGTATCACAGGATGAAAGGGACTTGGGTGGCAGGAAACAGTAGAAAACTGCAGGAAGAACATGGATAGGGATGTAGCTGTTGACTGTTTGATCTGTTGATTTGTGTGATAGAGCTCGGCATGATGGTATCTTCTCCATGGCTTTTATCAGGGCTGCATTTGCTGTGTCATTGCCTTTCCTGAGGGAATTCATAGCATGATTGGGGTTGGAAGGGATCTTTCAAGATGGCCAAGTCCGTGGAGAGCAAGATGTAGAAATGTAAGAGGTGTCTGTCTGTCTGTCCAGCAGCCTTGCTGGTTACTGTATGTGTGTTGGGCTCTTACCAGGATGCTGCAAGCCTGGCTGGCCTCGATGGACTTCAGGGCCTTGGAAAGTGAAGTGAGTGGAGCTCACAGCCCCAAGGAGAAGTAAAAGTTCTTGCCAAAGCAGTGAGGATGTGTAAATACACTTGGTAAGCGTTCTCTGGAAATATTTCTTACATAAATAGCTGATAGGCAAGTCTGCAGACAGAGATGAAGTTAAGGCCAAATTTATCATACCAGCAGGCTTTGCTGGGAGTACTAAATATTGATGTTCATTGTTAGCATGTGCATCACATTATGTGCCATTCATCTCAATATAAATACTGAAGCATCTGACAAGGCATTACTCACCATGTATAACCTGTCAGAGCATGTCACTGTAAATCATTCATACTGTTGAAACCTCATTAATTAATGGTTAAGGTAAAAAAAAAAACAAACCCAAGAGGTTTTTATTCCTGCATGAAGAGCAAAGTTATGTTTTATTTTACCAGTCAATGTGTTAACCTAGTGGTTAACTGACTAGTTTTATGTGTTTCTGTTCACATTTGCAGTCTTTTAACATCTTCAAAGGTGGAGTTTTTTAGAATCTTCATAGTTGAAAATAATATATTTGATAAAAATTAATGAATTTTTTGTTCTTAAATCCTTGGGAAAAAATCCTTTGGAAAAGTCAATGAAATGCTCGTAGATTTTTAAGGACTAGTGCAGACTGGCAAGGAAAATCTTTAAATATTTTAGATTACAGTGCCACTTACTACCCTAGATTAATAACCCTAATGCAAATAACCCTGGATTTTTGGTCCACTGACAACTTTTCTGTTAAAGAGCAGAACTCTATATTAAATATCTGTATAATATCTCCTGCGTCCTGCTTATAAGCAGGCTCTTTGTTGCTGCCTGGGTGATGTGAGTTTTCTCCCTGGGGAGCTTGTGTACCAGAACAGGAGGGCAGGGGCAGAGCTGCTGTGCTTCCCTTGATTTTAGTCATCGGATACAACTTCTCTTCCTTCCCCAGCTCGGATTTTTGTACACAGGAAGCTGAAGTCCACTGGCTATAAAAGGTTGTCAAATACTGGCTAATCTACCAGTATGTATAATTAGAACTTGGAAGGAATCTTGTGGAAGCACTAACTATCCTGGAGAAGATAATTAAAGCTGAAATATGAATATAGTAACAACCTCCAGGAGGGAAAAACAATCAATCACGTTATCACATTAAAAGAAAGATTTTGAACCTTGACTCAGATACCCTTTGTGTTCTGAACTGCACAGCCTCCACCTGAATCTGATTTTTAAAAAATTAACTAGTAGGAGATTCTCCTAGGTAACAACAAGTGGATTGTGATTATTATTATTTTTTTTTTTCAAAGAAGTAAAAACTTCTTATTTCCAGTTGAGATGTAGGAACTGGGAAGCCCAAGCGTCACTTGCTTTTTGCAGAGGTGCAGCAGGAGAGGATCTACAACGTCCACAGAGTGTAAATAAGGGCAGAACAAAGCTTTGGCAGGGTAACTCATCCCTTGGCAATACCCAGCTCGTGCTGCAGGAGAGGTGCCATGGCCAGGGCCATACCAGTCCCTGTGCAGCCCCACACAGGACCTGTGCCAGGGATGATGGTGTAGGGAGCCAGCTCAGTCACACAGCTTGCTCTCATCCGGGTTTGTCACCTGCACATCCCATTGTCCCTATGGACATCCCTAGGAACAAGCCAAATGTTACTCCCAGATTCTCCAGGGAGTCTGAAGCTAATCATTTTGCTTTGTTTCATTAGCCCAGCTGTAATGTAGCAGAGCTAATGCAGTCATATCCCAGTTAAGGTACCAAGCAGCTTTAGCTGCTTATCTGCCATGGAAGGAACTGCATTCACTTTCGCAATGAAAATTAAATGTGGAAATAATTCCCTTTTCCTTTTTGGAATATTACTGTGCTATTAAATAGGCTTAAGACCATTAAAGAGTAATGACATGAAGTTGCATGCATCATTATTTTAAAGGAGATTGAATGAAAATATACTGTCTATCTGTTCCAGCCCTTGCCTAATCCTCAGTTTAATAGAGATTTGTAAGGGCCATGATGCACAGCCATTCAGTAATGAAGCAGTCTTCAGATTCTAAAGCAGGAGGTTTAGTATCTACACTATGAATGAAGTAAGCATAAAAGACATCAAAGATCCCGTTTTCTCAGTCTCAGTAACTTTAAAGTTTTTCTATTAGTGTAGCCATACCTAGAGAAATTAAATGCAAAATAATAGTAGAATATCAGATTCTTTGCTCTCAGTTACTTAATGTAGCAGCTGGTTACAACTGATTTCTGTAGTTACCTGTACTCCTGAATTGCTTTTGGCTCCACTGCCCTGGTTTGAGCAGACTGGGGCTGGTGCAGCACCTGGTGGCTTCCCTGTTGTACCAGTGGGGAGGTGAAACAGGAAGGCTGAAGGTCAGGTCTTCACTCCCAAATCCCATGTGGTAACTTTGGGTGCTGAATCTGCATCTTCAAAGTGTGCCAGCTTAGCTTGGACTCTTAGTTGTGGTTCTGAAAATTGAGGTTTTATAAGTATTTGTCACTGCTGAGTGAATGACAAGATTAGAGCATGGGTCATCATCTCTTACCTCTGCTGTGCTTGTCTAAGCTTGGAAGCTCTGTGTGTGTTTGTGGGAATCAAACAGCTTCATTATTCCATGAAAGGAAAAAAAAAAAAATAACCCAAAGATCCTTCAGTGTAAGGCTTTAATTTTATGTGAAGGAAGCCTGACACTGTCACTCATCAGTGTATTTAATGTACAAGAGCTTCCTTTTGTCACAGAACAAAGAATTTGGTGAGGCTGAGGGGAATCAGGGCCCCTTGGCCCTGCAGATTGGCTGCCTCTGCTGTGCCCTGGCTCTTCCAGCTCATCCTCCCCTGCCAGGCTTTGGGCCACAGCTCCCACAGCTCCTGGGCACCTCGCAGCACACAAGGGAAAATGATAGGACACATGTCCACAAAAGTTTATCATCTCCTTTCTGGTACATCTACATTGCTTGGCCTGGTTTATATTTTGGTAAATCTCCCTGGAGTCTTGGATCAAGCCTTCACTTAGAAAATAGTGCAGTTTCCTTAGGGGGCTGAAAATCTGGTAGAGGTTCCTTTTCTGTTCCTGTTCTGAGAGAAAATGATGCACAGGCACACACAAACACAGAGAGAGCTCTCTGAAGGGCTGCAGCTCAACCCACTGCCATGCAAAAACCTTCTGCAATATGAATATTCTGTGCAAGCCATGGCAAGGCAGATCCCTGTGACTTACAGAGGGCTGGGAAGATCCATCCAGGGCCTGAAGTGTCTGCACTTCCCCCAGCCTGTGGGTCTGAGGCCTGGAAAGAGCTGGGAGGATTTGGGTTTTTTTAAGACATCACACTTCCAATTTATTTTGATTTAGAAGTAGAAATAGATTATATCAACAGGATATCTTCATATCTGAGTTTCCTTCTTTCAAAATAAGGGCTGAAATGGAAAAGGAGATATTGCCAAATAACTGGAACACGTATTCTGAATAAAATATTCATACAAGGAGGAAATAGGGTCTGTGCTTAATAAAAAAGTGATTGTATGCTGTGATAGCAATTATGTACATTCAAATATTGTGCTTTTCTTCAAATCTTGGTTTTAAATCCAAAATATATAATTAATGATTCTATCAATAATGCATTTCTAATTTTAAGGTATGAAATAAACCCCCCTTACTTATTTTTATAGGCTGGCCCTTTAAGAAAAGTCTTTCTTGGCATTGGGTCTTATCACGAGACACAAAGAAAAGATCAAGAGGCTGGAATCTGTGATAAATTGACAGAGAAGTTCCTGCTTGGAGAATGCAATTTGTTTGAAGTTTTTACAGATCCCAACTTTCCTTCTACCACAAAGGGAAAAAAAGTGATTGCAAGATGAAAGGACCTCGTTGACTGTGCAGACCCATGATGGAATGCAATTTAATCTCTTTCAGTCACCATTTCTGCTCTGAACAGGTTAAAACAGAAACCCATTAATGTTTGATTGCTGCATGAAATAAATTGGTGGGCTCAGACTCACTGGGAGCACACCAGCTGCCCATTTTATGAAAACTACCCTTACAGGTGACTCTAAATTGATACTTTTGTGAGCTGTCTCAGCTCAACAGTGAGTCTGAGACAGCCAAGAAGTGAAGGTTGCCTTTGTCAAGGGACTATTTCTGTCTCTTATGTTGGTTTCATGGATCTCATTATTCTCCACTGATGTCCTAATTCACCATGACATATCTGGGGCAATGCTATCCTACAGGGTCTGGTGCAAAGTGTAACGCTGGGCACCAGGAGGAATTTCCATGGATGCTCATCCATAAAAGGTGCAACTTCAGTGAGTTGCCATAGTTTGAAAAGCCTTGCTTATGTTGTTCTTGAGTGTCATAGGCTAGGAAAAGCCTGATTTTGTTCCAATCGGGGTCAGTTTTTTTGATTGACAAGCAATTTATCCAGTAGAAGACAAGCTGCGACTTTTGGCGAAATGCTTAAAAAGGCTGGGGGGGGGAGGAGCGATCTCTTTGTCTCCCGGTGTGGCAGGCCGGAGACAGGGAGCGGCCGGGCCGGCCGGCCTCGGTGCCCCCCCACCCTGGGGCGGCTGCGGCGGGCCGGGCCGGGCCGGGCCCCGATGTTGCCGGAGCCGGGGCCGGCCGGCCTCGGTGCTCCCCCACCCCGGGGCGGCTGCGGCGGGCCGGGCCGGGCCCCAATGCTGCCGGAGCCGGGGCAGGCCGGGTCGGAGCTTTAGGAGCCGCTGTCTCGCGGAGAGGCGGACAGCATGGAGAGAGAGAGAGCTCGGACGGAGTGCCCCTTCGCCCTTGCTCTTCTTTTCAAGCCGAAGAAACCAGCGCACGGCTTCTAAACGACTCAGTTTCCCGCCACAGAGCCACGTGGGCAGCCCGACAGCCCGAAAAGTTTAACCTTTTGTTGTGAGCAGATGGATTTTCCTAAACATCATCTTTCTCCGGAAGAAGAATAGTTATAGCGAATGAACTATGGAAAGACACGGCATGAAGCTACAGTCGGTAAGGGAAGAGTGAAAAGGACTTTAAGGCAAAAGGACAAGGAGTGGCCTAATTTTGGCTGGACATTTCTGGTAAACTATAAAGACTGAACTAGTTTTTTCCTGTAACATATAAATGCTTTTGGGGGGATGTAAGGTTCTAGTTAAAAGTGATATGAAGCTTTTTGCTCCTAAAGAAAGAGGAGATTTGTTTTTGGGTCTTGAGATGATTTTGGAAATAGAAAAAGAGAATCTTTGTGTCATACTAGAGGAGGCATCCTTAAACAGTACCCCAGTAAGCAAATATGGCCTATGTGCAGTGTTGAGAGAACTGCTAATGGGTAAGATTTCGCAGTCTGCAGGAGTTCCTTTGAAATCCTCGCAGATGTAGAGCATGGTATGTCTATATAGAACCCAGAGAGACTCCTTTCCTAAAAGAACTGATAAAAGGTTATTTTTAAAATGGTAAAACTGGCTGAAGTTGCAAGTCATGTCTTTTTATGTTGAGTGAAGAAAGGTAAAAAACTTAGAAAGAGAAAGAAAGATGTTTTAGAAGTTTCATTTGTTGTTGTTGTTGTTTTTTTTTTTCCCTTTTCTTGTTGTTTTTGTGTGTATTAATAAACTATCTTTGTAATTTAAAGATGGGCCTGGTTTGCTTTATATTCTTCCAGTCAAATGAAATATAGAACGTGATTAAACCATCACATTGAGGTAGATTGACAAGTGGTTTGGCTTAAGAAAAACATTACAGCCAGTGTAAGACAAAACCAAAATAGAGAATGTCTTTTTTTTTTTTTTTCTTTGCCCTTTGGCCTCCCTCCTTTCCCTTAATGTTTAGACATTGTTCAACCCCTTTTCCTTTTCCAAAGCCTCTGTTGCATTTAGAAAAGTAGTTTGTCCTTTATATTATCACTTGTAGCAATACCTTCAGCCATGTAAACCAGTTATATTTACTAATCTTTCCAGGCTCTCAAACTTGCAAAAGTGGCCAGATAGCATTTCTGGAAGTCCCTCATCCCCACCCTTCACACATTCATGGCAGTTAGCATTATTGCATTCTTTAAAATTAACTTTCTTAGGCTTGCCTAGGTAAACTTACACATTTCTCAATGAATGTTGGCAATTTCTTTCCTATTTATCAGAATTTCCAGCACTGATAAGTACAAAAAAGGGTACAAACCCAGAGTTTATAAGTCTTAGTCTTGCAGATTCCTCTCCTGATTTGCATCATTTGTGTTATTGATAAATAACTGCTCAGTTTTATAGGGGAGTGGTCCAGTGTATCTAAAGATTTTAATTTGATTTTAATCTATTTAAAATAGCACTAAACCGTTATGAGGCAGAACTATGAAATGAAAGTGGCCCCACCAGTTATCAGTAAAGAAACAATGGAAGAGCAAAAGGGGCAGAAGAAGAGGCAGATCTGCAGATGCCCATGGCAAACACTGCACAGCTTCTTCCAGCCCTGCTGGAGAGAATCGTCTCTTCCCCCCCCCGACAGAGGAAAAGTGGGTACAGCTGGACCTTGGCTCTCTGGGTGTTTGCTGCTGCAGTGGAGCTGCTCCTGTCGGGGCTAGTTACACAAACACAGTTCTCCAAGCCTAGAAGCACAGGCAGGGCTAAAGTCACTTTTACTGTGTTAACAAAAACTGTCATGAGACAAAGTGCAGTAGAGGTGTGTCTGCCTAAGAATGCCTCCTATAAAGAGATGTAAAGGTGAAATGCTGCAGACATGCTCTCTCTTTAGAACATCTTGCTTCCAACAGTAAGCATTCAGTTTGGGATTTGATCACTGGTTGTCAGGAAGATGTCTTCAAAGGTGCAAAGCAAAGAGACCAGTATTCACAGCTGAAGTGCTCTCTAAGGATTTCACTTCTGCTCAACTCATCTCTCAAACTGAGTTTCAACAAATCCTCTCTTGGAGGATAAAAAGAAAGTAGTTTTTAGCTGAAATTATTTGTGGAAGTGAACACAAGCAGAATTCAGCTGCTAAGGAAAACAATTTCTTTCTTCTCTCTTACCTAGCAAGAGGATTCTTGCTGAGGTGAACAACTAACTAACGGAGTCTGATCAATAAAGCTTTTGCCTACCATGAAAGTAGAAGACTAAACACAAACTGTTTATTGTGTGATTATAAAAGGAAATGGGTGTTGAACCTCTCATTAAGACCTGCTTGGAGAACAGAGCCCCATTGTGCTTGGGCACTGTACAAACAAATACTGCAGGAGACAGTGCCTTCTTTGAATGTTTATCCTCTCATAGGGAGCCAAGAGGATGGAAATATGCTTTGAGAGCTTAGTCTTCAAAACCCTAACATGCAGGCCATGTAATCAAACACCCACTGGGTTATTCACTGACTATTAGTCATTCACAGTTGACTCTCAATGACAAACAAACTTATTTTCATCGTATCCTTTCGTTTGTATTCATGGATGTTGGGCATCTGTGAAAGGGAGATAAATGTGAAAGCCGCGCTGTGCTGCAGCCATCCTGCCCTCCCGATGGGATGCAGCAGTGGGGTCACGCCTGCCTGCTGGAGCCTGGCAGCGAGGAACCTCCCAGCCCCATGGCCAGGGAGCAGCCTTGGCAGCACAGCCTGCCCCTCTCTGCGTTCAGATTGTCGCCAGGGCTCCTAACATACAGCAGAGAAGTTAATTTTTCAGTTTGAGCCCAGAAACATTTTCTGTGTTATGATAATGTGATGGCAGTAGGTAAAAGCCCAGCTTTTCTTTCTATAGAAATCAGATAGAAAGAAAATGTCACCAGTGTGGAGGTCTTCAGTATCATTTTTGTGATTCTTACCTGAGGTCATGAATTACATGGATGTAAAATGAGTGTAAAAATAAAATAGAAATAGAGAAATATCTGCTGCCTAGATGGAGAGGGTAGAGGAAGGCAAAGGAGTGGATTAAAAAGAGTAATAAGCATTATTACCCAGAGAAAGCTTTGTTTTTGAGACAGAGCATTGTGCTATGGAAGACTTGACCTTAGCTGTTGCCTCTGTTGAAAGAAAATGAACTACAATTCTTGTATAAGCTTTGTTAATTTAAAAGAAGCCTGTTCCCCAAAGCAGTACTTAATGCAGGCAAATGTTTCTATGAGCTTCCATGAGCGTGGTCCAGAGAATCTGTGCCTCTCTGCTGCCACTCTTGCAAATGACCTTGAGTTTCTACTCAGTGTGTTCTGGCTACTGGCAGTGGGGCAGGTAAAGGGTGTGTTGTGTCAGAGAGCAGGGGAATCCTGCTGGGTGGGATGTTCACTTCTCCTCAGCAGGTTTGTGTATGGCTCCCTCTCCTTGCACAGGACTGTTTCTAAGTGACACACGGTCACTCGAGGGACCTCCCAGCACAGCTAAGATTTGTGAATTGTCAGAGTTAATGAATTCTCACAAAACCTGATGCCTCCACTTGGAAGCAGACATTCCTGTGTGCCTTCATGCTGCTGGAAAGAGGCAAAAGCTGTTGCAAATGAGATGGGGAGAAAGGGAACTGCTTGAGCACTGGTAACACCCGCTGTGTCCCACCTTTCTGGCTCTGCTGAGTGGTTTCACAGTGAGACTAAGTTATTCTCTTGACAGAGTTATTTATACATCCTGTGACTCAGCTGTCTTCTGAGGGATGGCAGCTTGCCTGCCTGAGAAACAAACTTTGTGCTTCTACTTGTATTGTTTTTTCTTAAAATATTCATTCCATGATGTTAGATCAGTGATGGAAGTACTATAAGCACCAAAACCGTGATGAAAAAAAAAGTGGAAATTGTTTTATGTTAATCATAAACTGAAAAGATGGTCAAAAGTGTTTTGCTCTTTGTGTTTTCCTCTCCTTGGTGAGAGGTAGCTAATTGCTGGTCAAGGGTGCTTTTTTAGCTCACTTCAAGTCTCTGCCTAGCACAGGTTCTGTTGCAGGTTCTTTGTGCTGTCTGGATCCAATCAATCCCCCATGTAATGAAAGTAGAATGAGGAGGAGAGGAAATCCTGTGCAGAGGGGGATAAATACTGATCACCCACGTGTGAGTGATGGCCTTGTGTCCTAGAGGGGGGACTCTCTTAACCTTTATTTTACCTTAGAACTGGGTAAATACTGCTGCTTGTAATCAGGTTTCCTACTGCACAGGAAATGCTGAGAAACATGAGAAACATGTTTCTCTCTTTTCTGGATTTGGTGTACTGATTGTGCCTCAGGTCCTTGAGAAAGACATTTACTTCTCATGGTGACAGTGTAGGTGGCTGTGGGTGGCTGCAAACAATACCTAAAGCCAAGAAGATCAGAAGGGACATTTCACTTGGACTGGATTAAAGTGGAAAAGTCAGGCTAATTCTGATGTTTCACGGGTGGAAAGGCACAAAATATTAGACAAGCTGAAAGCTCAATGTGATTTCAGTTACACAGACACTAATGTCAAATAAGCAATTATACAGAAGTCAAATCTCTCCTGTAAATTTGTAACACAGTAGAACATTATGCATAATTGTGTTACATATTGTTTTAAGGCTGAAACTCATATTCCAGGCTCCATTAGCTTTCAGAGTCTTTGAAATATATCTGTTGAACACATCCTAAGAAGTTAGAGACAAGATTATTATTGATTTTTATTCACAGCAAGAGATTTAGTGGGGAATTGATGCTGCAGTTTCAGTTCTATTTCTTTAAATGCCTGTCGTCTTAAATTTTGATATCTCTATTGTCCAAACCCTTGCTTTCCACCAGTCATGGTTCTGGGTATAGTTTTTGACCCAGTTAACAGTGACTCAGCCATTGCTTCTCCTGGGTTCCAGCTCTGCCCTGTTGCCAGAGGTTACAGCCTGTGCAGCAAAGATGCTGGAGGCAAATCTCTGATTCTGTCTTGCCCCTATAATTCACAGTCTGACATGTTAATGGCAGCTTAAATATCCTAGGCCATGAATTGGAGTGACTGAGGAAAGGGCCCGTGGGATAGTGACCTGAATGTGAAAGTAGCTTAAAATCAGTTTAGTCACCTGGAATCCCATTATCCCTTTTCTGCTGGCAACTTTGCACCAAACACTGAGCTTGTTCTCTCCTTATCTGGGCTGAATGTCCACTGTTTGTGCACACATGATGATTACTATCTAGAGTCAGGAAGTTGCCTTGGAGATGTGTCTGTCTCAGAGGTGTTGTGAAAGAGATGACCCTTGGAAAAGACTCTAAAGATCAGCTGATCATCTGATATCAGATTACATATAAGGTTATTATTCTTCTGCATCATGAGAAGCTGTTCAGGTGTGTGGTCTCAGCTTCCTTAGGCCTCAGGTTGGAAAGTTTTTTGTAGTGTTTGGGGAGATGGGGGTGGTGGCTCTGTCTCCCAGTGTGTGTTGTCCTTAATGGTGTTTCTATTAGACATGTAAATTCTAAACTAGGAAGAGTCTTATTTCTAGCTAGTGTTAAATGCAGATAGTGCTGCTCTGAATCAATAGGATTAATCAATTGTTTCTGTCTGTTACGTTCTCTAATTTCTGTTCTTCTGAATTGTTTTGTTTTGCTAACACACTCTGCCAATTTAGGTTTGTGGTTCTGGGTTAGAAATGGGGCTCCCTCTGTTCCCATCAGCTCTTCACCTTTGGAAAAGTAAAAGCCTTTCATATTGTTCTCTTTTTAAATCTATTTCTTAATAAGAATAATGAAATATAAATTGCTGGCAAAAAAAATGTTCTGAAATGTGGTTCAGAAGCAGAAATTCAATTCTGAATGTCAAAGTACTGATAGGAACACCAGTGGATTCAGAGTATAAAAATTACTAATCCTATTTCAATGCAGAATTATGGTTTAATGAGAGACATTCCACAAATGTTGGATAATACAAAAGAAATTAATATAAAAGAAATAGAAGACTAGTATTCCTGCTTACCTTTACGGAGGTATATACCTGCTTTCCAAACAAAGTCATGACCAACCTATGGAAGCTATTATACAGCTAGAATAATACAGTACAAATTGCCTGATCCTCCTGGATTGATGTATTTAGTGCTCTGAAGCCTTGCCCTGCCTCCATTAAGGTCCAGCATGGCAGGTGATAATGGGAAATGCATGATAACATCATGTTTTCCTGTGCTTTATGATATTCAGAATTTCTGTATTGTTGTAATACTGATTTTGTTGATCCATGCTGTCAGTACTGACCTGATATTTTTCATTCTCTGCCTCAATCACACTGCAAATGGGGGAACCACAGTAATTTTCAGGAATGGATATGATTCAATAGCAGCAAAAGCATGTTTTCCATTTGCTCTGTGATGAAAAGCTGTATAAGAATCCATCTGCAACAGGCTACTGACCCTTATAAAATGCTTTTGTACAAGTATACTCATTATCAGCCACTGTCAAAGAAACAAATTATTTCTTTCCTCTCGAGGTGAAGTGCTCTGAATGACAAGCATAGGAGAAATAATACAGTAATTTGCTGATTTAAGGTGTGGGAAGTTGATTCACAGTTTACAGAAACAGCAGTGATTGCCGGTCTACCAAGAAAGGATTTTTTGACTTCAGATAAAGGGAGGCTTTTGACGTATTTTGCACTGGAGTTTATTAAATAGAGGCACAGAATGAACACCTAATTTCTGTTGTTGAAAGTTGGTGTTTGCACGTACAGCTGTAATATTTGAAATGCCTCTTTATTCTAAAGTCTAATTTATAGATCCTGCTGGGGCCACTATCCTGTGATGGTCACAACTGCTGACAAGATTACACCAAGCTACTGAATGTTTCCCCTTTACTTTGCATTGTTTTCTGCAAAAGGTATTACAGGTATTCTGCACAGGCCACATTGACTCTTACAACTCATCTCTTTTTTGACTCCTTTGTTAGTATTTTTGCCCTTTCAGACAGGTTGAACAACTCTATTGACAGCATTTGGAATTCTCCTGGAAGCTCATTCTCGAAGTGTAGTTCTTGTAGGAGCTGTGTTTTAAGACAGCTGGGAGATTTTGGGTTGCATCCTTCAACCTGTTCTGCACAGGGAACTCAGTAATGAGAGAATGGATCTGGAGGGAAGGGGAGACTGAGAAGAAACAAATGTTCTTTCCTGTGTGGCAGCTCTCTGACTTAGCTGCTGGGCTTGCAGGGAGATGTGAGGAGTGCTTGGTTTCTGCAGTCACAAAGCACAGAGCTTTTGGAAATGTCAGGCACTCGCTCCTGGCTCCCGCTGAGCACCAGCCATGGCAGGCAGGCAGCCCCTGGAATCTGCTTCCCTTTGAGTCCCCAGCTGAAGCAGACACTGTGAGCATCCCTCCCAGGCACAGCACTGAATGCACACAAGTGCAGGTGTGTGTTTCTTGAGGAGGTGAAGACTTGATAGAAGACGTTTGCTCTGTTTCAGATACTGCAGAGATACCAACTCACTCGCATCCTAAAACTGCCCTTAAGGAAAGGTATAAGTCAATATTATTTCAGGCAGAATAAAAGGTAGAGTGTGTTAATAGAATAATAATGACAGAAGCACTGAAGGGCTGCCTTATTGCCTGAGATGACTTTGTTGCAGCAAGGCAGGACTGGCTTTCCATCAAATCATTAACTTCTTGTTTTTGAAGGAGGTCTCTGCCCACGTGCTCGTGTGTGGGCACCTCACCTGCCCAGTCCCACAGCTGAGCTGTGCACCTCCTGTGTCCCCCAACAGGAGCTGCCAAGCCCTTGCAGTGACACTCTGAGTGTCTGAATGTCCACAGGGCTCTGCTGTGGGGTGTCCTGACTGCAGATGAGCTCTGCATGGGTCTGTTATCACAACCTGGAATAGAGTTAAATACACTGCTTAGTACATGGTAACGAGGTAGAAGACTGAAAGATTCTCAAACTTACCATAAATTATATCTCAAAAGTCCTGCCTCTTGAATTTTACATTCAAGAGCTGTAAAGTAATGATAGAAGGAGAAATTTCAGTATGGATAGCTTTGCTAATTGAGCTAATAGCACCTCCAGGGAAAACGACAGATAAAAAGCACAACAGGATTGGATTTCTGCAGGCTCCTAGAACAAAATTCAAACAGAAAATCTTTTCTGGGAAATATATTCATTCCTGTCTTTGTGTTTTCTCATTCTTAGTTCTGCACTTAAAATAGCAATACCAGGAGATGTAGGAAAAAATGAGATTGTGGAAGAAATCCTGAACTGCTTTTCAGAGCAGTGCTAATAACCAATCAAGTTTCAAGATTGGTCAGTAGTTTCAAACATTTCCAATATGAGGGGGGTGTGTGTGTGTTCCTAAAAGTTTGATGGTCACATGAAGGAGGATCTTGACAGTTTTTCAGATAAACAGAGAAAGTGAAAACATAAATCCTGTAAACCAGAAGTGGTTTAGCCATTGGAGCCTTGATGGTGATGAGCTGGGACTCCCCCAGGGCAGGACTGGCAATGGAGCTGCAGGAAGGTGAGCACAGTCCCCAGCAGGTGCATGTTGGCATTTTCCCTGATGGGACACTTGACATGATGATCTGCATGCACAGAGCTGCCTCTGAGCTCTCTGCCTGCATGCCATTATTCCAGATGAATTGCTGCTCTTTCCTAAATGCTCAGTGTACTGACCTGGTGCTGACATCACAGGAAAAGCAAGGGGCTGGTGGGTTTCTTATCACTGTGTTGGTCCTTTACAGCATGAGAGGTGCTCTTGTTCCTCTGTTTTGAATTTCCCAAGGGAAATTCACTCCTTTGTGATGCCAGGAGTGCTTTATGGAACTCTGAGCTCTGAGAGACCTCCTGGGATGGGCAGCAGGAGTGCAGTGGTGTGGGACAAACTCCAGGAGCAGACACACACAGGGCCCGAGCTCAGGGCACAGATGGCAGTGGGAGAAGGGAAATGAGATTGCTGCAGGCAGACAAGGGGACACATGGGCCAGGGGAGTCATGGCAGGTGTGGGGAAAGCAGAGGGGGAAGGAAGAGCAACTTTGCAAAGACACAGTGGTGGGATTTGTTTTGAAATCAGAAGATTTGTGTTTTGTATCCAGAGAGTTGCGTTGTTCTTGTTTAGGATTTTCTTTTTAAACAGCTTTGGAGCCTGAAGACAGCTTTGGTCTCCCTGAAGGCTGCTCCCTGCCATGGTGCCCTCTGGCTGGCTCCAAGGCTGCTGCTGGGCTGCTGTGTCCTCTCCCTGGCTTCCCAGCTCCTCACCTGCATCCCCAGTGGAGTTTATTCCTAATTCAGCACCAGCAAAACCATTACTACAGCTTGCCATGCCACTCACACTCAGTCCTTGGTATTACAAAGAGGATCTGCAGATGCACCCAGGCTGCTGCAATATTGCAAGTGGACAGTAGGTCCTGGTCTTTTCTTCAGGAAACCCAAGCAATCTTCTGCCTGGGTTTATCCCTGCCAATGCTCAGTGTTGCTAGAGGAACAATCAGTTACTTGAATCTCCTAAGAAATAATTTTAGCCCTGAAATGTTTTTATTTATGTCCATTTGCTTTGAGTTAGCTGGACCAGATAACATGCATATCTAAATATTTCCTTCTTGCAGCTAAGTGGGGAGCTGCTAGAGATTGAGAGAGGATAAATATTCATGCAAATCTTAACTAAAAATTTCAATAGTTGCTGCAACAACAACAAAAAAATGCTTTTCTTATATCATATTTGTTATGGTATTTGTTATTTCTTAGGTATTTGCTATGTTACTGTGACAAGATCACAAATTCATGTTACAACATAAACCATACACATCAATGGACTCTTTTCTGATGGGTGCTTCCCTGCCTCTGGCTGGTGCTGTCCCTGCACACAGCTGCCTGTGAGGATGCTGTGACAGCCAGAACTGACCTCAAGCCCAGGGAGTGCTGAGTCCTGCAGAGCAGGAGAGGTATTGCTGCAGAGGAAAATGGGGTTTGGAGGCAGCAGAGACAGACTTTGGAGCTTTGGAAGAGGCAGTGTCACTGCTGGGTGGTAACTGCCCTGAGAAATCAGCTATTTCAGGGCAGCTTTGGGACCTCTTTCTGTCCGAGGCTCTCCGAGTTCTGACTGTGACTTACTGAGGTCTGTTATTTGTGCACTTCACAGGGTTGCTATGGAATTTATTAGGCTGGATTGTGAATGCAGGGAGCAGTTGCTTTCAAAAGAGCAAGAAATATGGTTTGCAGGGCTGCTTAAGATTTAAGAGATGCAAATTCTGTTTCTTGGAACCTTTAAAAATTTTTTTTTTCCCATATTTCCTCTCCCTACTTGGAGTTTGGAAAATTTTGCTAATTATTTCTTTTGGAGAGGGTTATGTGAGAATAACAGGAGAGAAACTCATGTCTGACAACTCCCAATTTCCTCTTCAATGTGCTCAAGGAGCACTTCCTAAAAGCAGCATCATCCTCCATACATGTGTAAATTAATTAGATTTTTCAGTAAAACCAGGAAGATTTTGCATTGTTTTGGGGCGGGATTAATTCAAATATACAAAAAAACAAAAAACAAAAAACATAGAAGTTTGCTGTTTGAGGTATATTACTGTGAGCAGGAGGGACAGCAGAATTTTACCTGGAGCAGGATCCATGAACCTTGGGGGATTTTAGGCAGTAAGAGTTCAGAGAACCAGGCAGAGCAGCAGGATCATATTTGGGACTTACACAAAGCCATCTTCATTCCCATTTTTGAAACTGGGAATGTGGGCAGCCCCTGCTAGAGTCTGTGAAGTCCTGGATCCCTGAAGTGCCTGGCAGGGAGGCAGACACCTGCAAAGGTGGGAGGTAGAGGAAGTGCTCTCTCTGAAATAAGGTCAGGCTGAGTTTTTTACATAACAGCTCAGCAACACAATTCATGTTTTTTGATTGCAGAAGAGCTTTTGGCTAATTTGATCTGGGTGATGGGACAAGAAATAAGCCAGGGCTGGGGTAGTTTTACCAAGGAAGACTTAGTTGCAGAACTGGAAAGTCTGGAAATGGAAAATGGGTGGAAAAGCGATATTTATAGATTTCTTAGCTAAAGAATAGTCTTAGTGCAGTTGGGTAACAGTTACAGATGGAATTTGATACATGAAAAGAAATACAGCTCTGGATGATGAACAAGCAATGTTCTTCAGTCTCATAAAAGCAAGGTAAAAATAGGATTGTTAGGAGAGAATTTGATCTCAAAAATATTGGAAAGTATTTTTCTAACAGAACACCTAAAGGAAAGTGAAAAGAGAAGCTACCCAGGGAATAGCTCTGTTGAGGTCTTTCTGCAAACAGATAGTAGAGTTATCACTTCTTTACTAGAAGAATTTTGTAAATTCCTTGGGGATAGTTTTCATTTGTATCTGAAGGAGGAAGTCGGGTTCAAGACATTGAAATATAATGGAAAAAGGCAAATTGAAAGATAGAGACAGATAAACCAGAAATCCAAGAGATCCTCATACTATGTTTTGATGAATTCTAAATATGAAAGATTTGTCTTTTAATATGCTCCTGGGTACTTTCAGCCATCCCCAGATCTGCTTACCAAGGCTGTGACATTTTCCAAATGACCCCTCTACTTTTAGTAATCTTAAATCCTGTTCAAAAACATGTTATTGTTATGTCTGAATATTAAGTTTTAAGCAAGGTAATGGATTACATTTTGAAGAGCTGCATGATCACTCTCATTTTATCTGTGCTAGTTAAACCTTGATTTTTACCTTGGCTGGATTAGTTCCAAACTGACAAAACAGCTCTTGCTTGAGCTGGAGGAGGATCTCAGTCTTGCAAGCCATGCAAAGTCACAGCCAGTTGGAAGATGGCTCAGCTTCAGTGTCAGTGTTGCAGGTGCTTTATATTCCTTTATTTCACACTTCCTTCCAACTCAGCCCAAAAGCTTACACCTTCACAAGGTAAAGCTGTAATGAGGCATTTCTGGTTTTGAGCACTTATAAAAGTGTCAGCTTTCCAGCCAGGGCAGTAACTACAGCTCACTTTTATGGATGTGGGCACAGAAGCATGAGTGAAGTGTTGCCTGGTGGCCACGTTGTCCTCAGCAGTGGGAGCAAGAGCAGCCCAGCACTCCTGGTCCAGGGGCTGATGCAAACTGCTGCAGCCAGTCATGGAGGGTGGATGAGTTTGGAAAACCCAGCCAAGAAGCTAATTTAAAACAAAATTATGCTATTTCCTGGCAACTAGCAAAGCTAAATTAAGCTGGCCAATTCCTGATAAAATCACAGCAGGGAAAGCAGAACAAGCAAACCAGGACTCTGTTTTGCAGTTAGGTCCTGGGCTATTTTTAAGTCATCCTGACAGCTTGTGAAATGCCAGTCTGGAGAGCAGCTGGGAGTCCTGCCTCTCACTTCAGACATTTTCCACGGGGGGCTGTGCCCTGAGAGGGTGACTGGCAGCAGAGTGCCCTTTCCATGTGGGAGTCAGCCCCTGCAGCAGCCTGGGCACTCAGGCTGTGTGTCTGCAAGCCTCTGCTGTTAGCTCTCCATATGGTCCCAGCACTGTTACACACTCAGATTGACACGTTTTGGTGTTTCCAGACTTGTGTGCTCTCTGTAGAACACACTTGGCGATAAATACAAGTTGCACAGGCACCCTGAGAGGTCTGGGCTGGCCCTCTGAGGGGGCTGTCAGGCATCCTCGTGCCCAGTCACTGCCAGGGCACCAGTTTGATAATGGATTTTCTGAATATCCAAACGTATTTGCAATTATGGGGGGGGGGGTGAAAAAAGAAAGTTTGAAACGGTTGTCCTCACTTACTGGGTGGGCCATGGTGTTCACACCTCCTGAGCTGCTATCACACTGAGGTGCTGGTGTTAGCAGGGGGAGTTCCCAGTCTCTGCCAGTGGGAGATAGCACAGCGTGTCTCGTCTCCCCATCGATGGGTGCATTTCATTGTCTGTAAAACCTTTTGTGACAGACTTTGAATAGTCTGGGAATGTCAGTGGCAGAGCTGGATTGAGAATTCAAAAGGCCATTTACAAAGGATCATAGGAGAGGAGTGTCTCCATTTTCCTCTGTGAGGCTTTGTGGTGCTTGCAGCCTCTCATTTCTATTAGTGACATGTTCTGCAGAGTGAAGCAAAGCTTTCTTGTACTTAATTCAGAGTAGCATTGCTGATGCCTTGTAAATCTGGTAAGAATTGAGTACAGGAACACAGAGACCCAAGCATGATAATTCTGTAGATTTCTTCTTTGTATTGAAAATTTTTTAGTATCAGAAGTTTCATTTGGATAACAGAATCCTATCACAATATATTTTTAATATAGTGCAAGTGAAACCACATAGTAATTAATTTCTTTTTGAATGCAGAAGTCTTTTGTTAACCCTAAATCTTTTCCTAGTCCTACTTCAGGCAGTATTTTAGTCCCATGGGAGTACCATTACAAACCTCTGAGCATTTGCACTCTCAGAAAGGATGGCTGGAGCAGGGGCACAGCAGAGGGAACCTGTGCACCAGGCAGCAGGGGAGGGCACTGGGACCAGTTGGTGCCTGGTCTCCAGCCATCAGTGCAAACACCAGTGTGCCAGGAGACAGAACTGAGATGGAGTTCATTGCTTTGTGCAGTTTTCTTCATAAGCAAGGATGCTGCATGGCTTTTAGGATGGTATTAATTGCTTTGTACTTAACATACAAATGAGTTTTCAAACAATATTGTGCTGGTGACTTGCCTCATCAAAGCATGCTAAAAGAAGACTAATATGCTGAGTGGTTTGAATAATCTTATCCTTGGTGGTTTTTTGCTGTACTTAGGAATATTAAGGAAACAAACTGATAGAAAGAGATTCCCTGACAGACATTGGTTCTTTCTGTCTAAATGGAAAGTGGATGATTAATTGTTGTTAGCTGACTTTTTTTAGCATGAACTCTCACTTTATCCATATATGCAATTGGGGAAGCAAAATAGTTGATTAGTTAAAGTGCTATTTGCAAATGCATCTGGAAGGATTTTGGTACTTGAGACAATAGTAAAAAATTCCATGTTGGCAAATAGACTGATACACTGGTTGTTCAGTGGAAGGTCTTGATAATGTCCTTCTTACCTTTATCCCTTTCTAATCCTTTCATTTTCCTAAATGTAACACTTTCTAGTGAAAATGATATAAAAATATAAATTTTTTATATTAAAAATATAAAAAAATAAATATTTAATTATCAGCTTGAACATCAAATGTGAAGTCACATCATCCTCAAAAGGCACCAACAAACTTCTGAGTGGATAAAAATGCCCCAAGAGTCCAGTGCTATGAGTCCATACCTAATTTTATGTGCTAAAACCCTGTCTGTGTGGTGTCAGCAGAACCAATGCCTGCAGAGCAGCCAGGCAGCTCTGATTTGCTTTTTACTCCCACTTTGTTGAGTTGGAGGTTTTTATTATGCATTTAATGACAGCTGTGCTCTGGTGGCCTTGATTGCTAAAATTGATGTCTATTTACGGTGCCATTATTAGCATCCAAGCACATGTTGTTGTTGTATTGTTTTTAACATCCTGAAGTTGTACAGCTGAAGGTTTTCATTTAACACACTTGGGTGCACAGTATGCAGCACAGGATAGGATAATGAAACTCCATCTTCCCAGTTTTATTGGCCTAATCATCTGTATCTCTTTATTAGTTTATTAAAACATCCCTCCCAGCCCATATTGCCTAATGCACAGAGTTACCTTTACTTTAGTGTCAGTGAATGTGAGGTGTTTTGGGGATTTATAAATGAAATCCTTGTATTTTGGAACCTTCATTTTCCCTATCAAATTCCATCATTTATGACTCACTAACTCCTGATGACATTGTGTTGAAGTGGATCCTTTCCCATCACATGGTACCTACATGGTTAACCAAAACTCAGACCTCAATCAGATTTTATCTTCTTTGCTATAACTCTTACACTTCAATCCTTACCCAGAGACTGCTTTTAATTTTCACTTAGAGCATCTTAGATCCTCTCCTACTGTCTGCTACATCCTAGATCCCTTGCACTGGTGTAACCTTAGAGAAGGGATTTGCATCAAAGAAAGAAAATAAATTCATACCTTCCTACATTGCAAGGCAGTTTAAACACATGTCAGATTCAAGTTTCTTTCCCCTAAATGCATTACCCCGGGGTAGGGAGGTTCAGAGACCCACCAGCAGGCAGTACCTTGCTCCCTCTGCAGAGGAAACATCACCTTTTAGCAGTTACATGTTTGCAGGAGGCACTAACATGACATTATTCCACTCTTATTTGAAATCCTGAAATGTTGTGTTAGACACTGCTATTGTGTAAGAAATGGATCCAGAACAACAGCTTTATATTTTTACAGGCATCTGGGAATAGGTGTCATATTTGTGGTTTCATTATTTCCTTATTTCTTCCACTACTGCTCTGTTGTTTTCTCCAAACAATTTCAGGGGCTAAGGAGAAGTGTTTTGAGAAAAAGACTTCATTGTGGGTTTTGCAGTGCAGAGCCTGAATTGGTCCTTTTCTGGAGTCCCCTATCAGTGTCACAGGAGTGCATCTCCTGGTGCCTCATATCCTGGCTGGCCCCTAAAAAGAACTTCTAAAGTACAGACATTGCCAGGGGAGTTTTACCCTTGCACACATGCACAGAATTTGGGAGTAGATTCCCAAGTGGTTGCATCGAGATCTTTTTAAGTACTCAGATATGAGTATGCTTTGCATAATAATTATATATAGATGTAATTGCTGAAGTCTTGAAAAATATGAATGTCTCAACAGATGATTCAGTTAATTCATGGTAAGTGCAATAATAGTCCCTGCTGTGTTTCACATCCACCTCCCTGCAAAATGGATTTCTATATTTAACAAAAAGGTACATATTTATGCACAACTCTCTCTGTGCTTGTGGAGTAAAAGCAGGAGAAACACTTAAATGGGACAAGTTAATATCTTATTCATAGTTACAGCCAACAGCGGGGGGGAAAGTCGATACCAGCATTGGTATTGTCCAGTGTGACAAATGATATTGTGAGCTCATGCAACACACTTGCTGTGAAATGACTTTTTGAAGTAGGTGATAAAAAAAGAATCTGTTCACAGAATTCAATATTTGTACAGAAGTTCTTTGTTTCTTTTTTTTTGAAGGCGAAACTTCAGTTTCACCGAATTGTTTCTGCTGGTGTTTGCGAGGCTGTCAGGACCAAAGCAGTCCCTAGACAAAAAGAGACTGGCCCAGAAACTTGATCCCTTGATTCATCTTAAACTGCATTTTCTGTTTTGTTCCCACTGCCTTTATCAATCTCTCTCTCAGCAGCAGTGTGTAAGGGAAGCACAGCTAGAGCAAGACATGGCTCTGAAATGAGCCCTTTGGGTAGCAGAAGAGATTTTGTGCTTCTGGAGAACAACTGGAGAGAAACACAGAGCCTGGGGCATCCCTGCTCCTTGAGGGGAGATTTTGCAGACCTGTGACCCTTGCAGGGTTTTATTTATCTTCCTGGTTAGTATTTAAAATATCCCTTAAAAACAATGCATTTAATAACACAGGATTCAGTGGAAAATGCTGTTTTATTGTAATTGTATAATATGTTTCTGTTTTCAAATGTAAAGTAAATGCCAAGAAATGATATTTTGAGATTGTTTTAAATTCTGAAAATATGAGATTCTACCCCATAAATGCTTTAAAATACTGCAGACTTTAACCTATGAGCTTGCAAATCTATTTTGCAAGGCATTTCTGATTTCTCAGTATCATCTGAGTTGAAAGAGGGAAGGACACGTGGTTAATTGTAAAGGTGTGGGTTATACACAGCTGTGTGGGGTAACTGCAACTCCACTGACCATAGTGAGGGTGTTCTATAAATCACTTTTATAATGTCCCAGTGTTCCTGGAAACTTAGTGTCTCATCATGTTAACTACAATGAAATGCTTCTTGCAAAGTCCTTTATGAATTTCATGAGTAACAATATATAGTGGGGAAAAAAAGCCATTAAAATCTTTCCAAATTATAAGAAGTGTCACCTGTGTGCACTGTGCACTCTCATGTAAAAGAGTGGCCAAATGTCAGCTGGAAGTAACTCCCTGTGCTCAGGCCTGTCACACAAGCAGAGACATCTCAAGCAGGAACAGTTGCTTCAAGCACTGTTTTCATTGGGAGTTTTGAAACTTCCCTCTAAACCTTGGAGTGACCCATCCACAGCATCCCTGTCCAAATCCAAACTGGCTGGCAGGCCAGGGAGACCTAATCCTCTGATTAGTATTGAATTAAAAATCTTTTAGATAGAAAACAGATACTGTTTATATATATTACTCATTAGCATTTATTAAACGGAACTGTGAAGAGGCATCAGAAGACACAGGATCAGTTACTGCACCCCGTGGAAAAGATGGGTCTTTATATCTATGGTGTTTAATATCCCCATTCCAGGATTTGATACTTTTCCTGCAAGCAAAAGAAATAATCTCAGAAGGGGAACTGTTGGCTTGAAAATTCACAACAGCCAAGATTCCAAGACATAAAGGTAAGTACATTGCAGGACAGATTTTTTCCTTTTCTTTGGAAAACACAGCACTCCTTTGCTTGGTCATACTGTACCAGAGCTGTGCACAGAGGCAATTGGATATTTGCTTGGCTGCTTTTCTTGTTTCTAGTGGAAATACAAATGAAAACCATAAACCATTAATCTTCAGTTTAGTTTTGCTAAGTATTGAGCAGCATTTAAAAACAATTACTTTGCTTCACAGCAGAAGTCGTTAGAGGAGAGGGATTTAACAGCTGCTTCAGCTGGGGATTTGTACAAGAGCAGGCTTATTTCTTGGTTATATGGCAGGAATTACAAAACAGGTAAAATTATTTACTTAGGCCTTCTATTTAAAGCTCAGCTACAGCGTGGCTCCTCCTCAAAACAAACACAGTGTTCTGGGGATAACCAGCCCCTCTTGGTTGCTAGGAGATGCTTGAATCCCAGTACTGCCAGCGTGCTGCTGACACCCAAACACTTTAATTCCATTTCTGGAATGCTCCAATGTGCAGCAAAGACAGTGAAATCACTACTAGGGCAAGAGAGAGAGAAGTAATGTTGCTGGAATTGCCAGGGTTTTTAAAGAATGAGCGAAGTCATTGCCTCTTTCAGCATTTAAAGATGTGTTTTATTCAAAGTTATCAAGTGAGGCACTGCATTTCTTCCATGTTGGGCTTCCAGAGACTTCCCTTTGGGACATTGATTTGGTTTTCATACTGAAGAGCCCTTATCAAGCCACTAGAGCAAGGTGCTGCCCAGTGGGACCAGGCAGCTCCTGAGCAGCCTCATGGCCTCCCCCTGCACATCTTCCTACAAGGTAAGATGCAGCTTATGATGGTCATGGTTTTGGCCAGTGGAACAGAGGAGTTTAAGGTCTTGATGTGCCCAGCAGCTCACCTGTCTCTGGCCTCAGCTGCCTCCATTCACTCTCAGTACACACAAGAAAGATGTAAAACCAAACAGAGATATGTAATAAATAGGACCTGACTAATTTATTCACTCAATAAAACATCAATAGCCTAAAGTTAACTGAGCAAAACCAGGCTCACACTAAAATGCTAAATTAATACCTCCCTGCTGCACAGAATCCATTGCTCGAGTGCATTTTGCAGAAGTTGAAAAAAAGTGACATTAAGTGTAGACGTGTTTTAAAGATTATTAGAAAGAGAACTCCTTGTGAATAATTCAGTTTTCCATTATTTTTAGCGTTTTATTTATAATATTTTAAAATAAATTGTATTGGCAACTCCTGAACAGAACTGCTTAGCCACAGCTATATATGAAGATGTTAAAACCCAAGAGTTTTGATCCCCTTTTTCACCAGGTAACCAACAGTTGGAAATTTTTTGCCATCTGATATTTATTACCTCCTTCTCTCTACTGTGCTGTTTCTAGCTTTCAGCCCTAACTCACAGCCGCTTGGGGACAGTGCTGCAGTCTGTCTTGCTCCAGGTCTGGAACGTCCTCGTGCTCCCCAGCTCCCTGGCATGGGATGGAGAGCAAACACAGGACAGGGCACCTTCTAACAAACCCAGCCAGCTCCCAGAGCCCCCTGACCCATCACAGAGAGTTCTGTGCATGAAGAGAGTGCAGGATTCAATTTACATTCTGATAGTAGGAGTTGGACTTGAGTTTAAATGATTTGCATCCAGACTCTGGCCCCCTCTTTGCTGGAATGGTGCCAGGCTCTGCAGGCAGCCCGGGGCTGGCTGTGACCTCCTTGCACTCCTTGAAGGCAGAGTTACCCTGTTCTCTGTGTGATAATGCCTCTTTGGCAGCCAGGCTCTTGGTAGCTTGTCCTTTATCTCTGTAGGATGGTTAGACCCCCTTAGCAGCCATGCTCATCACCCTGGTGTGGCTTTCTGGGGGCAAAATTTACTGCTACAAATCCCAGAATGCCTGGAATTTGTACCTCTGTACAAATGCCTGTTGTCTGTACCTCTTGATGGCCTGAAAAATGAGGGAACCACAAAGAGTAGCTAAAATTAGGGGGGGGTTAGAAATTATATACCTGGGGAGTAAAGTAAAATTGAAAATGTGAATGTTCAGTGGGCAATCCAGCAGAGAAGGGACACCCCCATCCCTGAGCCTGAAGTAGTTCTGAGCTAACCATGATTCCTGTCCTGTGCCTGCAGACCTCAGCTGTGTGGCCTTTCCAAGCTGATAAATGGCTCTTTGTAGCCTTGTACTGTTTTTATTGCTTGCAACATTTGTTTTAGCCACAACAGGGAAGCATCCCTCTAAAAGTAAAATGCTGACACGTGTGAAGGAAGCCCACAATCCATAACATCATTTAGCAGAAAGAGATTTTTATGTTGTTTTCTAGCTTCCATCTCTGTAATGCATTTTAGTGATGGATGATATTGTGAAGGATCCTGCCCAGTTCCTGAAGCTCTGCAATCCACAAGTGGAGCAGCTGGAGTGGGATTGCATTCACCTGCAGTAGCAGAGTGGTTCCCCTGGGTTGTTCCTTCCCAGCACTGCTGTTCAACCCTGACTCCCCTCTGCATCAGGGCAGAGGCAGGGAAAGTAGGAAAACTGATGTCTTCCTCTGTGTGGTGGATCCTCTTACAGGGTATGGGTGTTAAACATGCTCTTGTAGTGTGAACCCTGGATTTCAATAAAATAATTCTTGTCTAGACTATTTCTCTACGCTTTGTGTAAATTGCTAATGTCATTTTACTTATAAATTATAAATGTTTCTACAATATGCAGGTAATTTAATACTCCCTAGAAATTAAGCCATTAATCCAATCTTCATCAGACATTTTTGTGCTTTTTCATTTAATAATGCACAAGAAAGGCTGTCCTAAAAGCCAACAAAATACTACACTGGCCTTTTTCAAATCTTTCCTTGCCTCTTGCCCCTGCTGCACTGCCAATAAAGTATTCAGCAACAGCTTGGCAGCTACTCTTCTCTAACCACTGCTTATTGCATTTGTCACAATTATCTCTCTTTATATCCTTCTGCTGTTATTCCAACTCTTGGGGGCTTTTCCAGTTGTGCAAATACATATGCATGCTCTTGAATTCATGAATAGGATGAATAATCACTTTGGAGTCTTTGGAACAAGCTACCTCCTTCACGATAAGGATGTGAACAAGTGTTCAATCACAGCTTTAAATTGTGAAGTCTTTGGAGCAGGAATTGGTTTCTGGTAGGTCTGTATAATGCATTTTGTGCTCGAGGACCACAACTGGACTTCTGTCCTACTGTGAATAAAATGCAAAGGTTTAGAGGTTTAAAGCTCTTTATAATATAGCCCAGTAAATATGAAGGTGGTACTTTTGAAACCAGTAATTAATCACTGTGAAATAATTGCCAGCCAAGGCTGAAGTGGTAACTTCTGAAGAAGTAATCAGGAATTAAAGCCAGCTAGGGTGGTGGTGCTGAGTAAAAATTACAAAGTGAACCCTCTGCACTTGGAGAGACAAATCCTGTTCCTGAAGAGGAACCAGCAGCCTGGTTCCTTCTTGCATGCAGAGGTGTGCTTGGAGGGCAGGACTCCCCACCAGTGAACTCCTTGCCTGCAGGGTCTGGGTGTCCTTGCCAGAGGGGCCAGTGCCAGCTCCTTTTCCAGTGTGCTGGAAGCATGTTGGGATGGGAGAGGGGATGCTGCTGCTGCACTGCCCCCACTAAGAGGATTTGTTCTCTGCATTCTTGGCTTTCCCCAGTGTTTCATGGATGGTTTTCCCATTTCATCTTCCCTGCAGCCCAAGTAGTGGTGCTGTCCCCTGCTTGCACACAGCTCTGGCAAGGTCCTTCTGGGGTGTGCAAGTGAATTCCTCACAGGAATTGCCCGTATGGATTGCCTTGGGACAGGTGACAAACTCACAGGCTCACTTGCTCCTGGATGTAGGATTTTGCTCCCTCCTCAGCCTCAGCACTGTCCTTGGTGTCTGTGACCCAATAAGGGGTCACAGATCCGTGACTGGCTGTCAGGTTACAAGGACAGTACTGCTGTATGAAAGCCTGATATTGCCCAGTCTTCCTGGGGTTAAACCTAAGCTCACACAGTCAGTGGAAGACTCTCATTGATTTTAGTGGACTTTGGATTCTTAGCTCTGTACTTACCAGGCACTAAGTGCCTGGAAAGACAGGCTCTAAAACAGCAAGGTATTGCAAGTATTGAGCTGCAGATGGAAGATGTGTCTTCAGATGAACTGCTGAGCTGAGGCAACCGTGGTCAGTAGTGGGAGTGCACACGTTGCTTCACACCAGATGTGTTTGAATCAGCCCCCACAACATTTTGGTGGGCAATTAAATGCCCTCACATTAGTGGAAATCTGGACACTTTCTTCCCAATGATGACTTACTGCATGAAAAAAAAATGAGGTGTAGGAACGTTTTGGATTGCAGCCCACAGGGTGGAAGTGAATGATCACAGTACTCGAGCCATCCTTCACTGTGCTGTCATCATCTATTGGAAAGTTGGAGGTTGTAAGCAGCAGCTGTCCAGGGAGACAAATCAGTTGAAAAAAATTATGTCTTACAGGTTTCCAGATAGTGACCCTGGGAAGATAATCAATTAGAAAATCAATGTAATACATGGAACTTGGGATCTCATTCTGAGCATGCTGGGCTTTGAAAGATTCTGGCTGTGTTGGAAAATGTGCATGCTGCAGGAGTCATCCTCCTGTCCTTATAAAAGATGATTTTATAAGCTGAAACAATCCTAATTCACACATGCCAGCACGTTGTCCTCCTCTGAGCACACAGAATGCAGGTTTTCAGTGTTCCCCTTGTACAGTTCTTCTAACACATTGTGAAATACGTGCAGATATTGTGATGCTGGATCAGATGGAATGGGTTTAGGGACTCAGGATCCTTGAGTGTTTAATGCAGAAATCCTGATTGCAGTAAAGTCAAGGCAAAACTCCCATTGACTTTGGAAGGGGCCATGTGTTCTTCCTACCTTCTCTCTTGGAGTTACCTTTTTTTTCCCTACCTGGACTGTTAAATGTGCTATTTGACTATTAAATCAGTCTTTCTTACCCTTTAAATTATATAGTCACTTCTGGGGAATGGGGGGGGATTTCTGACTGAAATGGAGTGAAATGGAGTGAAATGCTGAAATGGAGTGTTTGCATCCAGGGAAGTGTGGGCATTGCTCCTGCCCTGTGCCTTCAGAGCCTGAGGTCTGCCTCCAGCAGGAGCAGAGAGGAGAGGATGAGGAGGGCTGCAAATCCACAGCAGCTCACCAGCTCTGGGTGAAGGCAATCCTTCTCCTGGGTTATTTAGTGTTATTTAGTGTTTATATCTGTTATTTAGTGCAGGGACCTGAGCCTGGATTGGGGTGGGGTACTCAGTGCAGGACACCAGATCTCTAGGCTGGGATGAATGCAAAAATGGGAGTGAGTTTGTTGGTGTTTTACAAACATTCACACAAACCAACTCTGTGTAAACTAGGGAGCATGAATTTGTTGAACTTTATAGCTTTTTTGCCTGTTTTATTTGTTTATAAATCTTGATTTCTATCTCAGACAGGGAGCACTTCACCAGCCATTCTAAGCCAATATATGGGCCCACTGTGAATGCTGTGACTTGCTCAATGCTTTAAAGACATGCTGAGCTTTGTAAAGAAAACATTAATAAAAAAGAGCTTATAAGAGGCATAAAGTTCAAACATACTGTGCTTTCTTGTTTATCACAAGATTTGTGTTCTCTCTTTTTTTTTGGCATGTATTTTATTAAAACTTTCATCAATTTATTAAAACTTTCATGGTTTTATTCTCTTTTTTGAATTGCATGTTACTTAATCTCAAGCACCATTATAACCCATCTCCAAGAGATGATGTATTATGGAAACTCTTCCTTGTTGGTGGGAGGTGTTTGGAAGCTGGTAGTGGCTGTAGGTTTCTCTCCTACCTGGCAGCTCTCCTAGGACATGCTGCCAGAGCAAGGCTGATGGAGCTACATGATCATCAATGCACATTTCATTAATTTAGGGCAACCTGAAACCTTTGTGTTCCATGCAAATTTCATGCCAGGGTGCTGTTTGCTCCAGAAGGTAAGAGACATACTCTGCTCTTGCTCTTTAGCAGTTTCCAGAAATTTAAGACGAATTTCATTTAACTTGAGATCCATATGTTCATCATATCATGATCAATGATAAATAGTTTTGAGTCATGACTGGTATTTTGAACATCTGACATTCCTCAATGTATTATTTTGGACACCCTTACTCCAGGCACATGGAGGAGTTTTGATTCAAGGTGAACTATGTCACCAAAATTATGTGGTTATTGCTAAAGGAAGAAATTCCTTCTCCTTCCCCTAGAAGCCAGCAGGGTATGCCAGCATGTATTTTTACAATATTGGTTTTATAAGAACAGTTTCTCACTTTTACTCATTTGAGAATTGAATTAGTTTTTGCTGCTGCTTCACTGACTTCACAGAACATTTCTCCACAATCATTTAACATGCTATTAAATTCTAGAGTATGTTGTCAGTACATCTGATAATTTGATTTTGAATGATGTTTGTGTCATTACCAAGTATTTTAGTCAGCAACAACAATGTTGGTAATATGTAGTGATGCTTTTAACAATGAGCTCAAAAAAGAGATGCAGAAGCCCTGGTGTAAAGCTGGCAGCAACCAGAATGGATGAGTCCTGAAGCCATTATCTTCCAACAGCTTCTGAGGTTCAATTCACTTAAACTTGCTGCTTTTGCATTTTCATCAGCTTCTTCAGTTTCTTCTATTTAGTCAAAACTGTGCAAAATTGGATTTCATAAAGCTATTTTTAAACAGTTTGGAGCTTCCAATCTACAAAACATGAAGTACTCTGAGGACTGCACTTCTCTCTAAATGTCTTTTTGTTGCATGTTGTTATTTAGGGGCTATCAAAGCCAGAGGAGACCTAAGAGATTATTAACTGTGGTCAGCTATTGATTCTCCAGTTCTGGGCCTTGTTGCTCAGTGCAGCTCATTCCACTGGGAATGAATCCTATGAAAGCCATGCCAGTTGGAAAGTACCAAACATGAGAATTATTTGGTGTGATCAAGTACCACATTTGTCAGAGAAGTTATCTTGGCTTAAACAATTGATCATGTGGAAGATTTGTACAAAAGCAAAGAAAAAGGAAAATCCTGGTTGCTCAACAATGCAGATTTATCTTGTTGCCCATAAACATTCATGTTAAGGCAAAATGTGTTTATGTCTGGGGCCCCGTGTTGCCAATCTGCTGACAGCAGATGTGGTTTATGGGGTGTCCATCCCAGTCCAAGGGCTCTGTGGTGGCCTCCTCTTCATCCTCTCCCACCAGAGTGGTGGTCTCTGTGCACATCTGTGTGGTTGTGCTTCAACACAGAGATGTGATGTGATCTAACTAAATACAAAAAAACCCAGTACCAATGACTGGGAGCCAGTGTGGCTCAAATTCACCTTTTCAGGTTCTGGAAGTGCCCAGACCCTGATGTGGCTGCCCATAAAGGCTGGCACAAGCTCATACACCAATTGCTGACCAGTGCCAGAGTGGGTGCTTTGCCTACCTGCAGTCAGCAGACAGGAAATGCTTGGGCTGTTCCAGTTCCTGCCTCTGGCTCTGCTGACTTTGCCATCTGTGCAAAGGTTCACTGAGACAGCTGAAGGTCTCTGTTGCCTGTCTGCTTGACCTGTCTGAAGCTTTCTGGGTGCTGTGGCAATCCAGCTTCCTTGTGATTCCATCCCACAGGATAACTCAGCAGCCAGGTGCTAAAGCAAGCAGGGTTGGGGCCACTCCAGCGAGGGTGCCACTGGACTGAGGGGACAGGGGACAGGGGACAGGAAGCTGGCCATGGCTGGTCACTCTGTGAGGACACAGAGAATGCTCTCCAGTCCTGGGCCCTGGGGGAAGGCTCTGACCAGAGCTCACCTGCACACACTTTGTCCCAGTTTAAGGGATGGGGACACGGAGTAGCTGGTGCCTTCTCCACCATGTGGTCTTCAGGGCCAGGATCATTCCCTAGCACTCTTCATTAGCAGGACAAACAGCTAATGCAGAGGGTATCACTTTGCTTTGCCTCCTCCTGGGGTTTTGGGGTTGGTTTGATTGTTTTTGTGGCGAGGGGAGAAGTGATATGCTGTGATTAGTAGAAAACCTCTTCATTTGCTGCTTATTGGGTTGTGTGTATTTTTGGTTTCTCCCTAAAAGTCTTGTCCTAGAGAATTCTCCTGTGGCTTGTGAATGCTTTGCTTTGTGAACATTTAATCCAGCGTGGGCTTCAGCAGTAATTAGTAACATGGATATTTATGGAGACATTCTAACCTGCTTTGTTCATGAATATTTCACCATGGTGGAAATTTCACACCCAATAAATCACTAATGAAAATGTCATTTCCCAGCTGCATTTACCTGATGTGCTGTTAATCTTGCTGTACCCATTGGAGGCAGAATTACTGCCAGATTTGCAACACAGAGAGGAATTGATTTTTAATTAGTGACCCCAATAGTGTAGGTTAAAAATTATTTTTTTAAATGGTGATTTAATGGCCCTTTTCATATAATGGCATCAGCTTCATTGCCTGTACTGATGTTTTCTAGGCTGCCATTCAAGCAGGTACTTTGAAGGACAACATAGCAACTATTGGGATTGAAGGGATCAAGGAGAGCAATGGTGTGGGGAAGGTGGCTCTGAAAGAAGTGTCAGAGAATCCCCATGGAACCCAGTCCCCTCTGTACTGACAAATCTCACAAGCCAAAAGTGTCAGTCTACTTGCATTTGGTCTCTTCCCAAAGTGGTCCTGAACTGGGCCATTCAACTCTTGGATGACATTTCATGAAGGAAATTATTACAAGATAGATGACTATGTTTGGAAAGGTCATAAATTATTTTGCCTAATTGATGAGTTTTATTCATTTTCCTAAAGTAATTTATATCATGGCCAGCATTCCTGTGGACAGACTTCTCTAATTTTAAGGGAAAGCAGAATGGCACAGCACAAAAACAGTGCAGCTTCCCTGAGATTGTCACTTCAGGTTAATTGACTAAATGAACATTAATGAAATATTGGAATAGGATGATCACTGATAAAAATTATTAGGAAAAAGGGTATGAATCATGCCATAGGAGGGAGCTATAGCATTCTCCTTTCCTGGAAGTCAGGCTCTCTAGCTGCATTTTATTATCCTGCATATTGCTGACTGCAGATGCTCACAATAAAAAAAAATTATTATTACCCACTGGTCAGTGCCAGTGAAGCTGTCAACCCATTAGCTTCTGTCAAAATCTGGATTTGCAGAAATCAAGCCCAGCTTCTGAGCTCATAGGGGTGTGTGCCCCTGTACAGACAGCTCCCCTGTGCAGCTGCTGCAGGGAGACCTCTGCAGAGAGGCTGTGACTGGGGAACACCACCACCACCACCACCTGGAGATTTTCACCTGGATTCTGCATGCTGCAGGAGTAAGGCTTGTCTGCATCCATGTTGATGGAGCTTTTGATAAGGCCACATGTTTCTCATGTGTCTACTACTGTGACATCTCCTTCAGGAAGGATAACCCAGACTACCTGTGGGCTAAATTTTGAGGTCTCTTTGTCTTGATTGTAGAACACACAAGTTGAGCAAATATCCAACATGTCTGAAGTGAGGACTTTTTTTATAACTGTCTCTAAAATATGAATTTAAAAGCTTGAACCACTCAGAGTCCACCAAAATCAAACCCAGTTTTTCTATTCACATTGCTAGGTTTTGGAGCAAAGCTTAATTCCTGAATTTAGAGCACTCATTGTCTTTCATGACTAACAACTGCATCATGTTGGAGACCATGGAGCTGTGACATGACTAAACACTCCTCTGCCAGGCTGCAGGCTCTTCTATATTTTATGGAGGCTCATAACTGTGGCATTATTCACTGCCTTGAGACAACTCCTCTCTCTGAGGTGCTTTGTCTGAATCAACACTCCAAAAGCAACTGTCTCCCACATGAGCTGTCCTTGCCTTCAGCAGAAACACAGGGCACTCTAGAAGAGAAGGCAAGCATCTCTGAGAAACAGATTAACCATAAGAGTCACTATTGATTTCTTGGGTGTGGGCTGGGGGTGTGTGTAAGCTGTCTCAGAGGGAAAGCACCAAGTAAGAAAAGCAGCCTGCTCTGTGCATCAAATCACGCCACAGGGAGTTGAAGGGTAACATAAAAATGATACAGTGCCTTTTTGAGGGTTTGTTCATTTGTATTCTGTCTTAGTGTGCATTTGCACCGTGTTTGGGTGTTTGCAAAAGCAGTGTTGATTTGGGACTATGTGATTTCCCAAGTCCCCATGCTCCCGGGCTGGTGGGACAAACCCACCAGTTCCTTTCTGCTTCCCACAGCTTTTAAGCTTTGCTGTACCTCTGCTTTCAGGCCACTTTTTAAACTCGAGTTAACTATTCTGTGTTGATGCAGTTTGCCAGCAGATTTGTTCCTCCTGTGCTGATGAGAGAGCTCCAAGCAGCCTGTCCATGAACTCAGCTGAGCAAATCCTGCAGGGCAAGTGGAGGTTGCACGAATGGATCCCCAAGCTCATATTGTCAAACGCTTTGACAAAATGGCAGATGAAATTCATTGTTGATAAATGTGCAGTGATGCACATGGGAGGAAAAACACACTTGGTGATGGTCTCTGAACTAGCTATTAACTCCAAGATCTCTTTCCTGAGTGGTTTTATAGGACTATCCATTATATTGTCAATTCAGCAGCAAAGCAAAACTAAAAAAAACCAAAACCTCAGCTAGAATGGGAGTAATTGCTGGGAAAAGACTGGAGAATAAACCAGAAAGCATTGCTGTGCAGCTGTATGGATCTGCTGTGTGCACACATTTTAAACACTTTATCCAGTTTTGACATCCTACAGACCTCCCCCTCCCATTTCAAACAGGGATGACATATCTGGGAACAAGCCACCTTCAGGTAAGATGGTCTCATGTAAGATGATCAACTAAAAGGAGGTGCTTCCTCACAGAGCTGTGAAACTGTGCCATTTCTTGTTGTGGAGAAGGAAGGAGCAGGTATGTGAATTCTCAGAGCAGTGAGGTACATTCATGGAAGAGGTCTGTGTATGTTTCCTCTGGCTCTGCAAGGATCTGAGCTGCTGGTCAGTCACCAGGCCCAGCAGGGAGCTATCACTCCCTGTAGGTGATATATCAGGCACAGGAACCTGGACCTGTGAATGATCCCATACAATTTGTCTTTTGTCTCTGTCAAGCCCAAATCCTTGCAAGACTCCTGAGCAGTGTGGACACAGATTATCAGCAGGAATTCCTAGAAAGAAGTCTCAATAATGTCATTCATCCAGATTTAAGGAGACTGCATAGCCTGACATCTGTCAGATACCCTTAGAGCTCAGTACAGAAGCTTGTTCTCCAAATATGACTGCTTTTTAAAACTTATGAACACAGGGGACTTGGAGCCTAGTGTAATTTGAAGTTCCAGGAAGATACGAGTGCTTCCAAGACAAATATTTGAAAAGACTGTTCCTTTGGAAGCAAGCTGGCTTTGCTGCTTCACCTTTCCATGCTGTGAGCTCTCAGCAGTTACTGGTGGAGCATTAATTTTTTACTATGAAATGTAGTGTCTCATCTTTCATTAATAAATTTTCTCAGGAGAAGAGGTGATGGCATTTAACCGTCAGGACAAACAAGGAAAGCCTTGTGGAAGCTGGAGATTCTGCACGTTCACCACCAAAGGCACTGCAAGGGCATCTCAACTCTCAGATCCCTGTAGAGGTGCAGTCAAATTCAAAAGATCTTTTTCCTGAAGGCCTGAACTTTTTCAGAGAACAAAACCAAACCAACACCCAGAGCAGTCTGCTTGTGAAGGTTCCTCTGGGATGCCCAGCTGTCCTGGCTTTGCACTGACATTTCCAGAAGGAAACAAAACAAACACATCACCTAGTTTGAACTGAAATTGTTGCCTAACTTTCATCTTCGAAATTTTCTACTCTAGAGCCACAGAACAGAGCTTTTATGAACCTGAAGACTTCTGTCCTCAAAGTTCTGCTCACTCCATAGCTGTGTCTGAGCAGCCTGTGGGATGAGATGAGATGAGAACAACACCTGGCCTGATGGATCCAGGCCATGCTGTCCTCCTTGTTGGGAAATATCATCATCTGGTCCAGAGGGAACCTGTCCAGGTGGTTTGACTGGGGGATGTGAGGGGTCTGACACTGCCCATTGCCACAGCTGATACTCTTCAGGTGGGAGAAGAGTCAGTTACAGAAAGGGAAGGACTGATCCTAAAGTACTGCTTTGCAAATAAAAAGCCTTGAGACATCTGTGTAAGTCTTGATTATATCACAAGCTAATACAGATATCCTAGACAGAAATCAGATTTTCTGTCTGCTGAGTTAATGAATTTATTTTTAAAACAATGTTCCTCTTTCGAAAGGGCAAAAGGACACTGTTTTTTTAAAAGATATCTTGTATACTAAGAAAAAAAACAAAACCAAACCAGACATTGAAAATAAATTCATTGGCCAAAGTCAATAATGAACTAGAGGTAAAAGGGTTCTTAGCCTGTAAAGCAAGAGAGACTTTCCCACATGACTGTGCAAAGACTTCTTTGAAAAAATACACAGTTTTATTCTTAACTGAGATCCTGGATGACAGCAGTAGGAAGAAAAGATGACAGTGGCTCCACTGCATGAGGGGCTGAGAACAGCACACAGATTATAATGAATTTTTCCAAGATAATTTTCTTCATATCTCATTGCAGATAGGTCTGTAAAAGTTCAATGGAACAGCCAGTCTCAGCCAGTACTGAGAGAAAAGCAAAATCTTCAGAAAAACAATCTGAGATTTAAAACTGGGGTCTCCATATTTTGGTGTCTTTTGGGATTCATTCAGGATTGTGCTGTGCCATGTAAACAGTTAATTCACAGTTCTTATGACATGATTTTTTGGCCTCATGTGTCACATGGGTGGATACAGCCTTTCATATCAAATATAGTTCATGTAATTCCTAGAGCTTTCAGTGTGTAAGGGAAAAAAGTATATAGCTTGCCTGACAAAGTCATGAAAGACTAACAAAGAGTGAAAAATGATGGGAGGTTCTAAAAGCTGAGTGTGTGAGGAACTTTTTTACTATAAAAGAATATCACCTTAGCTCATTTAGGCTTCTCCTTGTTGGAGTTTAGTATTTAATGAGAGGGAAGAGAAATGCCCCACACATAATGCTTTAGGGAGTTTTTGATAATCTGTGATTGATCCAGACAAAAATGGCATGCTCCAAAAGCGCCGTGTGTATTTGAAGCCAAGATTTTATTCTGATCATGGGATTAGCCAAAAAAAAAAAAAGAAATTAAGGTTGAAATTTATGTTTCAGACTCTGCATAGTTCATTAAAATGAATCAAAGGAAGAAGAGCCCAGGGAGCCACAGGAGCCACCAAGGACTGCTCTGTCAGGTCACTGCTGCGGCGCTGATTCGGCTCGTGCAGTAAAAAAGACCTTCAGAGTTGGAAACTCTGAGTGGTAATGGATTTGGGCCACAATTTCTCTTTCTATGCTCTCTTCTGATTTATTGATGACTTTGAGGAGGTGACATAAGCTGAATCCTGAAGCATCAGGCTTTTTTACTTGTTTTCTTCTTGAACAGGAAAGTGGAAGGGAGAGCACAGTGAAGGCAAGCAGGATGCAGTTTCTCTCTTCCCACTGACCAGGGAGCTCGCTGTGGGACTGGAGGTCAGAGAAATCCTTTAAGAGATTGAATGCAAGACAGGCAGGTGGTTTTGCTTAACTGATTTATAGATGTCTAAGCAAGATTCTTACACAGCTCAATCTCTCTGCATACTGCAATACCCTCCTGCCTTCTGAGCATCAGCAGTTGTGCTTTGGCTGAATCCATATGTGAAGCAAAACTCCACAGCTGACTTTGTGCTGGAGAGGGCCAGGACCACCTCCACAATCTGTCAGGGAGCTGCAAGGCTGAGGGCAACAGCGAGGTCTGAAGGAACACCTGTGGACATACAGGTATTTTATGATACAGGGAACCAAGCTGCTACTGACACGTACAAAGGGATTGGCACACTTCCACATTTATCCTTTCTAGGCTGCTATGTTCCAGCAGTATGCAGCCAGAAGGTGAATTTTTGTTCTGCTTGGTCTGGTTTCACTGCCTTAAAGCCATTTCCAGGAGTCAGAATTTGGAGTTGGTCCCTTACCCACCCAATGGCTTGAGGAGGCATCAGACCAAGGAAGCCCCTGAATTCTGCTGTGCCTTTTGCAGCTCTTTACCACTGAATGGCTCTTCTGGCTCAGCCCCAGGCAGAGATGGCACCACCTCTGTCTTTCTGCAGGCAAACAGGAAGGGTCTGTGCTGGATTTTGTACTGCAGGAGTGGAGGTAACCACATAAGCTTTGCTGAGATAAGGCAGACAAACTGCCCTGAAAAATTCTGGTTTGTTGTAAATCTCCTCCCAATAGCTCTCTTATGCATTATTTTAGTGCAATTTAGTGTGGTTGCCCATCAGACAATAGAATGATGACTTGCTATAGCTAAAACATGTATTTGAAAAAAAAGGAAGTTTTATTTAAATCAGTCAGATGTAGTCCTAAAAGAAAAAGCATTCATTGCTAAAAAATGTACTGCACCAATACATAATTCAGGAAAATTCATCTGTGCACGTGACCTTCTCCTACTTAGACTGAAATTAAGACTTCCAAATGTGTCTCCTGGGGCCAGCCTGCCCTGTCCATGCTCAGCCTTGCTGCCCTGGAGCAGCTGGCTGTCCCCAATGCCACCACTGTGCTTTATTTCTTGCTGCCAGCTGGGAGCACTGTGTGAATGCAGTGCTGGGAATGGATCAGTTGGCTCTGATTTTCCAAGCTGCATGGGGTGCTTAAAACAGCAGTGGAGGACTAGAAGGGGGGAGGGTTTAAAACTGATTTAAAGTATTTGTGTTGTAATTATAACTTTTTTTTTTTTTTTTTTTACCTCATCTTCACTGCTTGGCTGCTTCACTCTTTCATTGTCTCATGACTCCATGGCTACATTGCTGAAAGGTCTGTAGCTGTGTGGTTTTGTGGCCTTTTGAAGATATAATTCAGACTGATTTGTAAATATCCTCACCCTCGCTGTATCTTCTAGCCCCTCAGTGGGATTTCTTTGCTGGTTGTACCCTTTCCCCATTCTTTGTGCATTCTCTGTTTACTTATGATATGTTTTTGGGTTTTTTTGGAGAGATTATTTATCTAGACTTGGAACCCTCCATTTATTTTCTCCATGACTTTGACAAAAGCTCTTGGGAAATTCACCATCCTGAATTCAAGAGTTTCCAGGCTGTCACGTACCCATGGACCCTGAACACATTGGCCCAGATGGTTTCTAGGTTCTTTAATATATTAAAGTTTGTCCTTCAGGTTTGGTTTTGATTATCTTTCCATTTAATTTAAACAATCACCTTCTTCCTACTCAATACCAATTTATTGTTCAAAGTCACATCTGTCATGCCCTCATTGCTTACAGGACCGAGTCTAGAATAGCAAAAGCTCTTCATGGTTCAGTGTCTTAGCATCTTGGACTTCATTCCTCAGGGGGGAAAAGAAGAAAACAAGGGCCCAGATTTACAAAGTGATGGGAAGTTTATCAGGGAGCCTGGAGCTGAGAAAAAAGATAATTTAATTCTGATGCAAGAAACGCCAAGGAATTCATTGAAGTGGTACATGGTTGGAAATAGTTGTGCTATAGTTAAGAGTGTTTCATAAAAGACTGGATGTGGCACTCAGTGCTGTGTCCTGGTTGATAAAGTGCTGTTAGGCCATAGGTTGGATTCAGTGATCTCAAAGGTCTTTTCTAACCCAGTTAATTCTGTGATTCTGTGAAGACCAACTTAGATCTGGCAGTGGAAGTCATTGGCAGAGTCAAGTCTGCCAGAAACAAGTGGAATCAGTGACTGAGCCTGGGGCTGCTGAGCTCGTTTGTGCAGCAGGGGCAGCTGCAGGGGCCCTGCCACTGCTGGCCACAGTGCAGACCCTGCTTTCCAAAAGGGCTCAGCATCAGGCTGCAGTAATCATTACTTACACAGACTGCACAAGTTAATGATTTTAATAATTGCATCAACAATGTTGCTAACTGCTTCTGTCACAGGAGTATTCAGAGATCATTTTTCTGGATGCAATGTATGCAAGTGGTGAGGAGAGCTTGGCTGAGGCTGTGGGTGCTGTGCTGGCAGCAGCAGCTCCTCTCCCAGGTGTCTGCCCACGTGTGGGAGCAGCTTCCCACCACGGCTGGCAGGGGCTGGTTGGAGAGATTGTGGCAGAGACATTTTTTGGGTAGATGGCAGTTGCTGTATCATCTTCATTATACCTTCCAAAGAACTGGAAGATAAAACATATTCCCTCTCAGTGCATTTTCTTTCCTAAAAATACCCACTTGAAATCTGAAACTCCTGAACAATGTGAATCATTCACTTACATCCAGCAATTCTCTCAAACAGTGAATTTTAAATAAACTGAAAAGAAGGTCTTTCTGGATTTGGTTAGGTTTTATCTGAAAGCACTCATCTGAGCCCACAGGTGACTCTGTTCAAGATCACAACCACAGGGACTCTGAGTTCAGAAGGCTGAAATGACTCCAATCTTTATTACCCCAGAATTTCTTCCCTTTATGCTGTTTTACAAAGAACCACCCAAGGGGTGGAAGAGAGACAAACTTCTTCAATCACATTGATCAAGTCAGAGGGACATCAAGAAGAAGTCCCTCCTAGGGAAAGGAATGTAAACAAAGGTTACATTTGGGAAAACGTGTCTCTTATTGGCAGAAAAATCTCTGGGAAAGAGTTTCAGAGAAAACCAAACATCACAGGCACGAACCAGGGCTACACACAGGTGGATCTCTCTGGATCCCCAGGGGTGCCTGCCTGGGCGGTGTGGCCCCCAGAGCTGCTCATGCCATGGGTGGTGTTTGCTGAAGAAGAGGAAAAGGGAGGGCACCTTGTGCCCTGAGGCCAGCAACAGCAGAGATGTGTCCTGAGTGTCTGGTGGCTTTAGCCCACAGCAGGTGAGGGTGGCACCTCTGAGAGCTCTCCAGTGCAGCCTGTGTTCTGGGGCCAGTGCACTGCTCTGGTGAGGGCTTGAGCTCAGAGAAAAGCTCAACAAGACAGTCTAGCTTTGCTCAGGGAAAGAAATGAACTTAGCACTTTATTTTATGGTAATGACACTGAATTCTGATATGAACAGTCTGTGCCTTGCATTTTACATCTTTCACTGAACGTTGCTGTAAAAGCTGCCATAAAAATAAATTAAAATACTTTCTTCACTTGGGTTAGCTCAATGTAACTCTTCCTCTGGGTCATTTACTAATTCCAGATGACTTGTGAATCCAAATGGAAGTGTAGGGAAGCAGATGTCAGGGATCTTTCAAGAGGTCAGGACACTGACCCACTGAAACTCAGGGTGTGGAGTTGCTATGGTTTTCAGCACATCACTGTTAACATGGCCTGGAGCAGCGTGAGAGCCTCTCTGTGCACTCTCTAACACCTGTGTCCTCTCCCAAACTGCTGTTTTTCCCTAGATCTGATTTTCCAGCATCACACTGTTTAACTAGCAACTACATAAATGTCATAGTACCCTTTAAATCACAGTCCTCGTCCCTAAGTCACTCCCAAAGCCAGTCAAAAACAGTCAAAAACACCTTGTCCCAAGGTTCTGCCTGCAATGGCTGCTGGAGATGTTAGCTGTCTGGCCTTTGACCCTTTATCAGATTTATCTGGAGTTTAACTCATTGCTTACATTTAACTCATTGCTTACACTCAGCTCAGTAACCCAGCACAGGCCACCTGCTAATGACCCATCAGCTGTTGGCTGTCACTGGGGATCAGCCTTGGCTGCCTCAGGATCCACAGCCTAAACAGCCACATCTGCTCATAGCAGTGCCCCAGGGCTGTCCAGGATCCCCCACTGCTATTCCAGTCTCACTCTCTGCCTTTTGCATTGCTGCTCACATGGTAATTACCCCCTACTTCAGCACAGGTGATTCACTGTGCTGCTCCTTGGTTTGTAAGTAGTTACACTGCCCAGAGAAGCTGTGGCTGCCCCATCCCTGGAAGTGTCCAAGGCTGGACAGAGCTTGGAGCAACCTGGGGTAGTGGAAGGTGTCCCTGCCCATGGCAGAGGGTGGAGCAAGATGGGCTTTCAGGTCCCTTCCAACCCAAACCGTTTGATGAATCCATGATTTTCTACCCTCCTATCTAAATTATCACCCATCTGGAAGCTGAAGTTGTTTCATCTCATCTTGTGCCCTCTTCTACACCCAGTCCCACCTTGGCTCCGAGGGCAAATCCTTCATCCCTGCCCACAGGATGACTGCTGCAGCATTTAGTCATTTTTTATGGAGGAAGGTGTTATCTTAAGTGTGATCTGATTTTCTCAGGCATTGACCAGTTTTATTCTATGCTTTTTCCCAAGTCTGATGTATAAAATTCTGCAGAAGTTTACCTGTGGGCTAACCACTTGATCCCTGCCTAAAACAGAATGGAGAAACTGGTTGCAGTCATTCTTCTCCCTTGATCTTGGTAATCTCAACTGAGGTTAATTTGCCAGCAATACAAGCAGGGGAAATGCAGTGTGCCTGATCTGCATGAATGGAGCAGAAGAAAATGCCTTGTGATTTAAATTAATATTGATCCCACTAATAGGAATCAGAGGACCAAAATAAATTACATAAATGGAGTAATCAAGACAAAAAATTCCTAAAGTGTAACCTTGTGTTAATGGAGCTGATTTTTCTGGTGTCAGGTAAAGACACAGAGAAAGATAACACACCATTTGTTTGGAAAGACAGTGGGCACTGCTGTCTCCTGCTCTGACTGCCCAGAACTGCTGAGATAGGAAATTATTTCTGAGGACCTGAGATAGACTTGAAAAAACCTATTTTTTCCTGTTTCACCTGACTCACTGTGAAAATACCCAAAAGCCTGAGGCTGCCAACACGTTTTCTGTGTCTGATTGATAGCCCTATTTCCCTTCATTTGGGGAGTGTCCCTGGCTGGCAGGTGTAAGTAACCTGTGCTGGCAGGAGCTCAGTGGTGCTGCAGGCAGTGCCTGGGAGCTCTGTGCTCCTGCAGAGGGACAGAGCAGCAGCGCAGGTGTCAGGCAAACAGGTAGGGATGAACGGGAGCTGGGGGCAAGGGAACCACTTCAAAGCTTCTTGGCAACAGACAGAGCAGGTAACATTTTAAATTGGCTACTCCCGTACTGCCACAGCAGCCCCTGCTGCACCTGACAGTGCTGAACAGATGTTGCTTAACCTGTAACTCCAGCTGCTGAGCACTGAGCTTCAATCCACTGGGGAGGAAGGAGGGGAATGATTGTGGGGAGCACATTTTGGGCACCCTGGCCTGGTCCAGGTCTTCTCACAAGGACCTCATGGATGTGTTTTGCTTCATGGTGTTTTCTGCAGGTGGCAGGGAACAGCAGTGTCTCTCCTGGGATTTGTGCAGGATGGTTTGTGAGCATCTTTGCTCTCTGTGGGCAGCCTCCTACAGAAACAGGGCACTGTCACTGCTCCTTGCAGGCAGGGCAGAGGAGACAGCTGGCTGGGTCTCTGCTTGCCAGGTGCTATCTGCTTTGGGAGGAGAAGTTCAGGAGATTTCTCTAGCTGAGGAATTGATAGGCAGAGTGGGACTCCCTGTCAACTCCAGGAACAAAGTTGTGGTAGAAACCCTCAGTCCCACCCATGCTCACCCCCGAGTTCTAATGCAACCAGGCACCAGAAGCGCTTGGCATATTGCATCTCAGGGTGCTCAGAGTGGGTCTGGGAAGCCTGGGATTCAAAACAGTAATGGTGCCTGAGGGGTGCTTATTTCAAACTGCTCAAAACCTGCTTGGAGATGTTCTGTCCCTTCTCCAGCTCCCCAGATCAAGAGTTTGTTTCCACTCCTTACACAGCTCTGTCACCTGGAGTTCAGATGTTCACTCGAGGGCATTCAGTGACATGCACATCATCTCCTGTATCCCACTGGGGTTTCCTCAAGAGCAAATTGGGAATATTTGCATCTCCACTTCACCAGCTGAATCTGTGCCCTCCCTTACTGAAATGTTCTATCACCTTCTCCCACAGCTTTTACCCCTGACAGCAACTGTGGTGAGAAACTTTCAGAAAGAGTCTGTGGTAAGAAAAAGATTTTAAACAAAGTTTGACATTCACTTAAGTTGCTTCTGGAGGCTTTGAAACAGCTCAGGGAATTTGGATGTGTCATTTTCATTCTTTCCAGTTCTGTTCAATTTTTATTATATAGACTTTATTTAAATGTCTCAGACTGCATCAAACATTGCTATTACTGAATGTGGAGCTGTGCTGGATTGTTGTGTCAAATGTATTACACACTGCTTCTTGTTTTTGAAGTTTAACATTTTTCATGACATTTTTTTGACATTATAACTTTAGTCATTCAAACTTGTGTTCCATTAGTACTTTCTTGCATATTTAATATATTCCAGTTCTATCTCTGCAGCAGTTGCCAAAGTTTTCAGACAAAGCCTTCAAAAAAATATAGTAACTATAAATTTTCATTAAAATGTTTTAAGGAGATTATTCCAGCTATCTTCCCTTGGTGATGATTTCTGTGTGTTTGGTAGAGAGCTCATGTGCTGTGGTGCTCTAGGATGCTGCACACACAAATTCAAGGGACATAAAAGAACGACTGAGACAGTGAATCTATAAAACAATATGGCTTCATAATAGCTGAAAAGCTGCATTATCCCAAACACTCAGGAAATCATCTTTCCTATCCATTAACTGTATTGTTACTAGAGGAGCATTTGCTATCAAAAAGAAATAAAACAGTAAGTCAATATGGACATCTTAGAAATGTTAGCTGGATGTCAGGGAGGGAAGAGCAGAGTGTGCACATATGAGCAGAGCATTTTTGCCCAAATAAAGATTAGGTTTCTCTTAATTTTCAGCATTCAGCACCAGCCTGCCTTGTGTTTACTCAGCCCATCCAGGGAATGCTGCAGCAGGGATACTGATTAGCACCCTGAGCAGCACCTTCCTCCTGGCTCCTGTCGCTGGTTATGTGAGGCTGCTGAAGGGAGAAGCAGAATGCAGGGGAGGGTTTCATCCCTGAACTTTGAGCTGCAGCACAGACAGGGTGCCTGTGGGCTGAGGCACCATTTTCCAGCTGTGTGAGTTTTGCTTGTCTGAGTGTGGGACTGGCCAAAGCCTCCTTTAGCATTCCCACCTCTGGTTAAAGGAAACCTGGCCTGCACTCCCTTCCTTGTAACCGTGTGTTTGCTGACCACTGTGTGGGATGGCAGGAGAGTGGGAGGTCAGCAGAAAGCCACAGGAAAATTGTGCAAAAAAGCAAATGTAGACAAAGGACCAGGGGAAGAAGGCATGAAGGAGACCAGGATGCTGTGGTGGGGAAGAGGGAATGCAGAGATGGAGCAGCTGGGAGAAGCTGGAAGATGGCCACTGTTGGGAGAGAGCAATTGGACATCTGGTTAGGGTCTAAAGACTTTGCAGAGGTACAGACAGGCCTGAGGGATAGTGAAGGGGATGGAGAAAGTATAAAGGGCAAGAAGGAGTAAGTCCTGTGAAAATCTTAATAGAAATATTTGAATCTCTTATATAGGAATCTCTATTGAAGTCTATATTGGCCATAATAATAATATATTCATCCTGAGGTCAATAATAATGTTTTATGGAAAAATAAGCTCACACTGATTTAATTTCTTCTTCATGTTTCTTTGGCAAGTATTCTTTGGTAAATTTTCTGAACAGGTTTTAGAGCTGGACTACAATTTCTTAATAGTACATATTAAAGCTATTGCTAAAATTCAGAATCAATTAGTGAGAATGGTGTTAGCTCACTGAACTTTGGAAAAGCAAAAAGAGAGCACAGATAGGAACCTGCCTTGCTGTCCTTTTCACCGAGTTTGTGTCTTTTACATCGTGAAGCTGAAAGGCCAAAGCAGCACTGGGGAAATATATTGGTGAAGGAGAAAATTGTTCTTCCCTCCTAAATTAAAGATAATGAACAATTTAAACTCACAGTTGATTGTTAGAGAACCAAACCCAGACTCATGAACTTTTTAAATGTACTGAAGTTCCCTGAAGTCTGCACCAGGGAACTGGCAATGGCTTTGTGCGTAATCACTCAGCTGGATTATTTGGTCTATTTTTCTTTCCTCTTCCCTGTCTGACTCTGGCAAATAACCTCCAGCAGAAGGACCTGCTTCTGCTTTTTTTGTGAGCATGGCCCTATGGCTCAGCAACAATTTCAGAGCCCCAGCCAGCACAGGCAGCCTGTGCAGGGATTGAGTGGCACTGGGGCAGTGCCAGCATGACCCTCCAGAGGTTTGTCCCTGTGTGGAGAAAGACCCCATGCCATGACTGCAGTGAGAGAGCCCTTGCTGCAATTTCTCCCTGCCTCCCACAGCAAGGCTGCAAAGCTCCTGCAGTCTTTAGCCCTGCTGCCAGCCAGGCTGCTGCACAGCTCTGTGGCCCAGCTGCTCACAAGGAGAGCACCACCAAACTCTCATCAGTGACTGTCATCAGACTGATGGCAACAGGGAAAGCCCTTCGTGAGCTCCAGGTGCTGTGTTAAGGCATCCCAGAGACATTTTAGGCATATGATGGGACTGTAACAAGGATTTGAAAATGCCCCAGACACAGAGAGCTCTCTTGTTCTGAGCCATTCTTTAGGTCACATGGGTTCTCCTCTAAAAAAAAAAATCATCTTTCTTCAAAAAGTTCATCCCTGACATGCAGTGGAACTGGATTCTGCAGGTTCAGATTTACTGACTTGAATTCACTGTGCCAGCTTTTGCTGGAGGACAAAGTTGTGTGTTTTTTAAATAAAGTTCTTGTGCAAATGCAGTTTAGAAGGACCTTTAAATAAACAATATCTTCTGTTTCATCCATGCATATAAATTTACATTAATCTGCAGCTAAGTTAACAAATGCTGCTTTTTGCCTTAAATACCGAGTTTGATGAAAACAGCATTTTGTGCCAAACTGGTTATAATGATCATGTAATTGAGGAAATATATGAGACATTAAAACTCTGTGACATCTCCTTCCCATGCTAAAGACTGTAAGAGGGATTGATGGGACCAATAAATCCTTTCCCATAGGGAAGAACGTAGAAAAACCAGGAAGCAGTACAAAATATAGCCCACCTGGTAGTTTTATGGCCCTATCTGAATACTGTAATCATTTTAAAGAGATGTTGATTAGTACCAGCAACAGGAGTTGAATTGGCAGCATCAGTAGCATCAATTTCAACAGCAGCACTGGAGGTCCTTTAGTTCCCATTTTGTGGCTTGGATGCAAATGATTCATCCAGTCAGCAGGTGCTGTTCAATCCATACTGAATATATGGAGCTAACAGATGAAGGAATGCAGAATTTGCACTTAGAGAAATAATTGAATGCCTCAAATGTCACTAAAACTCATTTATTTGAAAAGACATTTTACAGTACAGAAAGCAGACAGCAAAGATACAGGCCCAGCTCCTGAGGAGAGTCAACGTGGCCAAGCCAGTTTATCCTAACTGGGAGTCTGGCATGGAGATGGTTCTTTCCCTTTTATCAGGAGTTTCTGTAGTTCCCACATCTCAACCTCTTCCTGCTAAAACTCAGTCAAGCAGCAGTGGCTGGCTCCAGCCAGATCATCAGGATCCATCTGGCTGAGCCTGAAGGAGGCTGGGCAAACCATTGCAACTCAGAGAACTGGGAACACCTTTCCAGAGCTGCATAATAAATGCTCTTCATCAACCTGAAACCCAGCGTGATGATGCCATCAGCACCAAGCATCAATGATCATGTTTTGCAAGCAGTTCCTGTCTTTCCCTTCAAATCTTCTTGTTGGGGTTTTTGTGTTTCAGTTTCTTCCTGCCCATGGTGTCTGAGGCACACAGAATGAGGATTGGAAGTCCGCAAGCAGCAGATAGTGGAGTATTGTTTATCCAAGGTTCCATACAGACTCAGACTGGCCACTGGTGTTTCACCTTCCTGCTGGTAAAGGCCTGGCAGATGGACTCGTGTTTCCAGCATTTTGACATTCTGGCTGCCCATCAAAGGTTTTTAAAATGTCAGTTCTATCATGTATCAAAAGTAAACTGAGGCCAGCAGGGGCCAGCTCTGAACAGTGAGTGTGGAATTGAGAGGGTTTGGCAGGATTTGCCAGAGCCCTCACCTGGCACAGGCTGGGCTAAACCAGTCCCATTTTCAGCTGCAGCAGGTGAAATGAGACAGCTGCTGCTGCTCTGCCAGTGTGCACAGGGTCCCAGCACAGTGAAATCCACTTATCCACACAGTAAAAAACATACATTTTTCTCCTCAAAGTCCTTTGATGCTCCAGCAATGTGGTACCATAAATACAACTTCTGGTGTACCTATTAGCCTGGCACTTCCTTTTTGCACTCTTCTCTTTGGAACCAGTTTCTACAGAATTTGATGACAAATTGGACTTAGATCAGCAAAGCCTTGAGCAAGCTGGCCAGTGATCTTGTGGCAGAATATATTGCTCTGTTATTCCTGGTGGATCTGTTCCTATCACAATTTCTTTGTTTCGTTACCCTGTTAATAAAAGAAGGGTGGTAAATACCTACTGTGCTCATTATCTTTTCTACACCCCAATTTTTTTCTGCTAATTTCCTGATATTTTAATTTCTTTCTTTCTTATTTTGGTACATTTTCCTTTAAGGCATTGTAATTAATGAACTGTACTAATTTCCTTTGAGACAACATTCTTAATTGCTGTAATTCTCACTTATGTCTTTTAGGCATCCCTGCTGGCATTGATTCATTTCAATTTGCATTCCCAAATGCTGTAACTATAAATACCCAATACATGTAGGAGCTGGTCTCTTGTCCTCTGAATGCTATACAGGTTTTTCTTTGCCTTTTTTTTTTTTTTTTTGGTAGCAGAACTAAAGGATGACTTATGGTGAATCCTTATTTTAAAAGCTGGCATGTGTGTGCCTTTATCATGGTTGTGCTTTGGGTTGGTGGCAAAGTTCCAGGGTGAAGTGTTCCACTGTGCACACCTGCCATTTTGGAATTATTTTGAGAATTATAACCTTTAGGGTGTTTTTAATACTGAATTGTCCAAAAAAATGAGTTTTCCAGGGATAGAAGTGATGAGTTATGAATAGGACTTGCAAATCTAGAAAAAAAAAAAAAAATGTGCTGGTGACACGAGATTTCTTTATGTAGAAGTGTGAATGAGATCATCTGAAGGTCTCCAGCTTGATGAAGGCAGCAGGAACAGCAGGACCAGGCCATTATACAGAAACTTTTTACCTCTGCACTCACCCCAGTGCCAGGGATGATCCTGCCCCAGGTCAAGGCTCTCCTGCCACTGCCCCCACCTCACGCTGGCTTTGAACTAAACAGCTTTGAGTAGATATTTTGCCACTTCCAACTAATTTCTTATAGGCCACCAGAAAAGACACGAGGGAGAGAGGTTTTAGTGTGAGCAGTAAATAAAATGCAGCAAGGCAAAGCAGCTCTGTGTCCTGTTCCCAAACTCTGCCTCACTTGGAGCTCCAGGTTTCTCATTTGACTTTTCTCTCTGGTACAGTTACTTCTTGCAGGCACAGAACTCCAAAATGAGATGAAAATTACTTGGTTACACTTCAGAACGAGTGTATCAAGATTGCTCCAAATACAGTAAAAATATCCTCTACAGGGAAGTCCTATTTATAGATCAAAGAAATGCACCAAATAATCCACTATTTTGTTAGTATCCCTACAAATGCATTCCCATGGAAGGGAATGTGAAATGTGGCTCTGCAATCAGCAGTTGAAGCAGTTGCAGTTTCTGTATTGATGGCAGAGAGTTGCAATGGACAAAGATCGCTGGAATGCAGGAAAATGTGAAAGGAATTGTCTTCTCACCCATTAACCAAAGAATTACAACAAGAATTAAAAGCCTAACACACTAAAATAATATTGATACTGGTGGTTTAAACTGCTCTTATACATGACTTCTGTTTAAATGTGTGTCCACTGCATATAATTTACAAACAGGTGATGGGCAGCACACGAAACAGGAGGGGGCAGAAAGGAGAGAGATCCTCCACTGAAAGGGTGGCCAGGCCCTGGACTGGGCTGCCCAGGGGGGCAGTGGGGTCACCATCCCTGGAAGTGTTCCAGGAGTGACTCAGTGTGGCATTCAGTGCTATGATTCAGTTGATATGGTGGTGTTTTATCAAAGGCTGGGCTCAATGATCTTGGAGGTCTTTTCCAACCTTAATGATTCTAAGGTTCTATGATTTGTGCAGTTCCAGGGCGACCACGGGCGAATATTTGTTGCACCTTCCCCTTTTCCCACATGTGTTTGTTTGGAATTCTTTACTTGTTTTTCAGTACTCTAATGTCTTTTTATTTAATGGAAAGTATTTGTGAGCTATCATCATGTTGAATAGAGAATCCCATTTTCCCCTGCCTCATTTATTATTGTTGTAAATTTTCCATTCACTGACAAAAATGAGTTCTGTTTTCCTTGTTCTTTAAGAAGTATAGAGTAAAGGGGTTTCATTGCAATGTCTTAAATGCCAATTAGAATGAAATGCAACGTTGGCTGACAGGAAAGCTCACCTGCCAGGCAGTGTTGGAGCCCAGATAAGGCTGTAATGTGCTCTGAGAACAGGTTGTGCTGCTTTTACTCCTTCTGTTGTCATCTTTCCTCTTAAATGATGGGCTTTTACACAGCCCTGGGTGCCTGGTGCAGGGCAGCTTTCCAAAGTGGGCTGTTCCTGTGCAGAATTTTGTGCCCCCAGGTCACTCACCTTCAAGTCAGCATTAGCACCAAGCTGGACACGCTGTGATGTGCTGAGAGTGAACCAGGCTTTCTCTGCAGATTTGTTTTGGTTTTAAGTAATAATAAATTGGCTCATTCCCTTTGTGTCTGGGTTTAAAACAGAGATAGATGACTTCACATGAGAGTGAATTAAAATTCAAGATGTGTTGGGAGCTTGAACAAGCTGGGCTGGGTTCCAGGAGGCTTCACGAAGAGACAAAGACAGGAGGGGAGACAGCAGAAGTGGTGAGAGCAGACAAGAAAAAGCAAAGTGGTGGCTGGCAAGGAGCAGGGAGGGAGTGATTCCCCCCATGCTGAATGGGAAGTGATGTGAAGGAGGTGCTGCTGGGCCTGTGTTCTGTACAGAGCCAACTTTTGCCTTAAATTGTTTTTAAGTTAATCAAACTAGGTAAAAACATTGCCCCTTTTCCCTTTCACTCCTGCCTCCTACCACTGATGCTACTTCTGTCTTTGCCATTTTCTAATTTTTCTCGTTTCTACTGGCTCTGTGCAAAATGAAGGCAAATACTCCTTTTTCCTTGATTCCCTCTCCTCCCAAGCAATCCTTTCCAGGACAAAAAGCTGAAAACAGCTGCACATCCCTGGCAGTGTCCAAGGCCAGGTTTGATGGGGCTGGTCTCATGAAAGGAGTCCCTGCCCAAGGCAGGGGGGTTGGAACAAGATGATGTTGAAGGTCTCTTCCAACCCAACTGATTCTGTGATTCTGTGATTCTGTGACATGGAAAATGCTGCTTCCCTCAGGACAAGTCAAATATCAGGGAGGATACTGATGGCCTGTGGGAGTGTAGCTGCAGCCCAGATGAGGAGCAGGCTGAAAGAGTATCTTTTTCTCCAATTATCTCTTTTTAAAACATGCAAATTCTTTTTTTTTTTTTTTTTCTAATTCCTTCTTTTGAAATTAGGTGGCATTCATTGGTATTTTCTTACGAAGAAAATGATGAATGGGTCTTAAGTTAACACTACTTTGCTTGCAAATGAACTTAATTTAAAGTCCATTTAATAAATGATAACAAATGTAATAGAGTTGAAGGGAGGGAAAAGTAATTTATTAATTTTTTTCCCAAATTAATAAATAAAATAAATTTGAGCAATATACTTTTCAGCTGGTTTCATAAAAATAAATAAGCATATTTTGCAAAACAGTATTAAAGCAGGAAGAGATGTAAACAAGACAACATTGTGCTCTGACTGGGATTCCATTTTTTCAAAAGAAAGGTGTACTTTGTCAAGGAAAATGAATAGTTAATGATATCATCCTCTGAAATGTCAAAGGAGATATGAAAGATTTTCAGTTATTATGCAGGATTTTCATCCAGGAAAGCATATGCAGAAGGTATCCAACCTGCTGTAGAATTGCTCCTCCAGCAGTTTTTCTTGTCTGTAAATTCACAGAATTAATTGTACTCTGCTGTGCTCCTCATCCAATGTTAATGCAAACACGTGTGACCCAGCTTGTCCCTGGCACTCTGGGGGATTTCAGTTCAGGTGCTGGCTTTGGGTGGTGCTTTGGAACAGAGCAGGAGCCAGTCCCACCCAGAGGTGGGGGGTGGTTAAATTCTTGTCCTAAAGGAGCACAAAGAATTTAGCCAAATATTGGCAGCTGCATCCTGGGCTGCATCTCTGGCAAGAGCAATCCAACCCTTCTTCCTTCCCTGAATTCAGCATCTGCCCCATAATTTCTCCTTCCTGGGACTGCCTGACACAGGAGCACACTTATTTAAGGTCAGAGCTAGCTTTTTGATAGCTTCCATTATGGTGACTGCCACTCTTAAGAATATATACTGTAAGAAATATAAATAGACTGGCCTTTGCTGCCTGCTGCTGTTTGTCAAAGTTCTCAGCTGTAAAAAATAAATATGATGGTGCCCCTGGACTGTGCTGCCTGGGGCTGAGCAGGGAGTGGCAAATGGCTCTGCTCTGGACAGCCTGGCTGCTGCCAGGGGCTGCTGAAGCCATTTGTTTGGGAAGGGAGCTGTTGTCACTGGAGTCTCAGCAAGCACTGGCTTTTCTAGGAAAGAGCAGGAGATCTGTATGGAAACAGTTTGCACCAAAGGAACACCATGGGGCTTTGCTGTGCTCCAGAAACCTGCTCCTTCCCTGGCTCTGCCTCTGCCTGGGCACTCTCTTCACATTAAGATGTCCAAGTGGGAAAAGTTAAGTAAGGATTTCTAGATTACGCTTCACCAAGTGGAAATGAAAGCCAGCAGCAGTAACTCAGCAGGTTTTGAGAGCAGCTGGGGAGTCTGAGTGATGTGTAAAGCCCAGCAGAGGTTTAGGGTGTCCCCAAGGGACGGGTGTCCCGGCCAGCCCCGCGTGTAGCACGCGGAGCTGCCTTGGTGTCAGGCCAGCCACAGGCAGCACCTTCAGAGCCACTTGCCCTTGGGCCTGGGAGGGGAAACCTCAGGGATCGAGCAAAGGAGGAGGAGGAGGCTCTCAGTCTGAGGTTCCAACAGGGAAGGCTCATTGCCATTGAAGGGTTCAGGGGGAGAGAGCCCCAAATGTCGCACTTGGACACCAAATAAAGATGCTTGACTCCAGTTGGAAGCAGAAGAAAATCAGAAGGCTTTATTGTCTAATTTTTAGTACCTTTTATAAGTGTTCCAATACAGACTTAACATGATTGGTAAAAGGGAACAACACCTCTCTAGTCCCATTGGTGGAACAAGAGAAACACAATCAGCACAGCTGTACAGATTCATTTGGAGAACCTAATTTCTAGAGCAGCCACCACGCAGAGAGCTCAGCTGTAAAATTCACAGTGGCTGAAAGGTGAACTTGGAAAAACACAAATGTAAGGAACACTTCACATCCTTCTGCTAGTTGCATTTTATGGTGTACATTTCATATTCAACTTCTTAGTATAATAGATCATATGAGGACAAAACTGTGGGGTTTTTCTATCACAGCTCTTTAACAGAACAACACCCTTATTTTCTTCCAAGCTTCTGACTGCAGCTTAACATAAATAATAAATCAGTTACGCTGAGAGTGTTCCCCTGCCTCCACTTAGAGATAGGACACCATCCTAGCCATCACTTGTGCCTTTTCCCCAGCTGGGCACTGGGTTTGGCTGGGCAGAGAGTGCTGAGATGATGCTGCAGGCAAACTCCTCAGCTCTGCTCCCACAGCCGAGGGTGGCTGCAATACTGGTTCCTCTCCCAAAAATACACTATGGCTTGTAGGTGTTGTAACAACACCCTTTCCTTTTAGGAACACAACCTTATCTAAGCTTGAGTGAAAGCTTTGTGGTCCCTGCTGAGGCGTGGGCGTGTTGCTGACGACCCGTACGGGGTGACACGGTGTGACAGGGGGATGCCACAGCACGCACAGAGCCGGCCAGGAGGGGCTGTGTCACCAGGGGTGGCTCGCTGTCAAGTGCACAAAGTTGGAAGCCTGCTGGCTGCTGTCCCAGCTCTTGGCTGGGGAGAAGAAGCAGGAGGAGGAGGAGGAGGAGGAGGCTGCAGGCATTGCTGAGCGCCCGGCGGGTGTGAGTCAGGAGCGGCTTGGGCGGCTCTCGGCAGCTGCTCTGGAGCTGCTGTGCTGCCCACGGCACAGCTCCTGTCTCGCACCAGGGAGGCTCTCCCTGGGTGACACCACACCCCAGCTTGCAGTCACCAGCAGCTTCAGCTCACGGGGACAGAGTTTGAGCTTCCATTGGTTTACCACCACCCCCACCCGTGGCACCTTGCACCTGTTATAAATGCATGTTTTAGAGTTGGATTTTCACATATAGTAAGATAATTGTTTAATGTTGGCTTTTCACATATGATGATTGTTTAATGTATAATATGGGAAGGTTGTACTGTATGTTCTTTTATTAATAGAATTTGAAAATGCGATAAATGAATATTCTTAGATTGTAACAAAGTAGAGATGGGGATTGTTCTTTTTTTTTGTAACTTCTTAACTAAGACAGAAGACAGAAGGAACTGCTGGCATTCCTGAACTAAAGATTTCTGATAAAGAACAATTGAATCTTTGAGGGTTAGAATCTTCAGAAGACAGATTTACGACATCTATCCAGACTACATGGAGTCCCACAGATAAATTGTATATTTAGGGGGGGGTCTTGAAACCAAAATGAATATTTGAATCATGCATTAGCTTATTTAAATATGTAACACAGAAGTCCTTTAAACAAAGGATCGGGCGGGGTAGATGGGGTGCTGATCTCGCTGGCATCAGCACCTTGGCCGAAGCTTTGTTTTTCTGTCTCCTAATTGTCTATTTTATTTTATTTTTATTAAACTTATAAATTTTGCATAAAAGTGAATCGTGTTTTTCACACACCCCTCTGAGATGCAGCTGGAAATCTTGACCAAAGGCTGTTTGCTCCTGTCCTTGGCTGTCAAGCTCTGAGCATCAGTACAATATCCTCCTGTAAAGACCAGCAGGTGTAAACTCTGCACATTGCAAGCTACTGAGAAAGTATTCTTTCCTGATCTGTTGAGATTTTGGAAAGATTTCAGCCTGTGCCTCCATTGCACTGTTTTATTCATGCAACACACACTCTGTTAAAATCACACTGAAAACACTTAAAGACAAAGAGCAGGGAGAGGAAGAAAGAAAAATCTCAGTGAAGGCTGAAACAGATTTGCTGCATCAGCCCCTCATTACCCTGTCACCAAGAGGTGCCTTTTGACAGCCTTTAACTGCTGGCATTTCTGCCAGGATGCTTGAGGAAATACACCTTGTTCTGTCCTCTCCTGTGAATTTCTTTGCCTTTATGGTTTCTTGGTATAAGGTGACTGTCAAGGAAACACAACTCCCACTCTGTTTAGGAAGTACACTTTTTAACTTTAGTGTAGGTAAAGCACTGCTTTTGTTAACAGCCAATGGGAAGATCCCAAACCTTTAGAATATTTGTGAAACTTCACAAGTTTTTCCTAATGACTTAAAATATTTTTTGAGAACTAAAGCTTATTTCTGTCCTCTTCGCTTTGATGTCTTTATAAATGCTGGAGGACCGTCTCCCTGTCTGCTGTGGCTCTACATTTATTGCATGCTTACAGCAAAATCCTATTTCTGTTTGTAGTTGTAAGAACTCCCAAGCTGATCCTTAAATAGATCTGATTGCTCTGTAGTCCTTACTGCCTCAATTGGTCTGAAAAATATTGGTCTATTCTTCCTGGTTAATAAATGTATGCCCCTTCTGTCTGCCACCAAGGATTTCATTGGTGTAAGTAGTGCAGAATACTTCGTATCTTCCACATGTGGATTTAAACAGGCTTAATGGAATATAAGTATTTATATAATTGGAACAAACAGGTTTCTGGGTGGTTTTTTTTTCTGCTTGTTAATTATGCTCGTTAATTTTGCTCATTTATTTTGAGTGTTTGGCTCTGTCTAACAGGATCTGTGAGACCTGAGATCAATAATTGCTGGAAGCAAAAGTCTGGAGGCAAGCTGTAGCTACAACAGATTTTCCAGATCAGACTGGGCACGCTGAAGGGCAGTGCTGGCCTCTTGTGTGACAGCTTTTCTCTCCATCCATGGCACTGTCTTTGCAGCTCAGGGGAGGTTTCCCTGCTGGAAGGGGCAATGTCACATCTCTGTCACTCCTGTAGGGATGAACCATTGCTATGATCACTCTGGTGCCATTATGAGGTAATGTATTTTCTCTTCCTTTAGTGTTGAGAATTGTTATTGATAGGTGTGTTTGGAAAATGTTATTTATGCTAAAGGAATTATTAGCACTTTTCTGCTACTTAAAGCTTTCTGGGTTACTTTCCTCGTGCTCTTTAACTTTGGTCTTAAATTCACATTTAGGGCTGAGTGGTTGGGAAAAGGGTCTGTGGCAGAGTGAACTGAGATCTTTGGGATTACTGGGGAGTTTTGTGCCAGCAAAGTGTTCAAAATAAATCTTAAGGAGTACCTCTGTCAAATGATCTGAAGAAATTTGAAAGAGTGGAGGATGCTGGTGAGAAATTAGGTGCTGTTGCAGGTAAGACATTTTTCTCAAAGACAAATAATCAGGTGTGGAGATCTGTTTTTTAAAGGGTTTTCAGTCTCAAAAGGAGAGGGATGCGCCTGAGGCCCTGCATTGCTATGGACTTTACAGATCTTGCAAGGGCAAGCATTTTTGTAGGAGCTGTTGCTGTAGAGCTTTGGCCCCTCTAAAGATATCCCCAAAATGTGAGCTCTCCTCCACGAGCAAACCTTGTGGCACCTACAGGGGCAGCCACTGAGAGTGTGTGTCACCTTTGTTATGTCACAAACCCCACTGGGTTTTAATAGAAATGCTGTGTGCAATAAAGCTCATTAGTTTCTTCTTTCTTAACTTTTTAATCAGAAATCCTGGGAGCAATGCTTGTGTTTGATTCCTGCAGGGTCTCTAGCTGAGGTGCCAACTCACAGCCCAGGGATGGCTGCAGTTCTCCCAATACAAGAGCTCTCAGATTACCCAAGGTAGTTCACAACCTGTGCATAACCTTCACCTCTCCCTCTTAAAGAAAGAGCTGAAAATATCTTTGCATGTATGTTTTCTTCCTCTGAGATATTTAAAGCTCAAGCCCTGTGCAGTGTTTTAATATAATTGTTACGTACAGTTCTCCCTGCTCACTTCAGCAAACAAAGAATTGTACATCATTGATGTTGAGAGTCTGCAAAATTTATTCCCCAGGGTTGTTTATACACTATGCTTGGTTTTTTATTCTCTCCCGATGCTCCTATCCATCAGATGACAGCTGGGAAATTCAAGATGTGTCTGTATGAAATGAGAAACCATTTTGTGTTGTTTTAACAGACAAGGCAGCATTTCTAGGAAGGAGACACCACCTTAAGGCCTGAAAATAAACGAATATTTATTTCTTGTTCTGCCCTGAAGTGAGGTTCCTGTGCAGGCAGCAGTGGGATCAGTCCTGGGAGCCCAGGTGGAGCGAGGCCAGTCCCCAGAGCAAAAATAGTTGTGACACTGAGTGTCTGCTGGAGGCTGGCTCTGAGCCTTGCACTGAACCAAGGACCACATGGAAGACATTTCACACCTGTGCTGGTGATAATTCCATTAGTGAAGGTTAACTCTGTGCTCCATCAGGCCAGCTGGGTGTGGAATGCTCAGGTCTGCCTCCATGGTGCCCATTCCTGGAGTCCCCAAGGCTGCAGCTCCAGGGACTGGGTTGTCCTTTATGCCTGGAGCAGCCACGGTGTCACAGCACACACTGCACACAAACCACACACTGGAATTACTAAGTCTGCTCTAGTTTGGGGTGGTTTGCTTCATACCCATGGATACACAGAGAGGCAGTAAGGCCCATCCATGGCAATGGGCAGCAGCCCAGGAAGGTTAGCACTCTTCCATAACATCAGGCTGTCCTCCTGCTGAGGAAACCCTCAGAGCTGGCCCCAAGCACAAGGTGTCCTTCTGCCAGCCTGCTCCTGCCTCTTGCATTGTGCTCTTGGGCAAAATGCAGAGATGTGGCACTGAAACAGCCTCATCTGCAGAGGAAAGATTACAATACTTGTCTCCCAAGCAGGGATTTTGCTAGGATTAGGCAGTTAATGTGTAAAGTGATGAACGTCCCTGTTAAACACCAGGGACATTCAGTGTTATTGTATAAATAGCAAACGATAATAAAAATATTAAATTGGATAGGCTCCTTAAATAGTCATTTCTCCAGGCTGCCAGTAACAACGTTTTTAAATCTTTCAGAAGCAAATTAGCATGCAAATGTTTCTGCCTCCATTAACAGAAGATTTTGGCAGTTTTTAGTTTAAAAATCAAACAATGCAAGATTAGAAGTTGGGACCTGTTATTCTCTGGCTGAATCCAAGACATTTCTGTCAGAATCCAAGACATTTCTGTTCCTAGTTAAAAAATGCCACTGTTGCCTAAAGGAAGTATGAAGGAAAGGGGGAATGCCATCTGAGACCTGGTAACATCAAAGGTGGGAATAGCTAAATCCAGAGTTGTGTAAAAGTCACCTACAGCCATCATGGGGAGGCAGAGTATCTGGTAATTTCTTTGCACGTGATCTGCCTTTTGAATTTTGCAAGGGTATGTGTGTTTGATCTCACCCAAGCACAAAAATCAATGAAAACCAGCAGAGTTTTTGGGTGGGCTGTGAGATTTTGAACAAATCCTAAGTGAGTTCAGAACAATGTGAGTGAGGCAGACAGATTTTGCTTGATACGAGCTAAAGGAAAATCAGATGTGTTGCCTGGAATCAGAGTCTATTAATGGATCTCTCTGCTATTTTGAATGCCTTTTCTTAGTTATCTCCAATTTTCACTCTTTTCCTCAGAGTTGTTTCTGACTTTTAGGTTATATAAACAAACATCCTTAGTCCCCATAAGGTGCAGGCTGGTGTTACACCTATTTAATGACAGCTGCTGTCAGAAACACTCCCAGCTCCACTCTTGCCTTTGCATTCCTGCTGTCCCTTCTGCACTGGATCTTGCAGAGGTGGTTGGCCAAATTTGACAGGAAACTATCTCAGTAAAAATTCCCCCACAACATCCCACACCCTGCCTGTTCTCTTTGACCAGGCCAGTCATTGATTCCAACACGGGCAAGGGGCAGGACCCTGGAGCAGGGACAAACTATGGGAGGGAATGCAAACTGCTGCTTCTGACAGAAGCCTACAGTTGCACCAGGAAAAAGATAATATGAAGTTCCTGTGGTAGCACTCCTTGAGTGGGAAAGGTGTGATGTGAGCATGGGCTCAGGTGAATAAACTGACACCTTTGGCTGAGAGAACACAGCCCCTGCCCTCTCACAAGGAAGATATCACAGAAGATGTTTTCATTTGCAGTGTCTTAAGAAGCTGTTCTGATAAAAAAAAAACCAAACTGATATGAGTTATTTTTGTTAATGTTGGGAACTGAGCTCTTGTGTAATATGACTCCTGAAGTTTTCTAAGGTGTACAAAATCCCAACACTCCTCTAGTAGTTACCAACAGCTTGAGTGACTGAAGAAAGGCTGTGCAACTTTGTCTTGCAGGAAAATGAGATCCCATTTTCTCTTGGGACTCTCTGTGCACTGTGTGGTTTCTGCAAATGGCATCAGAGGAAGGAATGAGTTAACCTTTTGCAGTTGAAACCCCCTTATACCTGCAAATTGAATGGAGTTTGATGTATTTTTAATTCTTGGCTCCACACAGAGACCAGGTTTGGGATGGTCAGCGGGTAAGAAGGGATAGTATTTCTGAGCTTAGCATAAATCATTCTATTTGCCTTTTTTCCTGTCAGACTTAAAACTTCACTATTTTCAGCATGGTTTTCATGTCATTTCCTGCACCAGGATGAAATAAAACCATTTCATGCACGATAAAAAAATCCCTGGTCAGTTCTGTTCTGCAAGGCCACTGTTGGAAGCTTTAGATTGAGATAAGTAAAAGGCCAATGCAACTTTTCAATATCTATTTCAAAGACTTTTTTTTTTCCCTGCTTAATCTTCAAAGACTTTTATTCTGTCATAGCTGCCATGGTTTGATCACTAATGCATCCACAGTGCTCTCTGTACAGACTGTGGGCATGCCAAGATGATGGGGGTGGTGTCTGCCAGTGCTGACTGGGTTGGAAGCCCCGGGCTCCTGCAAGGAAGATTCTCATCTCTGGCATTTGCAACATCCTCTCATGCACAGGTAAAGCAACAGGAGCCTGGCATTCAGTGTAAGCCTGACAACAGCCAGCAAAAAAAAATCCATACAAATGACCTCCTCCCAATCCTTAGGAGGTGTTAGACTGAAAGCAACTGCCTTGGAGATTAATTTCTTAGAAATTTCTAAATGCAGAAAAATCTTCATGCCTTTGGGTACTAATTGGAGGCAAAGCCCATGATTTATGTGTTTGTGACAGGGTGAGTGACTGCTGAAGGATGTGCCTGGGTGCCCTCTGGGCTGGCTCTGGGCTCAGGAGATGGATTTGGTGTCTGTTGGCTGCTCACCCCTGCTGGGCACACGCTGCTGTCCCTGGCTGCAGGTCACTGGGACTGTGTCACGCTGCCCTGCTCTGGCTGGTGTTCCAGGAGCTCCTGTTACACCTGCCAGCAAAGGATTCCCGTGCTCCCTGGACCGTGTCTAAAGCAGTTTGCCAGTTCCATGACACTGGGGATTCTCAGTGCTCAGATCCTGACAGGCCAGGCTGCCTGAGGGGCACACAGGGGTGCAGGACAGCCCAGGTACCACGGGAGCCCTGGGGCAGACAGTGACCCCACTGCTCTCTCACAGAGGCAGAGGTTGATCCTTCTCTGCTGTCAGCAAGCTCAGGTTCAGTCTGTCTTTGGGAGTGAGCCTTCCTTACAGCTATTCATCAAAACCTCACACAGTATTGCTTTCCCTGCAAGGCAGGGGCACAGCCTGGCCTCTCCTTTTCCCTTTTCACTTAAAGCAGTAAACCTTTGTTTCCTCAGAGCTCTAGGAGCAATTTCCCATCTCCATACATCCCTGCTTACAAAGATGTTACTTATGCAGACATCTCTTCCACAAAATGTTTTCTGCCTCAAAACACTCAGTACCCTTCAAGCATTCCATTCCCCTTTTAACATACATCTTGTTTCCAGCCCAGCCTTCTGCTCTGGCTTTGGCCTTGCACTGACAGCAGGTAATTTGCAACTCATCCCCTTCCATGTGAAAGCAAAGCTGATCATCAGCTTCTTCCACCCCACCGCCTCTCTCCTGAGATAAAAGGCTGTCCTTCCTCACAAGGCAGCAGGGGAAGTGTGCTAGGAGGGCAGAGAATCACACAGCCACGCTTGTCACATTAGAGGGGAGTCTGATCCTCTCCTTGGGGACCTGTCATCCCCTGTTACAGACCACCCAAGCAGCTCCAGGGCTCTCTCATTAGCATTCACTGTACTTAATGTGGAATTGTAAAACGCTGAACACAGCCTGCCTTGAGTCCCATGACCAACTGCAAGCTATCATAGCAACGCTCTTCCTGTGGTGCTGGGGCAGCATTAGGCCAAATCTAAATGCTTGTGGCAACCCTGTCCGGGTTTTATTCAGAAATGATTTGGTAATACTCATGGCACTGAAGAAATGAATATCCATGCACCCACTGGTGTTTGCTGTGGCTGTTTTTGGCACACTGAAGAGGCTGCTCCAGGACACAGTGGGACAGAGGAGAGAGCTTAGGGTGCTGAGTGCTCCTGGGGTCAGAGTGCCCTCAGCCCACAGCTCTGCTGGGCATCTGCTGACCCAAACTGACTCCACACTTGCCTTGCACTAGTCTGAGTTCAAGGTTTCTTAAGTTACAAATGTAAGAAAGATGAAGATTTGAGCCCAGCCGTGATCACAGAAGATACACCACAAGGCAGGCTGGCTCTGGTAGCACCAGTGCTGGCCAAGCCAGGCAGGGAGGGTTTGCAGCAATCAGACCACCAGCAGGGAGGCACCACAGGCTGTGCTGGACCCTGCTGAGCTCACCACAGGCTGTGCTGGACCCTGCTGAGCTCACCTTTCCCCACTTTGTGCTCTCAGTGCTGGTGCAGGTGCTGCAGCCGTGGAGCTCACACTGTGCTTGTGCCACAGCACTGTCACTGCAGAGCTGAGCAGCCCCAGCTCAGGGCACAGGCAGGGGCTGTGTGGGACTGAGCTTTGCTCTCCTTGATTCCAGCATGGGCAAGGGGCAGGACCCTGGAGCAGGGACAAACTGTGGGAGGGAATGCAAACTGCTGCTTCTGACAGAAGCCTACAGTTGCACCAGGAAAAAGATAACGTGAAATTCCTGTAGTGGCACTCCTTGAGTGGGAAAGGTGTGATGTGAGCATGGGCTCAGGTGAATAAACTGACACCTTTGGCTGAGAGAACACAGCCCCTGCCCTCTCACAAGGAAGATATCACAGAAGATGTTTTCTCCTGCTCAGTTCATGCTGTGACACCCCCAGCCCTGCAGACCCTCCCAGCATCACCAATTCCTGGGCACATTAAATGCCAGCACTCTACAAGAGCAGCACCGAGTTCCCTGGGGCCCAGCTACGTCAGTGAGTGGCACGAGTTGTAATTCATCCTGTCGACAAGTGGGTGTGTTAATCAAGGGGAAAATTTGTGCAATTGGCTGAGCCCGATTCCAATTAATTTCTCATTAGCAGATTTCCTAAATCACTAGCAGAATGCCTAGTTACAGATGATGCCAATAACTCTTGGCACATAAGGCCTTCCTGCCATTGTGGGAGGGAGTGGGCTGGTGCAGTCAGAAGGGAGAACATGGATCCTGGTGCCTTCCTTAAAGTAAGGATTTTTTACCTGAGTATTTTTATTGAGGGGCTGCTTGCTGGAAGACATGTGTCTTGGTCAAGATCAATCCCTTTATAAAGGGAAATTGGGTTTTCTGTAATGAGAAGCAAAGTTTGTAATAGCATGTGTGTTGTGAAGTTTGATAATTTTGATTTCTATCCCAAATTATCATGGCCCTGAATTAAGATTCTGGCTTCTGATTCAAAAGACCTTTTACAGGATCTGACCTCTAAAACATGCAGAATTTGTGTTAGAGAAGGAAGAAGCAGTTAGCATACATGGGTCTTTTAAAGGTTCTGTAGTGCTTCAGGTTCCTGTTGCTTTGCACTGTTCCACTGTTGAAGAGTTGCCTAAAATCAACCTATCAAGTGACTCTTTCAGCAGAGTGGAAGTTTAGTGAGTTGCTGGATGGGAGCTGTGGATTTAGACCCTAAGCAGAATGATGTAGTAAAAAAAGTTAATTTTCAGAGAGATCTTTTATAGTTGTGAATATATTTTTTAGAAGCCTTCTTTAGTACATTACGTTTCAGTTGGTAGATTTAAGGCCCTTTTTTCCTTCCATGGGGGAGTTCCTGGTGCCTCTGAACTCAGTGGCAGTCCTGCTGTGACTACAGCTGCTGACCTGTGACTTTATCCTTCAGTTCTGTGGTTTGCAGTGAGCCTGAAATCTGAAACCTGAGTTCCCTCACTCCAGGGGAGTCTAATTTGGGCTGCTCTTGACTTCTGGCTGTGCCATTGACCCTTCAGTAAGGATTCTACTATAGGAAATGAAAACCCTTAGGGCAAACCCAGTGGAGTTACCAATGGTGGGCACTTTATTTAGTGTTGGTCTCAAAGGAGCTTGATGCCATCTCTCACTGAGTGTTGGCTCTGACAAGAGTTACTACACCTGTTTTCTGCAGGTTTGTTGTTCCTTTGTCCCTGGAGATGTCTGAGCTTCCCTGCTTTTTGGGTTTGTGGCAGCCCCACTGTGCTGTAGGGGGGCTGGGTGTACACAGAACATCCCAAGTCAGCATGCAGTAACTTAAATAACCCTTGGCCTCTGTTAGGAATGGCAGACTAGCCTAGGCATGATTGATTGTCAGCACCTCTCAGCCCCAGGTAGCTTACAGGTGCAGTTTAGGAGCCTGGCAGAGCCTGCATTCCCTAAGGAACCAGCTCACCACCAGCCCTGGGAGCAGCAGCTGAAGCAGGACCCAGCAGATCAGTTACTCAGCCCTGGAATTTAAACAGCAGTGTGAGGAAGGGGAAAAAAAAAAAGAAAAACACAGAGCAAATAGTCTGGCTGGGGGGAAGGAAAAATAATTTTATTTTATAATTAAGCTACAAAGCAGGATGACAGACTTCATAAACTGAGCTCTGTTTCCCTAGACAAGCCAATTAATGTACATGGTTGGAATGATATGTGTTTTAACAAGCAGCATGAAGGATAGTGTGTTTCAAGTTAGGAAAGTCACAGTTGAAGCCTTTAACATGCACAGTCAGCTAGATACAAAACACCAACAAATCTATCTTAACAAGCTTTTAAAATGTATTTGGAGTAATGAGAAGAAAATATAGGAAGACTTATAAACACACATGAAAGTAATATCAGCAGTTATAGATTGCATAGCATAGTGAAAGCATTTTAGTTACTGAGCAGCAGTAAAATGTGTTGACTGTTTAATTTGTACACAGTTTTTTTTTAATAGCATTTTAAAAGTTGCCTTTTGGCGGAGAGAATACATAAGAATGTCAACTTATTGTAAGGCAGATGGCTGACAAGAGAGCTCAAGTTATCCTCAAGTTTAGAACAGTTCTGTGAGAATAATGCTCCTGAGGATCTGGGATGTATGTGGCTGTGGCTGGGGCTGTAATCAATTCCAGTTATGGATCCCACCAGCAAAGGCGTTCTTGGATTAGCAGCTGCATTTCAGATGTTCTGCTGGGTCCTGGTCCTGGCCTCATGCTGGACAACCTGCTCTTCATTCCATGGACCACAGAAAGGGCCTAATGAGAAATTGTCTTTTCACCAATGGCTGTAATCAAAGAGAACAGGGGCCTCATGGCTGTTTGTGCAATGACTGAGACTATTTTTTTATCCAACAACCATGCAGGAGTCCCACAGTCCTTATGAGGCCTGGAAACTTCATCACAGATATTTTTTACAGTTGATATTTTTCATCATAATTCAGCTTAAAAGAGCTGCACTTTGAATAGTAAGTGTATAATGGTTCTTCACCCTGGCCAAGAAGTTCCATGCTTCCATCTGAGAGGCAGATGCTTTTCAGTCCTAAGGGCAGTAGTTTGCATGATAATAACAAAATTGTACAGAACTACTTGGCCATGTATGAAGTCCATGTAGCAGGATGGGCAGTAGTTATTTACAGCCACTGCATATCAGCAAAGGGAAAGGCAGTGGAAATGCTGGAGTAACTGCAAGTCCCAGGAGAGAAGGAATCTCTGTAAGGACTAAACAGCCACACAGACGTGCAAGAGCAGACCCTGCACTTCAATAGCTGAGCATGGTGCTCTCTCTGCATGCTGCAAGGCTCCTTTTTGAGGGTTTCTCTCCTCCCCTACCGTGGCAGTGCCTGAGGAGAATATCTGATTGTAAGGCAGCCTGACTCAGGCTGAGGGCAGAGCTGAGCTCCTCCAAATCAGCAGCCCTGAAAGAGATGTGCTGTACAAGTACTTCTCTGACTCGATTTCCCTAAGGAATGCTCAGCCATTTGGACTGATATCAACTGAATACAGCCACAGGTGTTTGAGCTTGGGAGTTGTTCGTTCAGGGATCACAAATTTCATGCTCTCATTCATTGTGTTAAGCTGCACAGGATCAGTGGCAGTGATTTTTATGCTGCTTGGGTGGGGTTCATGTGTGGCTCCCAGATTCTGTAGGCATAAGCCAAGGAGTCCTGGGGGAGCTCTGTGCTACCAAACCCATGAAAGACTCCATTCTGTTGTGTCATTGCTGCTCAGCTGAGGGCTGGGGAAAAGCTCTGCTACACTGAAGACTAGTAAGAGGCCAAAATTTACCTCTCTTTGTGGCTGGGTGCAATAGCCCATGAATCAGCAGCAGTCAAGGCTTGTTTCCATCTATTTTCCCCCCTCTGTGAGATGAAAGACCAGGGCCCCACCCTTGAGTAATAAAGTTTCACCAGCAGTTCCTTCTGCCTGGGGATGGCCCAACTGCGTTCCCTGAGCAGAGAGCCAGCTCCAGCCACGTCTGGGCCAAGTCACACTGCACCATCTGCTTGTCATTACACAGGAGTGAGTAGCCCTGGTTTTCCATCTCTCTTGCACACATTAATATAGCACTGCTGCACTCCAAAATGTGGAGGGAGGCTCTCTTCAGAGTTGGATTGTGCACAATTCAGCTGAGGAGGTGGCATCAGTGCTCCCATTCCTCCCAGGGGTTAACCTGCTGCTGCAGCCCTAAAAAAGGAAAATGGGTCACTAGTTTAGACTAAGTTGTAGCTTTATTTCTCTTTCTTTCCATGTGTTTAATTTATCTCTACATTCAGAAGCCTTCGTGCAAATTATCACTGACTCTGTTTAACTCTGCTTAACTAATTGGTACTTTTATATGTAAGATTGGTGGTCACCTATACTAATATTATTGACCCCTGTTTGCTCCTTAGTGCTATCTAATTTTCCCAGGTGAATGCAATTAGAGTGTAATTAATTATCAAATAGCTATGATCCTTTTATTCTAAACATTGCAACCATTACTGAGATCAGCACAAAATCCTGAATACATAATACATTGTTTTGTGCTTTCCCTATAGAATCCATTGCAGTTTTCCTGGACAACAAACACAAGTAGGGGATGCATAATGTATTTGAAGACCTATAAAAGTTTCATCCTTGAGGGCCCACTGGGAGGAGGATGCTTGAATGTAACTTTTAATTGTAGAGCTGAGAAATGAAATACAGATAAAGGATGGTTACTGTAACTGGCACCAGACCAAAGTAAATGTTGGACGCAGCTATCCGTATCCATGAATACATGAGTAACTTCATGCTCTTGCGTTGTTTAATTGGATTCTGTGGGACTGTGAATTTGAGTAAACTTATTCATGCGTGGGTGTTGTCTGAGGCTCAGGTTGTTGCGAGCACTTTCGTTGTCAGCCAGAGGAAGAACTTGGCGCTGGCTGTAGATGAGGCGCTGTCTGACCCTGGCGGTGCAGCTCTGCCCCCGCCACATCCCATCTCCCTGGGCAGCGCTCGGCGCTGCGGCCGCGGCACCCACAGCAGCACGAGAGATTATTCTCCAATGAAAGCTGCAGCGCCGGCTCAGGGAGCGCTCCCTGACGGGCGGGCGAGCTGCTGGGCCTGGGCGGCTCCCCGGTCCCCGATCCCGGTCCCTGATCCCGGTCCCGATCCCGATCCCAGTCCCGGTCTCGGCCCCCTGAGCCGGTGCTGCGGCGCCACCTGGCGGCGAGGGGGCGGAGGCGCGGCCGCTCCCGCTCAGGTGGGCACAGGTGAGTTTAGACGGGCACAGGTGGGTTCAGGTGAGTTTAGGCAAGCACGGGGGGCTCAGGTGGGCACAGGTGAGCTCAGGTGAGTTTAGGGGAGCACAGGTGGGCACAGGTGGGTTCAGGTGAGTTTAGACGGGCACAGGTGGGTTCAGGTGAGTTTAGGCAAGCACGGGGGGCTCAGGTGGGCACAGGTGAGCTCAGGTGAGTTTAGGGGAGCACAGGTGGGCACAGGTGGGCTCAGGTGAGTTTAGACGGGCACAGGTGGGTTCAGGTGAGTTTAGGCGAGCACGGGGGGCTCAGGTGGGCACAGGTGAGCTCAGGTGAGTTTAGGGGAGCACAGGTGGGCACAGGTGGGTTCAGGTGAGTTTAGACGGGCACAGGTGGGTTCAGGTGAGTTTAGGCGAGCACGGGGGGCTCAGGTGGGCACAGGTGAGCTCAGGTGAGTTTAGGGGAGCACAGGTGGGCACAGGTGGGCTCAGGTGAGTTTAGACGGGCACAGGTGGGTTCAGGTGAGTTTAGGCGAGCACGGGGGGCTCAGGTGGGCACAGGTGAGCTCAGGTGAGTTTAGGGGAGCACAGGTGGGCACAGGTGAGTTTAGACGGGCACAGGTGAGCTCAGGTGAGTTTAGGGGGGCTCAGGTGGGCACAGGTGAGCTCAGGTGAGTTTAGACGGGCACAGGTGGGCACAGGTGAGCTCAGGTGAGTTTAAGCGAGCCCAGGTAGGCTCAGGTGGAGCCCCTCCGGCCCGGCGCACCCGCATGTGTTGTGACCCCGGCCCTCCCCACCCCTTTGCCCATCCTCGCTGCTCTCGGCTGAACCCAGGCGGGAGCGCTGCCCCTCCATAAGCGCTGCCCCGCCCTGCGCTCCGTCCGCGCCGTTCTGTCCGTCCCTACTCTCCTGATGTCCCTGACAGCCGGGAATTGCTATTCAAGAGAGAAGAATGCTACGTGTTTTAATAATTTTCCGAGAGATTTTCCAAGAGCGGTGCTCTAATGCTGAGCTCAGCTTTCCATGGCAGGTTTTACTGGTTTGAGATGGAAAATAGCAGTTAAAAATGGGGAGGGAGGAAGAAGAAAACACCCCAAAGTCTAGTGGTGACAGGTTGGAATACAATTAGCTGAGCTTCTCCTGGCTGGAAAGCCCTGAAATACTGAGGGCTGCAGGAGACTCTTGGAATGATATTGCAAGAAGCTTGAAAAATACGTTCCATATTGTCCCTAAGTTTTAGGTGGCAGGGTGAAACAGCCAAACTGCATTGGCAGAACACATCAGAGAGTTTCTTATGTAATTCACCTCTTTCATCATGGTAGTTTTATATATGTTTTCTAACATAAGCACTTACCTGACTATGCTGTGGGCATTCTAAAATATTGCCATGTGCCTGTGGGGGTGCCTGACACATTCAAGGATTTCAAGGATTCATCGAGTTACCACTCTTCCTGCCAGCTTATGCAGCTCAGAAATGGTGAACCATGAAGTCCAGCTTTCTAATATCCACAGCATATCCTGAGGCAGAGAGGCTGATTCCAGGTCCATCAGCTGTGAGTGTGGCTTTAATGATTCCAATCAGTTTCCTCTGTCAGAATGTGATTTGAGCAGAGCAAAGAGCCAGTCCATTTTTAACTCCTCCTTCTGATTAATAAAAATAGTAGCGTGTGAAGGTAAAGCTTCTTCCCCTAAATCAGGATTTGCTCCCTGGTTGCCATGTAAAAATAATGCCAGAACAATATCTGGAGACACCACACCTCTCCTCTTTCAGTTGTATCCCTTGGAAATTGCTCATTTGCTAAATGAAGGTTGTTCCAAATCTTAGTTTGATGCAAGGCTTGGATTACACAGGCTGCTTTTCAATGGGATTTACATGAGAAAAGATAACGCTCTCCACCCTCACATACTTTTATTTCTGCTTTTCAGAGTTTTTCTTAGCTTCCTGCAATAATGAGAATTGCTTTTCTCTTCATTGAGGGAAGGCTGGTGACTTTGACAGCTGCTGGGGTATCCATAGTCTGTCACTCACAGCAGCAAGTCACAAGAGCTGAAATTCTGCCTGCATCTCTCAAAATAGGTTAGGTAGTTAGCAGAAGCATTAACAGAGCCATTCCTTATACATTATGATTAATTGAGCATGAATTATGAATTATAGTTCACATTTGGTGCTCAGCATGCTGCTTAGGAACACTTGTCACATGTGGTACTCTTCCATTTTCCAGAAAGAATTAAAGGATGTTTATAGAGGAGAAGGAAGTATTTTGATGTTACTGTGGCATAAATTGGAATCGCTTCACTGTTCAGTGATTTTAGTCTGGATTTCATCCAGCATTACTCAAGGGATAATTTTACCCAATTTTTATTGCATTTTTTCCTTTAGATGTTTTGTTGTTTGTGGGTTGTGTGTTGTCTCTCCACTCTCATTTCAAGGGAGTTCCTGATACTCAGGTTTGTGACTTCCCCTTTGTTCCTAGTCCAGGTGCTGTAGGGCAGGCCAACAATATTCTGCTTTTGGGGCAAAAATCAGATTGTAGGCTTTTCATCTGTTTGGTTTTTTAACAAGGCAGAAAATGAGAGTTTTAAAATCAATGTTATTTCACTACATCATTAACATAATGATAGTGGAGATGAAAGAGCTGTACTGAGCCCAGAAGAAACATTAAAAATTTAATACACTGCATTACATGTAAATCAGGACAGGTATTTATTCCACAATTTAGAAAAAAGCAGGAAAACATAACTGCATACTGGGACTGAAGATGTTGTTCTGTTCTGGTGTTATGCTAACATTAGATTTTTCAGTTGAGTTCTAAACAGAATAATTCTGATTAAACTCGTCAAAATTGTGGTCCTTTCACCAAATTCACCCCAGCCTCTGAATCTTCTAATCCAAATCCCCCTCAGTTTGTCCCTCCAGCACATTTCTCCGTGCCACCTCTTTTCTCTCTGCCCCAGCTGTGACCTTCAGCTCCCAAGGAAGGGCCTTACTGCATGTAAAATCCTGGTGACAGGAACTGGGCTGGAGACAAGAGCTGATTTACACCCAGGGACCTCTGCTGGGCAGGTCCTGGGGAGGGTCTCAGACCAGCACAAACACTGTGACTGTGACACAGCAATAAAAATCAGCTTCTCCCAGCCTGAAGAGCTTGTCCAGGCCCTTCTTTCACACATCTACACTTCATTGCACATTACAGATCACTTAAAGCTTCTTTGGGGGTTGTTCTTTCTTAATTTTTTGTTATTATTAAAATAATCAACATTTACAGGTCCACAATGGCATGAAGTAGGGGAAAAAGAGTTCCTCAGGTCACTGGTTTCTTTTGAAAGTAATTCTGCCCTGGGCTTATTTGTACAGATAAATCCATGGTTCTAATTAAAATGGCTACATGTGCAAATGTAAATGGATTTTTGCTTCTGCTTTGAAGGTGCTCATACATAGATCTTGAAACTTCTTTGTGACCCTCATGGCTCTCCCATGGGATGTTTTCCATAGGATAACCACAATGCAGGTAATCAATTGTAAAGCACAAATTCTGGCAGGGAAACATCCATTTTTTAAGTGCCTGTGAAGAGCAAATTGAGAAGAAGATGTAGTTTGTCTGTAGAAAACTCCCAGTCAGAGAAAGTGATGATGGTTTGGGATTGAAGATTTGTTGAAAAATCTGAGTTCACACAGTCTTAGAGACCTTATTTTACAAGCTCTAATAGTTTTGATTTTGAGAAAGATCTTGCAAAACAAGATCCCTCTACATGTAATAGCCTGAATTTATTTAGAGGCAAATAAGTGCCAGAAGAACACAGGATGTAACCAGAACATGTAGAATCACAGTGAAATCTGAATGAAATTATTCTGTCAGCAAAGAGTAAGGTGTGAAGAGTATGGCAACCTTCTTATTTAAGGAAGATGTAAGGAAGGGTTGTATCCCCAGAGCCTCTTAGAGACATGCCTTGACGAGCCTAAAAAACTAATGTTATTTATTATCTAAGGGCCAAGTGTACCACAGCAGAGGAACTAGTACATATTACATCAAATCTAAATATTTTAGCAGCTGTAATGGTTATCGTATACAGAGTATAAATGTACATTAATAGAATTTTTGACTGGGTGGAATTTGATTTCTCAGTTAATGTTCCCAGTTCCTACAAACTGCTAACCCACCCCTATTGGTACTTACTGCCATGTCTTAACTTGTCCTACTTCATCATTTAATTAATACTTGATTCTGTAACACTAATTTTAATAGTGTAGCTTTAAGCATATTAACTAATCCAAAATTCTTTATAATTAAAGTAGAATGTATCACCAAAAATGGTAATTTGTCCAGAACAACCTTTTCCCTACATTTATAAATTGAAAAAATAAAAAAAAATCACAGGGACCATTTTTGTAATCTTCTCTCAGCTTGCACAGATGTGAATTAGTTATGCCTTGGACCTTTTGAGGTGATTTTTTTTCCCTAAACCTGCCTTGATCTGACCTTTAAACTAGAGATGATGAAGATTATTCCCTGCGAGTCCGGGGTGAGATGTTCTATCGGCAGTTTCCATCCCAGCCCGTATTGCTGACCTCTGCTCTGCTAAACAACCTAACCTCCTTCTTTTGGTATGAATCTTGATTCCCTTTTATTTTAACAAACATCTTCAACCCCTAGAACGTCTCAGCAGAAAGGGTGTTCCTCCTATCCCCTGCCCTCTCATCACTCCTTTGGTTTTGATGCCTTTCCATTTATTAACTTCACCCACTGAGGATGTGGTGCTGGATTTAGTATTCTGATCATCAGTGCAGGCTCTGTTTGTCTTTAAATGCTGAAGGCACATCAGGTTTGTATTTTGGCCACGAGGAAAGAGGAAGATGCCTATGCCCACAAGATTTCTGCAGTTTCTGTGCCTCGGAGTTTGTCTGAGCTGATGTTGTATCTTTGCTGCTGGTACATTTTCTTGCAGAGGGAGGATATACTACAGCACTTATCTTCCCTGTGCTTGTGCTGGCTCTCGGGGGAAATTTGGCCTTTTTAGTATGCAGTTCAAACACTGTCTGAGAAGGAGTCATGGTTTGGATAATAATTTTTCAAACAAATTTAATACACTGATTTCTTTGGGATGAAGATAAAGTACTGCTCCATCCAAGATGCACCTAAAGGGCAACTTGTTTGAGTTAAGTTTACTGAAACAGAAGTGACAGAATATCAATTTGTTTTCTAACATCATGTCATAGTTGAGAATCAAATAAGCAATTACACAAGAGTAAATTGGATTTATTTCAGTATCAGATTTGCAGTTCACTTGTTGGTTTATTTGACTGAGATAAAATAGCCCTTCATTTTACAGTAAACATGTTCAAGTATTACATTTGTTTCTGGGCTCCTTCAAGAGCTTGTAGTTCCTCAGCCCAGAGCTGAAAACATTCCTGATACATAACATGTGACTGACTGACTTAACACCAGAAGCCTTCCCTGTAGCAAGGTGATGAACAGTCCCAAATATCTCTCACTTTGCAGTGAGGTGACTTCTAAACTGGTGTCAATTTATTCATGTCAACTTTTTCCATCATTTGCATTTACCAAAACACCAACATTAAGTGTAAAAATAAGACCTCATACATATGTATTTGCTTAGTTGAAGGCTTCAACCAAGTGTAAATATAGATCCAAATTACATGGCCCAAAAAGGGTAAAATTTTATCTTTTGTTTTAGAAATATGGCATTTTAAGATTCTTCCTAGATTTTTCCAAATGTTCAGATGCCTTTAAACAACGTGAATTGTCCTACTAAAAGGAAGCAGATTTCAGCAGGCTTCTCCTTTCTGTTTACCAAAGAGCTCTTACTGTAATTTGCTTTGTTACTAATTATGATTTACACAAATGCTGCTGCTTCCTACCACTACCTAGGGCTCCTAGACAGCTGCAAGGATTGCTGAAGGAACTGTATGTGCTCACTTCTAGGCCTCCTGCTCAAGGTGATGGGATTGCTTCCTTCCCCTGCACGCACCCACCATGTATTTTGCAAAATGTGTCAAATCAGACTCTTCCAATTCCATTTTCTCAATCTGAATTAACTCCCATGGTGGAGAGGCGAAGATCACATTGCTTTTGTTTCAGTTCATCTTTAATACAGAATTATTTTGGAACATGCTATTAAAAATTACTTCTGTATTAAAAAAGCACATTTTTTTATCTAGAATTGTAACGCCTCTCTAGGCCAAACAGAATTTTGATGAAACATGTGAAGCTCTTTGCCAAATCCCTGAGCCACCGAGAGTCACTCCATTCTACACAAATCGAATTTATAATAAGTGTTAAAGAAAATCCAAACATGACAATTGAAGTTTTACAAGCCTGAAAATTATAGCCCAGCCATGATAAGCGACGTTCTGACAGCAATGGAGCTGAAATTTGGCAGCCAAAAGCTGTATTTAGCTGTTTGCTGTAATGGTTGTGCTCACCATGAATTCTGAAGGAGAGGAGCAATCTTGGCCATGTAGATGCAGTGCATGCAACGTGCAAGAGACAGCCAGGCATCTACATGCAGAGTAACTGCTGCCAGGCAAAGGGATGAGCTGAGTCAATTAACAGCTGAATTAGCCCCTAAATGAGCTGCCCACACGGGCCCCTGCTGGAGCTCACAGGCACTGCCCGCTGGGGTGGGAATTGCAGCTTGATGGGTGCTGCCAGCCTTTCACAAACACTGAATTGTCTCCTGCTTCTGCTCTTAAGCCATGACTGGATCTTCTAACTGCAATTGTTTCTCTAGATTCTTTCAATAAAATAATACTATAGATAGTTTATTTTTCTAGCATCCTAATTTGTAGACAGGAAACATCAAATTCATCTGTGTTTCCATGTGGAAGTGGCAGGCTCCTGGCCCTTTGGTTCACCTGCTAGCATGCTCTGTAGTATTGCAGCATATTGGGAAGGAAGGGATCCCAAAAACTCATTTTGACCTCGGGGAAAATCAGAAGCACTTAAGCCATTCCGACAGCTTATTCATCTACACTGTTCTTGGAGACCTCACAACTTCCCTAAATGACCTTAACAGTGCCTAGAAAGTTTTATTAATGTCTTTCTAAATCTTTCCTTGTTGTAATGGAACTCAGAGCAATTAATTGCTTTTCTCTTTGCAACAATCTTATGTACATTTAAAGGCCAGGAGCATATCTGCTAATATTGTCCCAAGATATAGAATACATATTTCCCCTTACAACACACTACAGATAGGCTGTGTCACAGAATTTACCATTTCCAATGTTGCCCCGTGCTGGGTTAAGGACTTGGATGGTTTGCTCATTGGCTTTTAGCAAGGGGTGGGAAAGAGTACAGCACTTTCTACTCCACAAGATTTTTAATTGTTCCTGTGACACTTGTGCAGTAATATTTTGCAGATTAGTCCAGAAGGGGAAGAAAATGGCAACGTGAGACAAAGAACAGTAGAGCCAGAAGTTTCACCTTGTTCAGGGTGGTCATTTTCAATTCTCCATAGTAAGACTAAGTGTTTTTTTAGCCCTTTTGCACAATTACTTAGAAACCCGGGGAGGGGTTGCTCTTTTCACTCATTTCCACTTCTTTTCCACTCCAGCTGTGTCAGAGGACAAGATCACCATTCTCAAATAGTCTTTACTGCTCTGAAGGAGAGCAGTTTGTGAGAGTACTGCCTAATAGGCTTCTGACAGAGCCAGCTGGGCAAGTTTAAAATTTATAAATGGATAGTCTGAGCTCTGTCAGACAAATTTTCTGGAGGAACTGTAGGAGTGTTCCTGTAAATGTTTTCAGTAGAATTATCTCCACCAGGGAATGGTGACAAGTACTAGCAAGCCTTGGAGGACATAAGAAAAATAAGGTGGATACACAATTCAAAAATACTGAAGGCTCAGAGCTTGCCACAGTACTGTTTTTAGAGGAATGTCCAAAAGCCAAGACACTAAGAACAGGCAGCAGTATCTTGCAAAGGAAGGGTTAGAAATGTTAGGCCAATGTAAAGTTAAGAGCTGGTGCCCCTGCACCCAGAGCCCAGGGTAGGTATCATACAAGCTCTGGGTCACTTGCATTGCTGTAAGTCAGGAGCCAGCACAGTGAAGTCTAAAGATGTGTTGCTGTAAGAGCAAAATCAGGCATCATTTCCATGTGCTGGGATTTATTTGCTGTTCAGGATTTACAGTCATCTCTGGCAATTGCTTCTTGCAGCCACCGAAGTATATATCCTATACTGAAGCACAGCAATAACAAGATTTGAATGTCATTAGGGGCTGCTCCTACACATCTTGTATTAAAGCAGCTAAGTGTTTAACCCATGAATAGAACTCCTATTATCTTTGCTTTTGAAACCTCAGTATAGATCACTTAACTACTCTGCAAGAAATCCCGTGAGAGACCAACAACAGCAGGGAACAAAGTCGGGCAAGAAATAGCAGATTGTATCTGCTAGAGCTTTTTAAATACATTTTTCATATGAGAGCAGTCAACTTGAATATTACTCCTAATATAGATTAATTTAAGACATATTTTTGCAGAGCATGAGGCTCTGAGAATTTAGCCAGATAGTTTTTTCACTGAAAAGCTCTGCCAATTATATACAGCACAAAGGAGAGAATAATGCATGGAATGCATAATATGCCTTTTTCTTCACTACATGGGGCTTAAAAATAAATGATACAGATTCTCTTTGCATTTTTCATCTGTGCTCAGGTAAATCTAAGTCTGAGGTAAGAATCTGTTTCAGTGGAGTTCATCTAGCAGAGTGAGCTACCAAATTTGTTGGTTCAGTTTCCAGGCAAGAATGTGGCCATTTGAGAAATTTCAGTGTTGTATAGGATCAGCTATAGTCTCATCAACAGTGTAAATCTGTAAATTTGTGTAAATCTGGAGGATCAGGGTTGAGGAGGTAACAGCAATGTGAGATCTACCTGTATATAACTTATTGAGAAGGAAACTAGATCCTCTTATTTGGCTAACAACCAAATTACCTTGTTCACTTAAATATATTTTATGAATAGTAGCTGATCTGCATAGCATCATTTTATAAGGCCTCAACACAGCAAATCAATTTTCAAAACTGATGGAGCTGCGATGGCAGGCACCAAACCACGCCTTTTCCTTAAAAGTGGTTACAACAGTATGTGCTGTGCTGAGGTGTAACTTGGCCATCTCCATGCACACCTGCTTTGTGCAGCTGCAGGCTGACACACCAGCACACAAACCACTGATTACAAGTGTGTAGGTGAGCACTGTGTAGTAGCCTCTGCTCAGGCATGGTCAGCAACACAGCTCTGCAAATTGCAGGGAGCTGGTGTGTTTTGTGTGAGGTTGCTGATGTGGACAGATAGGTTTACCAGCTATTTTTCCTCCTGTCCTCAAGTTCATCAAAACAGAAATCGTTATGAAGCCCAAACCATACAGACCAGCACTGGGCTTAGCTCAGTCAGTTGGAGCATGGTGCTAATAGTGCCAGGGTTGTGGGTTGGATCTCTGTTTGGGACATGCACTTAAGAGTGGGACTTGATGATCCTTGTAGGTCCCTTCCAGCCCAGAAGATTCTGTAATTCTGTGAACAACCAGATGTAGAACAGCACATCAAGGAACTGTTCTATCTGCTCCAGCAAAACTGCTCTTAGTTCCCTACCTCATGAGAATTCTCTCCTGGTTCCTCAGCCTCCATATGGCTTCAAGAACTTTCCTTTTTGTCATGCCACTTGTTCCTGAGAGGAGCATATTTGGTAGATTCACATGGAACCTCACATGTTTATGGATTGTTTTCCATTGTTTTCTCACATGTTTTCCATTGTGATGGAAAAAAGGGGCATATAAAGTCAGTGCAGTCAAGAATGGCATGAATTTTCAAAGACTGTAAAGGAGGTGTCAGCTTTACCAAGATCCTCCCTAACTCAGTGAGGAGGTGTTTACTCTGTGTTACCACTTCTATGAATTCAAAAGTTATTAAAATGAGAGATCATACAATGTATGACACAGTCATCTTTGCTGTACATGGACTAATGCCTTACTCTTCCAAAACTATTTCTTTCAAGGCACATCAAATAATTTGTCTGAAAATTCCCTTTTCTTGTAGCATCCAAATTACAGCCAAACAGGTTTTTGCACCCGCTTTTGCTAATGACTTTCTAAATACAGAAAGATTAATGATAGTTATCAAGTTTGTTTGCTTAAATTTGTATAATTGTCTTTGCTCTGTAATATCTAACATGGCCCATGGTATCAGCAGACCAGAGTCAGAGGGAAGCTGAAACACTCTTTTGCCAACTCAGCTGTTTAAAAATTGCAGCAGGAAATCAGGCTACCTGTTCGATTTCCCTCTCCCAGGGGAAAATGGCACAAATGCACTTCCCCCCCTCCCTGCCCTGGGAAGCTTTGCTCAAGGGTTTGGAGACTTTATGCAGAACCTCAGGCAAATGTCACTGTCACACACTGGCAAATAGTCCCAGCTCCACCTGACACTCTGTGCTCTGTGGGACTGCCCAGTGTGCACAAGGGACATGAGTGCATCAGTGGCAGCTGCCAATACTGGGTTTGACATCTCATCATAAACAATGGTTGCTGACAGAAAAGCTTGTATTAAATCAATTACCACAAAATGGCTCTGTTTATGAAGAACAGTCACACTATTTCATCAGATATGTTTTCAGAGCAAGCTTTCATACTGATGAATTTGTATCATATCAGGAGCTTAAGAATAAGACTTTGTCTTTAAAGTACTGTATTTTCCAGTGTTAGCAAAAATGAAAGACTATTGAAATCTTATTTGAAACCTTGTTTCCTTTCTAGTTATTGTTCCTGCAGCAAGCCATAGTGATACCTCAGTAGAAGTTGAGACACATAGAACATGTTTCAGGTGACTACTGAGATACATCTCTACATATACTTTGCACTGGTATGTCATCATAGTAAATGTAGTCTAGAAACTGTTGGGTGTTCTGAAAAACTGGGTAATCATGTAAACACAACCTACAAAGTCACTTTTAGTGAAAAAGTCTCTTTCTTTCCATCTCTTCTCCTTTGATTACCCTTTTTTTTGTGTACCACTTGTCTTTTTCCATCAAGTGGACAGGCAGAAAAAAAGCAAAACCTAGAATGAAAGCCCAAGCCAAAGAAACCTTCTGCATCTAAACAAAGTGCTATTTGCAACAGGCAGTGGTTACTTCTAATTTAGATAATCCAAAGTAGGTCACCTTCATGAGTCTTCCAGACTTTCCAACTTAGCAACTCAGATGGATAATAAAACAATTTTTAGTTAATGAGAGAACATCAGAAAAAAAGAACTGCAGGAAGCTGTGAACTGCAGTATCTCCTTACTGAAGACAGAATGCCACATGGCAAGAACAGATGGGTAATCCTTCCGTGATTATCCTCGACCACTGGCTGAAGGAAAAAGCTGTCACCACACGGAGGGCTGTATATAAAGTACATATACAGCCATTTCCCCTCATTGATAGTAAAAGGTTTTATATGCAAGAGATTATAAAGAAAAAGGGATGCTTTAATGTGATGGTGAAGGGAATAATTCTTCCATTTTCCTTCACTTCCTGAAGTGGAGCATATGCCAAGGTCCTGAACTAAATTTCTCTCTCAGAAGGAAGGTGTAATATACATTCCACATCCGTATTACGTATTTCATACAAACTGAACATAGAACCTGCTTTTATTGTCTTTGAATCCTGACACAGTGTGTTCAGTTGATAATTTAGACAGTGTTACCAGAACGAAATGTTGGTGTCAAAAATTTGGCTTTTGCATATTCATTGACACCAGAGCTTGCATTTGTGATGTGGCAAAATCAAACCAGAGAGGATTAAGAAAGGTTTGCTGGAATCTCAAGTTTTACAAAACCACCAGAATGGAAGGCATTTCTTGCATGCAGTGGTCACATCTCCATTGACTTTAGTTCTGCCCATGCACATCAGAGAGAACCTGAATTTTATAACCCTCTTGGAGAATAGCCTGATGTAAAATGAGCACCTGCCAAAGAATCTTAGTTTTGTTTATGAAAAGAAAATATGGAAGAGTGAATATCCATGGTACAGTATACCTGAGTGGTGAAGAACACACATGCAAACCATAAAAGGACTGAACTGTAGAACATGAAGTTAATAGTGGTTCTGTGGTTCCAAAGAAATCAAATGCACTTCCTCTACCTTTTAAGTCTAGCAATATATCAGTGTTTAAAAACAAAAAGCAATGTTTTGGGAACTTGTTGCAGAGCAGGCAGTGACCTGTAGTCTGAGATGGTGAAATTCTCAAAGAGTAATTCCCTACCCTGTTTTGCTCTTTCAGATTTGATGCTTAGACCAGTAAGACTGCCAGACTCCCAGGGAAAAGGCCTATGTCCTCCATAGGCACCAAAGGGATTAGGAGTCGTGTGTTGTTCTCGTAATGATGGAAAGAAAAGAAAAGAAAGACTTTGTCACTTCAGGGAAGAAGCCCAAACTTCAGAGGACATTGCTACTGCTGCTGCAGATTACTCATTGAACACTGCTTGTGGCCTATTTCCAACCTTTTCTATTCCAAAGGCACATTCCTTAGGTGCTGTGATTTGATATCATAGGAATATACACAAATTTGCTATTTGTTCTGTATTCCTCACAGATTTTAAGACTGAGTATGAGATACCCATTCTTAGACAAATCAGTTTGTTCACCTTTTCCCCCTTCATTCTCATAACACATATCCGAAATCTAAATTTTGATGTGATAAGGACATGACTGTTTTTAAGAAAAATGCAAATCTTCACTCTGAAATAACTTAGTCTTCCACTGATTACAGAATGTGCTTCTAAACCGCCTATGAGTCAGGCTGTGAGTTGGAGTTCAGATAAGCCTGCAGTGTTTGTTCACCAGATGGACCATAAGCTCTGCAAAGTAGAGCAAAGGATATTGCTTATTAACACTGCTCTCAACTTCACTTATTTCTTTGTGCAAAGTCTGGTTACTTGATGCAATTTTAGACCGTATTTACACTGTTAGGAGGAGGAAACAATTTTTTATGACAGGATAGGTAAATCTAGCAAAGTAGATCAGACTAAAATGGATCTGAGTATGGTTCTTTTACATCACTTTAAGTAGGCAAGATGGATACCCTCCATCTCTCAAACACACCCACACTGAATTTACATACCTGTGCAGTGGCAAAAAAGCATTTAAATCAATTATGTCTTGGAATTTTAGAGCAATTTAGCCAAGTCACAGTTCTTACCCTTGCTTGAAACACCATCTCTTTGACAGTTATGTGCAACCAACATAATACTTATATAAGAATCAAATCTGTCTTTTTCTCTTACATAGTTTGTGCTAGATACTAATTCTCACCTACCATGGGCAAGATGGAGAATCTTCAGAGTGGTAACTCTCTCAAGTGTAACCCGATTAAATATTTTCTGATGCAACACAGCTCAATCAAGCTGCCATTATGCATAACAATAAGAAAATTAATTTAACAGTTGTATGTAATTTCTGGTTTTAGTTTGTTCTTTGGATTGGTACAGTTAATTTCTTCAGTTTCTGTGATTTCTTTTTTTCATCTTCATATTCTCAAGATGCTCAGCCTTGCCCTTTTCACTTTTTAGTGTGAATCAGCACAAGAAAACAAAATGTATTAGTTAAATTCTCCTCCTTCTATTTGGCTGTTTTCTTTAGCACAGAAAAAGGATGTTTTGAACAGTTAGTGGTCATTGGTTATACCACAGTTTTAAAAATGAATGCCATACCTACTGCACTGTCCTTTCCAGATTTTACATGTCTCTAAATATGGGGAAAGGAGGATGTTGAAGGAGGAGAAATCTGCTCCTCTCTCTGCTCTGCTTTTTCTGTCAGTGCAGAACTGTCTCATACTGGGGCTCCCACCCATACACAGGGCTGACTTTACACTGAAGACTCAGATCTTTATGGCCTATAAATTATTGTGGTTTGGATACAAATCTTTTCTCCAGAAGAGCTTTCAGTAGGACATATGTGAGACTGAGCATGCACTGCTGTTCCTCACTGCCCTATCAGTCACAGTAATTATATACAGAGATTAGGGACACCCAGAGACATTTTCCAGCATAAAAAAATTACCCCATAAAATCTGGAGGAATTTTTCCAATAGGTCATAAAATTTTTAAGAACCATGGATCACAAGTTCATCACAATTACTGCTGTGCTCCTTTTATAGAAAGCAGTGTTTCCCTGTTCTGAAGTGTTGCCTGTCTTGGACGCTGTTGTCAGGGCTTTTAGCCATTTTAGGGTATCCATGGGAATAAGTCTCCCACTTCCCAATGAGGTATGCAGGATTGGAATCAGGTCCTGAGGCTCCTGAGAGCTCTTGGTCATTTGGCCTGTTCAGAGCCTGTTTCTTTTCTGGCACCATGAGCACCTCCTGCCATCCACAAGCCCAAGGGAAGGCTGCAGGGAGCAACCACTTACTAGGACCACAACTTCCTTTTGGAGAGAAAAGCACTTAATCCCAAATGGAAATGCTTTTATCTTGTATTTGTCAGCAAATTTGCTTGACTGTTTATAATGCCCAGTTATTTGATAGTTTGAATAAAAATTATCCATCATCTTCCCGGGTAGTGCAGAATCTGTCACAATATTCAGGAGCACTTCGAGTCTCTTTCATTTCTTTGTTCTAACAGCTGAATTCACTGTACTGTGGGGCCAGCAAACCTGATGCATGTGCAACTGGTGTGGAAGCCTGATACTGTCAAAATTTGTTATCACGGGCTCTCTGCCATCACCCCAGCTGGCAAAAATGGGGCAGGGTTCCACTGCATGAATGGAAGGTCAGCCAGACGATGCTCTGTCACACAGAGAGGAGCCTTTCTGGGCTGGCTTTCCTAGAAGTTGCTAATGATGGATTTTGACCTCTCTGTTTTACAGACACCTTGCAGTCAGCAATACTCAGAGCGTGGCGCTCTTTGAAACTGACACATCATCTGCTCGTGAAATGTTGCAACGAAGGACACTTCCTGTAAAATTTTATTTGTAGCCTCGCTGGATCATTAGGAAAATTCCCTTAATAAAAGATGCTTCTGAATCTTGCTACTTGTTTCATTTTCTTCAGATCAGAAGCACTTCCAATGGAAACAAAATCCCGCTGGTCTGTGCAAATCCTACCTGGCTGTCATTTCAAAACGCAACCGTTCTTACCAGGAGATAATATTTTTTTACCTTTGGATTTGGTTTGTAAAGTGGAATTAGGCTTAGAAAGAGAGGCACTGTGCAGGCAGATTAAGAAAAAACCTCCCTACTTGTGTCCTATCATCAGATAATGAGATCTTTCAGATTAGAAAGCCAATATCAGTATGGGAGAAAAAGGCAACTGAACTCGTCCGTTACGTTCACTTTTTGAGACACTGGGCTTTTAGTTACAGTCATCTTGTGCCTGGTCCCTGCACACCTCAGCGGGCTGTTGTGGGGGTCTTGCACCTCGCTCTCAATCCGCTAAGGCGAAATGCTGCTAGGGACCCTTTTGCTTCAGGGGGAAAACCCAAAAAACATCATCTCAGCCTCGGGGAATTTGGGCCCCTTTTGCCGGTGACCGGTCCCCAGGCGGGTGCCGCCGCCCGCCAGGTGCCCGGCCCGGCCCGGCCCGGCCGGCGTGAGGCCGCCTTCCCTCAGAAGATGGCAGTCGCCGCCCGCCCCGCCGCCGGCCGCCCCCTCCCCTCCCTTCCCCTCCCCGCCCGCCGGGAGCCGCCACCGCCCCGCGCCGGCCCCTTCCCCTCACGCAGCGCCGGGGCTCGCCCGCCCGCCGAGCACCCCGCTCCTCCTCCTCCAGCCCACCCTCCTCCTCCTCCTCCTTCCTCTTCCTCCGCCAACCCCACCCCTGGCCCCGGGCTGGCCCGGCCGCGGGCTGCCGCGCCGCCAGGGCTCCCTGCCGGCTTCCCCCATCCCCACGCGCCGCGAACACCTCCTCCTCCTTCCCCCCCCTCCTCTCCTTCCCCACCTCCGCCCTCCTCCTGCTGACGTCTGGCTCTGCCCGGCTGAAAACTCGCTGCCGCGGCGGATGCGGCGGCTCTCGGGAGCGCGGCGGCGGCGGCAGCGGCAGCAGCAGCGAAGATGGTGGCGGCTCCGTGCGCCCGGCGGCTGGCGCGGCGCTCCCGCTCGGCGCTGGTGGCGGCGCTCACCGTGCTGCTCCTGCAGACCCTCCTCGTCTGGAATTTCACCTCCCTCGACGCCGGCGAGGAGCAGCGCGGCGGCCGCGAGAAGCGAGACCGCGGCGGAGAGCAGCGGGGGCAGCCGCAGCGGCGCGGACCCGCCGCCCCGCACGGCAAGGCGATGGTAGGCGGGGGAGCGGGAGCGGCGGTGTCTGACGGCGTCTGGCGGCACTTCTGCCGGGACTGCGGCGCGGGGAAGTTGGGGCGAGCCAGGCGCGGTCGCCCCGGGGCTGGCGTTCCCCGCAGCCCGCGTGGGCGCCTCCCGCAGGTGCCGCGGTGCGGGGCCGGTCCTGCCCCGGTCCGGCGGGAGCGCCCGGGGGGCCGCGGTGCAGAGCAGGAAAATGCATCCGTGGGATCGATCCTCTCTCCCTTCCCCGAGAGAGGCATCTCTCGTCCCATTCCCGGCGCTGCCTGCCGCGGGCATCCCAGCATCCCCGAACTTCGCGGGAGAGCCGCCTGCCCCACACCGTCTTGGGGGTTTGTTTCAGTGCTAGTTTGCTTTTTCCATCCGGCACAGCGCACAGGCGCTGTTCTTTACTGCACAGCTCTAACAGGCCCAGGAGGTGATGGGCAGTGAAATGTAATGCAATCATTTTATTAACCGCTGACAACTCAGGGACACTGAAACTGTGCCCACACGGGATGAGGACCTTGTCTCTTATCTCGTCTTTTGCAAACTCCCCGGTTTTCATTCAAATGACTCGGGCCTGAAACCGCAAGGGGTTGCAAATCTGGCGCTATTGCCAGTTGAGTTTTCTATTTTTGAATTTTCTATTAGGCACGTGAAAAAGCATATTAACAGTGTTCTTGCAAGCCCCAGATATGTAGCACCAGTACTAGTATTCTCCAGCTCAGGAGAAGCTTCCTTTGGTTTTCATTTTATTCTTTTAGCAGTAGGCTTACATTTAAGTAAGTGATGCCTCTCAAAGCGCACGCTTAGTTTTGTCAATTTCTGTATTTTTGTTTACATCCTTGAGAGAGAAGGCAAAAACTTGGTACTTAGAGATACCTTACCCTTGTAAATTACTGTGAGTGGTTTGGCCTGGGAAGGATGTAAAGAGCTGAGCTCCCAGCACATGAATACTCCCTCCATCACTAACGTTTGGGACAACTTGTAGTACGTACCCATCCACTGTGTGCAGATCCTGCCCTGCTTTCTAGATATGAAAATTAAAATCCTGCTTTACTGAATTCAGGTTTTTTCTCTACACATAATCTTATCTTGGCATTTTCTGTGTTCATAAATGTAGCTATTTAGGCTCCACTATTTTTCCTCCAGCACCTTGCCCTCTGCCTCTTTTCCTGTCCATCAAGTCTTTCATGCTTTCATCTCTCAGCCTTCTCCAGCTTTTTTCCTTCCTGATGTCTCCACTGTGGGCTGTCTGGGTTGGCGGGCGCTGGTACCTGGGCAGGCAGGGGGCCGGGAGAGGGCAGGCTGCACCTGGAGCTTCAGCCCTGCTTTCCCAGCTCCCCAGACTTTCTAGGAAATGATCCTCTTCTGTGGGCTCTGGGCTGTGTTGGAACATGTACTCTTAGCAGTTGTCCTGGCCCAGTGTCCAGTTTGCACCCGAGGTGTGGAAGAAGTGCTGTCTGTGTCCAGAGCTCATTGTTTCCGTGCTGGCCACATGCAGACACTGCATATGAGTGTTTTGATGCTGGCAGTTATGAATCACACCTTTTGCATACAGTTTTGATCAAAGACCTAAAGATGGAGCACTGGGGTTCTGAATAGAAAACATGTTTTAAAACACATGCTGAGAGCACCTATTTTCCCCTTGTTATCTAAATGACTAATATGGATCACAGTGGGCTGTGCCACAATGTCTGACTTTGATATTAAAAAAAAAGGCAACAATGCTCAAAGCAAGTGGCAGTGTACTTAATGATGCTTTTCAAGAGGTGATTTGGCAAGGCTTCTTCAAGATGACTTTATGGTACTTGTGGCTTTGCTTAGCCTGCACACTGGGAAGTGGCCACCATCCTTTAGATTACTTTGTCAGAATATAAAACCTCACACTCAAATATCCATCTATCGACCACAATGTGTGCTTGGTGGAAAAGGGATAGGGAAATTGGCTTTGTGCAGCTTTCTGCCTTAAAAAACTTGGCACCTGTATTAAATGGGTAGGTAGTTTCCAGTCTTGCCTATGTTACCAGTCTTGGTTTTAGACTTGGTTTACGAGGAAAATCTATGACAAATGGAATTGTATATCATCTGTATAAAGGAAGATTTTTTTGCTGTTGCTTTGTTTGCACGTTACTGCAATTTATGTAATATCCAAGCAAGGTTAGTATCCTTCTCAATCCGAGTTTCCCATAGTTTGTGTATGTCAAATTGTTTTGCAACAGTTGGAGGAGCTGGCCGGTGTGAATACAGTGGTTCCATTATATCCACATGTCTTGGGTTAAGCACATCTGAGGGGCCCTCCAAGGATCTCTCAAAGATTTCTCAGTCCTGCATTTTAACAAAAAATAGTATTAATCTCAATGTGTCTTTGGTCTGTGAGTGGAGTGGTGAGTTTTAATACATTTTGAGGAGTATATTTTTGAAAGGCTGCTGAAAGTTAATCTGTGATGTAGTACTTGATCATAGTTTTTGTACTTGTTTTGTTTGCTCTGCTAACTACCCTTATATGAGCCTTTATACTAAATAGTTAAGCAAACCAGATTTTGGACACTTAGAAGACAGTGCTTTTCAAACCTATGTTTGAAAGTTGCCATATGAGGCTATTTATTTATCTTGCTTTTATTTACCTTGTTTTTAATTTGTCTCAGTCCTGTGTACAAGACTGAAATGGGGGTGCCTATTTTACTTTACCAAGTTAGATATAAGTAGTGTGAGGATTTGGTAATTTGTGTCTGCAGGAAAAGAAACATAATCCTTTGAACCAGGTGTTTAAAAGATATTCAGGTTTTTATTAAATGCTGTCAGATACCTGCAATAAACACTGTAATTTGGTAGATAAAATGACATTTTACTGCAGCAAAAGGTTTGCCACTGTACCTGTATGTAATTGAATGGGAATTGCCAGCTTGGCAGGAAGAAACAATTTTGAATTGAGCAATTTTGCAACTGAAAACACTTACTGTGCTAGATCCCCTGACCAGCTACATCTGGAGCTTTCATTAGTCATAAGCAGTTTCCTGCAGTTGTTCCATGTTTAATTAAACCAGCTTATAGATACTTCTAAAGAAGTATCAACTGTATGCACTGATTTCAGTGGGTGCTTGCAACCGTTCCTGCAGCTGCACCCTTTGCACAAGCTTTGTTCTTGCTGCATAACTCAAGTGTCAAAAGCACAGAAGAATTAAGCTCCCTTCTGAGAATGGGTTGATTCTTATGGAAGGGTCTTTATCTTTGAAAAGTGTGCAACAGCTTTTTGTGAAAATACTGTAAGCATGCTTCTCAGTCTCTGGTTTCTTTATTGCAGCCTGCTGGTGATGGTGGAAGGGACTTGTGGATGTTGTGTGTTGGGAGCCCACAGGGAAGAAAATGGGATGCAAATCCCTGCTTTGGGGCTGCTGAGGATGAGAGGGATGTGACAGCAGAGCATCTGCTGCTGTGATGTTGCACCGACAGGCTGTTGTGCATCACAGGGATGCACTTGTGCTGCCCAGCTGTGGCCCCTGCCTTGGAACTGGGTGTTGAACGTGGAACGTGCTGCTCCTCTGTGCCTCCTGCTAGCCTCGGGTTTTCACTGCTGCCTGTTTGCCATAAAGCAGAAATGCCAGTGCACTGTTACTGTCAGTTCAGTGAAATACAGTTCTTGCCTGCTGGTGTGGGATCAAAGCTTTTCTTCAGTCTGAAATTTAGTGTGTTCTTCTAAAGCAACGGTGTGTTTCTTGCAGCTTGAAGCTGTCAAAGGAACCAAACACATCGATAGCTCAAAACGTTGAGAACTGTAGAATGAAAAGAAAGTGTGTTTGGGGTCAGTGAGCAGTTTTAATTCGAAGCAGAAGTTAAGCTAGGGAGGACAGTCCTGAACATCACCAGTGCCTCTCCTTCATTCCATATCTGTAGTGGGAAATGTGGTACTCCTTTCTTTTCCCAGCAGTGTGGAGAGCAAGGCTGGGTCCTCCATGGTTTGATTAGCTGAATGTGCTCGAGTCTGTTTTTTCTTGCTTTTTCCTTCCTTGTCACCTCCTGGTGATGCATGCTGAGCTCCACCAGGTTGAAGGTGCAAGAAGCAAAAAGTAATTACAATGTGTGCCTAAACTCTGTAATCCCTGTTGGTTACTGAAGCTAAGAAAGGCATCCAGGGGCTGCTCTGCTCCATGCTCAGGGTTATAAAAACTGTGATCAGTTGTTGTAGCTAAAAGCAAAGTAGAAGCAATTCCAATGCTGGAAAACACTGTGGGAATCATGCAGGAAAGAAAACCCAGGAGATTTTACTCCACTTTCTCTAAGGTTCATCCATCAATTACTTCCCCCAGCCTTTTCCAAATGCTTCCCCAAACTAAGACTAGTGCAGAATTCACCTTGTATATCATATAAAAGCTTGGGATTCTTTCAGGTTTGGAAATGAGAGTTTTCTTTTGAAGTGTATGTGCCCCTGGAATGTTTACATTGTGCAGGTGGATTCCCAGCACTGTTTTGCCAGAAACAAAAACAATTTGTTTGCCCAGACCTACCCCTCTGCCGAGCATCCGTGTGGAAGGTACAGGACAAGTGAGTTTCTGCAGGGAGCATTTTTCTGCATGGAGCATTTCTGCACGGAGCACAGCTTTCAGTGCAGCAGCAGCATTAAAGCACAGCTTTGCACAGGGGTGGCAGCAGGTGTGTGTTGGAGGAAGGAGCCTCTGCTGTGGGCGAGGAACTGAGCTGGTGGAAGAGTCACTGTAGTCCCTGGGAGTTCACTCTACAGAGCTGCACTTAAGTGTAAAATAAGCTGTTAAGCTCTGTAAAACAAACAAGTTTTCAAGAAAAAAGGAACTATTCCACCACTGATACATCCATTTTGCTTAAATCAGTGAATGTATATGTTCCATATGTGTAGACACAATCTAGTGGTACATATTTAAATAGATTCTGCTATCAAAGTATCTTGTTGATGTAGAACTGTGGCCTCGGTAATTTAATCTGAACACAGGAAAGGAGTTAAAACCGGTTTTCAGAAAAATTTCCAGACCTGAAAAGTGCAAGGAAGCTTAATGTGAGCTAATAATTTGTGTGTTAAACTTCAGTCCAGAATGAATCAATCTCTGGAAACTGAGTCTCACTTTAGTACACGGGGCTCAGTGGAACAGCTTGGTTAAGATATCCGTTGTGAATAAAACAAATAGCATCAAGCTATTATGTGGCCAAAAATTATATATTTCTTAGAGAATGGTTCCATAGTACTGACCTGACTGTTAAGTACAATTTTACTTATTATCAGGAGCTTAATCATGCTGCAACATGGCTTTAATAACAATTGAGAAGGAGAATAGAGGCAACTCATCATTTAGTAATGGCAAAGGGGGGAGACAATACATCTGCAGCTGGAAGGTGCATAATCTTTTTTACATAGTATTAGCACTTAACAAGGCACAAGTTAGTAAAACAGACAAATATTTGCATCAAGAGGACTAAAATATGCATCATTAGAACCAGGTTGGACTATTGGTCTCCTGCAGCAGTTACCTTGAGAAGCATCTTCTCTGCAGGGATGTGGGAATGTGTTATATGAAATGGATTGGAAGCCTTTTCCAGGCCACTGGTGTATTTTTTGTTGTGTTGGGTTTTTTATTCCGTAATGTGTGATGGGATTTTGCAGATGTTCCCTTTGAAATAGAAGCATTTTAATTTTTTAGCAAGAGAAGACCAGCTGTTGTACAGGGGACATACAAGTCCCATTTACTTCCTGTCAGCTATTGCAAAATGGGTACATTTTGGTGTAAAAGGCCCTCATTACCTGCCACATGTTTTGGCTCTATTCAGAAACGTTTTTCAAAAATATTTCTTCCTTTCAGCATTGGAAGTCCATGATCTGTGATATGGAATCTTATTAGTGCTTGCTCAAGGGCCAGGAGTACAATGAAGGCATGAAGTGATCTTAATTTGTAGCAACAGTCAAATTATATAACCTCAAGGATTAATTTTAATCAAATACTTCCTGATTTTTCTTTATAGTGGTAAAATTACATCTGGCACTTCACTGAAGCTTTTGCAATGACTCTTTAATTGGAATACAATGCCCTGTATTTTTTTTCTTTTGACTTAGGCTGATGGGATGTCTGATTTGGGCAGAGGCAGGAGCATCCCTGTGTGGATACTCAGAGGGCCCATGGGTTCTGGTGTGTATAACTGTTTGTATGACTGGGGTTTGAGGACAAGCAGTTTCAAATGTTTGAATCTGATTTTTAGGTTTGGAACGTCAGTCCTTCATGTTTTTTTTAAAGTAATGGTAGGCCTTTGATGCTGTTCCACAGAGCACATTTTGAATGGGAGACAGCTCTGTGGGAAAAGGGCAAGTTGAAGTGTTGGTTGTCTACTCATCAGTAACCTCTTGACATCTATAGCAAAGTGTTTAGGGCCACATAAGTAAGGGTGACAGGTAGTTTTGGGTCTTTCAGTTATTGGTACTCCAGACTAGTCCTCTTTGGTCTGGTAATTGTGGTTTTTATCTCTTTCCTCCAGAGGAGCCAAGCCCTGGCAGGTCCCAACTTTATTCTTCCCTTTCACACCTGGTGCTGCCAATTCTGGCTGTTTCCTTTTGGGTGCTTAAGCCTGGGCTGAATCTCACAAACATGTGGGGTCTGAGGCCTTCTCCTGAATAGAGATGAGCATCCCCAGAAGGCAGTTCAGCCCATTTGAGGTGTACAGAAGCTGCTCCCCTGTGCCAGCAGGGCAGGAGCCATGGCAGTGGTGCTCAGGTACTTGCCATGCGTGTAGGAATCCATTTCTCCAGATGCAGGTCTGGTGTTTGTCTTCCCCAGTTTGCAAAGTGTGCTTAATTAACATTCCATTCTTCATGGAAGCGGTGTGGGTTTGAAGTAATCTGTTCTTGTGAAGCAGTTGAGATCTTCAGCAAGGCCCAGGAGCTTGTCAGCTGCCATCCATTGGTATAACTCCATTAAAGTCAGTACAGACCAGCTGGGGATTCTGGACCCACTAATGTAATTATTGTTATAATGATAGCATCAAACAAGTAATCATTATTTTTACTCTCTCTTTCTATTTCAAAATGAGAAAATTATTTCCTCTTGGATCAGTGAAAGTAATTTACATTATGCACAATAATGGTCTACATGAAAATATAATTATTATTCATTTGTATGGCACCATCTGGGCACTAGAAGCTTCACAGACACATGTGAGGAAAGGTCTCTGTCTTGAAGAGTTTACAGGCTGAATAGCAAGTTAGAGCTGCTAGCAGTTAACCAGAGTCACAAGTGGAACTTTGCAGTATTACCATCAGGGACCTGTTCAGCTCAGGACTTCCACAAACCCTGCTTCAGTGATTCCCACTCACCACTCAGAGTTTCTCTGTGATTGACACTGTACAGCTTAGGGGTGGGATGATTTTAGGGATTGATTAGCATGGATGGATCAAGAAAGAACACAGCAAGAGGCTGGTGTTATAAATTGGCTGCCCAGCTAGTTTTGGGCAAGTAAAGGAAGCACAAAATGGTTTTGATGCCTTGTGGACCTGTGCTTCCTATGGAGTGATTCCCAAGCTTTACAACAAATACAGGACTGAATGTTTTACTGGGTGTGAGTGTGCACTAGAAGTGAAGAGACCAGGCTTTTATAAGTGTGTGGATATAAAAATTAAGCAACATGTAGCATTACCTAAACATATATATAGTGTAACCTTGCTGAGTACTGAAAGGGTCAGTACAGGACACTGAAATCATATGACTTCTTATTTTTAGAGACGATTAGAGAATTCCTCCAAGGGACAAACTATTTATAACACGTCTATAATTTGCTGCTTTTTTTTATGAGGAAATTAAACCAATAAATGAATACCAGTTAATTTAAAAAGTTAGCTAAAAAAGATTTCACACTAGCGTGTGGCTGACTCTGAGGTCAGATCGTGAATGCTTCCCACATATATTTTGTTTTCAAGCTACTGTTCTGTTGCTGTTCTATTATTAGAGAGTAAGTGGGATGCTTGTTTAAAACAATTCTACAAAGCTGAATGACACTGCAAACTTGAGTTTAACTTGGATTTGGTTGAATGAGTCATGGACACTCATTTCTGCTTCATGCTGCAGCCTTTGCTTGCCCTTTGGATGTACTTTTTGGTTCAGTTATATTGGTGAAATCTGAATGTTTTTCTTGAAGTTGATGCTATTTGCTGACTTTTTGTGGTGGTCCGTTTGGATTTCGTGCTGTGTGAATTTCTGAGATGTCTCTCATTTTGTTCTTAAAACTCAACCTGTTTCTAGTTATCTTTGTTCTTTATAATTGCCTTCTTTCTCATTCAGGAGCACACACGGTTCAGTTAAAATGTCATCTTTAAAAGAAAAAGCGTTTGAGGTCATGACTGTATTGACTAAAGTGAAGCAAGCTCCCTGAAACTACATCCAGCCTGCTGACCCTTACTTGGGAGAGGTACAACAAACCTGAAAAATGACGTTTCCAGGGGAATTTTTTGGTTCTTTAGAATTGCACAACTGCATGTCACAGAGGCCAGTGGAGTCCTATGTGTTCTACCTGTGAACTCAGCAGGGTGACAGCTGGCCACGCCTGATGAGGAGTCCCACAGTTGCCAGTGTCATTTAGTTATTTAAAGAACTTTTTTCTTGCTGTGGCAATGTACCTGGAGCTGTAACTAAATAAATGGCCATCTGCTAATTATGAAAATGTGAACTGGACTTCTCTGTGGAAATGGGGCATTACCAGAGATCTGGATTGGAGTCATCTTGAACAGGCATGTAAATAAAAAATAATCTGTTATCAAGCTAATTCTCCCTTGTAGAAAAAAATGCTCTCATGAAAACTGGCAACTTGTCTGCAGAGATCCACATTTGGCTAGCTGGGGATAAATCTAGGCACCTAACTATATTGCCTTAGATGTTTACTGGCTTGCTTATGCTCTTAAAACCTGCTGTGGGTGCCTGACAGCTTTTTAAATATGTAAATAAGAATTCAGGTGGCTACCTTATGGCATCTAAGTTCAGCAGCTTGGCCCACAGTGTGTAAAACCAAGGAAACAAGCAGAAGAGGAGTGCATGTAGTAAACAAAGCTGTTAGTGTGTATGCACTACGAGAATAATAATACTTTGCACAGCTCCTGTGCCTCAAACTGCTTACGTTCTGGCATTCACTGGAATTGAGTTTAGTCACTCAGTGGCAGAAATAGAAGCTTGGAGGTGCTGCCTACTAGCAGAGTACATGGAGCAGTACCTCAGCAATGAGCTGCCTTTTTGGCAGTCTTACAACAAAAGACGTGAAAGTCTTCAGCGCAATATTTTGATAAGTCATTGGTTCTTATTAAAATAATAATTATGACAATAATTATAGCTGTAGTTGCCTCTGACTGAGCTGCTAACTGAGTAGAGGACAGGGGGAGGAGGATTATGAAATATTCTTGTAAAGCCATCTGAGTCCTGCTCCTGCAGCTCTGTGCACACAAATGAGGATGTTTGTGGGTATATTTTTGGCATGTCATGTGCCAGTACGTGGCAGTGCCCATCTGCTGGGTGGGTCCCCCCAGGAGAGGGCTGGAGATCCCCGTGCACTCTGCTCTACAGGCAGCTCCTCACCCCTGTGTTCATGTTTCTAATAACAGAGATATGATCAAAATAGGTGATAGTGTTTTACCTATTGATAGCAGTACAGTGATAAAGTGGTGCAATAAACTCCTGACCATCTGGCTTCCTCTGGCTGGCTCTGTGACCTTTGCTGTGTCTCACCTTCATAGCAAGACCACATCATCTCACGCCCAAAGCCCAGGTCAGGCCTCAGTGATATTGCAACCAGAGGAATGTTGGGTAGGTTTTGCAGGTAGCACTGTAGCTGTGATGACACTGTCCTGAGCCTTTCTAATCTAATTCAGTATTAAACATTTACACTGGCCAGGCTGCCACTGCATGACCTCCTGTGCTAAGTGACTGCGATGATTAATGACTATTTATTAGGAGAAGATGTCTCAAACCTGCTCACTTCACAGACTGTGTAAACAGAGATTTCTGCTCCTCACCTTCAACCCCCAGTTAAAAAATACAGTGTTTTTTTTCTCTTTGCTTTCTTTTGAAGTTGATTTTTTTTCATCCCTGGATGTCTAAGAAAAGCAGACTGCACTGGCCTTTTCCTGCCCCCCTGTGTGAAGCTGCAGTGGGCATCTAGAGTGTGAGTTTAGGGCTGTTTGCACCCCTTGGTTAGGGCTTCATGAAATGGGCAGGAGGACAAGCTTGTACTGCAGAACAAGCTTCTGTGTGGGGAAGAACAAAAAAGGTCAGCTGTAAGGCTCTGTGGGACCTGTGAGAGCACTACCAGTTTAAAAGTTGGATAAATATAAATGCATTTATTGTGCTTTCAGAGGACAGAATTTTCCAGAAGCAAGTCTCGTAACTGACTGCCATTTTAAGAGGCAGAGAAAGAACCAGGTTAATTTGGAATTTTGAGTAGGTTTGTGTAGCCTGGGACTCTAATTCTACATGTGCTGTGGGATCCATGGGTTTATACATGTATTTCACAGAGCAGAATTTGTCTTAAAGATATTTCATGTGAAAATTGTTGTAGGGTTTGTTTGCCGTTATACAACCAAATAGATAAGTTAAAAGATTTCAGACAAATGTGATACAGTTATTTAAAGTGGTTTGGGGTTTGTTGTAGTGCCATCACAACTCTGTCAGACTCATTCTCCCAGAATGTTATCAATAGCTTATTCTGTAGTGTAAGTTCTTCAGGGGATTTTCACTTTCTAGTTGCACTGATGTAAATTTACAGTAATTCTCATATCAAGGAGCTATGGATGAATAACTGTGGAAGGAAAAAAATGCATCTTGCAGGTCAAATGGTTTTTCAGAGTCTCCATTTTTGGACAATGTGGACAGCTCAGCAACTGCTGGAGCATTTTGTTGCTTTTGAAGTGTCAGTGTAATTTTGCAGAGTGTTCAGCAGTCATGCACTGTGCTCCAGATGCTCTCTGTTTGTGGAGTGGTGTCACCTGGAAGGGATAAGTGAAAGGAAGCCCTTGAATTTCATACTCTCCTGGATTCAACCTCAGGGATGTGTTCCCAGTTTAGTTACCAGAACTAGCCAGGCTTTGCTCTAAAGTCTGCCACATAAGCTTCAGTGCTTTCAAGCCTTTGGTAGGCAACGAACGAGGTGCTGTGTGTTTTGTTTGCTGGTAAATATTTGTATATTATTCTTAGTTTTAACACAGCCCTGTGTACTCACTTCCTCCTTGTCCCTGAACAATTCCCTCCTGTTTCTGGGGCTTTTGTCAGTGGTTGCAGAGGCTGGTCCAGGCTCCAGCTGGGAGCCACTGGGAGTTATGGCAGTGACTTCAGTAGCTCAGCTGGGACTGTGTTGGTTGGATTAAGGTAACTGGTGAGGAAAGTACTTCAGGTCTCTATTCCACATTTGGCAAATAGTAACTCCATTATGAAATACTGTTTCCCTGTTGAATAAATTGATGGTTTTGTTTTTTTTTTCCTTGCTTGCTATCATCGGTAGATTACTTTCTTCCTAACTTGTGCTGTCCAGTTTATTAACAGAAATACTGTTTCCTGTTGGTTTAAAAGAAACCCTTCTGCAGCATTTGTCTGTTTGATGTCACAGAGAGCAAAATGTATCCTCAAAGGCTTAAATCTGTTGCTAAGGTTAGGATGATAGTTTCATAGCAACACAGAGATACCACAGGTGTTAAAATCATCTCTTTAGGTGGTTTCTGTGTTTCTCCCCTTCCTGTTTACTAGAGTAAAATGTGTTCAGGACTCAGTTTTGCAACTCTCATGCAAACAGAGGCATGCATGCATACCTGTATTCCATAGTGGTCGAATATTTGTGGTCAAATATAAGCAAGAGTTGCTCAGGCTGGAATTTTCTAGACTGAACGTTGCTTAGAAATAATTTTGCTTTGCAGTGTGCAGTTTAAACAAGTCAAGTGGCAAGTCATCACTTCATCAAGTTTGTAGCAGATTCTTTTAGAAAATCTTCACGTTTAGGGTTAGTTCCACCTTTGATCATTGTCCTGTGTAAGCATGATGTGTGAGAGATTTTTGTACGGGCCTGATTTTGAGACACCTTTTTGAGCTACATTTCACTTTTTTCAGTGTGCTCAGTTGTTTGCTTTAGGATGAAGATGCAGGTGTGTAAGAGCTCAAGTAAAACAGCACACTGAGAGTAACCTGTGGTTCTTCAGAGCCACAGAGTGTTTTCATTAGGACATGGAGTGCAGATGTGGATGTAAAATCAGTCAAGAATAGTCTTGTGATTATGATTCTGTTAGGGTGAGATTTTTATATAGCCTTTGTATTTTCATTGAAATTGTTGAAGGGGAAAGGGTCTTAAAATAAAGGTTGTTCTGTTGTCCTAGAGTGTTCCAGGATACTAGAAAAAAAGAAAATATTTGATAACGATACTTCTTTGAGTGGGTTTTATAAATATTGGTTCACTAAAACTAACTTACAATGTTCATTTCTGTTCTGTGTTCTGAATGGAATTACCTGTGATAGGAGAGGTTGATGGTGCTGGGCAGTTACAGCTTGAGTTCCTGCATACTTCTCTTGGCAGTGGTGGAATTATTTAACAGTCACTCTCCATTTTTAGTGTTTTTATGAGTGCAAACACTTAAAGTTCAGGTTGGTTTTTGGTGTTTTTGTTTTGTTTTGTTTTTTAAGGGCTCTTCATATTCTGCTGGCCTTGTTTGGTCTCAGTGAAAGCTGTGGAATGTTAATAATTTAATCCCATGCTGAATTACCAAGGATGCTCATGCAGGAAGACTGCACTCTGAGTTCTGCATTATGGAAATACTTGTGTTGGTGGCAGGTGTGTTGAATCCATCTCTGTTGCATTATGCTTTAGCTCTGATTCTCTCAGTCAGCTTTTCAGAGGTCAAATGCTTCAGTGTGTGACTGGAGGAGTTCCTTGGGCCAGGGAATGGGTGGGGTTTCTCAATGGGTTTAAAATGCCTGCTTTGTATTCAAGTGGATTACTGCATTAGAATTTAATTTAAATGTATTGATCCTCACCTAAGGAGATATCCAAATTACCCTTAAGTGATGATCAGCCCAGGCATCTGCCGGTGTGAGATTAAACTGCAAACATTTATGTTGAAGTTTATGTTTATGCACACATTTATGTTCAGATGAGCTTGTACAGTGTGTCAGCTTCAATGGCTGGTTTATGGTGTTTTGGGGCTCAATGATCTTACTGTCATTTCCAACCTAACTGCTGCTATGATTGTATGAACCTAACTTTGATGAAAAAATAAAACAAAGCCTCAGGGTCTAGAAGAAAAGTGCTCTGTCTGTGTGACAGTGAGTGGAGGTAGATTCAGCTCCCAGCTTTACAGAATGATGCTTGTGTGGCCTCTCCTGGAGGAGGAGAACACTGGCTGAGTGCTTCCCAGTCAAACAGAAGCACTGAGTCACTGGACAGGGACCAGGTTTGTGTATGCTACTGCCTGGCGGACAACAAACACATGGATTGAAGATGCACTGAGGAGTGATGTTTGCCACACATCTGTGTCTGTTTGTTGTTTGGGGTTCTTTAGTGGCAGGGTGACTATCCTGGATAGAGCAGTCGCCCAGAGGAGTTTGGAGGTTTAAAGGGCATTCTTAACTTGGTAAGTGACTCACTAAGGAATGCAGAAGAGAAAGTACATTTGAAGAAGAGCTTGAGATGTTTTTTTTGCCACAATATCTGTTGGGGGTTGCTGTGACTAAGGAGATGGCATAAATGTACTTGGCTGTAACAAATTCTTATTCCAATGCCAGTGCAAAAAGTGGCTGTTGTCTGCAGCATCTGAGTGTAAGTCACATGCCTGGCATCACCCTGTGCAGGATTCCCAGAAGCAGGTGAGCTCTTTTCTCTGCTTCAGAGTCTTGAATTTGTTTGAGCCAAACCTGAAGCTGTTGGTTAACACAACAGTTGCCAGCCCTCGAGGTACCCAGGTGGGTTGTGCAGACACCTTTCCTGCCCCAAGAGAAGAGACCCTTCTACTTCAGCTGTCTGAGAGACCCTGGTGTGGTGGGGTGGTGGTCCAGGTCTGGACAGTGATGGTTAGATTCTGTTACCAGTGCTACAGGCTGGGCTTGTGCCTGGCTCACTTTGCAGCAGCTGTTTCTGTTTTGGAGCAGTTGGTGGATGGAACTCGTTTTATCTTCTTTCTGCTACATTGGTAATCGGGGTAATTTTTCTGTGAGCTGCACACATCTGTGGCCCAAAACCTGTGCTCAGCCTGGAGGAAGTCAGTGAAAGGTGACGTTTCCCACAGCTCAGCACTCACTTGCCAGTAGTCGAAGCAGCTTATGCTGCTTCAATTCTATGCATTTTATTTTTAAGGATTTAACACAGATATTTATGAAGTCAGTCGGTTTGCACATGTCAGCATAAATAAGAGTATCTTCTGAACATACCTAGTTGCAAGCCTAATATTTCTTTCAAGATTACCAAGCTCCTTAAGTAGTCCTCCTGTGTGTGTGAAGGGGAAAAGAAAAAAAAAAGAAAACAGCAAACCCCCAAACCTTTGGCCATTCCAGCTGATGACTGTGAGCATAAGTCCTTGAGAGGAAGCTTTTCTATTGTCCCTAATGCTCCAAAGCTTGCTGAATAAACAAAATGAACACAGATGTTTCCTCGCTGGTGATACAGTTCATAAGAAGACACTACTCAAGGTATTGCTCAGCTGCAGATTCTGTGTGCAGAAATCTGTGGACCAAACAATTCAGTCCTACCTAGGGAAACTTCCTGTGAAGTTTAACAGGCTTGCTGAGTAATACCTTCCGTATTAACAGTTTATTAACCACTTAATGAATTACCCAGAGGTGTTTAATATAGCCAAAAGCTCATTTCTTGCCACATGGAAATGCTGTGAGAATGCTGCAACGTGCTGCTGAGGTCAGGTCCCATCCTTGGAGCAATGACCACATGAACAGACATTTGCCTGCCCTTCTGGGGGGCAGTTATGAGCAAAACCAGAATCAAAATCAGTACTGTACAGAAACCCTTTACAGGTTCTGGGTAAACTCAGGTCATGCTGGTTTTAACAATTCTGCAATAAACTTTCTACACATGGTGAAAGAGGGATAACTATGGATTGGTTGCAATCTGTGTGTTGTGACAAAGCGACTCTTTGCTATTAGTCTTGTCAAGTTGCCTCCCTGCTTACTCTTTTTGCACTTACTTTCCTTTTTTAGACAATTTTTTTGCAAGAGTGAGGTCTTTAGGCTTACAGAGCAGAGTTCGACAGTGTAGGTGTGCAGGGGAAGCCAGAAACAGTGTCTGGATCTTCAGTGAAGCTGTGCCACAGGGGTGGATGTGCCTGCAGAATGCCCTGATCTTGGACAGCTCTCAGTTTGCCTGCAGACGAGGTCATGGTTTGTAGAGGACAGCAGGACTATGTTAAGGCTTTAGGGCAAGCTTGAGGAGTCTGACCACTTAAGCTCTGTCGCTGCAGGACCTGCTGTTGTGTTAAAAAAATAAAAAAGGAGCACTTGGCATATGTTTGCAAGTACTTGTGTTTTAATAATGATTTCAGACTACGCATTTCATGGATTTTTAGAGGTATCAGTTGCTACTGGAAAGTAACTTTAGTCACTTTGCTCATGAGAAGTTCAAAGCAACTTGTGTAGGATTACATTATTTTAGAGGATTTGATTTCTGTTACTATGCTGCTAACTCTCCCGACTTCTCGGTAACTCCCTTGCTGTGCTTATGCACAAATCCCTTTTTGTTGCAAGCTGACTGGTTCATTCCCCCAGCAGGCTGAGCTGCAGGTGCTGTTAGCCCCGGGCAGTGCACATGGAAGCTCAGCTCCCTGTTCTGTCCCTGCCCGGGGCGATTGCACGGGGCTGTGTTGGAAATGCTGGAGGCTGCACCTGCAGCCACCCCACACCCCACACAAGGTGGCTGATTCACCTGCAGGACAGCTCGTCACTGGTGCAGAGATGAACTTTCAGTTTGCATTCTCCCTTAGCATGCTATGGAAACTTGCTTTCATGTCCATGTCTGTGCTCCCTCTCTGCTCGCACCTTTCTTCTTTCTAAAGATCAGATTTTCCCGTTCTCCCTTTCATTTTATATTCTCACTGATGTGTATCTCTACTTCTGTTCCTCTGTCCCTTTTCTGAACTAAGATAATTCGTTGTTTCTGAGCATTTGAGTAACAGTTTTGTCACCTTTTTGCAGAGATAGACCAACTTTGATCAATAGCAAAAGAAAGTGGTTGTAGAAATTCACATTATGCACTTGCACACTCTGTAGTGTCTTTGTAACTGGTGCTTAGCATATTGCCTCTGGAAATGTGTTTCTGGCATGTAGCTTTTATTTGTGCAGCAAGGGACCCTGGCAAATGCTTCATGTTTGATATGAACTCACAGTCTTTTCAGATACTGAATAATATGAATGAGGGGTTATCAACATCTTCTCAGAGAACACTGGAGTTTGTGCCCTACAATGATGGCATATTAATAATAGAGTAATGGCTTAATGGGAAGGTTGCAAACAGTGCTTGAAATACTATAAACTGTATTAACAGTAACAGCAATTAAATGTGGAAGGAATTTCTTAGGAAAACTGAATTTTCTGAGGTTGAATTCTCTTTAATGAAGACTAGAGTCTCTAGGGGAGCTGGAAGTTAGCACAGATATCACAGGATAGTGTTCTGGCCTTAGTGGGACATGTCTGTGCTTGTGGTCTGTTGGAATATCAAAGGGCAGACAGGTAGTGGAGCCCAGGCTGTAGGTGAATGTACTGTTCTTGATACATTTGTATGTGATTGACCCACATCACTGTGTGGGAGCTTATGTGGTGCTAATGTTTCTGTTAGCTGGGCTCAAGGATGCTGTGCTTGATATTTCTAATTTCTATCTTTAAAAAATCTCTTATGAGTTAAAATAAAATGACAATGTCTCTTATCCTTTAATATGTAGCATTGAATATGTAGTGAATTCTCAACTCCTCTGAAGTTGGTGGGAAAATTCCCAGTTATGAAATCACGGAATTAACTAGGTTGGAAAAGACCTTTGAGATCATCAAGTCCAGCCTATTACTTTGAAGGAGTTAAGATTTCACCTTAAGGCTTGTTTGCTCCAGCATTTGTCCTTTGAGTTTTAAAGTCCTGGCAGAGCTGTAAGCCCTGAAATATTTAGCAGTGATTGGTAGTGACTGACTGCAGTCAAAGTCACCTGGAGCTTTTCACCAAGTTGACATTTTGTTCTCTAAGCTCAGGTTGACGTTTCCTTGAATGTTTCTTACTCGAAATCAAGTTCAGTTTTGGTTCACATCGCCAGAGAGGCAATACAAGCTCTGCCCTGGGCTAAGGCAGTGCAGTGTGCTGTGACATTTATACCCTGGCAGATGCACCAATGTCCTGAGCTGATGTTTGGGCTTCTTTTGCCAATGCAAAGCATTTATGGAGTTTTCTCCCTGCTTATGAAACACACTTGTCTCAAGTATGGTATAAACAAATGCACTTAGAATAAATGCTCCCCTGTACCCCAGCTGTTGACAAATCAGCCACCCTTACTTATATATGCATATGTACCTGTATGCATATACATACAGAGATATGTTTATGTGCATGTATATGTGTATCTGTATGGTGGAGGAGATCTCTTGCTGTGTGAAGCTGGAGATCAAAGGGTGAATGCTCTCCCTGAAAGGTGTAGGGTGTCAGCCCATCCCAGCTGCTGTATAAAAAGACTGATGTGGGACTTTGACGCTGCATGAAGCAGCTTTAGATTCCCAGTGAACATTGTTTTGTTGCATAAGACAAGGACATTAAATCTGTGGAGAGTGAATCCTGAGGAAAAAGAACTTCAACAAATAACAAGATGAAATTTGTATTCATACACAGCTCAGGTGTTTGGAGATACAGGCTGTGCACAGAGTTGTGCTGCTGTGACAAACCAGCTTTTTATTCTTAACAAAATTGTTGCTATTAGTCTCTTGCAGCACATCCAAAAGCTCTTGTCACATTTGATTTCAGGTTAGAGCTGTGTAAAAGCCTTCAGGTTTTTTTTAAAGGAACTTTAAAATTTCCTACTCTGTTATTTCAGAAGTGGTGTCTGCCTGCTGCTTTTTTTTTTTTCCCTTTGTGAAACTTTTCTCTTTGGTATTTATAACAAAAGCTGCCAACTAAGTTTTGTTTCATGTTCACTCCATGACAAAGTACATAATTGGCACAAATTTTTCTTTTATAGCTGGAAAAGAAAGCACAGTAAAGTAAAGATTTGAAAAGGGAAGTAGTCTGTCTTTATCTAAAACAATTGTTGATAATCTGCTGACCTTTCTAACAGCATAAAAATGTGGTATCTTGTGTTTATTTGCAGTCTCCTTGGTTACTGCAAGGTAACCAAGAGGTTGTAGTGGGATCCTGCCCATCTTTTGCCAATTTCTGTATTTTTCCCCCCAGTGTTTATGTTTGTGTCATCAGGAGTTTGGAGCCTAAACAATACAGTTTCTGCAAAGGAAAATGAGTTCTTGCTGGTCTGCTAGAAGTTATCAGCAAAATAGATGATAAAGAGATGAGGAATGATGAGTTTGCAGGGTAGTAATAAGCAATTCCATTCCAGAGCTGTCGATGGGACATTGCCAGAGAAAGTTGTCAGAAAGTGACGAGCAGCATCCTGCCATGATTGGGCATTGCCTGAAAGATTATAAATAAATATTCAGAATAAATTACCCATTTTCATTGTTGCAATGCATTTATTTGTTCACAGCTTTGAGGTTCTAAAACCTGGAATAAGATTGGTAGCGCTTCTTTTTACTGCCAAGGTGATAGCTTTGTTTTAAAAGCTGTATTAAAAATCTCTTCATCAAATAAATAGCTGATCCTCCTTTCTTGGCTTGCTTTTTCTTCCTCTACTTTTAAGAGAACTGAAGAAGTGTTTTCCCTGCATGTATCAGTTGCTTCTCAGTAGCAGACAGGGCATGTCATCATGAAGAAAGGGTTGAGTGTCCTCTTGGTAAGGAGTGATTGGAGCATCTCATGTCTGAGTGATATTTGACAGAACTTTGTAACCTCAGCTGAGGTAACAACTTACCAGAAGTTCACCTTGGATAGAGGGGTGATGCCAGTTAAAACCTTACAGGAGCTGATACACACAGTAACTCTTGTGCACCTGTATTTCCTGTTGCCTGTTGGTATCTTTCTAGCTTGAAAAAATTGAAAGAGCAGGTATGACAGCAAAATGTAATGTGCAATGACCTTTGAGCCTTCTCTCAGAAAGTAAAACATGTTTGCAGTTAGAAAAGAATATTATTTTATGCTGCAAATTAAGTCCTGTAGTAAACTTGGAGAAATACAAGATGACACAGAAGTGAGGTGCTGACCTTGTTTGTTTTTTCTCTGTCATCTGGCAGTTTTTCAGAAACTATCACTGTATTCATTATTTGTTCTCTATTTAAATTAGTTCTTGCTGCCACATTTCAGTTGGTAATGTTGTCTTTAGAATTTTAAGCCATATTTAAAATGTATCTTAGAGTAAGAATATATAATGAACCAATCATTATTCATGATAAAGCATCCAGAGATGGATGAATTAATACTATGTGAAGAGTCTCTAGTTTTATAATTTCAAATTAATTCATAGCCTGAATTATTTTTTGATTACTAAAGCATTGATAATTTAATAAACCTTGAATTTCTGAATTCTAGCAAGAATTTCAAATTAATGTTACAAGTTGCAGTTTAGGCCTCAGTGAAGTTGTCCAGCACCTCTTCAGTAACTTCACCTCAGTTAAATTAAGTATAGAGTGATCTTTGTTTTGGTTCCCGTGGAGAAGTGAACTCTACACTTAAGCCTTGCTGGGCAGACCCTCTAGGGATGACTTTTGTTCTGCATAGTGCAAGAGTAGCTTCCCTCATTGTCCTGTGTCTCCTCCTGACTTCAGAGGATGTTGCAGTTTATTACTGGGAGTGGGAGAAAGATCAGTCGATGCTGGGAGACCTCTTGACTCTGCAGGGGTAATACTGCATACAAGGGGACAGAACTCGGAAGTTTTATTCTTGCTGACCTTTTTTTGTGGCCTCTGGTGGCCTCTGTGTCTCATTTTCTTTCTGGATTCAGTCTTTTGTCTCTTTGGATCTTGTAAGTTTTCTTTGAAGCAGGAATGTTATTTTACTATATGTTCAGCAGGGAGAGGCCCCCACTCCCAGTGGGGTTTTTCAGGGGCTTTTGTGTAGCATGTAACGATGGTCTGCATTGTAAAAAAGGCAAAGCAAACAAACCCAGAGAGGAGAATGTGCTTCTGGTTTGTAGGCAGCTTTGCACATAAATATCTGTTTGACTCAGGAAACTACAGTTTGTTACAAAAGAAATGTTTAGCTGCAGCTTTCCCCACACTTCCAGATTTTCAGTTTTTCTTTTCTTCCTCCCTGCGTCTAAATGGTTCAGGAAAATGCCTCCTGAATGACTATTTTGCTATTTTAACAAATGTAATTGGTCCTAGGACTTTTGTGGAGCTAACATCAGAGGCAGACTCCTTGCTTTCTATTCAAACCTTTTGGATTTGATGGCAAGACTCTTAGAGCTTTATTATTATGTCCTGAATTTGTGCTCATGGAGTTTACCTTTACATTGCTCTACTAGTTTGTCTTCAGAGCTCTGTTACTCTGTTTGCATGCATCCTTGAAGAGATATTCCACAGCATGCTATGTACTAGGAGTTTTGATTCGTTTAGCATTCTTGTCTCCCAGCAGATTGATTTACAGACATGATTTGGTACATGTTGCTGTTTGCTGCTTTCAGAAATGTCGTGTTGGCACCAAAATGCCACAGTTTCCTAACTATGGTAGATAACCCAATCCACGAAATGCAGGGATGGTAAACATTTTAAAAATTGAATTTTGTCTCATAGAGGCTTATTACTCTGTGAGGAATAAATTACTTCTTTGTAACATTTTCTGCTAGGATGTTCTTCCTTTAGCTTTCTGATTATTCATCAGCTTGTCAAACTTTTCCCGTTGCCATTTATCCTTTTGTTTTGAATATTTCATAAGTTCTGATCAGTTTGCCAAATTTTCCTAGTTTGGAAGAGAACAAGTTTGGGAGCTCTGAAACAGTGTCTACAATACAATACCATAAGAAAATGCTGTGGTATTGAATACAAATTCAAATAAAAATGGGCTGGGAACAGGAATTTTCTGCTAAATGCTGTTACATAAAATTCTCAGGGATCTCACATAAATATTTAATTCCTACAAACAAAGCCCCGAGTAGACACTTTATCTGACTCATTCAAAGTTAAAAAAAAGAATTAGTGCTCTCTTTGGCGTGAACCTGCAGGAGTTTGGAAAGTTGCACTGTTAATGTGATTGATTTTTATGTCAAGGATAAATTTTTCCTTCAACATCCAAGTGCAAAGGTTCACACGCCTGCATGGAATAACTAATAAGTGTGTGTGATTTCAAAGTCTTCAGGAGGCAAAGGAGCAGAATGTTTCCATACAAAAATGCCTGTTTTTTTTTTCTCTGGAGAGCAAGAGGCCTGGTGTGGACTCTGTCAGGGAGAGACTTGTATTAGGATTTATTTTAAGATCCTGCTGGGTGGGTTTCTGTGATGGGGCTGCACAGCTTTTCCCTCCCTGGGATCTCTGGACGCTGTAGCCTGATCTGCATTTGGAGTCTTTTGCAGGCACTGCTTGGGATGTGACACTTCAGTCATCTTGTAAAATCACAGTTATAACTATTGCCTCATTTGCAGTGCCTCAAAAAGCAGCCAGCCCTGTTAAAATTGAATATTGCAAAGCCTGGCAGTGCAGGGGAGTGGTGGGGAGCACATCAGAATTCCACCTGTGTGCACCTGCCTTGGGCAGGCTGTGCCAGTGGGCACTCAGTGACCCCAGTGCTGCTGCTCCCAGGAGTTCCAGCAGCAGGACACCCGCCCTGCAGGGTCAGGGCAGCTGAGCAGCACATCCCTCAGCAGCTCTGCTCAGGCAGGGGGCTCCTTGGAGCACGAGCTTCCAGGGAAGAACAGGCATTAAAAACTGTCTCATGTGCATGTGTGTGAGCAGAGAGAACAAAAGCTTTTGGAAAAAGAAATAAATTTGCTTTTTTCAGCGCAAATATTCTAGGCATAATGGATGGAAAAATAAATTAACCTGGGCTTTGATAACAATGTGGGTAGCCTCTGTCTTCATCTTTTCTATGTAGTTTTTTTTCCCCAGGCTCATCTGAAGTAAGAAGGCTGTGTGTCCTGCACACTTGCAGGTTTAATTTGCACTCTCCTGCACACATACTCTGGTGATTGCAAGCGCTTTCTGTCTTACAGTAATTAGTTGTTATCAGCTATCATTGTGTTGGTGTTGATTTCTCAGTTGCAGCAAGCTTGTGTATAAGGTGATGATCCCAAGCCCCCAGTCAGGAGGTACTACTGTTGTTTCCTTACTCTGTTGTTTGAAAATAATTTCAACATTGCTTACCTGCTTAAAATCTCTGTTTTACTCAGTATGGGTTAATGTGACAGCAGCCTTCCATGCTGCTGCTTAGGTAACAGGAAGATGAACATCTAAATGTGAGTAAATGACAGAGCAAGAGTTTTATTTGGTATAGGGGAGCTGTTCTGTGCTAGAACATTGCTGTTTCACCTGCCTGTTGAGAAAAGAACGGGTTTCTTCTACAGTTTTTCACTGCAAATCTAATTCACACGTGGCTGAAAGTCTTGTGCAGAAGGATTCTAAATGTTATGCAGAGGATTCCCTGAGGAAATTTGATAAATCGATAGCAGCAATATAGATTATTGCATGCTCACGACATGTTTGTTGGCCTTTTTTAAAAGGGAGTTTAGATATGTCCTACAATGCAGATTTTGAGATTCTGACCTTTTGGACAAGGTAGCAGAGGTATGGTTAATGAAAACCGTGTTGGGTGCAGCAAGGACTGCAGGTTCCTAGCGCTTGAAATGATTGATGGAAGGAGACGAGCAGAAAAGCAAACAGCAGAGGATTATGTTTCAGGGCAGAGCTTAAGCTTTCAGGAAGAGAAAGATTTTATTTTTTGCTGAAGTGCCTGTCATGGAGATGATGCTAGTGTTGGGTGCTTCACTATGTTCTGCCAGCCCCTGCAGACAGGTAGATGCTCAAGAGAACCAGCTCCCATCTGTGCTTCCTGTAAAAATCTTTCTCAGCTTCCCACTTTTAAACTTACTATCTCTACATCTTCCTCCCTTTCCCTGGCTGTTATCACTGTTCCTCATCTTGTAACCACTCTTGGTTTTAGTTTTCCTCCTATGAATGCCAGCTGTGTGCTGCACTCTCACTGCTGCAGCGCTTCCTCTTTGGGGTTTCTGTGCAGAGCCTCAGCCCAGCTTTGCTGGGTGCTCGTGGCACCCTGTGCCCGAGGTTGGGCCATGGCTGAGCCAGTTCCTCTTTGCTCTGAGTGCTGCCTGCTGGCCACAAAATGGCCCAGCTGTGGAGCTGGCCAGTGCTGGCTCCTGTCATCTTCTGTAGTAGGGGACCAACAGCACACAAAGTTAGGAGTGTTGAGGAATAACGTGCCAGGCAACTTACTGCCAGGGACCCCCAGGAGGTGAGTCTCAAAAGGCTTTTGCCTTTCTGAGGGGCAGAGTTGTCTCTGGGGAAGTTTCCTAACATTTGTTGGCAAATAGAGCAAATTCTTGAAACCAGTAATACTTGCATAAAATAACTGCCCGAATTTTCAGGGGTAATAAAATCAACCTTAGTCTGTGTCTCAGCCAGAGTCTTGAGGAATTTCACGTACAGATTGAACAGTCAGTGTAGAATTTGTGGCTTTTATTTATTTATTAACAGAGCAGTTAACATTGGAAAACACACTTTCATGTGTGAAAACTCAGTGTAAGGTTTTAAAGAACTAGAGACCAGAAGAGACACTGCTGCTCTGCCACCCTCCTAGCGTCGTTGTTATCTTGTTCTATCCCATCACTTACAGTATAATCTGAATATACAGTACCTGGAAATGACTACACATGTGGGATAATGTGGACATTGGAGTAAATTCTTTATCTCCTAACATGAAAGCAGAGAAAACATTTGAGAAATTTAATCTAGAATTTTCATAGAACTAAATTCAAAGTTTCCAACTTCTGTTTGATATTAAGAATTACAGTTAATTTCAAAACGTCAGATTTTCTTTGTGCTAGAAGATCCATATTCTGTCCCTGTCTGCAACAGTAGGTGAACAGGTACTTGAACTCTTAACAGTAGTGTCTGGAATTTTGTTTTACTGTTTTATTGTGTGGAAAGGTGTAAGACAATGTCTGTGTTTTTACCAAATGGAAAGGAATTCATCAGGAAATGTCTCCACTCCAAATACGTCCAGGTTTTCTTTACTGCAATCAATACAGTTATTCATGGATTTCTGCTCCCAGCTCTCTCATGGCTATATTTAACATATGTCATTGTACTGGGGCTACATCATTTTAAGAAAGTTGTTATTGTTGTACAGATGTGTGCTGCAGTGAGGCCAGGGCTGGACACAGCCAGGGTACTGTAGAAATGTCTCCTGTCCTGTAAATGTGAGCAGGGTTGCTCTGTGTGTTGGGTTTTGCTGAGGGATGGTTTACATTCCTGTAGTGACTGAAGCTGGCCAGAACATCATCCGTGGTGTACATTCAGCACCTCACAGCTTTGCATAAATAATGGCTCAGATAATCTGTGTAGTTTGTGTAGTGCTGAAAGTAATTTGCTGCCTATGGCATTATATATCTGCTTGTTGTGATGACGTGTCCTCTGTTGACAGAACAAATTTATTTTATTTTTCAGGAATTTTGAGTGTTCTGAAATGAAGTGACTTTTTCTTTTAAAGGTCAGTGGTTAGATAGACACAATTAGGAGCATCTCAACTGTTTTTATTAGCAAGGATGAACCAACATCACATGTGAGAAGCAAATAGTGTATTTTATTTTTTTCTCTCACTCATCTGTTGTCTCCAATTGATTTTCTGTTGAAATGTGATGCTGGGCAGTCAAGATACATCATTTGAAGTGAAGACTGCTCCCAAGCTGAGCTTTGGGATTCTTGGGGTACATATGTGGAACCCACTTCATTATGGGTGCAACTACCCACAATTTTCAAGCACTTCAATAGAGTGCAGATCTCTGGCACCATCCAGAGGGCATTTGCCAATTTTTAGTGAAGTCTCAGCTGAATATTTGTTAACACTTGTAATTTAGAAGAGTGTTTGACACTTAGGCATGCAAATGCCATTAGTTTTGGGTGAAGTTGGCTCCTTTTGGAAACCTCAACTGTGTGTCCTTCAGTGGGACAGTTCCCTTCATTGGGATCACCATTGCTTCCTGCTTACATCATGTTGGGATGCCCTTTTTCTCACATACAGTTTCCCACTTAGTAGCCTGCCAGCATTACCTGCAAGAAGTTTTATTGTTCCATTCTACAAACACAGCAAACAACAACAAAGTCAGGTGTATTGCACATTTACTCAGGAAATGCTGCCGTGCATGGGGTCTGGATGCCAGATTTATGCAGTTTGGGTTGGGATAGGTGCCAGTGTTGGGGGAAGGAAGGCAATGAGAACACAGGCCAAGGCACCCTGGAGTGGATATCAGCTGCAGGGAGCTGGGGCTGGTACTGTCTGAGAGGCAGCAGTGCTAGAGCTTGGTTCATTTCCACAACATTGCTTCAATACGACGCAGTTTACTGAGGCAGAGAGCAAGGGCTGGCTGCAAACTGACTTCAATTCATACAGTGAAATTTCTACCCAACTTTAAGTAGGAATTAAGTTAATTTTTTATTGCTAACTTTTATTTCCCTACAGATTTGATTTAATAGGCCAATGAGGAGTTATGATTATATTCATTTCAGGTGTCATCCCTTTAGGGTAAAGCCGTATTACATGATTTTGAAAAAGAAGATAAATGCAGAAATTATCACAGAAGTAAATTTTGTCATTTCAGTTTCTCTGTTGCAAACTACAGATTGCAGCTTGACAAGAAAATGGGGTTGCAGCCTTTTTTGAAATGCTGTCACACCTGTTTTTGTGGTGAGCGTTTGAACTCTGAAAGGATGAGAGCCCTCAGGCAAAGGTGGTACCCCCATGATATTTTGCTGAGGTTGGGCTGTACTATCAGTTTGAAATATCTGAGGGCTTTTTTCCCATCAAGTTGTTTTAAATTGGATTAGGTTAGAGCAATCCACTTGATAGTAATGCTGGAAATCTGTAAGATGATCTGGTAAAAAGATTCCTGATTTTCTTTGACCTCAGTACGAGTGTAGTGCCTGGTAAATGTGTATGAATATGCTGCCACATCTGATGAGGAAATGAAAGGTACACCTGAGGCCTCACAAAGGGTTGGTGGCAGATCTACAATAAGAAATCAAGACCTGATCTCTTGGCAGCATGAATCTGCCCTTGTTTGTCAGGATCCATGTTTTCTTTTCATCAAAGAAGACATCTCTCTCTCTCCACGTTATCCACAGATATTGATACCTTTAGCCATTGCAGGTAGTCTCAGCAGTTTTGAAAAATTCACAGTTACTTGCCTAGTGAATGGAAAAGTGGAGCTGCTGGCTGGCTCTAAAATGGTGATGAAGGGTGTGTCCAAGATTTTGAACAAGGTCAGCAGTTCATTTTGTGTGTGTGCATGCATCATTCATCTTTACCAAAACTCGCTCGTGTTTCTCTGGGTTGCCAGGCCCAGTGTCCCAGCCTGGCTGGGATCAGAGCCCCAGCCTATGACTTGGGCTCTTCCACAGGAGATTCTGCTGGAGACAGCTGCAAAGAGGAGCAGACCTGCATTGTTGTTGGAGCTGCTCAGTTCCTCATGTTCTCAACTTGATCACCTAAACACTATTAACACAATTATCTTAACCCTCCCCTCTTTTTTTCTAAATCAGCTGACTAAGCCTGCAAGTGGAACTACGACTTTCATGCTTGAAGTGATATTGTTATTGCAATAAGGATTTTACTAAATTCACAGCTGGCTGTGGCTTGCATAGTGAGCATAAATTAAGTTCAGTAAGCTCTACTGTGTTACCTCCCTGACATAAAAGCTACGTCAGGCAGAAATGCCTAAATACACCCTGCAGAAATCCCAAACAAGTCCTCTCCTGCTAAGCACTCTGTGTAGGGTGGTTTAAGTTATTAATAAGTGGCTTATTCTTGTTATTTACTGATACGTGGGCAGGCTGTTGTTGTGATTTTGTAAGCTACACAATTCCAATTGCTCCTTTCACAGTTTTCAATGACAGTGTATAGAATATTTTAAGGGCCATCTGTATGACTCCTGCTGGCTTCATGGTTAAAATGGCCATGGGGTGTAGGTCATCTGTGACAGGTGGTACCAGTGGCTGCCAGCTGTTGGCTATTGTTGGGAGTATATGAATAAGAACGTTAATTGATGGTCTGTAAGTGATCGACTTAGCTGTGTTATTTTTGTATGAAGCAAAGTAAAGAGCTTTTGCATTAGATATTAAAGTGTAGGAGGGCTTTGCTTCTTTTTAGCTGGAGATCTTTTTATCGTTTTCAGAATACTCTGTGATGGCATACTTCAGACTTCTGCTTGTACTGATATTCACACCTGACAGTAATAAAGACTTGTAAATTAGGTTGCTTCCCTAACACCACTGTTTAGGTTTGTACTTGTTTATATTTTTAAGCTCTAGACCAAGCAGGATGGGGTAACTCTTGGTCTGCTGACTGGACTGGCCTTGCCTTTGGTTCCTTTGGGAGCAGAGCAGTGCAGAATGGTTCTCCTTCCCCACTCTCCTGCATTAGTGCAGATTGCTTCCACTCCTGCCCTGAACATGTCTAGTTACCTTCCACTGCTCTTTGCAGCTTGTTCTTGACACAGAAATTACCCAGAGCTTTGAGCTGTAGGTGCTACTATCAATCCATTATCTAGATGGAATTTAAGCAGTGCCTGATGTCAGCTCAGAAACGTTTAAATATACTGTGGTGCAAAATGTTAGATCTGGTGTACCTTGTACATGTGTCTGCTTTATACTGCGAATTTCAGTGGGCTTGACTGTTTGTGTGTCCATTACAAAGAACTTGGAAAATACTATTCAAAATGTTATGGTTACACTAAAACTGTTGGTGGCCTCCTAAAAATTGAAAAGCAAATACCTCCGTTGTTTCATGCCGTGAAGAGAGAAAAAATTTGGCTAGCATTTTGCCAGAACTACAGACAAAATGGTGTGTAAACAGAGACAAGCTGGCAGATGTTCAGCTGGTGTCTCAGGTTAGCCCTGTCTCAGCTGTGCTTTGAGGGTTGGCTCTCTTGGGTAGCTGCTAATTTCAGAAGTCAGTCCCAGCTTTCTTTGGGGTTCAGTCAAGTAATTTTTTTGTCCAAGGAAAAGAAATGCAAGGCCCCGCAACATTCATAACTGCTTTTAAAACCTCATAACCATTACTGGTTTAATTTGGCCGCCTCCCTCTGTAATAATCCCAGGTGTTAAGTGTCCCCCTGGTGTCACAGGTGAGGGCAGCCTGGCAGGGAGCCCTGTCTGTGCCCCGTGTCCCTGGGATGCTGCAGGAGCTCCGGGTGCCTGCTGGCAGCCACACTCAATGGCCTTCTTTCACCAAAGTGTAAAACTTGGCTGCAAGGCACCCTTGGAAAGACACACTGCCTTGCTGCTGCACAAAGAAAATTGCTGCTCTTCGGGGAAATAACAAAGTTAGAGCCCTGCTGCCAATGTTATGGGATGCCAGCACAGGGAGTGTTAGCATTCTCAGAGCTCTCTGCCTTGCCATTAACAAGGACTGATTGTGCAGGACGAAAGCATTTGCCTTCAAGAACTGTACTTGAATTGCCATTGGAGTTTATTCATTGCCTGATACTTTTCCTTAGACACCATCAGCTGGCATACTTGGCTTTAAACTGGAAGGAATTAGTTTGTAGTAGATTGCTGTAAAGTGATACAATAATCTCCCTGTTCAGTAAAAGTCTGATTTAGATGGCATTGTTTTCTTCCCAGGATGTACATGTGAAAGGAAAGAGCATTCTAATTGCTCTTACATCCCATGCAGTAAGAAAGTGGATTTTGGAGAAATTAATGCAAAAAGCAAAGTTACTGACTTGTTAAATGGATTTATAAAGTGTTAAGCATTTTTAAAAATACACTTTTTTGGCTTCTGAGTAGGTGATCAACTCATGTTACTGAATGTAGAGTCTCTTAAAATTTCACTTTTAATTTTTCATGAGAACTTTAGGCTTAAGTCTTTCCTACAGCCTTAAGTTATTGAAGGCATAAAGGACTTGCTCTGGTAAATTCAGAGAAAGATTTTCACAACCGTTGTGATGCAGAATAGGAAGGAAAATAATCCAGTCCATCTGAAGTTTTGCGAGAGCATTGGTCAAAAAAACCATTGTGATGTGTCTCCTGATGGGAAGGGTGTGGACATCTTTAGTAGTCACTTACTGCAGAGTAATGCTCTGAAATAGAGACTTCCATATCTGTGAGTATAAACAGAGTAAAGGATTAAAACCTCTTAATGGTAAAGAGGCATCTTGGTTGTATCAGGGTAGTGCTGAGCACATCAGTGTTTGAATGAATGAGCCCCAGTGTCCATGGAGAGTAATGCTTCCTTTCTGCTGCAGTGAAGTACTTACTAATTCTGTTTCAAACCTTACTTTATGGTATCTTTATCTCCTTATTGGTCATCTTTTCATCTGGATCTTTCACTACTTCCAGAAAATCATTGGCCAGGATTGATGTGAGCCAGACCACCCTGGCCTCTGCTCCTGTCCTCCTGAGGGCTGTCTGCAAGTTTTAGCTCTTAATTGCAGTACTCTGAGTCATCTCACTTCAGCATTGTAACTCCTCCTTTTTAGGCCTTTGTGTATTACTCTTCCTCAGCTAGCAATCAAAAATTCAGAGGCTCATTTCCTTGCTTCCTTTTTCGGAAATGAGCTGTCTTTTTTAGCAGAACTTGAGGATGAGGCCCATCCATTACTATTTAAAGATCCTGATTAGCACATGTTGAAGAAGGTCATGAAGTTTCTTAACCTTCAGTCCATTAAAACAGATCAGAAGGGCTGTGCATTAATTAAGTTTCTGCATAGCTTAGAGCAATGGTATTTCTTGCTTACTGAGGAAGCCCTGTCTTCAGATAGTATGAGCTGTTCTTCAGGGGGATAGGCTTTCTTCTGGCCATTAAGGAATGAATGAATGGAGAGGATGTGTTTGGTTTCTTTCAAAGACATCTGTTTAAAAAGCCAGTGATTGCTATTTTGACTATCCTTGCTTTACAAACCTACCCCTGTGCCCTTTCCAAAGTCAGATGTGGTGACTTGCTCTTTTTTAATTCAAATTAAACACATCCCCAGAGTCAAATTCTGATATGATACAGATATGGTATTGGATAGGCATGAGCAGTGTCAGCTCAAGCATACATGCATGATTGGGCAGGAGCAGTATTAGCTCATATTCAAATAGACTTATGCTTTATTTCCCCTGAAATTTTCAGTTTATTTTCAATCAAAATGATACAAATACATCAATTGTTTCCTTTTGAAGGTTTATTAGTAGACTCTTTAAAACAAAGCCATTGCCTTAGAAAGAACTGAACACTTTTGGTTACTTTGACAGATTTTGCTGTGGAAATTTTGTATTTTAAAACCTGTTACCTCTCTAAGAATATAATTACTCTCGGAGAAAGACAATGTTGAAAAACTGCATTATTTTTCAAATACAGGAATCTTGTTATTTATAGTTTGAGAGGTATTTGATATGCATTGACCTTACTTGAAGGAACTGGTGGCTCTCGGAAGCTACCAAAAGAATGAGCTGAGGTGTGTTTCCTCTTAGATAAAACTGAATTTCCTATCTGCAGCCCAGCAGTCACCTGTCAGTTTCAGAATTGTTAGAATGAGAAATACCTACTTCACATTTATTTTTTCTTGTCTGAAAAACTCGTGTCTTGTATAATATTGCCATTAGCAATGTAATGTTCAGTAAATTATCTGCCTCTGACAGAGCAACGGTATTTATTTATGCTTGAAATCAGTGATGGTATTTTCATGAAAAGAGATGTTATACATGTAGCAATTTCTTGTAATTATTTTTTTTTACTAAGCCTGGATGATCAGTCTGCACTCTTCTCAGAAGTTTTGGTTTGTTCCAGCAAGTACCAAACTTTTCCTTATGCTTGGGTGAGAGCCTGCCTTCAACTTCCCACTAGCTTACAGTTTCCATGTTGATTTACTTGAAGGTGCCATATCAGAAACTGAAGTATGTACTCCTCAGTTTTAGTCAAAAATCAAATAAGCAAACAAACAAACCCCACAAACCAAACAAATGTAAAGAAACAAACAGTAAACCCAAACCTCTCCTCTGGGCATTCGGGATGAACTGGCTTCATCCATTCTGCCTTTAGTTCTAGGTGAGTTTTTCTGTGCAGCTGAGGACACAAGATGTTGGGAAACACCCTTGAACTCTGTAAAAGTCATTCCTGTCTTGTCATATTTTTGCTTTCCACCGTGGTAACTCACTGTCCCAGATCTGGGCACTCACTTGCTGGCAGAAAGTGCCCGTGGCCCATTTTTGTGTCCAAAGGCACCCTGAGTGCCAGAGAGGTGCGGGCTCTGTGCTCAGTGATCCCATCTCAGCGGATTTCTTGGCCACGGAGGAGTTCCTCTCTGAAACAATGATGTGCTGTCTGCATCCTCTCTCTCTGTGTGCTCTTATGAATGCTGTGTTTTCTTCCACTAACTGAAAGGAAGTTGTAGTTTCACAAGGACCTACTTGGCTTTCATTCCGCAAGGAAGATAATTTGTTTTGTTTTGTTCTCTTGACTGGGTCAGCAATTATATCATAAAAAGGATACGGCTGCAGTGATTCAAATGAATTAGCCAAAACATTTATCAGGGTACTAAAGCCACGAAATCACACAATTAGTGGTGAAGCAGTAACAGCCTTTCATCTCAATACTTGTACAGGTTTTTGATTCAGAGAAGTAGAATAGTTAAATTCCTGAGCATAGGGATAACTCTGTAACAAAATCCTCGAGTGACCAGTGTATTGGTAAAATATATTTGCCCAAGCAAATTTTCAAACCTAAGGAACACTGTGGGTAGTGGAATACTGCTGGTCTCTTTCAGGGGTGGTGATGGAAGCTCTCAGGCTGCATCTGCCCAGCTGCAATGATATGTGCAAAGGAGCACTGTCCAGGCTCTGTAACTTCCTGCTACAGTGCTCAGTTCAAGACACACTGAGAAAGGAGCTTCTTCCTATGGAATGTTTGCTTACGTTGTTTTTATATTCCACAAAGCTACAGCCCTTAAAAATGCAGTCAAGGAGACCTGCAGTAGGAGACCAAAAACAAAAAAGAGACTAATTTCATATAGGAATCTAAAACCAGCTTTACATACTTCTGCTCCAGTGATGTCCCTCAGTTTCTTCTAATGTGTGTTATGCAGGAGCTTTGCATCTTGAAGCAGGGTACTCTGAGGTTTGATTACTGTAGATTCAGGCCAAAGGCTGAGCCTTTATGGCTAAATTTAAATGCTTTTTGTCTGTCAGTCATGACTCTGTTACATGGAGGTCAAGTGCCTCTGTGCCAAAAGGTGTTGGTATCCTTGTGGCATGTCTTCTGCTCTCAGCATAACCTGAGAATAGTGTAACTCTGGTCTCTTTAAGCAGTATTGCATTTATTTAGATGTTTTATTACAGGTTTTACAGAGAGCCTGTATTAGCCTGTAAATTCAGCCTTCAGCCTCCATCAAATAAGATACTATGGAGGGAAACCTTTCAGCCCTGGGTTCTAGATGCAACAATAACGTACTTGTTTATATGGTTTTTCAGGCTACATTCAGAGATGCTAAAAGTGTAGACAGATTTCAAATGATGATTTAATTGTTTACAAGTGAGTGTTTTCTGCAGCATACAAAAGAGATGAACTAATCCCCAAAGGCTTTTTGATATAACTTGAACAGATGATTTCCTGACATTGTTATATATCCTGGTTTAAGGCGATGAATAATTAGCTATTTAAGTTAAAAAAAAAATACCTTGAGAACTAGATGTCAGCTGAAAAGCTGTCAGTAAATTGGGAACAGCTTTGCATGTCAAGTTGATTATAGCAATGAATAAAAGGAATTACAGGAACATGTACCATGCAGTGTGCAGTTTTTAACTTCAGTCTCCCCACAGTTTCTCCCATCTCATTCTCCAAATTCCTAGGGTGCTTGTGATACTATCAAGCTGCGGAGTTCCCTTTCACAAAGTCCTTTACTGTGGACAAGTTCTTCTTGTTGTTTACTCCTCTTCGTCAACGTGCACTGACTTGAAACTTTGCATTGAAGGATTTCCCCCCTCCAGCCCCGAGTGCCATTAATAGCATCTTTTGTCTGAGTTCCTGAAATCTGGAAAGCCACTTACTGCACAGCTTCAGTCCCAGGCAGCTGCCTGGGATCAGGCAGGCAGCTCGGCCTTCCCTGCACATCCTGCAAGTTGCCATGTTTATCCTCCAGTAACAGAGATTATTTCATGTTTTCCAAAGTGGATTGGATGTGGCAGAGCAGTTGCTAGGTCTGAGCTGAATGTTTGTGAGCTGATACTGAGTTGCAGTAAAGAGTTGTGGGGCCTTTTATGTGCAGCCACAGCCAAAACCAACCCAATGCTCTTGGTAAAAAGGGTGCTATGGACATACAAGCTAATTAGAATCTTACAAATCTGTTTCATTTAAGCAGGTGGGAGTGAATTAATGTTCTTTGAATTATTCAGCTTGAAAATAAAATTGTGCATCTGTATTAAAGTTATGAATTTAGATGGGCTGAAATCCTCTGACAGCTCCCTGTGTGGAAGCAGCACTGACTGCAGTGCAGGGAATGGAGATGCTTTGGCAGGAGTCAGAGGGTTCAGGTTCATGTCCTCACATCAGCAACTGTCCCTGTGGCATCTGAAGGCCGGTGCAAAATGAAGCTGCTGTGGGGCCATCTGGATGACAATTGCTGTTTACCAACACACAATACCTGTCTGATATGTGCAAGTGGCGGATTTTGCCTCTCTGTCATCGTCATGACTGTAGTGAGCCAAAGCAGTGCTGGAAGCCTCTTCCAGAAGAGAGAGGGAGCCTCTCCTGGCAGAGGCAGATCTCTTGTTTATGCAGAGGGGGCTTACTGAAAATAGATTGCAGATGGTGTGACAGCAGTGATGCACAGAAGAGAGGTTAGAGGGAAGGAAAAGAAGAAAAACCTGGAAATTAGGGATGGAGATGCAAAGTTCTCCCCTGACTGCTTCCCCATTCAGGCAATGAGCAGCACTTGCTTTGCACTGTATTACTGTAAGCCTTTCTTCTGCCTGTGTGTGTTTCTTCTCATGTCATCAAATGTGTAATGTGGAGCAAGGTTTGTTTAAGAATGGTTTGAAATCATGGGGATTGGATACTGTAATTGTGTCCCATCTTAGTACAGCATCTTGGCTTCATCTTGTCATTTGGAATGAAATGATCCTTTGGGGCTGCAGTGATTTTCATGGTGGTGCAGCACAAATACAGTGGCACTGTGCTCCAGGACAGGGTTCAAACCTGAGCTCCTACAGTGTATTACTAAGTACTTGGCTGTTTATGAGGGGCTTAATAGCATCACATGAATGGATTGGTAGCTAAATGAAGGATTGACGAAGCTAATCTCTGTGAGAATCCTCTTTAATGAGTTAATGAGGTGTTCTTATGGGCTCCCTACACACACAAATGCTAATGAGAGTTTTTCTAACTTACCAAGTGATGAAACTTGGATCTGCATTCAGGCTGATAATAAAAATGATGGATAGGTTCTGTTATTTGGGAAAAATATGTTTTAGTTCTGGCATGAAAACTGCAGAAGGGAGCCAAAACTGCTGTTCTACCTGCATATTCTTTATCTTTTCCTGTAGCTTATTGATAAAGCTCAAAGTCTAGTGCTAAACCCTCAGTACTTCCAAAGCTGAAAATCAGCAGCTGTACTTAAAAAAGTAAATTATCTATTTCATCCTTTAAAGATCAGTGTTACCAAATTCTGTTGTTAAAAAATTTATTCAAAGTTTTTAAAAAAAACTGATTGTTTGTTTGCTCGGGATTTTTTTCGTATCTCTTGTTTTGGGTTAAGAGTTTTTGTTTGTTTCTTTCTTTTCTCCTCCCCTGTCTTAAAGATTGGAATGTAGTAAGTTCATGCAGAGGAAGTGTCTGGTGCTAAATGGATTTATCAGGGACTTTAATCCATAACCCCACAATTTTTTAAGCTGTATCAGGGAGATCATGAAAACACAACTTGGAGAGATTGAAGGCATTTGTGTTATTTTTAGTGGTGGGATTTTCTTTCCCTGGCTGTGCTTGAATGGGAGTTCTCAGCCTTCCCCTTGTCAATGCCCCCCTGCATTCCTGACATGTGCCAAGGGCTGCGTTGCTGCCACACATCTGGTTTGGCTCTTGGGCAGCAGAAAGTTCTGGCAATTTCAGGATGGCCAGGGGGGGAAGGAGCAGTGCAGTGCTGTGTGGTTGGGGTGAGGGTGATGGGTGACAGGGGGCTGTGGCTGGAGCATGCCAGACCTGCCTGCCAAGGATCTGGGAGCAGGATCCTGGTGCTGGACGTGTCCTCTTCACCTTATGGCAGCCTTGCATCCGTCAGACACAAATCGAGCTTTAATGCAATCATCAGATTTGGTTGGTGTGCTCTTTAATCCTCATTCCAAGTCATTAATGAATTTGTTCAATATGACCTCCCCTCAGCTCAATACAGTGCCATTTATCATCATCATTTGTTTACAGTCCTGCAGCCAGTTCTCAATTCCAGTGCTGTGCTTGCCCCTTCCCAAGTCTTTTTGAATTAATTTTTCAATTAGGATTTCGTGAGACACAGATGCTGTCCTGAAATCCAGAAAATATGACCTCCTCTGTGTTCCTTTAATCCACTCTCTCTGTAACTCTATCAAAGAACAAATAAAGCAATTAAATTTGTCTGGCAGGCTTTATTCTGTATGAAGCTATACGGGCTACTTCTCGTTATATTACCCTCAAGATTGTTAGCTGGATTTTCTTAAAGCTGGTTCTCTCTTGTCTTTTCCCTTTCCCTCTGGAAAGACCCAGGGCTGTGTTCCTAGCCTCTTGGTGCCATCAGTTTATTCTTTTGAAGGATCCTTCTCATCAGAACAGCAAGATGGAAAGGCTCAGGGCATGACCCCAGCTGTGTGCCAGGCTGTGGTGCCCCTCTCTGGGAGAGCCCTGGGTGGTTGCAGAGGGGTTCAGGAGGGTGAGGACCTGAAGCTGCTGCTCAGCAGCACTTGATGGCTCCCCAGTGTGGCTGAACAGCTGTGCCTTGCTGTGCTCTGAGAGCAGGGACTGCATGGGTGTCTTTCTGTGTGCAGTGCAAAATCTGGTGAAAATGTGCTCTCTTTTTGTTGTTATTATTGGGGTTATGCCAACACCACTTCAGCTGGCCCACCACCATGTCTCTGTCTTTTCCAAGCACTTTGATGTGGATTTCCAGCTCGATTACCTGTGACACCTCCAAGTGCAGCATGCAGCCCTTGTGCTGACTGGCTGAATTCTGTTCTCAGTGTAGCAGCGCCCGCCTCAGCTTTGAAACTGGCCCTGCCCTGTTCTCTTCAGCTGCTCCTTTCACTTTGGAACATGTTCCTTACTGTGCAGGCTTTAATTTTCTTCTGGTAACTTACTTGTCTGGAAACTTCAAATGATCCTGATCTTTAAATTTGGTCGGGGTCTTCCTGCTGATTTTTTACACCGTGTCCTGTGTCAGATAATATTCAGGCAGATTGTTCTCATAACAGATGATGACTGGAGTGGTTGTCAGACAGGACATTTTTTTCCTTATAAAATGCAATGCTTATACTCTCAAGTGAATTAGTGTCTCCTTCCATGTGCTTTTTTATGTAGCTGTTTAAGACACTTGGTTACTCTATAAATATAGACTCCTCCAGCTCTATTAAAATGTTGCATAAGGACATGTGTCGTTTTTCTTTTTAATTTTTTTCCGTCACTAGAACTACAAATAACCCACATTGATGAGTGTAATTAGACTCAAAATGATACCCAGGATGCCTCCTGGGGTGCCCTTTTGGAGGCTTCCATAGCAGCATCTGCTGGGGAAGTGGGTGTGCAGCTGTGGTTGACAGCAGCGAGGGCGTGCGGGGCTTTCAGAGATGAGCTGGGCATGGGGGGAAAAGATCTTTGTCAGCAGCATCCGGTACACTTTGCCATCTCTAAGCAACCCAATCATATTGATCCATTAGATTAGTGTTCTTGTCTTTTTACACATTGGCATTTTATGCTGAAATTCATTTGCTGCCTGAAACCAGATGTGCAGTTTGTTAGAACAACTGAACAGCGCAGCAAAGCCGGGGCTCCTGCCAGCTCTTAATAAATTATTAAGGAAAACAGGACAGCTGACCCTTGCTGTGAGTTGGTCAGATGTATCATTCTTAAGCACAGATTTGGAAAGTGGTGTTGGAGCAGCTGTGCTGTATTGAGGTGTCAGGGCTGAAAGATAAGTGTGCCTGGAGTTAATAAGTTAAAACATTAACTGTCTGTCGCTCGTACCTGTGAGACAGCATGTCTGGCCTGGGGAGCTGACATATTCAAAATGTCAAAGCAGTGCTTGGACAGCAGCATCTCAGTGGCCAGACATATTTTACAGACATCTGGGAAAGCTCCCTGCTGCTATCAGTGTGCTGCAGCCACTGGCCCTGGCTATGTTCACGAGTCTGTGCTGAGCTGGCTGCAGCAGATATGTTTCAGGTGGTAAATGACACTGAAGATAGGAATAATTCCAGCTTCATTTGTAACTGGACTGTAATAGACAGGAGATTCAGTGTTGTATGGTTTAAATGTTCGGTAAGGTGGGATGGATTTATTTTGGGTAATGGTTTTTATGGAGGTATTAGGGAGTTCTGGGCTATTTCTGGGCACTGACTGTTATTGCAGGCTAAGGAGTAGTAGGTGTTGCTGCAGTTTGGGTTCTGTAAATGGCTGTAGTCTTCTGTACAACTCCTGCAGACAAGAGAACAGTTTTATCTTTACTGAAAAGCAAGGAACTAGCAGGTCTTAGATTTAACTGAGCTGCTCTTCCACTGCTGGATAAGCATGTGATTGTTCATTTGGGAGAAGACACAGACCCTCAGATTTTTTGCTTTGAAGGAGCTATACAGATTTATTTTACTAGCCAGGGATTAGAACAGTTTGTACCAAAGCCATCAGCTGTTAAAGACTGCAGTTGTTTAGTTGTTTCTGGTGGTGAAATACCCAGTTGGAATAGTCAGGGGAGGAGAGGTGGTGGGGTAGCCCTGTATATGAGGAGTGTTTTGATTGTCTAGAGCCTGTATTGTATACTTAGGGGTGTTGCCTAAGACAGTACTTCTATGGAGCTGATCATTAAAGTCTGCATCTTAAATTTTGATGAGTGTCCTGGCTTAAGATGCCCTCCCATTCTTTGCAGTTTCTCAGCAAACTAGTTGAGAAAATGATCTTGAGTAAATACATTTTCACCCAGCGGTTTGTGTTGGGATCAGTTCTGCAATTTGGCAACACAAACAGTTCATTTGTCAAATTATGGGCTGGCAGAAGCCACGTGGGCTGACATTGCTAGTGAAAAGCAGGTTGGTTAAGCTGTGCACCAGAGAGGCTGTTGGCAGTGAGGGCACTGATGGCAGCTCGGTGGTTTGGAGCAGCCTCTGCACACTCTGGTGGCCCGAGAGCTCAGAGGAGCTGCAGGACCACCCAGCACCAGCTGCTGTACCTCCACATCCTGTCCCTGCACTGCCACTCAGACCACCCTGGAAATGCTCATGCTTTGGTGAGCTTGGTGCAGCTTCTGATATGGGCAATGTGATGAAAGTCAGACCTGCAAGACCATTTTCTGGGTAACTGCAGGAATTCCAGTACCTTGTTCTGTGTTCCTGCCCTGGCTGGCAGGACCGGCACTGCTGGGAAGTCACTCTTCCCCAAGTAAGTCAGCAGGTGAGGTAGCTGGTGGTGCAGAGGCAGCTGTTAATGTGACTTGTAGCTAAGGGTTACAATTAAGGTTACTGAACTCTTCCTGTCATTAGAGGCTGGGTTTCACTGCAGGGACATGTCTGCAGGGAAACTCTGTGAGTTGGTGCCCTGGCTGCTCCTCTAGGGCACTCATGTCACCACCATCCTTGGGATGTGTGGGAGGTTACCTGACTTGTGTTCCCCCTCACTAGTGGAGAGTTGGCAGAAACACGGGGAAATGGCAGTCCAGGCAGTCCCTCCAAATCCTGGTGTTTTGTTTTACTTTTCGGTTCTGTGAATGTACAAAGGTTTGGAGCCACATTTGAGTGTGGGATAAAAACCACAGGCTGGCAGGCTAACAGACCTCTGGGTCATAAAATGAGTCAGCAGAAGAGACGAAGCGACAGCGCCCTGGGATAGCTGTAACCCTCAAGTGCAAATTGTGCAAACAGCACTGCCCACACAGGGAGCTGCTGTTACCTGCTCCTGCCTGGCAGGCAGCTGAGCAATTGGAGAGGACATGTGAAATGTCACTTTTAGGTGAATATTTTGTATCTTTGTCTGCACCTGTGGTTTCGTGGGAAGAGGTATTTGGTGGTGGTGCTGGCATTTGTTACTGCTACTTGCCTTCTTACCCTGTCCTAACTGCTGGTTCTTCCTTTGTATCCTCCTGCTCCTGGCTTTGCTCTCTACTGCACCAGCACAGCTCTCTTTGCCTAGTGGCATGAGCTGACTGAAAGAACTGATTCAGCTGTAAACTGACACAGAACAAATCAATAAAACTAAAAAAGAACTTTACAAGCCAGTTCCCCTGTGTGTCTGAGGGTCCAGCTGCACAAAACCTGGAAAAGCTGCTGCAGTGCAAGAGCTGAGGTTCTGGGGTGAGGGCACCTGTGACTGGCACTCCTGTTGGGGGCCATTGCCTTGTGCCCACACAGATCTGTGCTGCCTCCAGGGATGGAGAGAAGTGACTAGAAATGAGTGAAAATTGCTCATCAAGTATAAGAAATCTTTTGAAGTTCCTGCCCCACTCACCAAAGCTGAACAGAGCTGCACAGGAACTAAAGGTGTGCAGTCCAGAGGTGGTGGGAGGGGCAGCGAGCAGGAGGTTTGTCTGCAGGAACAAATCCAGTGCAGCCAACAGCACTCAGAGTCTGAGCCCTGAGCTCTCCTGCAGTCAGGCTAAGGTCGTGTGTGATTAGATTGAACAAAGGTGGAATTACCATAGTCAAACCTGGTATCTCTTGAAACTGCTGGAAAAACATCTTTTGTGGCATGAGAGAGAGGCATGTCTTGTGGTCAAGGTCCTAGACTTTGCAGGTTTCTTTCCTATTTCCCATGTGACTTTGGAATACTTGGTTTATTTGTCTGTACCTTAGTTCCTCCAATCCTTCCTATCTTTTAGTTTTGTTTTGGGAAGGTTGCAAAGTATTTGAAAACGTGTCTATTTCTTTTATATGGGAGTGAGACATTAACCCATTATGAAAAACACAGTGGCCAAATCCCAGAGCAGAGTTGTTGTTCTCAGTGTCACCTTTCATATATAATAGTAAACAGAGTCTTACCCTGATCAGTCTTTAAAGGTGATCAATGTGTCAGGCTGTTTATACAGCACTGTCAGAGTGTTTGCACTCCAATCCCACTACAGATTTCATTTGATCACAAGCACTGGAGATTAATGATTCATAGCACTTGAAAAATGGCAGTCTGCAATTTCAGATGGGATGATTGCTGACGTCCCTGGGGTTTAGTTATCACAACTCTTGTGGTTCTGTATCAGGCTGCTGAAACCTGCTAGAATTAAAGTGGAACATACACAGACCAACCAAAACTTTGCTTGGAATAGTACCAGTTATTCTGCTGTTTTTTCTGAGTGTTTCTGTGTGATAATTGGCTCTCTTACCTTTCGTTAGCAACTGATAAACATTAAGGGCAGGCAGGTTGGACAAAGCACAGAGGTTTTTTTTACCTTTAATAAAAATAGTGTGTATCCTCATCCCTAACATGTGGGCTATTCCTGTGCACATTGTCATCCATAACCTTGCATCAGGCCATGCACAGGAGCTGGAGGAGAGCTCTGGGATTATCAAAATATGACATTTATTTGGCACTAGTGATAGGCAGATGATTTTAAGAACGTGCCTCTTCTTGCAGTAAGAGTGAAAGTCTTTCTGACTTTGAGCTTGAATTTTAAAACTATTTTTTGCTGTTGAAAATCAAATTTGACTGTGTTTATGTCCTCCCACCTTCTTTGCCCTCCTCAGCTTCCTTATTGCCTTGCTTAAAGAGGAGAGTTGGGATGTATTCTCTGCAGCTGTGTTTTGGGGACCCTCAGGTTGGCTCCAAGAGCTGTCCTGAGTGTGGTCCCTGTAGCTGCACGAGTGAAGCAGGGAAGCAGAGTGGGCAGTTGGGAACAGGGTGAAAGAAAACACCTCTGTGCAAGGCAGAGACAGCCTCCAGAGACAACCCAGCCACGTCTCTGTTTCACAGTCAGTGGTGCAGGCTGAGAGGCAGCAATGTTGTACTGTGTGAGCAGCAGTGGGGAGAAAGCTTTGGGTTCTTCCCTGTCACCATCTCTAGCAATTGTGCAAAAAAGAGTGATCTGGGAAAGAAGTTAACCTGGATTGTTCATACTTTTGCCCATAAAAGCCAAGCTTTGTTTTTTTCTCAGATAATTTGTAAGTGAATGTGACATTTGAGTGTTGTGTGTTCTAATGATGGGGCAAAGCAGTTCCCCTTGCAATGCTGCACAATGGTGACTGCACAAGTGAACACAATTTACCACAGCCAAGTGAGGGGGGAAATAAACAGGAAAAGCTGTGGATCACAGGCCCACCCTGATGCATGGTGAAATAATGCCATTCAAAACCTGGTTTATATTTACAGCTTTCATTGGTCCAGGAAGCTTTGGAAATTAGTAATTAAAATAAGAAGTCCATTCTATTCAGGAAATACTGGACTGAGTTTGTCTAGCTTTTAAGTAGTCTGAAGCCTTATCTGTTGTAGGAATCCCCTGATCTTTCCAGGATGTTTTACACATACAGTAGCTACTTCCTCTTACGGAAACATTGTCATTTGGAAGTGAACAGTACATGTTGAAAAAGCTTTTGTCTGTAGTCAAATTGGCACTGGCTGAGAAAATCCAGATGATCTCCCAAAGGGGAGCCTGTGCAGCTGAGCTGTTCTTTGTTACAGTAGTATTGTGCTTTTTTGTATTTAAACACACTTGGTATTCTATCTGCCCCACACACCTGCTGGTGTTGTGATCCTCCTGCTATGATATAAATGTGAGTGGGACAATGGAGGACAATGTTGACCAAACTAGCATTGCTTAAGAGTCCAGCTGAAAAATGGATGAGTTTATCCCAGCTAAGTCTGTATGAGAAGAGCTGTGAGTGTTGCCATCATTTGTTTTAGAGTAAGGCAGTCCAAGGACAGGAGTCCTCTCACCTCATCTCTCACCTTCAGATGACTTTTTCCTCCTCTAGCTTAGCTGATGACATGATATTTGAATCTCATTGAGATTTCTCAGTTTCCTTCAAGTCTTAGTGTCATTTGGCCAGTTGTCAGATAATATCTACTACATCTGTATCAGGATGGTGTTAAATGTAGCCTTTCATCAGCCTGTTCTAAGTTAGCAGTGTGACAGAGGTAATCATGGGCTTTTTCACCTGTGCACACTGTGCTGCCTGACCCATGACTTGCTGAGTGGAGGAAAGGTGTGTCAAGGCTTTCAAGGCCAATTTCCTCCTTAACCTTTTTTTTCTGGGTTGATAGCTTGTTTCTTCATTAGTACATTTATGGTGATTGTTAAAACAAAAGCTGCTTTATAGGCATAATTAAAAGCAAAAGGAATATATAGTTTCTTGGAGGAAACCCACATTTTTTATTTTTTTTTTTTCATTCTGTTCTGTGATTTAGCAAAAGTGAGAACCACAATGGTTCAAAACTCAAAATTAGTCTCTGGTCTTATCAGGTCTTATTAGGACCCTGATAATGTGATAGACAAGAATTTTCTAAACTAGAAGTGTCTAATAGAGACAGGTGTGATGGATTTAAGAGAGAGCACCATTGACCTGGTTGTGCTCTGTTAGGCTTTCCAATTAAACAGGATGTGGAGAGCAAGACCTTGCAGAGTAATACCTGGACCAGCAGGACTGAGGTTTCAAATGTTCCTTATACTTTTAAAGATGTGCTTTTAAAGATTTTGCTTGAGTGCTAATCCCAGAACACTAATGATGGAGTTTCCTACAGGGATGTTATCTCTTGCTAACCTTTTAATTAACAGGCTAAATAGACGATTTTGTGCTTTTGTGTTTAGGGGTTCTTTAATGAGGTTTGAATTCTCTGACCAAGCTAAGCTAAGAGTTCAGATTTTGACACCAAGGAAGACGCCAGACTGCAGAAAATGTACAGTGCACTTGCATTATTATGTGCAAAACTGGAGAGAAGCATTAATTAGGAAGAAATTTAATGGAAAACAAAATAACCACAGCTAACTGCAGCTGTTGAGAAGAAAAATTTTGCCAAGGATGTGGTCAACCCTTTCACCATCAAGTCTTGATCAACTTTCTGAAAAGGTCTTAATGCCTTGAAATTACAGGAGCACCAGTCAAATATTAGTCTGATCTAAAACCAGTCAGCTGTAACCTAAGAATTGTAAAAGAGCATCAAATCAAAGATGTGAGGGCCTGCACATGGCCCTCCTGTTACTGCATCTTTTTTTGCTCTTCCAAATACTGTAGAGATTCTGTAAGTTCTGTGTGATTTCCAGATGTCTGGAAAAATGGTAAATCTTAAAATAAAAAAATAATCCTGCCATCCTTGTTTAAGTGGGTGTGTTTGATATCACTACTGATATCACTACTTTAGACCAAAACCAGCTCAGGACACCTCCTTTTCCATGATTCCAGAGTAATGGCTGTTTCTGTCTGCTCTCTTTGTAGATTGAACCTCCTAGTCCCTACACCAGCCTGGAGACTCAGGTTAGTACTACCCCCCACCCCACCTCTTTCTGACAAGAGATTCTCTGAAGGAGAGGGCTGGGCTGGTGTTGCCCACCATATTTCTGGTGTTTACCCCTGTTGGTGTCCCTGGAGAAGGGTGCAGGTGCAGCCGTAGCTCCTGACATGACTGGCTGGGCAAGGAGAGCAGCAGATTGCTGACAGGAAACAGCAGGTGCAGATGGTGAGGAGGGAGCTGGCGTGAAGCTGGGCAACAGCAGAATTGACTTGTATGTGTGGGAAGAGAGGACACAGTCCTCAAGGCAGAGTGAGCATCCTTTCATGGTGTTCTCATTTCTTTTTGTGTATTCTGCTTCCCAGCCTTTTTCCAATTCCTGCTGCTGGTGTTACTCTCAAACACTTGTGCTGCTGATTTTTTCTTTAGACATTACAATGAACAGTAATGAATCTGTGGAGCTGCCTGGCACCAGAAGGTCAAAGTGACAGAAGGGATTTTACAAAGTCACTGATGCTTTGATTTGTGTTTTCTAACAAGGCAGCATCATTGATTTCCATTCTCGCTGATCTTTGGGAGACAGCAAGGGCTATGGAGCTTGCATACTGAAGATGAGTGTTTATTCAGAACACATTTCCAATGCCCCGAGTGACTGCATAAATATTTCTACCTTTGTCTTCTGCTGGCCTTTCTCTGGGGAAAGCTTTTGACTGTTTTGTTATTTGTTTCAACAAGCCTACTACATCTATTTTATGGACCTCATTTCAGAGCCAAGTGCTTGTGAGTCAAAACTGGCAAGGAAGGATCACACAGAGTTTGTTAAACACAGTGGCATTATAAAGTGCTATCAAAACACAGCATATGTAATAAAGTACTGATCTGTGCCTGATGTAGAACTAAAAATATGCAGTAATAATGAAGACTTACTTTATTACTGACTTACAATAGTGTTAAACATGAGTTTGTGTTAGTGAAGGTGCTAGGGGAGAATGCACATGTGAGTATGAGCGAGGGAACTTTTCATTTGAAGAAGGAAGTGACAAGGTCATCAGCTCCGGCTGGTGGAATGCTCCAGCTGCCAGAAATTATGGCTGAGGGGGTGCCTTCAGCCCCAACAGGCTTCCTCCTTATCCTGCCCTGCCCTCTGCATCCTCTCTGACCTGCATGGCATTCCCTCTTCTGGCCCATTACCTCCTTGCTAAGACTCTCAGCAAGACTGCCAGTCCCAAAGTTTCTGTATTTTCAAGGGACCTTAATATTGTTGGGGTCAGGGAAGGCACAGATGCATTGTTCAATGAATAATAAAGGTAGAAATTAAGTGTATCCTCTTACGAATTGGTATTTCTTTCAGTGTTACTGAAAGCCTGTACTTCTGAATCCATTTTCTGTAGAAAGCTGATTTCTTCTGATGTTGAAATAGATGAGGAGAGTCAAAACTTCTTATAGGCAATGCACTTACTGCAGCTCTTGACAAGAAAAAAATTGTGGTTCTTTGTGTCCCAAAGTGTTACAGACTGGGGGCTGCTCCCATGCAGGAGCTGGGACCAGAAGGTATCCTGGAGTGGGGAGAGAACAGACTGTCTCTCTGTGAGAGGTAGAAGTACATCTGGAGGACCTTCTCAGCTGAAGGTCAGGGTGCCACTTTGGTTTCTAGGGATGCATTTCTCTTCACCTGAAGTGGTCAAAAGCATTCAGATTAACAGTGGAAGTTGATGGTTTACATCATGACTAAGAAATTAGCAGTCTTAGCTGCAAGTGTCTGTTTTCTCTGCTGTGAAAAAGCACTTTGAGAAGAGTAACATCAGCAGCTTTAACGTTTTGCAGACTTGAACAGGGTGTTAGCTCCTATGGTTAGTAAAGAATCTCTAAATTTGCAGAAGTTTCCTGCATGCTTTATTCCCCTCCTTTTTCTTTGGGGACAGATGGGAGCATTCACTTGAGTAGACTGGTGAGCAGCATCTCTGCTGGGTGGTTTCCTGCACAATCCTGGCATGAATCAGCTCATTTGAGAGTTTTTCTCCACTGCCTTCTGGTTTCCTGTCTCGCCTTGGTTTGGTTGGTATTTTGAATGTTGACATTTCAAACCCATGCTGTGTTCTGGAGGCCTTCTCATGAATTTTTCATATAATTTCCCCTCCTTTCCCTGGTCTTTCAATCAGCCATACAGCTGTTGAAAATTTTACAGCTCTGGCTGCAAGTGAAGAGAGAGTGGGTACTCTTCCAACATGCTCAGCTTTAGTGGATCTCTATGAGCTCCCATATAAAGATACAGCTTGGTTTGTGTGCAAGTGAACAGAGGAAAGTATTGACTTGAGAGCTAAAGCAAGTGTTCTCCCAAGGAAAAGATGCACAATTCTCTCCTGTTCTCTCTTTTAGAGGCTTATCAAAGCAGTTTGTTCAAATTGGACCTGCCAAATCACACTACTTGTGCTAACAAATAGCAGTATAGTGGGCATCAGTGTGATTCACTTACACCTACCTGTGCTGGGACAGTGTGTTGCAACTTGATACAGTCAGTTAAGTTCCTGTTCTTCCTGGTTTGATTTTCTTTCCCTCAAGTGGGATTACATAGCTCACAAACAACTATTCTTTAGCTTTTCTCCTGCTAAATGGTGTGTAAAAAGCATGAATCCTGTAATTTATAAATGTGGTGCAGCAGATTAACATCTACCTAATCACTTATGTTCAAAGGAGTGGGATGTGGCAAATTTATTTGCAGTGTGTTGCAGATGATTCTCATCTAGGGTAAAACCCAGAAACTTGGTCTTAATTGGAAAACAAACATTTTAAAAACAAGCCTCCCATTTCCTGTCTCTAAATCTCACTGTGGGCTAATGCCAAAATGAGATACCCCTGAGCATCCTTGAGGTGTTTGATAAGGTCATGTCAGGATTCTTTTGGAGGGTTCAGGCATGTTTGCCTACACTATCACACAAAGAGAAGCTGAGCAAACTCTGGGACAAAGCAAACAAAAAGAGAATGAAGCCTGTTTTCAGCAGCTTACATGTTTATACATTACATCTGAAGCAGCTGTGGCTGTGACTCCTTTTCTCATGATTTCAGAAGTTATCTCCATTAATGAGATTGTGGCTGTTTCCATTTTGCACTTGCCATCCTCCATTTCACAAAAATAGCAGGAGCCAAATGGGACAGCTTTAGCAGCAGTTAGCCCAGAGATAAATTTTGGCCCAGTTTCTCATTCCCTCGGAGCAATGGAGTTATTGTCTTTGGGTTACAGAGGTGATTGTTGCTCTCCTTCCAGAGCCCTGGCTTTGTGCCTGTCACAAGCTGTGTGATGGGATGCTATGGAGCCTTCCAAGGCTGACTGGTTGTCGTGGTTTAGGACAAATTTGGGAAAAAACCAAATTCAAACCCCTTGAATAGGGTCCCTCTGGGAAGCAGACTCAAACAGCCCCTCCCCCAAAGCTGATCTGGGAAAGAACTTCCTTGGAGAAAAGTGGGAAAAACTATTTATTTAACAAACAAAGTGCCCAGAAGCACGAAGAATGAATAATATGAAACAGTAAAACCTCTCATTCTGGAGTGAGATGGCAAATTGAGAGAGTCCTTGCTGTTGGGTGTACTGTAAAGCTATTCTGTGGAGTTACACTCAGTGCTTAAAATGACATCACAGCACAGGAAAAACCTTGATTTTTTTCAGAGTAATGGTAGTGAAGATAGAGCATAAAATATTAATATTTGATAGCATGAGGTCTAGCTGATTGCTTAAATAAAGCTCTAAGGCACATATTTTCTCATAACAAATATACAGTTGTGCTAGCAAAAATATTTGGAGACTAATTGAATGTTTGGGTTTCTGTTTCCTTTCTTTAAGTGAAATAAATAGAAGTTGTTCTGATAAACATATCTAGGAACAAAGAAGTACCCCATATCTCAGTGATTGCAAATACAGTATGTATTTGTGACAGTTGCAATGTTGAAGTGAGGGCTGTAAAGGATTTTAGTGCTGCTTCCTTTTCCCTGTGTGTCACGTGCTGTCAGAACATCAAAGCAGGAGGAACTCACCTGTTATTTTGCAGCCATGTGCTGGGTGGGTCCCCATTCATCCCCTCCTGGGCTAACATTGCAGAGCATGCTTAATTACAGGTACCCAGTGAGCAGTGAGGAAAATGAGAGTTGGCTTGCCAGGCTGAAGGTTGTGCAGCAGGCAGGACAAAAAGCTGTGTGCAGGTGACCTGGTTCATGTTACCCTCTGTGGGGTGCTTTCTGCACAGCATTTCTTGAAAAAATATCTGGGATGCATTTTACTTTGTTGAATGCAATGTTGAAGTGTTGGGTGGTTTGAAGTGATACTGAAACGTGGGGTCTGTTTGTGTTTTATTTCATTTTCTGTAATAGCTACAGCTGAACACAACTGAAAAGGCTTTTGTGATGCTGCTTTTTTCCCTACACACAGTCCTGCAATTTTCCTCAGGTTATGCTGGGTATAAACCTCAGTGGCATAAATAGCTTTTGTATAGCAAAGTGATTTAAAGTGTTTGATTCCATTACTGGAATGGAGAAGCACAGCACAGAAAATAAAAATGCACCAAGAATTTCTTACAAACAATCCGATAATAATTGGATAAATATAGATGTGCACAGCTGTGTTTTACATGCAGCCGTTTCCAGATCTAGTTACAATAATTCTGTAGCCAGGGCAGCTTTGAAGTGGCTGTGCCCACTTCTGTGTAACACACTGAGAGTTGTGTCTGTTTCTGTAATTGCCTCTCCCTTGAGTCCTGGAGCCCCCAGGACACGGAGAACCTGCTCCTGGAGCTGTTGTTCCCAATGCACAGAAGTGGGACGAGTTACACAGAAGATTCCTTTGCTCACCTGCCTGGGCTGCTGCACAGATCATGGGGCATTTTTCACATTCACCTTCCTCCTCCTGTCACTGCCTTGTTTTACAGCCCTGTTGACGTAGCTGTGCAGTCCCTGGAGTTTGGCTCACTGTCAGAGCTCCCCAGGATCACTCAGTGAGGAATTAACTGGGCTCTAGGCTGGCAATAAAAGTGTATCAGTAGCTGGTAAATGCCATGGAGATATGGGGCTGTGTTACCTGCTCCTGTGTTCTGGCTTCTAATTGGGAAAATGACTGCAACTGGATGGGCTGTAGTGCTGAAGCCAAAGCAGGATTTAAAAGGAAAAGACACAAATGTTTGATTGTCTTGCCTTACCAACAGTGTTTATTGCCACAGCTGATGATGATGCTGAGGCAGTGGGCTGTCAGTTGTCATTTCCAAAGCTTCTAGCTGGACATTTGTGGAAGTGATGAAATTTGTCTGAAGACATGTTTCCATGGGAAATTAAGGAAGGCAGCTAATAATCTTGGGTTACTTGAAATGCTCCCTGTATTTCCTCTTCAGGAAAAAGAAACCAAAATTGTCACTTGCTGATATGGCCCCTTGTTTGTACTGGTGGGAAATGTGTGGTTCAGTGTCCTTCCCATGACTGAAAATCTTGTGCTGGCCCAGGCCAGACAGGTGAGTTTTGCTGTGGGAAATATGTCCCACATGCACCAGCTGCTCCCCCTCCCCTTCAGCACCTTTTTGTGGCATCCCAGGTGTGATGACAGGGACAGCCCTGTCTGTGAACCATCCCATCCAGTCACACAGGCAGCCTTGCACTCCTCTCTGAGTTGTATTTCCAGCCACAGCAAGCCATACATTAGATAAGGCTGTATGAGGAGGGAGCATTTGGAAGCTGTGTCCAGGAATCAACAGAGCATCTGAATTTGAGGCTTGCCTTTCAAAGCTCCAGCCAGAGCCTGCATTGCTGCCTGAGCTCAGTGCATTGTGTGTGTGTAGGGAGCTGTCAGCCTCAGAACAGGATTAGCAAGATCTGTCATGCAGCAAAAATACCGAGGTTGTGAGAGTTCTGCCTCTCACACCAGCACAGCCCTGGGGCAGAGCCAGAGTGTGCCTCTCTGGTGTTTGGCATTCACAGCCTGTCACCCCAAAGCCTTGCTTATATCCTCAAAGCAAAACCAATCCAGACACACCACCCTGTCAGGGTTTCTTCTCTCTGTGAAAGGGGTGGAAGTGGGAGCTCCAGAGGAGCTCTCTCCTGAGGCTGGGATGGCACAATCCCTCTGTGGCTGCACCCCAGGGTGGCCTGGCCACACTGCCCTGTGCCCCAAGGGGCACTCAGACTTTGGAGAGTGCAAGCCATGCTGTCCCTTGCATGTCAGTTCCCTGCCCCTTGTTGCAGGACTGTTTCTCTACTTCACATGTGCTGCTAAACTGGAGAAAAAAATCAGAAGTTTTAAGATTGAAATCGTGGCTGTGGTGCTGGCTTCTGTTAGGTAGCAAGAGCCAGGGGCTGACACTGGTAATGGATTCATAATTTATTAGGCCAAGCTTGAAGTGGAGCTTCCAAGAAGGGTTTTGCTGCAAGGAGGTTTGATGAGTTCCTTCCTCTTCTTAGAAAGTCTGCTGTAAAACAGTTGCAAACCTGAAATAGTTTTCATCATGCTGCTTATGTGTGATACAATTTATTATACGTGTTATTCCGTGACTCCACAGGAACCAGAAAGAATTATTATTTCTTTGTTCCTGTGTCTTTTAGCATTTAGTTGTGCTTTATCCTATGTAGTAAACGTTACCTACATTTCTAATTGCTTTTGACTGTCTTCTAATGTTTGCATTTATGTACAGCAAACAAAACATTTTTAATAAATGCTGATAATTAAATCATGATATTAGAAGAGCAAGCACTTAGTGCCTATAAAATGACACTGAGTTAATTATTTACAAATTATCTAGATGCTAATTTGGTTGTGGTCTTCAACAGTGTTTGGTTTCTTAGTAAGCAGGAAACAACCGATGTTTGATCGCTGCTTACAGAGCACTTTTCTGGCAGCTCAGCTTTGAACTTGTGTTGGCACTGTTATCACGGTACTTGCAAGCTGAACAGAGTGTCTTACAGAGCTCAAAAAGTTAGTCTTGACTAATAGCTGGTTTGTTGGTTTTTTAAGGGCAAAAAAGCAAAAGACAGTTTAAATAACAAATGAAGCACCAAGTCAGCCTCATGGTAACCTTTTCTCAAGGTGTGCTGGCTGTTCCTTTGCCTATGCAAACACAGATGTTGTGTAAATGGGGCTCATTACCTTTTTATTTTAGGCATCAAACTGACATATTCTTCACATTCTTTTTTTTTCTCTTGAATAGCTTTGTGTTCTTTATAGCCCAGCCTTTCAAAACTGACACACATAAAACTGTTTATTTTTTTTTATCTCACCTTTAAATTCTGACGTGGAGCCTGAGTTTAAACATGCACAGGTCCCTGCTGCAGATTTCTTGTGTCACCCTGTGCAGGAGTCCCTTTCTGGCTCTCCTGTGGCAGTTGGGTAGCCTGGCACAGAAAGTGCTGATGGTGTGCCAGCGCTGCTGCCGTCAGTGAATTGGTGTTTGTGTGGGAGATTTAGCACACGTAGAACTTGGCCATTCATAAGGAAATGATCTAGCTCAGCATTTTTATTTAAAAGGTCCCCGACAGATGCAGGTTGTGCTGTGCAGGGGGAGCTGCCCCAGTTGCAGCTGGGGAGGTCTGTGTGGTTTCTGTGGGTGCAGAGCTCCTCTGGCTTTCCTGCAGGAAGGCTGCAAATCCCAGCATGGCTCCAGCTGGCCTGAGGCCAACTGATGGACTTGGAAAGCCCAAAAGCTTCAGAGAAGCCAAAACTCAAATGAAGCTCTTGTTGGGGTTCATACTCAGCACTAGTGACCACGAGGAGCTGTCTACAGGAGATATGTGTCAGTAGCCTGCAGATTAGATGAAGTCACTGGCTTCCATCTCCATGGCAAACAGGTTTCTGGCATGTATCTGTTTCTTGTGGTGCCAGAGGATAGAAATTCAGGTGGTGTACATTGCCTGTAGGATGCCTGAAGTCACAGCAAAGCACCGAGTAGCTTCTGCAGAGTTGGTGGAGCCAGTGTGGTGCCTGTGAATCCAGGGGTGTGCAGATCTCCTTCATGTTAAAGACATTTAGAGGTTGTGTCTGGGTATGTATTATATTTTAAAATATATTTAATATCAATTTCCCACTGTTCCAGCTTGTACTAAACATCAACAGTTTTGGTAAATTTTGGTTCCAGCTTAGAAGAGTTTTTCCTTGCAGACCATACCCCATGATGCACACACTGTTTTGGAAGCTGTTCCTTTACTGTGCAGTGAAGGAAGTTAGTAAAAACCTGTTTTGATTTATTGTTACACAAAGTGCCAGTGTCATGACTGATCTGTAGGTCTGTGCCACTTCTGACCATTACCTGAAAATTCACCCTGAAGTCCATGTTAAAATATGAGAGCATAATTTCCAATTGCATTTGCTCCAGAGTGGATTGGGAGGCTTTGGCACAGTGCCTAGTTTACACTAAGCTTGCCAGCAAAGGAAGTTAATCAAGAATTGTTGGTCCAAGGTGAATTCTTGCTGTTTTACCTTAAATGACTTTACACAGTAGACAGTCCTACATTGTGAGCGAATCCATTCAACTCCAGGATTAGGCTGTGTATTTTCAAAAGCATGATTTCCTTGAAAATGCACCTGAAACAGCTGTCTGAGCCTGTGTGCTCCATCCAGCACCAATCCAAATATTGGCAAAATTCAGAAAATGGCATTCATCCATTTGTTGAGTGGGAGAGTGGGCATTGCAGTCAGACAAGGACCCAGTGGTGTCCCAGCTCGTAATTTTCATTTTCATTGGGATCATCAAACCCTCTCCTGCCCCTCACTCCCATCATCTCAGCTGGTCATGAAAACACAGAATTAGAATGCTGGGGAAGGTCAGCCTGGGAAATTCAAGCTATAGAGGGTCAGCAGGGCTTGCCTGTCTGGCAGGGTGTGCTGCCAGACACGTGTGCTGTCTGACAGAGATGCTCAGTTCCCAAAAGAAGGTTTATTGTTTCTCTAAGTGTTTGCTATTTCTCTAAGTGTCCCTGTTCCTTTTCAGATTTCCCTTCTCTCCCTTGTCACCTCCTGATGTAACTGCTGTGGCTCTGACAGCATATGCTTTTCCTCCTAGGTTTCATGTTCTTAAAATTTAACTTTTAGTTTGATGTGTCCCATTTTCTGAATGTTTTTCAAACTGAGATTCCTTGTGCTTTAATGTCTGTTCCCTCTGTGGCAGTTAATTTTGTTCTAGTAATATTTGTAAATATGCTGCCTGAAGTAGAACACTTTCTTGATGTCCTTATTCCCATTATTGTCTGCCTTTGTGATACTGTATGAATCTAAATAACTTAACTATTTTGATGTCTGAAAAAACACAGTGGAGGCTAAATTCTGTCAGTACTGTTTGCTTTTTCTATCCAGATTCAAAATTATAGGACTTAGGCTGACATCAGACTAGTCTTTCTACTTACAAAACTGTTATTTTTGCTAGATATTTTGAAATCTTGAATAACTATGTTTTCACAAGAGAAAGTAATTTGCAGAGCTGAGTAATAGCCCTTACTCAGTAAAACACAAGACTTGCAAGTCAGGCAGTTGCGTCAATATGAATGCTCACTTGCTGTGGATTGAAGGTGCTGTTTAAGTGTTTCCCCAATTCTGGGCCCTGATACAAAAATATTTGCTTATAATTTCAGTGAATTGGCTTTTGCTGTCTTAATAGGCTTTTTAATTATTTATTGGCAGTAATGCTGAAAGGCAGTGGGTTTCCAGGATGTGTGCACTTGAGTCAACACATGTGAACAACTGCATTTAAAATGCCTGCTTCAGCATTCAGAAGGAAAGAAGGATGCATTAGGCTGGTCACAGTCACAGGAGTGCAAATGCTGTGCAAAGACAGAGTGAAATTCCTAAAAGTGCTGAAGGGTGTTTGCCAGACTGCTTGAAGGCATCCAGCTGTCTTTGCCTGTGAATGAGAGTCCCATGGAGCTGAGCAGGAAAAGCTTTTCTTGGCAGTTGTAGGGTTTAGAGATTTGAGGTGGTTTTAAACTTCAGGACAAAACCACGTTGTTTGATATTTTCATAAAAGGTGAGCAGAAGATACTCCCTAAGCCCAGTGCTGAGTTATGCATGCACATACCAGAGAAGTCCTAGAGGTGCAGGCGTTGTCCCTGCTGCCCTGCTGCTCAGCAGGAGAGAATTATGGCAGTCACCAGGTAGTACAAATTCCAGAAGTCTTTCCTTTACCAGTGTTTGGAGCATAGTGAAAATGCATGCTGTTGAGAAGTGGCATGTGTGCTGCAAACTCCTGGTCTTAAACATCCGTGTAGTCCCGCAGAGAAATTCCTTGTTAAAAAATGGAGAGGGTTAGAGCAGGAATTTCATTTTCTCAGTCTCCTAGTTCTCATATTTTTCTGATAAACCTCAGCCATGCAGCAGCAAAGATGGAATGTCTGCCCAAAGCAGCATTGATTTGTACCAGCACCAGCGATGCCCATTGCAGCTCAGGCTGGGCAGTGCAGCCTGGTGAGTGGGACCTCTGGAAATGGAAGTGCCAGGTGCTATGACCAACAGCCAGAGGCAGAGTCTTGTGCTGCAGGTTTAATTAAAGCTTCACAGGGAATTTGCATCGTCTGAACATTATAACGCTCAGCAGGAACTTTGAGTCCAAGCCAAAGGATAATAAGAATTAAACCACATTTTACCCATGTACATTACAAGGATTTATATTCTTTGCTGGCACTGAATAATACATTACTCTGGTGTCATAACTAGTGTTATATATGACCTTATAAAATGCTGTGATCCTTTCAAGCATTTATTATTAAGTATAAAAAACGAAGTATTTTTTTTCCAGCTATCCCGCTTTCATGGTTTTTTCAAGTTGAAAATTGGTTTTGGAACATAGCCTAGAAAGAACAATTACACTAGCATCATTATTTTTAGGAAAATTTGCATAGCGTGCTTTTGCACAGGTATATAAAGACATAATGGTACTAGATGGAGAAGGATAACTGTGAAGTGCTTTGCTTTTCTTAGCCAAAATTTCATTTAAGCCTGAGATATCATCTCAGGGATTGAGAACAAACTTGTAATTTCAGAGAAAAATATGAAAGCTGCTTCTCCAGTATAAACTTCTGCTATGTGTTACCAGAGACTAACAAAAGTAATAGGAAATAACAAATAGCTTAAAATAAAGAGTATCTTCTATCCTTGTAATAAAGCATGTGTGCATCTAAGCAAGGAAGTGGATGGACAAAGAGGAATCAGCACAGTCATTATCAGTCACTCTTTGGTCAGGTGGAGGAGAAACCTTCAAGACCACACTGCAACTCACCATCCAGGCCACTAAGTTTTTTTATTTGGCCTTTTGGTTCTTCTCTCCCGTTATTGGTGTTCAACAGCCACTTCTCCTTGCAGCCCTTTGTCAGGGTATTGACATCTTTTACTGCTTGCTGCTGTTGATTTCTAGGCAGTCCAGGCTGCTAAAATTATTTTTGAAGTTTGTCTTAGGTAAATAAGGTTAACGAAATGGAGGGAAATGCAAAAATTACTCTGTCTGAGGTAATGAAGAGAATAAAAGATGGCACTTCAGGCTGACTCTGGGTGAAATAGATGTGAAGCCTCAGTGGAATTTCAGAGTTTAGGTTCTGAAAAATCTTCTGTGAGCTTTGAAAATGTCACCAAATCCATGCACTAAGCTGAGGCAGTGCTGTGATTGTCCACGTGTGTACCTGTCTGCCTCTGCACAGAGAACTGCCTCTGGGGTAGCAGTGGGCCAGCTGCCCTGGCCAGGTGTGTTCCCTGGTGGCAGAGGGCAAGGAAGGGCTCACAGGAGGTGCTCCCCACTGCCACTGAGCTGGTATTTTCCTAACAAAAGCCAGCCCAGTGTCTGTAACACCTCCGTGCCCAGGCTGGCTGTTTCTTGAGCACCTGAGTGTTTCCTCTGAAGTACTACTCTGCTAACTGGGCTTTTTCCACAAGGACCATTAGCATAATTTTATTCTTAATTAACTCTGAGCCAGCTTTCCAAACTGTTCCCATGACATGTGGCTAAAGCAGGACTGCTGTGTAATCTGTGCACCATATGTAGGTAGGTAGGTAGGTAGAAGACTTATGTATTTCCCCTTTTGGTCTCTAATTCTTTTCTGTAGCAGATTTTCTGTCCTGTAGTCCAAACTCTCAAATGCTTACCAAAAACTTGAAAGGGCCTTGTCTTAGAAATCTTTCCCTTAGTTATTATATGTGTTCCTCTGCATCTGCTGGCATCAGCACCCTGTCCCTTAAGCACTTTGCTTTAATGTAAGTATTGCAGGTGCCAAGTGCAGCCTCCCTGCTTTTTATTATTATTTGTTGCTGTTAAATATGTTTACTTAATATATAAAGCTAAAAATAGTTGTGCTTCTGAAGGAATGTGGAGTTCTTGCTGGTTTGTAGCTGAGCTGTACCACTGTCAAATTCATATGAGGTACGCCCAGTTAGTGGGATCACTGAAAATGAGTTAATACTGATGTTTCTCCACAGAGCTGCATGAATACAGAATTTCTTGACATTAGTTAAAAAAATTTAACAAGATCCCCTTGTTTCTTAACAAAGCTTTAAGTGCTTGTCCAGAGAGCACAGTAACAACCTTCAAATTTTCCAACACCCAAACAAGCTTAAGGCAAGGAATTTGGTATTTTTGCATCACCTTTCATGTCTTATTCTTAGAGTGAGTTTGTGTTCTTACTGCTCTTGTGTGAGCAAAAAGTAAACAGGCAAACATTAGCCAAGAGTAAAGGTTATTGTTTTTATTTTCATCATTACAAAGTTAAGCTGTGTAAGTCTCTCTGGGTAACTGCATGTTGACCCCAGGTAATTCTGAGATCTGAGCAGGACAAAGGTGTGCTCTGACTGCTCTTCTGTAGGTGGTGTCTTACAGCAGAGTACCAGATAATCTTGGACAAGGCTTAGTTCTACTTACATTTCTGTCTTGAACTTGTAGCTGTCATAAAACAGCTGCTCTTCAGCAGCTCATCCACCATCCAGAGTCTCACTGTAAGAGGTTTCAGCCCTGTCTTACTCTTCAGTAATGACCTGAGGTGTCACTGGGTGCAATTCTGCATTTTCCACAGGGTTCTTCCAAATTTTTATGCTGGTGTTTGCCTGTGCTGAGTGGCTTCTAGTGTGGTGTTTTGAACAATGCTGCCTTTGGAAGGGCCATGGATGATTCAAGTGGCTCACCAGGCCCTGCAGTAGAGTGTCCCATGCTCTATGCCAGAGACAGTGAGCTGTGAAGCAACTACAATGAAGACTATATCCAGCTTCAGCTAAATAATTTGTTGTGCACTGTTTCTCTGTTTATGATTCAGTTTTAAAGACCCTTTTAAGTGAAATTGGATACACTACAAAGTGTTGGTTTCATGTGTTTTATTTGCAGTTTAATCAGCGTGATCCAGCTGCCAGTGCAGGGGAAACCAGAGCTCGATTTTTAATTATCCCTGCTTTGCCTGAGTTAGGAATTCCCAGTAGTGCTGTCTGAGAAAAGATGCCAAAAACCGCATTGTTCTTTAATTAGCTGTTGTAATTGTTTCAGTCTAATCTCCATGATTAGCAGCAGCATTAAATACAGCAGTAAGAATAGGCCTGCCCTCTTTGTGCTGCCCTAGTAAACACAATATTCTTACTTCTGGTAAGGGACATAATATAAAATCAATTAGAAGCCAACTAGTGTTGATTGGAAAATGATAAAGAGCAGTTACCATGAAGTGCAGATTGCTTTGTAAAGTTGGTTTATAACCATTCTTCTGGGATGGCTTTACTACCCAGTTTTGGGGAAAACTCCAGAATATTGATCTCTGTTGCAGAGAAGCCTTTGGGGATCTTGCAGAGGCTCTGTCCTGTGTGAAGCTCTGATACAAGCTCGACAATAATCTTTGCTGCCACTAAGTTTAGTGCCCATCCAGTTTTAAGGAAAGGGTCATTTTTACCCCCCTGCAAAACAGTTACATTGTTAGATACAGACAATTGCAGAATATTCCCCAAAGAGACTTTTTTTTTTTTAATTTGAGTTTAGCAGTGATTTTTACTCTGAGGTTCAAAGCTCCTCTGCAGTGGTGCATCTGTAGTGAGGAATTTTACTTTGCAAAGAACAGTTCTGCACAAGCATGTGTGTTAGATCTGTTTCAGAATGGATTATGATACATAGACATGTAAAAATACAGGGAAAGTACTTAATGACATAGAAGTACAACTCCCATGCCTGCTTTGATGGTGTTGAGCTACCTGCTAAAGTACCAGTTATTACTTCCAAGTCCCTAAATACCTTTGTAAATTTGGCTTTAAGTATCAATGCATGTGGGAAAAGTAGGAATAATGCTCTTGGAAAATACAGATTTAAGTTAGGTCATGCAGTCTAAAGTGAGCATTTGTGAGTGTAAAACGAGCACTTCTAGAGGAATGTAATTGCTGTAGTAATGGTTGTAGTCACAGACTGTGGAAATGTGAATATTTTGGCTGGTGCTATGTTTTTGTAAAGTAATAGATACAACCTTTTATGTCTTCTGCTGACATTTCAGACCCAGTGTGCTCCAGTGTCACCAGCAGAGCTGGCAGCATGGGCTCAGGTTTTGGATGTCAAAGTGCAGGTGTGGCACAGCTGGGAGAGGATTCCTCTGGGCATCCAGCCAGCAGTGCTCAAGGGCTTGGAGAGTTTGTTCTTACTTAAGTCCCATGAAGTAAGGTGATGTTACCCTCATTAGGAGAGTAGAGAAAGAAGATTTTGTTGCACCTAAATCCATATTTCCTGAGTCTAAACCCAGTGCTTGGGACAAAAAAAAATTAAAATCAATCCAACTAAACTTGTAGAAAAACAACTGTAAATTTCACAGCTGATGAAAGAACAGAAGTGAGTTTATGTCTGCATTAGATTACTTGGTGTGGATCAAAATTACTCTAGTTTGCAAGTGTAAAAAATTATCATTTGCTTGTCAATGAAACTGGAAAAAACTACAATTCTTTTATTCAAAAGACTGGGACACCTCCTTACACTATAGGAGATACTAAACAATGTAGGCTGGTTAAAGTATTGAAATCAGAAGGGTTCAATCAATATAAGATGGAAAAGGCTGGAGAATTAAGTCTGGTTTCTCTGCAAGAAGCTTTCCAGCAGTCACAGGAGGCAGCTGAACTAGGCATTAATTAGGTGACCATTTTTATTGATGCTGAGGTGTAATCCCATAAAGATTTCTTTAAATCAGCATAAATAAGCTGGGCTGGTGTTAGTGCTTTCACACATAAAAGCAGAGGATTTCAGAATAGAGGAATTTTGAGATTGCAGTAAATGTGTGACCTGCTGCACCCCTTGGGTTTCTGCATGAGATTGCTGGTAGTGTGTTGGAACCAGTGACTGAGACAGGTCTTGTGGAATCAGGATGTCTTCCCACCAGCTCTGTAATCACAGTTAATGGCACCAACTTTTTTATTTTACTGCTTCTGACAGTATATTCATTTTGTTCTGAATTCCCATAAAAGGAAAAAGACATAGCAGACTACATCTATATTATATATATATGTAGCCAAATATTTGAAGTTCTCTGCACAAAAGCTTTGTGGAACTGTGGTAACTATTAAGTTGCCTTTCTCCATTGTCAGTCTCTGATTTCTCTAGAAGTAAAAATGATTGCAGCATTTCCTTAACTTCATATTTCAGGAAATGTCATGAAAACGGCAAAAAATGTTGGGAGAGTTAGTGAGCTCAATTACCACTGATACCAATGGGATGAGCTGAAAATGGACAGAGAATTTGTAGGTAGGTACAGAGAACACAGCAGCATCAAAGTTTTACATTAATCCTTTCACCTCAGAGGTAAGGCAGAACACTTTTCTCGTGATGGAAGTTGCTGTTATTCCTAAAGAGAAAGGAATGTTCTGTCATGGGTTTCCGTTTGGTACACTTAAGAGAATTTCTTTCATAAACCAAGCCCTGAAATGTCTGATGGGGATGAATAGAGAGCACCAGAGTACCATTGTGCAGTTAAGGGATCATTAGCTTTACAAATACTTAACCCGTCAGACACAGATACATTCTGTGGTACCATAAATGATCTCATTGTTATAAATGTACATTGATTCTGTACATTCACATTCTGCAGAGTACTTCTAGAAACTGAAGCCAAGTTGCCCAAAAGAAGCTGAAGGGAAGAGGCCAGCTGGCAGGTTTGCTGTTGGCAGGTTTGCTGCCGGCAGGTTTGCTGCTGGCAGCAATGGCCTGTGCTCAAGTGGGTTTGAGGAATTGCCCAGCTTTGGGCAAGCAGGAGGCAAATCCTTCCACGTGTCCCTTCTGACAGTAAGTGCTCTCCAGCATTTATCTGTCCCTCTGAAACACCTTGGAAATTACCTTGGGGTGGTGCACTGATACCACCTGTAGATTTTAAATGCACACATATGAATAATTAATTCTAATTTCTCTGTCTTACCAGCAGTGCATATAAACAGCAGGACTGTAAAACCTGCTTCAGAACTGGTGAAAAATCACCTGCAATGTCATTGTACTTATATAACCCTGTCTTATGTTTCTGAATTTAAATAAATAACTACCATGCAAGCACTGATTGCATAAATGCTATTGTAGAGATTCTCCTGCAGCTGTCAGCCATGGCCAGTCCATGTTTGGGCCAAGGGGAAGATGTGTCATCCTTGCAGCAGCTCCAGCAGCCTTGGCAGCTGCTCCTGGAAATTCTCATTGCCTAATCTTGCATCTAGAAACAAGCCAAGTGCAGTAATTGGCTGGCAATTTTTTTTGCAACTGTTATTTTTAAAGATTTTTTAGTTAGCAACAAAGAACATGAAACTTTCTGTTCTTTGCTTCTTGGGTTGCTGTGCAATTATGCCACTGATGTGCTCATTATAATTTGTCTCCACTAATCCTTAGGGACTCCAGAGAGCTGCTTCCTTTAGACTGTTGAGTCAGGCTGTACCAACTATGTCAACCAGCAGAACTTCTCTTTAGAGATGAAACTGCATTAGAATTGGAGTACATTTATTTTGAATCTCACATAATGCATGTCTTGCTGTGGGACATCCTGTGGAGCTGGTTAAAAAGGTAATACTGTTTTTCACTTAAACAGTCATCACTTTCCTTGTTTAGTTGTGGGCTGCCATGAGCTGAGGGTGTGGAAGAGATGATTTCATCAGCCCTAGAGCCAGGTCCTTTCTCAGCCAGGACACACCCCACCCCTTCCAGTACAGAGAGCTCCTGCAGCTACAAAATGCACAAGAGTCTTCTTTAATATCATTTGGCCTTAAATCTGTGGGATTCAAGCTGTCAAAGTGACCTGTAGTGGTTTTGTTTCACAAGCTACCCCAAAAGGTTTGGTGTGTATGACTGAGAAAAGCCACCCCCTTTGAGAGCAGGCACAAATCTGAGTGACTGAGGGCCCTGAGGCTCCCAGGTAGAGCCATTGCCAGGTGAGATGGAGCAAGAGCCTGTCAGCCCACCTGGCAGGACCAGGAAAATTTTGACTTTCTTCTCCTTCTCCCACCATTGCTGCCTATAAAAGATGGAAGAGAAGGAAATCAATTGACTCTATCCAAGTATTTTTCTGGTTTTAATTCAATTCTTTACTGAGCCGTAGAAATTCTTTGATTTTCTGACTGAAGATCTGCCCTGACAGAGAAGGCCTCGTTTGGGTGGGGTTTTTTGACTACTGTTTGTTTGTGTGGTGTCTTTCTGTAGGCTATTTTATTTTCCTAACATAACTACTGAATTGTTATTTGAATTCCTGAATTACTGCAGGAGCAATCAAGGGGTGTTCAAGGCTTCTATGGGAACAAGCTACGTTTTAGAGAATTACAGAATCACAGAATTTCCAGGTTGGAAGAGATCTTCAAGATCATCAAGTCCAACCCATGCTCTAACACCTCAACTAGACCATGGCACCAAGTGCCACATCCAGGCTTTTTTTAAACACATCCAGGGATGGTGACTCTACCCCCTCCCTGGGCAGGCCATTCCAATACTTTATCACTCTTTCTGTGGAAAGCTTTTTCCTGATATCCAACCTATACTTCCCCTGACGCAGCTTGAGACTGTGTCCTCTCCTTCTGTCCACTGAGAATTCCCCTGAAAATGCTCATGGTGGGATTGTTTCCTTGCCAGCTCCAGGGGACAGTAACAGAACTGGTGATTCTGTGTCGCAGTCGCCGATATGTGGCAGTTGACATGGACACTGCACTTGAGGTGCTTCATCAGAATCATTCAAAGGCTTCAAGTATTTTAATCTTGTTATTCAAAAAGTCTCCCAAATCTTTCTCCTGTATCTTCTATGAGCAGCTCCACACAGCTCTGGCTCTGTCTTTCTTCTTCAGTTCTGGGTCTGGCTCTGTCCTGTCCCTAACACGGCTGCCTAACCCTGTCTATCCTATGTACAGTATCTCACCTTTTCTGGCCCTCGCACAACCTCCTGTCCCTAGGTCTTCACAGCATGGTGAGCAGACTCTGACTGACTCCAATTCTACTTAACTCACTCTTTATCATGCCCAAGGCTGTGAGGGCAAGGCTGTTTCTACTCTAAGATAATTAACACAGGTGAAACATATCAGAGGGGAGACTGCCTTCAGCAGGATCTCCTTTTGACTCCCCACAATTCTGAGGCTGGGGATGGTTGGAGCTGGGTGGAATTTGGGGTGGTTCCCCTCCCAACGAGGCTCCAGCAGCGCCAAGGTGACCAAGCTGGGTGCTCCCTGCCTGCAGGAGCCCTGCTGGGCACTGAAAACAGCTCTGTGCTCCTGCACAGTTCCTTTTTGTGCAGAGCCCATCCCGAGGCAGCCAGGGCTGCCCAGGGCAGGCTACGTGGGCAGGGTAACGATGGCACCGCGGCCGCAGCTGCGCACAGGGCGCCCTTTCAGCAGCTGCCTGACAGTCACGCTGTTCTTGCAGGAAAAACATGATCCTGAACAGAATCTCTAAGGTACATCTGGGAAAGAATTCCTCTTCTGTACTAAAAATGAATTTTAAAAAGTTAGCAGTGAATGTAATTTTTCGGTTGAGTCAAAAAAGTATACTGTACCAAAGGAAACCTTTTTGGTCTTTGGTTTGCCACCAACACCAAAGGATGTTTCTTTTAACTCTGAACATTTTTACATTGATCTGCTCTGTGTTTGTACTTCAGCCACTTAATGACATCCCAGATCTTAAAATCTCAAAATCCAGATTGCCCTCTTGCCTCCTTTGCTATCAGTCTTGGTGGTTGCAGTTTTGCCTCTGTCTTGGGTCACAGTTTCAGGTCTTTCTCTGCTCAAAATATCAACTACAAAGTATTTCGAAACAAATGAGAAAGAAAGGGTGAGGTAAAATTGGCAGACTGGTTAACTGGAGGATACAGCAATGAATTCATATTTTATAGCCTGCATGGCCTCAGTATGAAAGTTAAGATCTCCAGCTAGAGTTATAGACCTGTCATTACCTGGCATATTATCCATTAGATGTATCATTTCATTGTGTCTTTTCTGGCCTTCTAGTAAGGGTGAAAGGCAAATACAGAAAATCCCAGAGCTTTAGAATTAAAAAAGTGTTCTTCATTTTCCTGGTGGTCTTTATTTCACATAAAGTAAGACTGGAAGAAAATATTTTTTTATTATAATTTTATTGATATCTTCTTGCTAATCATAGTGAGATTTAAAAAAAATATATATTAAGCCTCTTATTTATATTATTGTTTGAAAAAGCCATTAAATTAGTTGCAGGGAATTTGTAAGAGTCTTTATAGCTTGTATATAAACTGTAGGTTTGCTGAGGATGTAGAAAAGGCAGAGCCTGTGGAAATGTGCTGGTGCTGAGGCCCCAGGCTCCTCCTGGCACCACAGAGAAGTGCCTTTTTGGCTATTGCTCTGTTAAGAGCAATACTGCTAAGAGTAACAATGGCATGTAATTTCATTTAGTCAAAGATATTAACCAGGAGAAATAGCATGAGCAATCTTTTCTCCTCCAGGTTTTCCCACATCCCTCCTACTTAAGGGATAATTTGCAGTGATGTGCTGTATATATCTCCTCCATGGATTTGCAGGTAATTTCATAGCCTTGACCATCATCGTTTGTGTATATATTTATGTAAATAAGGTAGAGAGTGTTTAGGGGATACATATCTCATAGGCTAACTGTTAAAATTCAGTATGTATTAGGCCCTACTTGGGTCCTTCATTTGGTTAATTCTTTTTCTATATTAGAAAACTTCTTCACATGGAGGAAGTCCCTCTGTGGAGTTAAAAAGCAGTCTTGCAACAGCTGATTTGTTAAAATCCCAGGAGATGCAAAACAAAATACTGTCATTTGTTAGCTCTAAATGAGCCCTTGTGCTCCTCCAAATGGCAACAGAAATTCAGGGCCATGTGTAAATATAATTTTGTGGCTTGTCTCAGTTATCTCCAAATTTGTTTCATTCTTCTCATATAGCAGACTACACATCTTAAATGATTCACGTTTCTGTCATTTCCAAAAGAAAATCTGAACAAAGAAAGACAACTGGGCAAGGGTTAAGGAGGGAGACAGGAATTGAGAAGTTAATAGGTTCCTGTCCATCTGCTTTTGGTAATAGCTACTGGGAGGTTATCAGGTGAAGATAATCATGTTAATGAAGCATATAAATAATTCCTGGAAAATACCTGATTTTGATACTATTTTCTATTTAACCCATCCTAACCATGTAGGGAAAATACAGTGAGTTCCCTGTGCTTTATGAGCAGTGAGATACAGAACTGCAGTACAGTGTGACAGTTACCCTTTATTGGACGTCAGCTGTAGAGATTCCAGACTCATCTGAAATTGTCTTCCTGAGGCCCTGAAACAAGCACCATCTCCCTGCTTTCTCTTACATTTCTACCTTCTGTCCCTTCTTTATGTGCATATGTGGTTGCTTTTCTGTTTCCTCACGCTGATGCCTTTTCCTTGATCCTAAAATTAAGAGTTAGACACAGTTATGGGTAAAGGGGTTTTATTTCAGTATTTAATAAGTATCTTTATGGTGCAACACTTCCCAAGGGTGGAATACATCGAAATGCACACGCACGGTGGATGACGTCTACAGTTTTATAGACCTTGCAAATCAGTGCATCTAACAAAGACATCTCAATGAGAGGCTTGAATGAATACTGTGATATTTTTCTATTTCAAAGTATTCTTCTTTACATGGACTTAATCTTAGTTTACAGGATGTGTTCTAGAGGGGACCTTGGTTTCTTGAGATAGCGTAGGGTTGTCTGCCCTCCAGCTGCGAGGCCTTTATGGTGTTTGGCCTTTTGGTTTAACAGAATACCAAGACTATGTTAAGTTATCAGACTTAAGGAATTGTAAGCATGCGTGCTAAGGGCACTGAGAATACATAAAAGGTATATAAAAGGCAAAAAATGGTCATGGCATCAACGTGGCACTGAGCAGCAGTGCAGACAACAACAATTCAGTGATGACCACGCACTGCTGGAAAGCTGCGTGGTTCCAGTTTGTATGTCACTGAGTAACCAGTGTGGCTCACTTGGTAAGTCACTCTTTGCTGCAGATGAACAATCAGGAGAGCAGGGCCTGCTTGCTGCTCAGTAGTTTCTAAATTAATGGTGTCATCTGAGTGCAGCAGTTGCATCTCTTATTATAGCGGCATACAGTTGCTTTACTGGTGGCTAAAATCAGCTGTGGACCATATGGGTAGCTTCTAAGCTCTTTTGGATTTGCTAAAGTATTGCTTAATGATCATGTACTCAAATGTCTGACATCAGAATGTCTATTATTTGACCTATAAAATCTGTGAAACACAAACTGGCAGCTGCCAGAACTCTGTCAGAAAGACTTCGTGACTTATCTAAATTTAATATTGGCACACATTCTCATATATAGACTTTGTGAGTTGGTTCTGAAGCCTCCCTTATGTAAAATGAACTGTCAGCCCAAATGAGACTTTGTTTAGATTTTTTTAGAAAGGGAATGTTGGTTAAAGGAGTCCTCTTTTGATGTTTATATAGGATATTTGCCCACAGCTTTCTGAAGCAGTTCAGGAAGATACTTTGTTTTTATTTTTCAATGGAAATTATTGCTTGTGCTGATACTGAAATGTCCAATATTTCAGTGGAGCTGTGTGTGGTGGAGTGTTTGAGATGGAAGATGCTGTATAAGCATTAGACACATTGCAGTTTAGTGAAAGCTGGTCCCAGACTGCAGCAAGAATGGAGATAAATCATCCTTGTTTTCTCCTCCTGAATTTGCTGAATCTGCAAATTGAATTTGCTGCCTCTTATTTTGCTTTAGATGAGCTGTAGTTTTCCCATGGAAAATGCCTCTGTTTTACTTACAGGTCTGGACAACTCTCTCACCTGACTATTATCACTGAGTTTTGAATTCTTGCAGTACTGTGGGTCAGCCCTGCTTGGGTGTATTTGTACTTCTTCATGATTGTTCTGCTTACACAGTGCTGTGCTCCCACGTTCATACACCTCAGACCTTAGAGTGACCTGTCAAGAGCAGGTCCCTGTGGCTGAAGGAAATGCCTTCTGCTGGAAGTGAGCTGCTGGAAAACCACTGGGAGCTGGTTGCCTCCCAGAGCTGCTGCTGGGCTGTGCAGGCTGCACAGAACCGGTCCCATAACGAGCTCTCATCCAGCTCTAATTTATTTGTTTTATTAGCTGTTCTATGCACATGCTAGTTTTAGTGGGATGAGTGTCAGCTACATGATAATTACAGCTATTCTCACTTGGAAATTAAAAAAATGAGACCAAAAAGCCTTAGGCTTCCTCTGGAGCCCAGGCTTTGTCAGCAGCCATGAGTCACCCTGGATTGAGTGAGTGTCAGAGATGAAGCAAACGTGCTGATTTTTCTTTGTTCCTTTAACCTTTTCTGAGCTAACAGCAGGAGTTGCCTCTCTGTGCCTCAGCACCTAAAATTTCACTGGGACAGGAAAAGCTTCCAATCACAAACCTTGTAATTCTTAGCACTGGGAAGATGCCACATCAGCAGCTTTATCTATTGCCATTGCAAAATATGGAATTTTTTTTACATTTTAACCACTTGTCTGAATATCCAGCTTCCTTTAACTGGATCAGCAAAGAGTATGCCTGCAAAAAAGGCTTTTTCCTTCCACCCACTCCTTTGCTTACTTGGTTGCAAAACAGATCTTCATAAGAAATGTTGCAGATTTATGAGGTTGCAGAGAAGACAAGCAGGCTTTTTCCAGGCTTTTGTTTAAAAAGCTATTTGATACTTGTGTTGATATTTGAAAAAAAAAAAAAGTAGGAAGTGTGTAATATGTAAATGATATATAAATTATAAATATATAATAAGTATGCATAATAATGACATCTGCTGTTTTACTTTAATCTTCAGCATATGTAGCATATTTCAGCTTCACTGTTTTATAAATATTTCCATTTTGTGTACATCTTCATAAGGACTTCAATGCTGCTTGGTAAGTAGGAGGAAGATCTCCAGTGTCAGTACAAGCCTGTCTGAGGAGTGATAATTCAAGAGAGACTTGGGACTGCTGACGTTAGAGATGGAGAATTCAAGGAGGGCAGAAAGTTGTGAAAACACTCTGTGCTCTTCCATGCCCTGTCTCCTGGATGAAGGTCACTGCCAGCAGGACAGGCAGAGACTTGCAGGGAGTCGAAAATTTGATTGAAATGTCTGGAAAAGGAACAAGGAACCCATTTTTATTTGTTTTCTCTGATAACATAAGCCAGATTTTAGAGAGACAGAAAGTTTTTGTATTGGAGTAGCTCTGTCCTGACTGTGAATTTCTTGGTTAACTATTCATTTTACACACATGAAAATATTCCTGTTAAACAATATTCACAGTCTGCATGCATTTTTGAATGCCTCTTTCTTGTCTTTCCAAGACCACCATCATATATGTAGGGGGGAGTTTGGGTAATAAAACCATGTGAAGGATGTTCAGTGTAAACACTGAGACAGTGTTACCATGCAGGGACCATAACCTCCAACCATTTTATTTGTCATAGGAAAAAACACAAGTTCCTTTGAGCATTATGAACTGCCCTACCTTGTGCTGTGGGGGTAATAAATGCATGATAGGCCTTGTCAAATCCTTGTGGCTGTGGTGTGCTGGCTCAGCAGTGCCACCACAATGGGCAAGAGGTCCTGATTGACTTTGGTTTAGGACACTGTAGCCTTTCCAGTGACTTCCATTTCATTTGCCTCCACTAACAATGTCATGGCCATGACGACTGTGGTTGCAGAACCATTTAAATGTGCTCTTGTACCAGCTGGGTCAGTCTGTACCCTGTGGACCAACACCTGCAGATTCATTTGATGTGGCTGTAGCTGGGGGGAGAAGCTCTATTGTTCCTGTGGGTGTCTCTGGGGCATGCTGCAGCACGGGGCTCGTGGATTTGGAAAACCCTAGAAGCCCTCAGCCCATCCTTGTTTCAGCTTTGCATGGTGCAATCTTGAAGCTTGTTCCAGCACTTTGACAACAATGGAAATGCAGCAGTGTCCTGGGGAGTTAAGTGGTAAAAATGTCAAAGCCATGTTTTCAGTTATACTCAAATCTTTTCCCGTTTAACTAATAAGCCTTTAGCTCTAAACTACTAAACTCATTGTGAAAATGTAATTTTATCTGGAACTTGAGAAAGAATAGTAAAAGAAGAAGAAAGCAAACTGTTGATCCCAATTTGTTGCGTCACTCTTGAGAAAGAAGAGGTAAGATGTTTACCTCAGGGATTATTAGGGAGAAGCTTCAAAGTTTTGTTTGATGACTTCCATTGTTGACAAAGAACTGGAAAGTACTGGTGGCTTTCTTGAGCCCAGTCAGGGCTCCTGAGCCAGGGCAAATTGAGGCCTCCCTGTTGAAACATCTGTGCCAGACCAGCAGTGCAAGAGGCAGCCTTGCTGAGGTGGATAGAGGGCAAGGATGGATGGGGTAGAGAAACAGTGCAGCCCTTGGTCCTTGCCTGAAGCTGTATTAGAGCTTTAAGGTTGAAAAGTTTTGGGACATTTCATGTGCTTTCATCAGCAAGGCAGTATAGGAGGAAGCCTGACTCACCCTGGCAGCACTTCACAAAACCTGCTGTCCTAACTTCAGGCAGAACCTGACCCATGTCTGTTTTTATGTTCCCTTATCTATTTAGAAACGAGTTTTTTGTTCCTTGTCTGACAGGTTTGTGGCTCTGCAAAGTTTGGAACCCAAGCAAGGACAGCCATCAGACAAAAGGTGAACTATTGAACACCAAAGCACAATCTGAGAGATAAGATTAAAAGACAAACATAAAACACATTGTATTTGCCATGGATGGCATCTGACAGGATGGGTGCCCAGCAGCAAGGTTCAGGATGGGGTCAAAAATTATAGTGTGAAGGAGATTGCAGCTAAGTAAGTGTTAAATACACTTAATCTAGAGTTCATGTCTTCAAACTGTCCATAATTTCTAGAGAATAATCTAAATATTTATCGAACTCTTTCTTTGTCATTGTTTATATCATGTATGTCCTGAGTAATATGTAAAACTTTTGCTACCTATACATTTACACTTACATTTTAGAAAGCTGCTTCGTTTTCCTTACTTCTTGCCCAATTTTTGTAAATTGCTCAGGGTCTTGGAAGTCTGAGCCCTTTGATTAACATTCCTGAAAGCTGTCTGCCTTCACATCCATGTGAGCTGATGTCACAGTCTGCACTTGCTTGACATAAGTTATTATTGAAGGTTGGATTTCTCCCCCTGTAATTCCCTTTCCTGAGCCAGGCGTTACTCTTGCCTTTGTACATTTTGTCATTAAGTCAGCTTGATCATTTCTGTAGTATCAAGAACTAAAATCTTTAACTGCTGGCAATTCCACTGATCTTCAGTCAGTTTTTCTTAAATAAATAATATCTGCCATGCACTTGAGGTTGTGCCATCATCTGCATGAGAGGTGGGTTGAATAGTCGGCCTACTGCAGGCTTACTTACCAACCCAGAACTGAACTCTGAACAAAGGAACATTACATCTTGATTTCAGGATTCCTGGGAAAATGTAGCCCTTGAAATAAAAACCTCTTTAGCTCTTAGAAGAAGTGTGGCATGGGTTTTTCTAAATCTGGAAAATTGTTTCAGCCTTGTTATTTCAGTGTTCCTTTTGCTTCATAATCTTCGTAATGAAAAGTGACATTTATTTTACATGCTGGAAAATCTTGCATGATTGGTCTCAGTTCAGTATCTGCAGGAGGAAATTAAGATTACACTGCTTGCACATTAATGATGAACTTCCCGTGGCTTTTTAATGACATTTTACTTTAAATACAAAGTTACTATTGTTGGTGAACAAGATCACTACAGTTAATCCTAGTGATCGGGATCAGATCATATTTGTATTAATGTGATCTGTAATTAAAAACAACTGCTTTGTAGTAACAATTAAAACATTCAGTGAGTAATTAAATGCTGCTTTTTAAAGACTTTTTCTTTGCACTTAATGAATGTCAGGCTGACAGTCGTCAAGAGAGCTGGTGTTAAACAATTTCCTACTTGTCAATTATGTTTTTTATGTCAGATAGTTGCCTTTCAGTTTGCACTCTTGGCTCTGCCCTTTTCTTGTGCACTGAGCTGTGTATCTGCAGTTTCCCTCCTCACTGCAATGGGTAGGCCATTTCCTTGCTCAGACTCTGTTTTTATCAGAGTTCATGCATGGTTTTTTTCTGGTGTTGGATATTCTTTATTTCACTGTTCTGGAGGAGCAGTGGAAGTAAATTTACTTTTCTGCTCCATGCAACATCATCCTGTTTTTTGTTCCTTGCTCAACAGCCTGTTGCTTTGAACAAACTTTGAGACAGTTTTCAAGGTAGATGTGTTTAGAGCTTCAGAAATTTCATTGCCAGCCAGTTCACAAGATAAATGAAATTATATTGTAAAAAAGTATCGCTTCTTTATAGGAGATTGCATTAGAATATGGGCACTGCATAGAATAATTAGCATCACAAGCAGTTGTAGCTTATCATCTGGATTTGCTCTGAGCTCAGACACTGTGGTGTATTTTGTGAGCAGGACTGTGCTGGAACATGCTGGATCCCTGTGGGGCTGACGTGGCTCGCCAGGAGTTGGAAGACTTTCTCCTGTCTATTGACTTCTATGTGGGCACTGCCAGAATTCCACCTTATTTGTAAAACCAGCACTGAAGTAATACCCTTATGCGTGGGAACAGTCTTGCTGGCTGTAGAGAACAGAGGAATTTGCATTTATAGATGTGTAACATTGCAATTGTCATTCCCTCTCTGTGGACCGTTGATGGCAGATAAGATGAGCAGGGGCTTTTCAGCCACTACTGTCTTGCTGCAATATTCTGTGTCAGTGGGGACTTTTGGCCAACTAGCCCACATTTGTTCACTAACTGCAAAGGAAAAAAAAAAATCAAGTGACTCTTTACTTATTTCAATCACGTCTATAAAATTAACACAAACCACTTGTTTACTGGAAGCAGCCCAGCTCATGCCTTCGGTCAAAGAGTTAAGGATGATAACAATCTTGTTGCTCTTTCCAAGACATTCATTATCTTAGAGATTTCAACACAAAGAGAAAATGTTGCCTAATAAATTCCCAACTCTGCTCTTTTTAAAGTTCCTTGAGCAATTTGAGGAGCCAATAATAGCCCATTTTAACAGTCATTCAAAGTCTACTTTCAGAAGAATATAAAATTTATTTGGGCATAAACTGAGAATCTGAGCCATAGACAGAGACACTCGTTTCTTCTTGATGAAGGCCTCTGCTGCTCTAAAGGACACGCAGGAATTAAACTAAGTGAAGACGACAGCTCGTTCTCGGCTTTCATCGCCTGCGAAATGCATCCTTTCACTCGCGGATTTACAGCAGGCTTCGGCTCGCATCAGCTTTCCTCAGATCTGCTGGGCTAACATCATTTCACGCTAATAAAGAGTAGGAAAGGGCAAGGCTGTGAGATGGGCTGGCAAAGAGTGCTGGTCCTGCCCCCTGGGAGCGATGGGGACCGGGAGCGCGTCCCCGGCACCGCCGCGCATCTGGTGAGCGCCGGGCCCGGCATTCCAATGCGGGACCCGCTGGGAAAGCTCATCTCCGCCTGTTTGTTTCTTTTGTGGCACAGGGGCTTTTTTTCCCCCTCCTTCCTGTTTGCCCTTCAGCTCGTTGCTGGGCTGCGTCGGTATTCCGGCCAGCTCGGGCTTGAGCAAACTTGGATTTCCGTGCCATGGCGGCGGGGCCAGCCCGGCTGGGGGCGGCGGGGAGCTGGCAAAAGGCCGTGTTCCGGCATCTTTCCCCTGCTGCATCTCCCGAAATATCCTTCAGAGAGGCGATGATGTGCAACCTGTCACCGCAAGGGGCTTTTCCGCGGAAGCGCTGAGGCGTCCGTGGGTTTTCCAGGCTGCTTGCAGGAGAGGCGGTCTGCTCCCAGCAGATGTGCACCAGGACCAGCAGCGTGGCCACTTGCCGAATTTGCACCTTTCACAGCAGCATAGTGTCACTGACGGGCGGCAGCTCATCAGACAAAATAGCGTGCTGGAAGTCTTTTCTCTTGGATGTATGGGAAACACCAACCAAAGGGCCAAAGCCTGCAAAATGACAGCACTTGATCTGCCCCCATCACTAAAGGGACACGGTGTGTGTATGTCTCTCCTTGGCACTGCTTCACGTGGATATATCCATCCTTACAAAGCATGGATTAGAAGCTGTTAGCTTCAGATCTGTAATACCAACAGTTCCCTTAGGCTGATTTCTGGCAGTGCCCTCGTCTCTGCAGTTTGTGCATCCTACACGAGATTTTAGGCAGAGATTCTCTTCCTTTCAAACTCTTGCAAATATCACTCTGCTGAAGTGTTATTATTATGTTGGTGAACATGTAGCATTATAATTGTCAGGTGTCACTTTGATATTTGGAATGGGTGGCATAGTAAAATTGCTAATGAGAAATACATGTTTTGAAAGATATACACAGCATGATGTGTGAGCTATCATTGTGCTGTCTCTGCAAATGAAACTGTGTTCCAGCAATCAGAAAATTCTCCAAACAGTTTCTTTCTAAAGAATTACAGTGCACTACAGTGGTAATATGTGCACCAAGGTTGCTGTAGATTGTTAAATATGCTTGTAAAGAGAACTCTCTAGTGTATAAAAGACTAAATCCTGTCCTACACACCAGGTTTGATATACAAAAACAGGGATTGAATTTTCCCATTGGTTCCATGAGAGGAAGCACCACTGAATGTGTGATGTCACTGACACCTTGTCCCTGAAACTGAAACGTGTCTTTGCCTCACCCTATCACGGTGCTTGGTGGGAGTTGGTGAGTGATGCAAAATTAAGAAAAAAAATTCAGAGAGCAACTGTTTAGAAAGCCAAAAGTAGTAATCTCATCCTGGAATCATCCTTCCACTGCCCATTTAATTCAAATTAAGTGGAAATAATGCCACTGTTGAGTATCACCACTGTTATATTCTCTCACAGCATGTTTTGGACTAGTGCTGATGTTATAGGATACAACTTACCAAAATCTCTGATAAATCTGATAGAATTCACACAGTATCTATTCGTAGATGCAAATTTAAAGTTCTCATTTTTTTAATGCTCTAACATAATGATGTTCATTAAAACAATGGAGTGTATTGTGATTAGATTTTTCTGTGTGGCACAGTCTATGAGCAGTGACTAAGTTAACATTATGCTGTGCTCTCCATCTGGTTCTGTCAGCTGAGGATGCAGATATGCTGGGATATGATCAGTGGCTGTGTGTGGAGGGAGTCCTTGTTTCTGACAGAATTGTAAGTGTGGAGCTATGGAAATATGACCATTGTTAAATGCAGTGTAATTACAAATAACTGTTTTGACAGCACTGTGCTTTACAGCATGAGAGGAAGGCTGCTCTGTGGCTAAAGAAAGTTGGGCACTATACAATCTGGTGTTTGGCTCAAATGTCAGTATGTTTAGTACAGTACAGAAAAAGGGTTTGGTCTCCAAAGTGAGGATCTATTCAAGTAAGGGAGGAGGGCAGTTTCCTAGAAAACTTTTTGATGTCTTTTCCTAATGCATATATTCTTTGTGATCTTTGCTGGAGCCAATAAAATGACAAGTTTTTGAACTTAGGGTGCATCATTTTTGGTATCAGAAATTTTTATTTTGCTCTGTCTTTTAACCCCAGAACTCTGTCATCTTTCATCATCAGTTGTGAAAACTGCTCATTTGTATAGCTCTGAGTGAATTTGCAAAAGCAGTACCACACAGAGCACCCTTGCTGAGGCCAGTCCCAGGCTGAATTTTCAGGAAGGCTGAACTGCTGACAGGGTAGCTAAGGAGGTAGATGGCAGAGCCATAATAATCCTCTGGCTTTTGCAATTTTTATTTTATGAATGTAACTACTGGTCTTGCAGAAGAGCTTTCTGTGAAGATACAAACCAACATCTAGCACATCCAGAAATCCAGCAGCAGGTAACTGCTGCTCCTCTGCAGTCCCCCTGCAGTAATCACCTGTGTGGAAGTGTTAAAATTTCAGTCTCACCCAAAACAAGAGGAAACATGAAGGCCTTTCATTTCCATGTTCTTGATTCAAAGACTCCTTGGGGTGCTGGTGAAAAAAGATTTGAATTAATCTGTTTCTTTTAGTGTTGCTCATATTAATAGGCTTTGCTCTTCATGCTTGTTGTATTGTAATTCTGATTTAACAACATTTATCAGTAGAGGATCACTGCAGGGCCTTTAATGATTATGGTTGTTGGAGCTGATAGTCTGAGACTATTAAATAAGGTCCAATTACTTCCCATTTATTTGTGTTGTTTTTTTTCCCTCCAAGTAACAAAATGTAATCCCGAAGTTCATTATTATTCTTTGTATTGTATTCATCTAAATAGATTTTCTACCTAATTAAGGCTGAGTATGTTTGTGCTAAACTGACTGTATTTTACAAGGATGTTTTCATTTGTGTGTGAGGACGTCTTTGGTTTCTACCATCCATATTCTGATTATGTTTAATTTCTATAGCTGCCAGAGATCTATTGTATGTCTCAACAATTCTGGGTTGCTCAAGATTGCTTAGATTGGAGTTGGAATAGGCCTCCTGATGAATTTAGTTGGAATCTAGTTAATAACAAGTCACCAGGAAGCAATTTCACATGTTTACTACTGCTCTGAAAGATATAAAATCTATACTGGCTGAATTCTGGATGAAGGAAATAGAGATGAAAGCTGAGGAATTCAGTTGAGATTAACCATGTTATTTTTTTTTATGGGTTAGGTCATTGAGAGGGGAAGGTAAAAAAATAAAAAGGAAAGTTTGGCTGGTAAGGAGTATTCAGTGTAGTTATCATGTCCATAGTTTAAACATGGAAATGATTGAGCTTTACCCTTGTTCTTACTTGGTTTTATTTACATACTGTCTCTTTGGGGCACCTTTGCCAAATAATGAAGCTGTACAATTTGGTGAGAAGTAGAAACACAGAGCATCTCACATTTTCCTTTCAGTTTTAGAATAGCCATCAGGAAAAACAACAATGTAGATTTATCACTTCCTGACCTCACCTGCTGAACTCCTGTTAAGAAGTTGTGTGGCATTAATTAGTGTCTGCTGCTGCTCTTCCATGGCTTTTCAGCTGAGGATTCTGTCCAAGGATCACAAAGCATAGACATTATTATAAAAAGTCACTTAAATACTTTCCCTTGAAAGAAGACTGACTTCCTTGTAAGCTCCTGGAAAATAAACCTCCAGGGTTTTCCTGAGCTTCCTCAGGAGCTGCATTTTGCACTGTCAGGCCAGCCCTCCTCCATCTTTTTCCTGGTTTTGTGGTGAGTTCTGTTTAAAGATGTGGTTATGCTGAAGTGGATACAGGAGGCTCAGTAACACTGGTTGATGTTGCAGATGCTCAAATGAATGGCCTTTTGAGGGCTTGTGTTTGCCTGGGAACTGAGCAATGTGTTGTATCCTGCAGGGGTGGGTTCCACTGCCCACACCCAGGCAGAGCTAAAAAGTGGGAACTACTAAAATGTGTGTGTGTACACAGACAAAAAACCTGCCCCAGCTCAGTGCTGTCACTGCCCCAGCCCAGTGGTGAATGGGACTGGGAGGGACCTTTGCCAAAAGCAGGGCTGAATCTGGAGTCTTAATGAGGTTCAGTGTCTTTGAAAGAGAACAAAATGTGCAGAGTGGGGGCAGTTACTGGTTGTAAATCAGGTTCTGTTATGGATTGAATACATTTGACTGGTCTGTGCTATCAAAGTCCAAACTTTCCTTAGAAGGTTAAATTAGCAGAAAAGCAAGTGGTCAGTTTTGGAAGCACTATGGATGTGTGCTTTCACAGCTCCCTCTAGCAGTATTCCAAACTTCTTAATAACCAGATGAACATCTGAAATTTCTGTTGATACAATATCAACAGTAATTTTGTACACTTACTGTGCTAAGCTGGAACAAATGTGAAAATCTGTTTGGTCTCTTGAGGGATGCAATATTATTTTACTCCCTAATCTAAATCACTCTCAAAGTAAATCACATGTTAGCAAAAACCAGAAAAACTCCTTTGAGGAAAGCAGCCAAATTTTTGAAGCTGTTTTCATTCAATTTCAAACCAGAACATCTTCCCTTAATGTATGTGTGTAAAAAGGAATAAAAGCAACTTCTATTAATGATGTTTTTATGATGTTATTTCTAGTGTTTTGGATCACACTGCTGAAATTGGTGTAAAACAAAAATAAAAATGGGTGGCAACAGTTTTGGAAAGTAAGGGAAAAATAATCCTCCAAACAATCACTTACCAATGCAGATGTTCCACTGAGGGGTCCCCTGTGCACTTTGTGGTGGTCCATCTGTTTCTCTGCATTTTGAAATGCCAAGTGTTGCAGCTTTGGGCTGGCTGTGCCTGTATCTGTTAGAACTGAACCTGAAGGACTCATGCTTTTTCAAGTGTCGGAATCCCCCTTTTAACCCAAATTATTGCTTTGTCTCATTTTCCTTTTGTATAACAGAAAGCACTGTGTTTGAAGCAATTACATCTTTCATCTCTGCCAGCTTGCAAGTCAATAAACCTATTTTCACCTTTTGCATCTCCCTCTCTAATGAAAGCCATAAAGGAATGTAATATATTTCTCACAAAACGTTTCCCCCAAGTCTTCAGCCACTGACAATTAAAGCACAATGTACTTATTGCAGCAAAAAGGAAAAACATATGGAAAAATATAACTACATTAACATCTGCTGCCTTTCCTCCATCTGCTGTCTTTGGCCTTGCTTTTGTTCAAACCTGCCAAAAGTACTCATTTTCCAAGGGTCTCATGGCACATCAACCACATCTTCAATTAAAGTTCCTGATTTCTTGTTTGTTTTGATGGCACAGTGGGATGTCTGCTCTGCATCCATGTGGCTGCATGAGAGCTTCAGGCAGAGCAGTGGTGGTTTTACAGTTTGAGAGAAGTGAGTGTGGTAGGACAGGAGACAATGGGGTGACCACAGTGTAAAGTTTGTAGTTCTGGATGCAAAAAACCAGCCCACAAATGCACAAAGATAAGAGCAGAAAAGAAAGATTTAATTGCAGAGATGCCATCCTCTGACTCCTCTGGCAACTGGAAGGTGTCTTTATTAAATTAATTAACAAGCACTACAAAATAATATGTCACAGCTGTGATTAATATTGAACAGAAACTTGTTTTAATTATCTTTTTATAGTTCTGTTTAAATTCTTCTCAGTCAGAGGACAGGTAAAATGGATGGTCCTGTGAAAGCTGACCAGGTCTCTGAGGCTTTGATGTGTGATGCAGATTTTGAAGCTATTCCCCACCTTTGGGAGTTATGAGCTGGTTTGGATCCTGAACAGCTCACCCCAGCAAAGCAGCAAGTGCCTGCCCCAGCTCTGGGGGCCTCAGCTGTATGTGATCCTGCATGACTGCCCAGGCATTGCATATTTTCACAGGAGCTCAATAATCGGGTGTTTTACTATGTGAAAGGAGCTAAAATATGTAGTTTTCTGTAGTACAGGTGTTTTATTTATAGCTGGTCTGCAAGGATGTCCAGTGCTTTGTACTTAGAGGAAGATCTGTGTGTTTTGTTGTTGCTCTGTGTGTGCACGTGCATATTTCTGGTTTGTTTTGCTGTGTCTTTGAGGTACCAAGCTTTGCCAGAGGAGGAAGATGAGAATATGTTCTCAGTACAAAAAGACAGCAAATCCTTCCGTGCTGGGGAGAAAATGAGTTGCCAGATAAACTGTTAACTGTGAACATTTGCCATTCAGGGCTTGCTTTCACATGGTCCATCCATCTGTACAGTATTTATAGGACTTCGTTGATAAAGAAATCCTACAGTGAATACTTTTCCTAAGAAGGGAGCATTTTCTTATTGTCAGGAGGAAGTGCTCTGCACAATGCAATGAACACTTCTGGCAGATAAATGCAAGCTCCTGTTGTGTGCCTTTGTGAACTGATTAGGGTTTTATTTTACATTCCTTAAGCAAAGCTTCTCTGGAAGGAGCTGTGCAGCAGCACTGTGCCTGCACAGGTGTGTGGCAGGTGATGCTGGAGCAGTGCCTGCCTGCACTGTGGGCTCTGCCGTGGCTTTGGTGACTCGAGTTGGATCCTTCAGGCTGTGTGCCCTTGCTGCCTGCAGGGCTGGTGCACCCCTGTCTGCTGATGTCTGGGTTTCTGCTGGTTTAAATGCCCATTGGGTTCTCTCTCTGAAAGCAGGTTTGAAGTTGGTCTAGTGCTGGCTTCTTGTGTATTGCAAAAATTATTGCAAAAATTAGTGCTATTGCCTAATGCAGGCTGTTGGCAGAGGAACTCCTTCCAGGGGCAGTGGGACACTCTGAGTTGTACCTAATGGCTTTGCAGTGTGTTCTGATCCTGCAGTGAGATGCCACACTGGGAAGGGGCTGGCTTGTTGGAGGTTTCCCGTGCCCAGTACTGGAGCCACAGTCTTTATCTTTAACCTCCTGTCTTTAGCAGGATACAGAACTGCACCTGAAAGAGTTCAGGAGAGTTTGTGACCTGGGTAACCCCAAATGCACGTTTATGCTTGAACATGCTTAGCTTGGATGCAAATATAGGTGACAGATGTGTCTGGCAAATACAGGCAAGCAAAATGTGAAGAGAGGCAGTCTGCAGGTGTAAACAACCTGGGGTCTGGCTGAACTGGTGTGGGTTGTACTTGCTGAAGCCTCTGAGAGTGTTAACAGGCTGTCATTAAAATCCATTTGTCATTACAGACAGCTGTGAAGTTCTTCCAAATTCTTTGTATTTCTGCTAGGTGCAGTGAGCAGCAGCAGTTGTTGTTGGGTCTGTAGTAGGTGACAGCAGCAATTTATCCCATGGTTTCCTGAGCAGATTGCAAACTCTCTGCAGAAACCCAGGCTTTCCCTCCTGAGATAGATGGGACATTGGATTCAATCAAGCTCAGAGTACCTAAGCTCCAGACCCTCAATCACTGCAGATGAAGTGGCTAATACACCAAAGAGCATACATTGTGTCTGACAAACTTTAATGAAACACACCAGAGGTGGAGTTTGGAGAATTAAAATCTGTGTCTTCAACAGGGAGCAGAATTTGGAGCAGGATTCAAATTCTCACATTACATAAAATGGCTCCGAGCTTAAAATGTTATTTTTGCTTTAATATTATAATAACTATTTTTAGCATCAATGGCAATCAGTATGTAATTGGCAGTGATCTCATGCACACTCCTGGGTACAGACTGTTCTTTCCCAGTTTTGGAGTATTTGCTTGTTATTCCTGAACTGCAGCGTGCACACGCTCAGAGGAGGCCCCACAGTCATTAAAACTCTCCCTGCCAGGGCTCTTGCCATTGAGTACTCAGCAGTTAACCTCTCCTTGCATCTTAGAACCAGAGAGAGTTAGAACAGAACATTTCTGCTTGTGGCAATCCTTCTCTTAGGCCTGTGTTCTGTGATAGACAGTGTCACACTTCATCTTGGAAACATGGTGCTGCAAAGTCTCCAGAGGTTTCTTTACAGCATCTCCCAGTACCTGAAGCAGCTACAAGAGAGCTGGAGAGGGACTTTTAGCAAGGGCATGGAGTGATTGGACAAGAGGGGATGGCTTTAGGCTGACAGAGGTTAGGACTGTAGGAAAGGCACAGGTGAAATATGTGCTCTTGGGTGGCATGTGTTGTGTGTGGCACCTTTAATACTGAGCAATTTAATAAGGTAGCCTCTCAAATGAGTTGATTTTGGGTAGAGCCTCTTCTGGTCTATGCCTAGAGAGAATTGCTCTATTGCAAAGACCAAAATGGTGCTTTCAATAGCAATGTTAGGTGTTGGTTTGAAAATACTGCTTTCATCTTTGGCTGTGGACATGTGGGCTGTATTAATAGGCTTACACTTCTCATTTGGTCCTGATAGGGCTTTCCATTTTTTCAGTGATTTGCAAGCACAGAGATAAGGAGGTGCTGCTAACAAATAGCTTGATAAAAGTTGAAAAAAATGATGATTCAGATGGTGAACCTGCTGATGTATGTCCCATGGTACTGTCAGAACTGGGATTGCCTGGTTTCAAGATCATCTTTCTGTGGAGATTACTCTGCCCTGTCTTGAATGTCTTAGACATCCATGACAAATAAAATCTGCAATTAATCCAGCACTGTAAAATTCAAGTATTGTAGAGCAAGTAAAACCCATCCTCCTGTAGCCAGCTGAAAACCTGATGTGCTGCTTTTTGCTTGCACCCCTGAACTTCACAAATGAATACACAACTTCGAGCAGCAGCTGCTGTTCTGAGCTCAGAGTGCTGAGTTTCATTTCCTCTGCACTGCAAACACGTACCTTCTGCTCTCACGTGTGGGCCCTATCTTGAAATCATTGTACTGTAAAAATCACACTTGGCTTTGCTGAAAGCAATCGAGAGGGAAGTGCAGATCAAAGCTGGGTGGAGATTTTGGGTTTTGTGGCATTTCACACTTGCACCAACAGGTGTGAGACTGCATGAGGGTGGGTTTGACTTTCCACTTGGGGTATTTGTGACATGTCCTTTTGTTTCAATGTGTATCTATAGCTCTCGGTTTTATACTTGTTGTACAGACCCTGATTTATTTTTAGTCCCTGCTCCTCCCAAAGAGATGTCTCTGCAGACACTGGGTGTCCTGTGTGGTGGGAGGTTTTGTGGTGTTCACTGTCCCTGCAGGCAGAGAAGAGTTGTGGCCCAGCTTTGTTTTGTGTCTGCCTTGGAAGCATTAAGAATTCATTTGGTTTTTTCAGATTCCAGCATGTAGAGTTGGAGAAGCATTTCCCAGAGGGGACAGAGCACTTGAAGGAGGAAAATAGTTTAAAGAGGTGAACCATACAGCAATAAATCTGCTGTTTGCTTTGCCTTTTTCTCCTGAGGTTTCATCACAGCTCTGTGCTCTGTCCCAGCGTGGTGGGATCACTGCTGCAGTGCCTGGAGCTGCAACCTCTGGCAGTCCCAGGGGACTGCACAGCTTGTCCAGCACTCCTGGTGCAGGGGTCGCAAACTGGAGAGCAAAGGTGCTGATGGAAACATCACATAAGTGTAGTGTCAGATGCTGTTTGTCTGCTGCAAACCCCAATACAGGGATTTTCTGCAGGGTGCTGGATTGTAATTGATCTATGTTTTGATGTCAGAAATGCCTGTAATGCATGGGATGTGACTGTTTCAGTAAGATGAGTATAATTTTTCTCCCATTTGTAGGATGGCTATTTTTCCCACCGACCGAAAGAGAAAATGCGGACGGACAGCAATAATGAAAATTCAGTCCCCAAGGACTTTGAAACTATTGATAACAGTAACTTTGCTACCAGGACTCAGAGGCAAAAACACCAGTCTGAACTGGTGAAAAAACCCCTTAGCAAACAAAAGGAGCACTTGAGAAAGAAACTGGAAGAGGAAAAGATGAAGGAGAACTTGCTGCTGGGGAAGAACTCCAACGAGGTGGTGCAGTTCACCGACCACCTGAGAAAAAACAGCAGCAACAGCCACAATCTGAAGGAGATTGACAGGTTTCCCACACAGCATCTTTTACAAAAACTTGAGATCAGCTCCCCTGAACTGAAATACGACCAGCCACCCAAGTGTGAGGTGACGGGCAAGGAGGCGATCTCGGCCATGTCCCGCGCCAAGTCCAAGCAGTGTCGCCAGGAGATCGCAGATGTCTACTGCCAGCACAAGGTTGGGAAGCTGATGCCGGAGCAGGTGACACGTTTCTGTGCCCTGGAGGGTAAGTTGGGAGATGGAGGAGTAACACACTCTCTGGGGGGGATCATCCTGTGTAATTGGAATGGCCTTCTGATGACAAAAATGGCTTTATTGCAGGAACGTGTCGTGGACTTACTCTGTGAAAACAAGGGTGGCTTTGAGGATGTTTTTAACAGGGAATTATATGGATGTCACAAGATGCTTGGTGGATTCCTGTAGAATTCACTTCCACCAGATTTTTATTGCACAATGTGATCCAGGTGTTCAGCTGCTACTCCTGTTTCTTGTAGTTCTTAATCTACAGACACAGGGAAGCATAGTCAAAATCTTGTTATGCTGTGCAGAAGTTGTGTGCTTTTTGGTAATCAGAGAACAGCCATTGTGAGTTTTGGAGCTTTATGCTAACAAGTACATGAGTGGCATTGCTATTATGGCCATATGGATATTTTTCTGTCACAGTGGAGTCCTAAGCATTTTGATAACCCCAGGTAATTATCAGAAGTACATAAAAAAATTCCAAAAGCTCAGGGAAAATCCAATTTTGTGGCTGACTTCTATTTTTAATGTTCTTGAATCAGCAAAAGTTATTTTCAGAATCACTGCTGGAGAGTCAGTTACCTCTGCTGGCCTAAGCCAAGCTTTGATTTGTTGCTTTGGTTTCTCCATGCCCTCAGTTCACGAGTTACCTCTCAGCTTGCTGTCAGTTTGCATGTCTGAGCTGACCTTTTTCTACTTTTCAAAAAGTGCTTCATGTGCCACTGTTCATCCAGCTATAAGCTCTCCATAGAGTAAAGTGCTTTAAAAAAAAATGGCATTGATCAGTTGATCAAAGTGGGTATTGATCAGGAGCAGCATTATTCACAGCAGCATTTGTTTGTATTACAGTCCAGAGTCCCCACCCTGTAATTGGCACTTCCAGCCCATGCACAGAAGGATATGCCATGTCTTTGTCCAAACTGAAAGTGCAGAGGGGATTTATAAACTAGAGAATAGGTCTTGCTTTGAGACTGTAGAATAAACATGGGGAACCAGGGGAGGTTTAGTTCCTTTCATTGGGAACATCCTCTAATGGCTTGTTTACTGCACCATCACAAAGCAGTGGTTACTGCAGGGTGATTTCAGTGGTAGAGAGAAGGATAGTGTTGCTATTACAGAGATTAGAAGGTTAAATTTCCTGTACAGGCAGTGAAAAAGAGGAGCTGCCCCAGAGAACATATCCAGAAAAGCACATCTCCCTGTAAAAGTTTCTTAGGCTTTTAGTTTAGATGGTGCATCTTACCAGGATGAATGGTCTGAGCACCCCCATTCCCCATCCCAGTGCATCTTGTGGCTGTTTTGCTTTGGTTCTTTACTATGTCTCTTTTGGTGTTTTTTTCTCCCTTTGTTATCATGGTAATACTCCAAATTGTTGGGCTGGGTGAGCAGACACTGGAGATGAAGAATTAATGGAGCAGGCAGAAGAAATGGTTAAGTGGGAAGAAGGGAAGAGGGGCAGTAAAGGCAGCACAAGCAAAAGGGAAGACAAGAGAATAGTAGATAGTTTAAAATTGAGCAAAAGCAGACATCAGTAACAGGATGAGATCAGTGAGTACCCCTGGCACTGCTGAGGTGCCACTGGTGGAACCCACTGTGGTAAGCATGTCCTTGCTATTCCTTCCCTCTTCTTCCCCCTTCTTCCCTAAGGGCAGGGTACTCAGCTGTGGTCTCTGAGAAAGCTGAGGGAGGTCAGCACCTTGCAGACACTGTCTTCCACTTTTGGGATCAAGAAGATGTCTTAGTAATGGAATCAGTGCTGTAAATCTTGTGTAGGTAAATGCATCCCAATATATACAAATATGCAAGTGATCTCCTGGCCAGAGCTGGAAGGTGTACTGTCATTAGTGTGGGCAGACACTGCAACTGTGCAATTTGGCACACACCTATGGTTCCATGCCCTGCTTGGTAATCTGTCTCCCAGGCATGCGGGGTGACTTTCCAGAAGTTTGAAACAAGTGCCATACTTAAAAACAGGTTTCTGAAGAAATATTTACTGCTTCTTTTCTAAATACAGGATTTATCTCTTATGCCCTGCAGTCAGGATAATAGCGTGGTCTTAAAACCAAGAACAGTGTCACATTTTACACTTGGAGCCTCTCAGCATATATGCACATGGCACATTGGTATAAATGCTTCCATTGTAATATCAGAGTGAAATTCTCAGGAAAACTGGGAGCTACAAATATCACTAGAAAAATGATGAAAATGTCCAAATGTGATTAATTTAAGAAAAACTCAACTGGCATGGATATATACCAATTAAAAAAATAGGTGTCAATAGATTGTGTCTAAAATTTTTTAGTTTGCTGAGCTAGAGTTTCATTTAGATTTTTATTTTAAGTGGTGACACTTGTTTAAAAATAATAATTGAGAGACATGTTAGCCTAGCCAGATGGATACATGTGGAAATGTTGACTTTTCTTTGCCTCAAGGTTATTTCCTCCTGCCCATGCTGACAGCTGAAGTTAACCACTTCAGCTGCCAGATTTCCTTGGCAGAAAGTCTGGACATCCTGTGTTCTGTACGAGGTTGCTCTAGAGCACATTTGGGAGCTTTGCTGTGGGGAAGGGATAATGCAGCAGCATTTGGAATGGGACACAAGTTGCTAATGCAGGAAGCACCAATGCACAGAAATATTGGGTCCCCAAACCTATGGAGGAGATCCAGACCTTGAAGTCATTTCCCAAATGTTTGAATACAGAACTGTCAAGAGAGACATGGGGGAACTCCAAAACTGAAAGCACCCAGTGCCTTCTGGAAGACCTTTTATGGATATAATTTGGTAGATCTCTTGAATTTTACAGCCCTGTTAAACATCTGAGTTTCAGTGTGTTGTGGTCCCATACCTCTCCTCCCACTGTGGAACATAAATACTGTTCCTCACTCACAGAGTGACTCCATCCCTCATGAAAGGTGACTTTATCAACTCTGTTGGTCCTTGAGAGGAGTTGAGCTTGGTTACAGGAGATGTTTGTGAAGTACTGGACATCAGCTTTTGGGGATGTAAGACTCTCCATCGGTAGGATTACTGGCAGGGGGAGATGTGGGTACAGGCCTTGGCACTTCATGTACCAAAAAAGCAGTCTGGTGTTTTTCAGCAGCAGTCAGACATCTGGGCTCTGAGTCTGCGTTCAGCATGTGAGTGTTGTTCCCATCAGTTTGGTTTGAACAAAGGTTTCCTGTCTGTTTTCAGCAAAACTGTGAAGTATAAATATTTATGCGTTGGAGCAGCACATTCATCCATTATCCCAACATATAAACGTGTTCCCAGGGCTGTGGTTTCCATTGAGATGTCATCCAGCCTTTAATCCCCTGGGATCTTGCCTCAGCTGATCAAAACCATGACGCTGCTAAGTGTGGCTATCAATCATGGGCAGGACTCCATCCAGCTGGATTGTCATAAATGTTAAGTGATACATTCACTTCAGTGGTTATCACTGAGAACAGGATCATACAAGCTGTTTCTTTTTAAAGTATTTTATTGTTTCCAAAGGCAACAGGCAGAGGAAGTTGATCATAGGACCTTCAGTGATAAAAGAAAGGATTGTTGAAGAGCATGCTGTCCCCTCTCTGAGGTGCAGGTGTTATTTCCCTGAGGGCTGCAGTCCCTCTGAGGGCATTGCTGCTGAAGCAGTGGAACAGTGGGCACCTTCACCAGCCACCTGACTTGCAGAGCAGGTGAGCTGGCATTTCCCTGCAAGCTGGTCCTAAAAACAGGGCACAAATGCTATGGCACAGGAGATTGGTGTGAAAGGCATAGTCCCAGGTGGTATCTGCACCAGGCCTCCTCTAGGGCAGCTTCTCTCACCTGTCATATCCCCAGGGGAGACTCTGGTCTAATCCTTATCATTAATTACCCCACTGGCTTTATTCTTGACCCAGATCTATGGCCCTAGATAGACCAAAGTACATAGCAGAGTTTTTGAGAAGTATTTTCTCAGATGTAGTTCTAGCAAATGAAAAGTCCCTAGGAAGGCAGAGGGCCTCAACTGATCCAGATTTATTTCCTGGGGGCATTTCTGTTGTCTTTTCTTCAGTTTTTAAATCAAACAGGTTTTCTGCTACCTTCATCCCTGTGGGGTAAACCCAACTTACAATTAAGCAGGAAAATAATCAAGCTTCCCTCATTCCAAATAATTTATCAGCACTGAAAGAGTTTTTTGCAGATTAGACTGCCTTCTCCCTGGTTGCTTATTGATAATGCTGCTCTGGCACACTGAAGCAAGTGCTTTCAGCTTCTTAGAGGCTGCTGGGAAGAAAATTTTCCATTTTAGTTTAGAAAATACAATCTTTTGGTTTTCAAACTGAGAGAAAAGGGCTTTGGAGCTCTGCTTACTGAGCAACACACAGGTAATAGCAATCTGAATGTCCATAATGTTTTTATCTGATGACTTCAAAGCACTCAGCAGAGTGAGGTGTGATTTGCAGGAAGGGAGAGGATAAGCCACAGGATGCCAAATACTTGTGGAGTGGAGCAGAGCTGTTCTTCAAGGCATGGAAATGAGAGCATCCTCTACAAAATTTTAAAAGAATGGGAGCTGTAATGAAGCAAATAGAGGATTTCATCTGCTCAATATGCATGTGTATGCACACAGTGACATATAAATGCGTGGTTTGTTTAGCTTTTAAGGTTTTGGCAGTGCATTTTTGGACTCACTGGGTTTGATCTACAGATCATTGAACCCCAGATTTGTCTTTTTCTGCTGGTTTCAGGATTCCAAATGACATTGGCTGCTGCTGCTGCTGCTTTCCTATGTGTTAATCTGTTAGTGTGACAGAATCACTGTGGTGAGCTATACACTGTTTAAGGAGCATGTAAGAGCCACTGCACATGCAGCCCAGACAGCATTTTAATTTGCTGCACCACAGATGACTCTGGTTGCAGTAAATTTACTGTGAGTAGACTAATTGCAAAATAACCCTAATTGAGTAGTTATCAGCAAACAACATCCTGTGGAACAAAACTGCTTACAATTAATAGCATTTAAGCCATGCACTGGTATTCTGCAGAACACTAAGATGTAATTACACCGTGTACAGAGATTGTGTTCTCTTCTGGAAACCATGTTTCCAGCACTGCTTTCATTATAAAGAGCTGTTTCAAGATTCAGTACTTGCATTTTAGGCAAAATGAATTTATGAAATAGGTGATGTGTCTCTCCTCTTATGTGTGTGAAGCAGAACCAACTCTAATAAAATCAGGAAAGCTGTGGCACTGTCAGGAGGAAAATGAGATCTCAGGAAGGTTGTATGTTGCCAGTGATTCTCAGATTAACTTTTAATATGGGCACATGCACAAGTTTGGATAGTTAAAACTGGAGTGTAAGGAATGAGAAGATACTTTGCTGTTTTGGCTGAAGATGGGGCCCATCATTGCATGGATGAGGAATGCAGTCTCTCATTTAAGTGATGGAAATGCATGTCAGTGCACAGACCCAGAGGGCACAGGCACCCACCCCTGTCACCAGTCTGGATGTGCAGACTGTCCCTGCCTTGCTGTGGGTGACTCTGGTCATTTGAAGGGGCTGATGAGGCAATGCTGGTGTAAGAGCTGACAAAACACTTCCCCCTGCTCACAGCTGATTTATTCCCTGGGCAGAGGGCCAAATGAATGAATTATCCTTAGAAACTAGATCTGGCCAGTAGGTCAAAAATTGGACAAGTTTCTTTACAGAAGGAAGATGTGTGTACATCTTGTAAGGGAACTGGAATTGCTGGAAATGTTCTTGTGGCATCCCAAACTAGAATGACACTGTTTTGCCATCTCCTTTACCTCTGGGGACAGCTGCCCTGTAGAAAAGAGGGGACTGCTGTTTCTCAGGGATGTGTGAGATTGTGGCACTGCAGAGCTGAGGGATTCTTCCTCCAAAAATAAGGCTGTGATGAGCACAGCCTGGCTCTGTCAGTGCTGTCTTGCATAGACAGCTTTGGTTTCAGAAGAAATTCAGTGGGGGGAAAACTGTTGGGTGTCTGTGCCAGTTAATCATTTCATTTAAATACAGATAGCTCCTGTCTAGATCATCTGCAAGCTGAGAAGTGGGAGAAGGAAATCAGCCTGATGTTCCTCTTGGGTTTTTTTCTCATGATGCTGCTATCTGGTCACGTTTGTCCATGACAGGCCTGTCTCATCACCTGTGGGTCTGCAGGCTGCAGAATTGGTCCCCAAGAGCAGACTTGCAGAAATCATCTGGCACGTGGCATCTCAAGGAAAGGCTGGGAGAAATACATGACACAGGGAGTGGGGGGCAGAAGGGATGGAAGATTTGTGGTCAACAGTCCTAGTTCTCAGCCAGCTTCTGTTTTGGAAAGTGTTATCATTTCATGCAGCATTAAAGGGGGAACATGGGCAGGCGTGGGAGAGGATAATGGCAAAGTATGTCCTTGCTGCAAACCTCCTGGGAAGAGAGCATGAGGGTAGCAGAAGCTCAGTGAATATTTTGATAAAGATTACTCTGTGTGCACAGAGATGAAAGAAAAGTACTTAAGTGATCGTTAATGCTTCCCAGTGATCCTGAAATGTGTGGACAGAGTATTGGTGGGGGAAGGCAAATACAAGCATGGCTAAAGAAGATTGTTGGTACGAAGGTATGAGCTGGGGAGGGTGGGGAGAAGAATCAGAAGGACCAAGAAACCCAACCCAAAACAAAAGCACCAAACCCAACCTCCCCCTGTACAAGGACAACTTGAAACCCAACCCAAAACAAAAGCACCAAACCCAACCTCCCCCTGTACAAGGAAAACTTGAGCCCTACTCTTTTTCAGACATAATGGGGTTTTTTTCATATAAAGTGGTTGTTGGACCTCTGGAGTGGACTCATGATGATGATCTTAGTAGACAGACCCTGAAGAGGAAACATGGCATCTAATTATCTTAATTTTATTCAATGCTAAGCAAGCAGCTGTGTGCATCAGTACTGGACTAAGCTTGAGTTAAGGCTGCACAAGCAGCTTCCATGTTATTCTTTCCTAATTCGACATTGCAACCATAACAAAACTGTGTTAGGGTGTCAGTGTCACATACTAATTGTAAGCAGGCAGCTTTCAGATTTGCTTTTTGTTTTAAGACCAAAATGCCACCAAGGACAAAGGAGCACAGATTCAACTCTGTCCTCCTAACCACTGCACTTCTCCAAGTACCAGTGCTTGGCAAATACTCATGGGAATCTGCAGCTGATGAACTATTATTTTGAGAATGGGGAAGTGTTATGTTCCAGAAATGCCATGCTAGCTGCAGCTCGAGGCTGCCACAGTTTAATTTGAAGCCACTGGCACTAAGTGTATTACTTTTTAAAAGAATTGGGGGGGAAAGTATTGACATTTAATTTCTTCCTCCTGAGCCGAGGCGAAGAATTTTCCTCTTTTGTGGCTTCTTGAAACAATGCCTTAAATATATACAGAGTTTGTTACAGTATTAAAAATATAATTAAAGGGAATGCACCCTGTTTCAGGAAGGTTTTTGAAAGGGTGCATATCTTTGATGTATTTTAGGAGTCACTGAGCTTTATGAGATCACTGGTTTGTAATGGCTTTCCCTGGAAATGAGGAAGAGTTGTTTAAGAGATCTAACTCTGAATTAAAATGCCAGCAATCTAGGCGTGAAGCCAGTCTTACAGGACATTATTGCCATTTTAAGATTCCAAACCATAATTTGTTTCTGTTGCAAATATTTCTTATGCAGAAGGTAGTTTTAAAACATCCGTCTTTTTTTCTCCGTGGGTAATCATGACTTCCATTGAAAAACTGAATGACAAGAATCTGTAGCTGAGCAACCTTGAAAAAGATTTTGAAATTGCTCATTGTATATTTAGTCTTCCAAGTAAATGCTTGTCTTTGATAGTTTGAGAGCATGTTCCAAGTGAATAGCTCTGATTCGCTGCTCACACTCTCTTAATATCACTGATTTATCACTTAGTTGTGTCAAATAAGTTACTCCTGATTGGCACCTTTGTCAGGAGGAGCAGAACACTCCCATCCCCCAGTCCCTGCTGCTGTCACCAGCAGGCTCAGTTGAATGCAAAGTCTGAAGCATTTTACAGTTTTACTATAAAATAAGATACTGGTTTAAAGTCTCGGCCCTACTGAAAGGTCCATGGCAAAAGTCCATCATTTTTCCTCTCTAGCTTTCTCACCAGCCCCCAGGGAGGCCAAAGAATTTTTCAGTCCTTTCTTCTGGGGCTTGCTGCAAGCTGAATGATCTCTGCCATCTCTTGTGCTCGGTGCTCACTCCTTTGTCCTCATCCACAGATGGTATTGTAAAAATGGTGGAAGATTCAAGCCAAAAAGCAAAATCACAGTGCAAGAAAATCATTGTCTAATAACTCTGTAGTTTCTGGAAAATAATTTGAATAGCAGTTTTATGTGCTTTCAAATTGTGAAATTCATAGGATTTCTTCTGAGGGCCTGAATTGCTTGTTGCCTTTTAAAACAGAACCCTGTGCCTGAGATCGTTGTCCAAACACTCCCTGAACTTGGAGCCCTGGCCACCTCCCTGGGGTGGAGCCTCCGGGTGAAGAATTTTTTCCTAATACTCAACCTAAACTCCCCCAAGAGTCTGCAACAGTTGTAGGTCCTGACAGAGAGCACCACAAAAAGGAGCTGTCAGTCGAAAGGATCTTTTTCTACAAATCTCATTGGAAACCTCACTACTTGGTGCAACTAGAATATAATGGCTTGTATCATCCTCTTTGTTGGAAGGTGATTGTGTCTCTTTTGTGGAGACTTCCTTGCCCATACTAATGGAAGTGTTTTGTTGAAATCTTGGTTAATTTCTGTAACTCATTAAGAGTTGTAAGAGAAATGCTTCGCTGGTGAGAATGCACCTTTGTTGGTGACTGGCTGTAAACAGCAGCTTAAGCAGCCTGGCTGCTTACTCACCTGTGGTTTTAATTGCAAATGAAGGCTTCCAGCCAGCCGATGGATATTGCTGTGCAGTGGAGCATTGCAAACCCTGCTATTCTCAGGCTGAAAGCTCTGTGTGTGTTACTGTGCTGCATAATAGTGTGGAGCTCGACAGTAGTATGACTAAACAGAACCATACATTTTCATGTTCTTCATCTATTCCTGGGCTGTGATTCATTCTGGGCAATTTACCGAATAGTGGAGAGGAAAGGGAAGTTCAAAAGAGAAATTTACTGCAATATGTGTTTTACCCATTTGTACTTTCTCTTTTGGATGGGACTGAGGTGTAGGTGCTTTGGAAGAGTTTCACTGTGACGCTCTGAGCAGGTTTGAGGATCTATCCCCAGATCATTCTCTCTGTTTGAGACAGTCACTTCCTTTGGTTATTCATTCAAAAGCATGTGAGGAATATACCCCCTTGCAGAAGGGAAAGCTGGACAGGAGAGCCCAGCCTGGCTCATTCAAACCCCTTGCCAGAGAAACAAATGGCTAAGGAGAGGTGGGGTTGAGATTAATTGCAGGGAGAGAGATGTACCAAGAGACATGGTGAAAAAGACTTCTGTATAAAACACACTGGATTTGCCAAGCCAGAGCAGAGGGAGGCTACACAGAGCTGGTGTGGTTTTGTAAACAAATCTATAATTTGCTGCCAGGAGGTGATGACAAACCCAAGCTTCCTGTGAAGTGTTCAAAGCAAAGTGGGCTAGAGGTTTAACTGATGTAATAAAGTAGCTTTGCTGACCTGTCTTAAGTGATGGCTTACTTCAGTAAATTTATGCTATAACCTTTATCAGTGAACCATAAAATGTCTCCATGCACTTCTATCACCAAAATTTTAAGTTCACTGAGAAAAAAAGACAAGACAATTTTGTTCTTATAAGAGCAAGCAAAGATAAAGAGGTGGAGATTCTTGTCTTACCAGTCCATGGAAGTTTATAGTGAAAAGCAAAGCCCATCCACCCAGCATTTGGGAATAAGAACAGTTGTATGGCAGTTCTGATTCTGAAAATGTTCTACCTTTGCAGATCCCTGAAAAACAAATGAGAGAATCACTTCTGACAGGCTCACGAGGAATATTACAAGGCAGCTTCAGACATCTCTGGCATTCTTAACCTGGTCATCAAAAAGAAAATCTTAATGAGAAATCCCACTAGATTCAGCTCCATCATTTACAATTGGAAAGGCTGCAGTTAGCACACCAGTTCACTCATTTTCATTTGTCTTAGTCATTTCTGACCATTTGTAGACATGATTTGCCAAACATGCAAACATTTGTGTTGTCGTGATATTTGCTTTGTACTGCTGCAGCCTGCAGAATTTTAGGAAATAAATCACTGAATTTAGGGGGCCCCTAACATGCAAATTTGAAATCACTCAGAAAATTCTTCTGAAATCCATTCAAGCAGAAGGATCACTTCAAGAAGAAGAGAAGGGAAAGATGCAATGTGATTGCTCTAGAAGTTATTAAAGAGCTCTCAACGAAGGAGGGACAGCAAGAATGTGCTCCATTACACCACAGAAACAGTAATAGAAGTTAAATCCTAGACTAATACTGGGGAAATTTGGGTTTCGTTCTTTGATGTGTCACAGGCTCCTTGGGACACCTCAGACAGCTCATGTCGTGTACAGACCAGGTATTTAACTCCATTGCAGATACATGCAGAGGGAAAATGGAGTGGTGATGTTGCTGTTAGTTTGGTATTTATGTGGATTTTAAATCTGTTTATCCAGAGACTTTGGAATAATTTTGTTAAAAAATAACAGGCTTTTTCCAGAGTTGCCTAAGGGAGTTTGCTGAACAAAAGTATCTTTAAGGAGGAAAAATTCTCTCTTTTCTCTCTTTCTCTCTTTTTCTGGTAGCTATCAATTTGTCTGATTTTTTTTGTACCAGACCAAATCTCTTCCCTTTGTTTCAGGGTGCTTAGGAAGGGAACTGTGGTTTTACTTATCATACATTTCAATGCCTGCCTAGTGCTATATTAGTTTCCACAATAAATTTCCCAAGGTAAAGTGACAAACCAGTAATTTTTCATTATGAATCAGCTATCCATGAAAGATTGGATTTAGGTCAAAATTTATTACCCTATGGAACTGAAGCCAATATTTAACATAATGTCAGCTATCTTGATATTAGAGAATTTTAATGGCTGTGCAGTTTTATTCAATGATGAAGTTATTTCAGTTGTGTAGTGTGTATCTGGGCAATTTGATATGCAGAGCCTTGAGATGACAATTGGATAAACATGGAAAATTGATTGGTGGAAGGTTGCAATAATGCCTTGATATACCTTTTATTGTTAAATTATTTATCTAATGCAATCTCTTACACTTTTAGTAGTCTTTAAGTTGGCATTAAATCGATGTTTAAGACTTCACAGTCAGAGAAGCCTCATAACTCAAACTGATAAATATCTTCTAACACATCAGGAGGAATAATGATCCATCTTAATACCTGAAAGTACAAAAGGTGTTATTCTTTCTATTTTCTGTGAATCCCTGTAGAAGGACTGAACCATAACCCAGAAGAGTTAAGATTAGAAGACAGAAAGAATTATCAGAAAGAAAAAGCATAGTAGTAGTTTGTCTGGGGAATCAAGAGCAGGTTCTGTCTGCTTTGAGAGATGAGTTAAAATTGTCTCCAGGGCTGAGCAGAGCAGAGTGAGCTGACCTTCCAATGCTGGCTGTCCCCCAGGGCACAGCAGGGCCTGGCAGAGGCTCATTCCTCAGGCACAGAGCAGAGCTTGGCCACAGCTCTCCTGTCTGCCAGGGCACATGGAGCTGCAGTGCCTGAGCCCTGCCCTGCTCTGTGCAAGGGCACACCAGCATGGGGCTGGGGCAGCAAATCCACTGGGGGCATTGGGATTTGCCCCTGGGAGCTGAGGGGGAGACTGATCCTGTGCAAGTGGCTATCAAAACAGGCTGTGTTCTGTGCTGTGGTGCCCTGCCCTTCATGGCCTCTTACTTGTGTCCTTTTGTCTGGACTGTAACTAAATACAGATTAAATAATTTTGTATTTCATTGTTCAGAAAATGGTGTAGGCAACTTGTTTTCTACCCCACCTGCCAAGTGTTATATGGCAAGAGCCTGGATTATTTGTCAGAAGGCAGATAAAAGGATCAGCAAGCACAACTGAAGCTGCTTTTTTTCCTGTGCATGTATCAGTTTAAACACCAGAAAGAAATATTAAGCATAGTCTATAGGAAAAAAAAAATCTTTTTTCAGATAGTATCTAAATCTACTGAAGAATGAACAGGAATGAGAGTTCCTTTCTGCCTTCAAGGCAGCAATATTGTTGAAAACTAATGCTGGAATTTTATTCAAATAGTAGGAGGCTTTTCATTTTTTGAGGTGGAGATAGAAAAAATTATCCTGTGGATAATAGAATCTCCAAGTGGGTTTTCATCTTAAAGCATTACAAATTTATTTCAACTGTACCTAAAACTACCCAGCTGCAATACCACAGAGGTGCCCTAAGTACATCTTCAGTACTTCGTAAGTTTGTCCAGAATTCAGGTAGAATGTGAAAACCTTGCATCATCCCTGGATAATACATTTCAGAGCTGCTGAAATATTTTTCATCATTTGCATAAATCTTGCGTAGAAATAATTGTGATTTGACAATTTTCTTTTCATTATCTGAGTTGAGAACTGAAAACTATAATTGTTAGCTGCCCTAAATTGGTGTCGCTTCATTTGGATAAAGCAGTGAACCAAACCAACCCTGCAGCTTTTCTAAAATGCCATCATCTCCCTTTCAAACAGCATCTGCCTATGCTGAGGCAAAATGGAGGAAATCCTACATTTCTTCAGACTAATTGGATTAAGCTAGACTGGAAATTGTGTAATACTACTCAGGAGACATTTAGCATCCCTGAAACCTCCAGCTTCAAAGGGCAGTTTTTGTAGCAGTTCAGGCTCCCTACCTGGGCTCGTTTATTGCTTTGAACATTGCAGACTTACTTTTAATGATTCATAATCATCCATAAAGAAATTCAGCTGTTGTTTAAAATGCTCTGTTGGGAACGCTCAGCAGTTATTAATTAATAATGCATCAGTAAGGCAACGAAAGGGCAGGTAAGGATGCAGTTAGAGGTGTTGGCTGGGTCTCTGCTGCCTTCAGAGTTGTGGTTGTGTCTCCTTTCCCCGGGGTTAGCTCATCCTTGTGACTCTGGGTTCTCCTCCTTACACTCCAGGTACTTTCTGTAGGAAATACTGACTGATGCATGAATTTATCCACAATTAAAAGTAAACCAGAATGCCTGTTAGTATTAAGAGGTATAAACTGACTCCTAGCATTTCTTTTCAGTGCCAGAAACCTGTCAGGGACTCGTGAGAAGAGAACACAAAATAACTCAGTAATTTCTTTTAAATGAAGAAAATTTAGGGCTAAGTATAAAAAAAAGAAAAAGAAAAAAAAGCACACTAAATTCTACTTTGAAGTGCTGTTATATATTGCTAAAGGGGTTTTGTAGACAACAGTGCCACTTTGTTACAGTGCCAGTGATTTCAATGCTGTGAAAGTCAGTGTAAGCCTGGTGTCAGTGGGGTTAGAGATGGACCAACTGAATGTTGCTGCTTTTGAAGAAAAAAGGATGAACTGCTGGGAGATTTCCTATACCCACTGCTGACCCAGAGTTGAGCTTTGTTTGGCAATATTTTTTTGTATTTTTGCTTTCATGCTGACTACCACTTCTGCAATGTGTCCTATTTTTGTGTGGTTATTGGTAATCTGGAAAATTTACTTGGTGTGCAAGATTTCATATTAGGTCCTGCTGTCATGCTGACAATGAATTAGCTTTTTGGACTCTATCATATGTTCTCAGCAGGCACATATGTAATTAAAATGAGCCCACGTTGAGTTTCATATTAACACTCAAATCACCTTTGGCAAAAGGTCTCTGTGTTCTTTTGGGATTATACTCTAGGCAATGTAATTACAGTGTCAAGTATAATTTTTACTTTTAAATACTTCTTCATTTACAATAATATTGAACTTTTCCACACTGGTTCACTTTTTGGATTTATAAAACGATTTTGTTCTAATAGAAAGGCTGCCAGCACAGGCATTCTAATTCAGATGTTGTCTTCAACTCTGAGCAAGTTGTACTGTTGAACAGTAAACATTTGGTGTCAGGAGACATTGGATTAGTTTACATAAAAAGTCATTTCAGAAATTAAGTGTTCCTTCCTAAAGATGGTACCTGCTGTGACAATAAGGTCAGGGTGGTCCAGTCTCATGCAGGAAAGGGTGAGAATGAATGGGGTGTGTGTGGATAAACAGTTCACCTTCTACTAATCATGTCTTGAGAAATAATATGAAGATATTTTTCATCAGTCTTTTAATGCCAAAATAAAGATAGGGGAAATTAAATTATATTTGAAAGAGATAGCAGCTCAGGTGTTTTTGATTCTTTTAGCCTTATAATAGGGGATTGTTAAGGAGGCTCAAAGTTAATCTGCATTTTTATAGATCAGGAATTGTTCAGAACTGGAACATGAGCAGAATTTGGCTCAGACATGCTAATTCTCTTTTGGTACTGATTTTACACTGTCCATTCTCCGTTGATTTCAGAGGGGCTGCAGAGTAGATGGACTGAAATTAATTCAGCAGATGAACTGAATGAAGTTATGTAGCTACTACTCATTAACTACCTCTTGTCTTAACAAGTAATATTTCTTCTTGGGTCAATTACAAATAATCTTTGGGGAGTTTTAGCTTTTAAGCTGTGAGGAGGTTGAGTTCCTGGTGGGCAGAGCCTCACAGGAGTGTTTGCAGGGCAGCTGCTGCAGTGAGAGGAGACCTGGATGGGTGCTGGATCTCTGGTGCTGTGGGTTTGTCCCTCTCTGTGCTGAGCTGCTGCCATTGGGGTCCCTGCTGGCCCTACCCCTCTGGACGGTGAAATACAGAACAATTCCTGCAACAAACCTGCTGGGGCTTCTTTCCTGCCTCCCTCTCTGAGGTGCTGGGAGTCTGAGGGCTGTGAGCAGCTGCCCCTGGCCTGGCAGTGTGCAGCTCTGACCACCCGACAGCCAGGGAGCTTTTGGGTTCTTGCTGCAGCCCTCTGCCAACTTTTCTTATTTTTCCTGGTCTCCTTTTTTAAATAAACATGTCATTTTACAATCTGTGAGATGCTTCTTGCGTTTCACACGTTTTCATCTCCTAAATTAGGTTTACTTAGCAGTTTTGCAGCCAGTTGATGATTTTCATGCCCTACTGTACCATAAAAGCAAAGTTGTGAATGAATTTGTTTGGGGCTCTGTCATTTTAAAGGAGGAGGAACTGAATTACATCTCAACACAAGTTGTTTGAGCTTGGGTTTTGGGTTTTTTTTTTCTCTTTTAAGCTTCCCCTTGTGATAGGGATGATCAAATAGCTTATGTATGAATGAGAGATGGCAGGAGAAAACCCCAAATATGGAAAACCAATACAGCTGGATTACATCTAGACCTTCAAAGCAGTTTTTAGCACTTGCTTTACCTAATTAAAATGCATAACAACTTGGATGTGTGCCCTTCCTCTCAGTGTGCTGCACCATTAAGTTATTCCTGGAGATCCACACTAATGCACAGCTCACTTCTGCCAGGTTCCCCAAATTCAGTGGGGTGGGGTGAGCTGTGCACAAGCAGAGCTCCCTGTGCCAAGGTCCTCCTCCAACCTGCCAGCACACAGGCAACAGTGTTGGGAGGCAGGATCAGTCCCAGCTGCAGGAAATGGGAAGTGCCTGGGGCCAAATTTAATACCTCTGACTGCTGACATGAAATGAAGAGTTGCAGAATGGGAAGAGAGACTCTGAGGGGCAGAGGTAAGATAATTTTAGAAATCATCTCCATTATTATTTTTGTCTCTAAAAAGTCAGCATGAATTTTTTTTTGTGTCAGACGTTGCACAGACACTCCCCTTGTACAGTATAGAGAAGACCCTTCTACAAGTTACTGTTTCAGCAGCTCCTTGACATCCAAGGGCATCACAGACTTGTTAAAATCTGAGAGAAATTTATAACTCATTTATAAATTATGGTACTATTGCAAGAACGCATTTTGCATACAAATTCTCCCCTGATGCTTTTAACAGCAGCCAGTAACTTATTTAGTCAATAAAGTGATGTTTTCTGCACATTGGATTTTTTTAACAAAACGGTAATATCTGTTGAAATACAGAAGAATCACTTTATGCTGCTTTTGTTGAAGGTTTTTCTGATGCTGGCAATTTGATTTTCCCTTTGTTTTCCTCTAGTGGTATGTTAATGGGATCCCTTTATTCCGTGATGGAGTATTGGAGTGCAAGTCCTTTATTTTAGCAACAAGACCATGCTGTTTTGTCCTATCCTTTGCCTGTCGCTTCAAGGGTGAATATTCATCCTTGTGAATACCAGTCCAAACAATTTTCTTGAGAACATTTTAAAAAAATCAAGCTCAGTTAATTCACACTAATTTGTTCCTTGCTGGCAAAAACTTTGCGTTAAGAGTTGTTCCAAAGGGGTGAACGTTGAAAGTGCTGACCCTGACAGAAGTGTCAGGGCTGAGGTTTGGTGCTGCTGCAGCTGGAGCTGGGCTGCTGCAGGCAGGGCTGGGGTTCAGTTCAGAGGGCGGGGAGGGGCTGTGGAGCTGAGCAGGTGTTCAGCAGCTCCTTGCTAAGGGGATGTTTCACTCACACAGAGCCCATCACAATGAAGCATGGAATTCGAGATATGATTTTCAAGGCACCCTAATTGGATTAGAGGGATTGTGTTAAAGATACGTTGGCTATGAAATGTTTAGAGGATTAATGCCCGATGATTTTTTATTTTTTTTTCCTTCTTAAACCATCTTTACTAATCCCTCTTGATCAGAAGCAGCTTCTGGAAAGCATTCTAGCCAGGAAGGAGAGCCCAGCCCTCCATCACCCATCTCCAGGAGGAGAGACATAGGCTGTTATGTGCACTGCACAGACCAAAATTCTCCATTTTAGTTAGATCCAGAGTACTCATTGTCACTGGTGCTTGTTTTTCTTGAAAATGTGAATATTTATGCCCTTAACATTTTCCCTATTAATGAACAATTTGGGAGTGTAAGGGTGGCCTGTGCAAGAATTAACATCCATCTGTTTCTCCTGTGTTTTAACCTGTCTGTATCTGCTAAAATCTAGCTCAAGTAGTGCAGTGCCATTTATTATTCAGATATTATTGTAACTGAACATACCATACAACTACATTTTTGAAGTCTGCTGAAGGAACCAGTGTTAATTGCTTACAGTAGAATCGATTTGTTGGTAGAAATGTCACAATATAATTATGTTGCCTTCCTTTGTCTGACAAGCAATATACTCAGAGAAGATTGTTCCTTTTTTTCTTCTCTGTTGAGTAAAATTATTCCCATTCCACAATGATCCTTTATGTAGTACACATGGTAGCAAGGAATACACTGGAGCTTTCTGGAATCACAACAGCTGATCAATTATAAAATAATTCATATGTTACACTATTCACATGGATAAATGCTAAGTACTTTGGGTCATTTGACCAAACCATTGCTTGCCTTTGACATTAAGGATATTTGACAATAGTTATGTGTCAAAAAATGACTTATTCTGAAAAATGTGTACTCTGAGTGGAGAAACTGCATTTTTTCTGGGGGGAAGCTTGTTTTTCAGGTGTGCTGTTTTACTTTAAATGCTTCAATTCCCACTGTTTCCTAGCTAATCTGCCAGTGTATACAAACTCAAAGCATATATGTATTTATTGTACCTACACATATGTGAATCTGATGTCTGGCACATCTTTTATTGCCAGAGTGTGAGGTTCTGAGCAGTGCTTAGTCCCAGCCCTGCAGCCTTTGAAATCTGCAAAGTTTAACTCAAAGGGATGCAGCAGAAGCAGATCCTGACAGCTTTGGAGTGAATCTGCACAGACCTGAGCTATTTATCTTTGCTCTCTCTTTTGACTCTGTTGTAAAATTCCCATTAATTTCACTCACACTGCAAGTGACAGCTAAAATGAGGCTAAACTTTCCCATTTTGTGCCACGTTGGCACAGGGAACAGGTATGAGGGTTGATTTTGGGGTTGATTTTTGCTTTTGCTAGTGTAGCCTTTATTCTCAGTACCTAACTTGACCTTTTCAAACTAGCTATGTAAAACACATGTGAAAGTCTTTACTTTTTTGGTCTCTTTCCAACACTACGTTCATAATTATCTTGAACAGAGAATAAAAGCAGACTCTGTCCTTCCAATTCTACATTCAAAAAATAGGAGACAGATGTAATGAAATCTCAAAGGGAGGATTATCTTTGAGTTAACAGACCAGATAGTCATATGGTATAAATTAACTTGGTCCTGGCCTTACACCAGCTGATTGTAATGATTAACTGTTAATTTCTTAAGATTATTTGAGGGAAGGAGATACTTTACATAGGACTTGAAAGATGACAGCACAGTAAAACAGAAAGGGAAAACATTGATCAGGCTGGTAACAAACATGCTTTTATCTACCTATTCATTTCTTGGTAGTCTCAGCAGTACATAATATCTCCTGGGAGGTTATGTGAAGTAGAGCTGTGTGTAATTGCTTGTGTTTTCACTCCTTATTGATTATTCTTGCTGTGAGCATGAGAGGAAGAGATGGTGTAAAGGTTACGGTGTGCCAGTCTCCAAACACACTGGAACAGACACTCCAATCAGCAAAGGCTGTTTCAAATGCTCATTTGAAGTCTAAGCCTTGATATACTTCTGTTGCTATTTTGCTTAGTGTTTGTTATGTTGATATTGTTACTTTGTTTGATGTCTGCCTTGGTTGCTCTGTAGTAACCGATTGGCTTTCAAGTTTCTGTTCCTTGAAGGATTGAACTTCCTGATGATTTGAGGCAGAAGAGGAAGTCTGAACTGAAATAAGGGCATTTTCTACGTTTTCTTCTTGTCCTGCACAAGAAATCTAAAGGCTTTTCAGGAGGGAATGGGGTGAGACTCTTTAGAGAAGAGCTGACTCCAAAGCCAATTGTTGGTTTTGGCGTGAACGGCGGTGAGGCTGTCACTGGTGTCCCAGCTGGGATGTAATCCAGCAGCAGCAAGAGGGCTGGTAGCCTCTGGAGTGTAATTCAGGCCACCTAAATCAGTAGTTGATTGTTCAGAAAATGCAAATTGTGAATGAGGTTTTATAAATGTTTCAGTCTGGGTTTGTGTCATCACTTTCCTTGGGCGTGGTGGGATGACTTTTCTTGTATGACAAATTCCTGTTCTCATCAGTTTGGGGCTGTTGACAGGAGCATCCTTAGCAACATCCAGTGGTGGGTGAGATAACTAAACACTAAACTTCTCACACTGAAGCAGTGAGCTTTCTGTGAGAGGAGAGTGGCTCCACACAGTGAGAAACTCTCACACCTTATGTGTTGGCCAAAAAAGTCAGGACTGCTGTTTTTCCTTTTATCTTGGGTGTATTGCCATGGAACTGGTGCACTCAGGAGCTGCTCCTGGTTACAGTGATGAGCTGGTTGGGCTCCACAAATTTTGGCTCTGAGCTGGGAATGGGCTGCGCGTTTGTCCCAAGAGCCAAGCTGGAAAATATTTTATTTGAGTTTCTTCTTAGGGCTGTGTGACACAGGCACCTGTAAATAGTGGTCTTCCTCTTTTTTTGTGGTTTCCGAGGGTGTTGCCTCTCAAATGTTAAGTCATAGAGTCAAAGAGTGGTTTGGGTTGGAAGAGCCTTAAGGATTATTCTGCAGTGTGCAGGGACACCTTCCACTAGACCAGGTTGCTCAAGGCCTTATCCAACCTGGCCTTGAATGCTTCCAGGGTTGACAGTAAAGAATTACTTCCTAATATCTCACCCAAATTTCCCTTCTTTCAGTTTGTACCCATTACTCCTTCTCTTGTCCCTGCAGTTCCTGATGAAGGGTCCCTCTCCTTGTAGGCCCCCCTCAGACACTGGAAGGTTCCTATGAGGTCTCCACAGAACCTTCTCTTCTGCAGGCTGAACATCCCAAGCCCTCTCAGCCTGTCTCCACAGGGAAGGTGTTCCAGCCCTCTTATCAACTTCATGGCCTCCTGGACTTGCTCCAACAGCTCCATGTCCTTATGTTGGGGGCATCAGAGCTGGTTGCAGCACTCCTGGTGGGGTCTCACCAGAGCAGAGAGGCAGAATCCCCTCCCTTGACCTGCTGGTCACACTGCTTTGGATGCAGCCCAGGGTTTGGTTGGGGTTTGGACTGTGAAGTCAAACTAAGGTGTGAGGTGCAAGAGGAATCAATGGTCTTTGCAAGGAATGTTTGTGTCTGTTCTTGGATCTGCTTTACATTACATCTCTGAAGTCCAGTAATGTCACTGAATATTGTAAAAATACCCTGATGCTCATTTAAAAGTCATTTTGTATTCACGGTAATAACACTGATCACGATGTGCTAATTGGCTGTTAATTGATATGATAAATACTATTATTATGAGATTCATTCTAATTCATCATTAATTAATTTACTGTTGCTTTTGAGTGTTATTTATTCATGGCAGTCGGTAGGAATAGGGAGAAAATGCTTGACTAACACACTCCAGCAAAACTACAAATAATTGAGATTTGTCTCCCAGGAATGCTACCATTTTCATAATTAGAACAGTCAGAAAAGCAAGCTTGTTAGAGAGATGATTGGCCTGCCTAGATAAGTATTGTAGTAAATTAAGTTTAGTGTGTATTGCAAGTGCAGTGTAGTGGAATCTGATAATTAGTCGGTCATTTGCAAATCATAAAAATGGTTTCAGTAATGACTCGATACTGATTGCAAGATAGAACAGATTTTTGGTTTGAAATATGGTAGGCTGCTTCAAACCAAATGCTGTCTGCTTTTGCTAGAAATTTAGTGAATAAGAGTGTGCTGCTGCTGCACACACACATGTACACGGGCCCTGGAGGTTGATTTGGAACAGTTCTGTGTTATCCCAACTGCTTCTGCAGGTTTCGTGATACAAAAAATTGCTGTCCTTGTTCTCGAGGTTTTTGTATTTCTTAATTTACAATGAATTCTGCAAATCGTGTGAAAAAGATGCATTCACGAAATTTTCTGGTGCAGGGTGTCTTTCTGCATTTGTGTAGTGGATGATGTCTGCTCTGATGGGTTCTTGAGTGAGTCTTGGAAGTGCTGCATGCAGCACAAATGTTACACAGCTGTAACAGGAGGATGACAAAACTGAGATGGAAATGTTTTCTTTTAAATTTCAAAACAGAGAAATATCTTCTGGGATTTTTTTTCCCAATAGAAAAATAAAATAGAAAAAATAAAATAGAAAAAATGATCTTCTAATGATCCAGCTGTAAATATGAAACAGTTCTATTTCAGTGTCCTCTGTCTTTCTACCTTTCTTCTTTTATGCCATTTGCTTTTCTGTTCATGAACAGCAGAGCTGAACCTACATGTGTAATTACAGTGAGTTTCCCTTTTTATATAAATTCTGCAGGGATGCAGAGCTGCTTATCAGCTCACAAATTCACTGTAGAGAAACTTCCAGTGATCTCATGAAGGGAATTTCCATCTGTAAGGCAGTGACTCTTCTCCTCTGACTGCCCTAAGTTTATGCTGTCACCCTCTGAAGTGATTAAAGAAGACTCAAAATGCCCACATCAGCAGCTCCTTTGTTCCAAGCCAGGGCTTCTTCTCAGCATGGAAAGAACATTACTGAAATCTGTCTCTTTAATGTTAAATGAAGTAGCCAGAGTGCTTCTAAATAATGTCTCACTGCTTCCCTCCTGCCTTGCATTGATTTTTTGCTTATGGGTTACTTTATCATATGAAGTTACAGAGGATCATAAATTGTTCCTGAAATTTTTGATAAAGTCTGAGACTGAAAAGTTGTAGAACAGGGTTGTTGTGATAAAACATTACTGCCAAAAAATTGAATATCCACTCTTCAGTAGCAGCGTGATTTCTGAAATTTTTTCCAAAGTGCTCAATGCTAACTCAGAGATAAAAAGCACAGATAACAGCAGTTTTAAGGAAATCTACAGAACATAACTAGCAATACTTCATTCTGTAAATCATAACCATCCCTCTCTGATCCCCATGCCTGGGGACAGTTGTGCAGAAGATCATCTCAACTGATTTCACCTCTTCTACTTGCTAAGCAAGTTAAACCCCACTAGGAAAAGCCACTCCTGTGACCAGTCATGATAATTATCTTCTTCAGGAGCTTGGTTTGCTTTGCTAGAGCCCCTCACTGACCTGGGCAGTGGATGTGCTGGGGTCAATGGGCACACATGGTGCTGATTCCACTTTATGGTTGATATCTTATTTACCAGAGGAGTCTTCTGCACAGTGAACAGACCAGAGACCAGTGAGCATTTTACATATACTTAATTGTAATAAATATATGTAATCAGTGCTCACCTGAAATCTTTTCTTTCACTGAAGATCTCCACAAGGACCAGCATGGAAACAAGTGAATCATTTCTTAGACTGGAAGTGAAAATTGGCATCCCAAAGTTGGGACTAATGTTACTTAAAGAAAGTTTTCTAGGTTCCAGCAGAGGAAAAATTGTCTTTTCATCTAAGTACAGTTAACACACACTGTGCTTCAGAAGTTAGCTCTGCTGTGCAGGGTGTCCTCACTGGAGGGTACTGCAGCAAGACAGACCATCCCCTCTTGAGCCTGAGGGCAAGAGATGCACTTGCTGTGATGGTCCACTGGGACTCAGCTCCAGCAAGAGTTCTGGCTCAGCCCAGGGCAATGCTGCTGTTATCAAACCCTCAGACAAAGACTTCTCATCAGGTCCTGATGGCTCACTGGTAAATTGCTCAGTGACATTTTTTGTGGTTTTTATGTAACCCTCCAACTACTTCTATTACTAGGTCTGAAACAAAATTTTTTGTCCTAAATGAAAACATTGTGTTTATTTATTTATTTTTGGTCTTGCCACCATTTGAACAAGGCAAACCTGTTTCTGCTGTAATCAAAATGGAAAACATTTTCAGATGAAAGCCAAGTCTGGAAATTTTCAACCTGCTGTGTTGTTGAGTTGTGAGCAATTGCAGAGGAGTTTATAGTGGAAATCTGAGTTCAGCAACAACCACTCTGGCTGTTGCAGAAATGGTCCCACTGAAGGGAATGAGGCTGCTCCCAGGAGTTTAAGTAGGGACTGCAGAGCTCTGCCTCTTTGGAGTGATTATGGCTCATACTCCTGCTTATAATGACAGAGCTTCTGATTGCATTTATGGATGTAATAGCAGTAAATACTCTGCTGAACTACACAGCAATAACTCTACTAATGTCCTCTATCCATTGATTCATGGACCAAGGCACAGGGTACACAGGCAGCTGTGCCCAGATGAAGTCAGCAGCATCCAGGTATCTCTGTGCAGAGGAAATCTGTTGGGCAGCCAGGACAATACCAAACTGAGAGCAGAAGGTGATGGATTGATTTACAAAACATAAGATGGCTCACAAAATAGGTTGAAAGATTGCTTTGTGCTGCTGGGGAAGTGTGATCCCATCAATTAGCAGTAGAGGTAAGAGATCAGCAGGCTGGCTCTGAGTTATATTGGGGGATGATTGAACATAATGTGGCATCACAACAAATGTGAAAGTGATTGCACTATCTTCATTATTCTGGAATTTAGTAATACTGCAACAGTTGAAGCTTAAGCTCTTAATTATGAGCATTGATTTCTCTGGGCATAGAAAATACAAGTTAAAATTGCACTAGAGCTGAGAATTCTCTTGTTAACTTCAAAAAGAGGTACAGATTTTCCTGCTAACACATTGGTGTCAGGCCTTGAGCAGGAAGGAAAAGGGCAGCTTTCACTTTTCTCAGTAAGTTTGTGAAAGACATTTGATGACAGAGGCAAGCACTGTGGTTTATTTCTAGTGGAGGGTAGCACAATAAATGCTCTTTGACAAAAGGGCTGGAGGATGTTTGTTGTGAGCTGGGGGTGCACTTCCCCTTCTGCTGAGGTTCCAGTTTCTGTGCAGCAAGGCAATGGGAGGAGTTGTTCTTCTATCCTCTGTTCCCATTGTGTGATGACACAGCAAACTTTGAGGAAGCTTAAGATAAGTCTTGCTTCGAGGCCAGGGCTGTTTCACCTGTGCCAAATGGCCATAAAGAGGATGTTCATGCACTCTCCCCACTGATTCATGTGTGCAAAGCAATTCTGAGGGTAGAGCTGTGCTCCCAAGATGGAACTGTAGCAATCATATTCTTCATGGGTTTTGTCTTACTTTGTGTTAACATTCTGGGAGTTTTATTATGGTTTATAAAGCACTGATGGTTTTTCTTTTACTTTGTATTGACATTGTGGGCTTTTTATTAAGGTTTGTAAAGCACTGATCTGTGTAATTTATCCCAGAAAAAGGGAATTCCCTAAACATGTAGGAAACTTCGTTCAACAAGCAATACCCACACTCAGAGAAGCTTTCTAGGTGGGATGGAGTGCACCTCCAGTCCCACTGAGACTGCCACAAGTGACCTGTGCAAGAGGAGATGGGAATTCTCTTGTGTGGGCTTGACTCATTTTTCTTGGAAAGGCAGATGATGAAATGTGGAGAGGTGACAGGTGTGGTGAAGGCTGGGAATACGGAGTGCTACAGAGGAAAGGAGCTGCCCATGAATCCTCTGTGCCTGCTTGATGAGAGGAGGGTGATCCTGGCAGCTGCTTTTTGCAGGACTGAAGTGACTGAGGGTGGAGCTGGAACCAGCACCTGGATTGAGCTTTGGTGCATGAGCAGAATGCAGTGTACTGATGTACTGAAGTAGCTGTCAAATCCAAGTGCTTCCTTAAAATCCTTTTAGATTTTTATCACAAGTGAATGGTAGGATGTTAAGTGAAGCCATCTGATGCATTTTCTGTGTACCCTGTCCCAACAGCCTGAGGAGGATGTGCTCCTACATGAGGCAGTCATTAATATGCAGGCACTGCCATGATGTGCTGGGCTTTGGTCTGCATGAGTTTTATAGAAATGAAGTGGCTGGAGCTATTCAGGTCTTGACATTGCTCATACAGAGCTGAAGTTCCTACTGAAATTTTCAGTAAGGAGATCCTCAGCTGAATGTTTCCTGCCAATTTCATCTTCTTTGCAAACCAGGCTGGTTCTTTATCAGTGAAACAGTCTGCGAAATAGAGGGTGCTAAGCAGCCATGAGCTAAAACCAGGGAAGTTACAGTACAGAGCAAAGTAGCAGATAGTCTGACAGATGGAAAAAGTGTAACCTTTGTGAAACTCCAGGCAGCCACGAATAGGATTGTATTTAAAAAGCCATAATAGTATGCAGGTGGTAAATGCAATGTATAAAAATCCTAAACCTAAAGGAGAAGGAAGGAACTAGCACATGAAAAAACCAAAAAGGTTAGTGAAGGAAAACAGAAGAGAACAAAGTTAGTCACTGCAGGAATTTATTAGACAAAACTGATGCAGTGAGGTGGCATTTCAGGTGAAAATTTGAGAGGATTTTGTTCTCAGTAATTGCTAGATAAATGATAGTGTAGGTATTGACAGCAAGTTAGATTAAAATAAAAGACCCACAATATGACTATTTTAAATTCCCCTCACCTTCTGCATATCATTGCAGAAAGCCACTGATTTTGGAAGAGAGGTATCCAAAAATGTAATGAAAACCACTAAAAATATTTGAGTTCATTGATGGGACATCATCAGTTTGAAATGAAAGCAGTTTAAAAGAAAAATGGCTTGTTTTTGCAGTTGCAATTACCCTTCATTCCCCTGTCAGATCTCTTTGCAAGCACATTTTCCTTCTCTCATGGTTCCTTTTTGTCCCTGTCACTCTGCAGAAACCCCAAGCACGTGCATGATGAAGCTCATCAGCTGCACAGGAGAAACAGCAGAACTGGGTACAGGCTAATGGCCATAATAAACAAACTGCAAATTATAGAAGAAATTAAATTAAAGCTTTCTTTCTAATGTTTTAATATTCATCTGAGTCCTAGTGAACCATTGGTGGAGGGTTTTTTAAAAAAATACCATTGTAGTTGTGTCCCATGTAATGACTTATGGGGCTAGAAATTTCCTCATGTCTGGTCTGAATACTGCAGGGGGCAATGAAATTGCAGTAATTTGTGAGCAGTACTACTGCAGGGAGATGTTCCTTGAGGGGCTGTGGACAGGAAGGGTGTGCTCCATGGGGCAGGGAGCCTCTGGGACTGACTGGGCAGGCTCTTTGGTGTTGTGGATCTGTGTGTGTTCCTGGACAGGGACACAGTCCAGCAAAGAGCCCCACTCTAGGCACAAGGGACACCTCTGACATGTACAGCTTTCCTGGGGCTCCAGGGTGGGAAAAAACAGGCTCTGGCTTAGAGAAGTGTGCTAGGGAAGCACTGCTGAGGAGAAATTTGCAGGGAGAGTTGTGGGAGATGTGGAAACCATTCCCTTCTGGGATGTGCTGCTCCCATTGCAGCAGGATCTCTCTCTCTTGGCTGTCTAAAAGGAGTGTTTCAGTTACTCAAGGGCATTTCAGTACAATTAAGGGGATCAAATCGTTTGATCACCTAAACAGTGCTCTGCAAACAGTCAGTTGGTCTGTTTTTTCCAAGTTTATACTACTGCCTTGAATAAGGAGGAGGTGCACAAGAAGGATTAGGCAAAGGTCTTTTTTTCTGTGTCCAGCCTTTATTTTGTAATTATCACATTTGGAAAAAAAAGAAAGCTTTTGGTATTGTTTACTTTTATCAACATATGTTTCCAGTTTCAAAAACCTGGGAGAAAGTGTCTTTTCCACTCTCTTACTCCACACTTGGCAAATATCTTCTTTCATGCTCCTTATATCAAATCAAACAGACATGAGCATGTTTTTTTAATAACTGTAGGAGAGGTTTTGGAAGGTGCAGTGGGCTTTGTAGCTGCACTCAGGCTGTCTGATCACTGAGCCCAGGAACAGCCTCAAATTTGTCCTACAACCTGGAGCAAGTGTCTGCAGAAGGAATCTTGAGGCAGTGGGGATGTGGAGGTGAGGGGAGAAAGGGGCATCACAAAAGGCACTAAGTGCAGAAACTGGTAACAGCTCAAATCTTAGGAATTTGAAAATTGTACCTCTGGCAAGGGGGGACACACACCAAGGAGCTTTTAAGACAACGCTATTCTGCTCATTTAAAAAAAGAGGAAAGTTAAAAGTTGCAAGAGGAAAATTTGGGCAGGAGGAAGTTTTTTGGCTTGGAGGTACTTTCCTTCTTTGTCTGCTAATACTCAAATTTTCAGGTTCTTTCTAAATCATTTTTGTTGAGAAAGGTCCTTACAAAGTCAGAACACTGAAGAATGTTGTTTCATTAAAGAGCAATGTCAGGTTTTGGATAAAATGAGGTTTTTCTTACATTGTGTTCTGGTTTTTGAATGGCAGAGTGGGTGCACAGACCAAAATACTTTAAATTTCTTATTAGAAATGTCCCTCCAGCTCTTCAGTTTATCAGCACATCCTGTCTGAACCTCACACTCTGGTGTTTGCTTTAGAAAAGGAAGACCAGAAATTACTCTGTTAAAATAAAAATGATCAGGAATTTTAAGTAGTATTGGAAGAGCCCCACTTCTCCATGAAGAAGTGAGGATATGCAGGTTGCATTTACATGTTCCAAGGCACATCTGCTGTTACAAATAAATGCTATCAGTCAATAATCCTCAGCAGCTGTTCAGTAGCAGAGTTCCACCAGCTCCTCAGCAGAGCTGTGCTGATCATGGGAACGAGCAGCTTTGGCTAAACAGGAGATTTCCTTCTGGGGGAATGTTGGCCTTGTCATTGTTTGAATACTTTGGGCACTAGTTACAAACCTGGAGGTGATTGCTGTGAGGGGCCAGATGTCAGTACTCAGGTGGAGCTTGGTACAACTCACAAACATCTGGGTACTTGTCCGTGCTGGTGCAGCCTTGTTCAGGGTGAGGCCCATGGTGTGGGCTGCTGCCCAAGGAGTGATGGCCCTGTGTGGGACAAAGGAGAGGGGAACAGACTGGATGGGGCACAGGCTGGCACCCCGTGTGAGCTCTCACCCCGCCCTACAAAGGGCCGTTAAAGAAAGAGCCGAGGTGGAATGTGTACTGCTCTCTGCACCTCTACGCTGTGGATACACTCAGAGATGTCCTGTGTTTTGTCTTTGAACAGGAAAAGCCAACAACAATGTACAGTGGGATGAGGACTCCGTAGAGTACATGCCAGCCAACCCAGTCAGGATCGCATTTGTCTTGGTTGTTCATGGCAGAGCTTCCCGGCAGCTGCAGCGCATGTTTAAGGCTATTTACCATAAAGACCATTTTTATTACATTCATGTTGACAAGGTAATATATCACTGGTTATAAATTGCCTGTCTCACCATCTGTCAGTCTGCCCATCCTTGTCATCTTCTTCATCTTCCCTTTACCTCTGCTGCATAAAGTGCACGTCACTTTTTGTCTCTCCATCTGTTACATGTTTGGAGCATCTTTTTTTTTCTTTTTCTCCCTTTAAATTTTCTTTCTTGTTATCTTCTTTATGTAACAGCCTTCATTTCTCCTTCTCTGTGGATGAGTATCTCCCCTTGTCTGTCTGTTGTACATTTAGTTAGCAGTAATCCATAAGTTGGTGCAGAGTGAGGTGGTGCCCCACTGGATGGAGAGCTGACCTGAGGTGCCTTGGGCAAGTGATACACTGTAAAAGGGAGGTGGTAGCAGTCACCTCCTTTACAAAAGCCCTTTGGGATCTCTGATGACAAATGGTGAATAAAGCTAATCACACTGGTTAGTGACTACTGCAGTTGTAATAAAAAGCATTGACCAGGGTTCTCTGTACATTTACCAAAAGAAGCTTGTGTGCCATAGTAAGTGAGGGCAAAGCAATGGCAGCACTCAGTGAGTCAAGAAGGAGGGGAGGCCTTTAGTGAATACAGGGAGAGACAATTTTGGACAGAATAACTTGAATGTGTTCCTCTTCTCTCCCCAAAGCGATCCAACTACCTGCACCGGCAAGTGCTGCAGTTTGCCAGCCAGTACCCAAACGTGAGAGTCACCTCCTGGAGAATGGCCACCATCTGGGGAGGAGCAAGCCTTCTGACCACCTACCTGCAGACCATGAAGGACTTAATGGAGATGAGTGACTGGCCCTGGGATTTCTTCATTAACCTCAGTGCTGCTGACTACCCAATCAGGTACAATGAGAATTGTAAGAGTGTACATGTTTTGTTCCTAAGGGGAGTATGGAGATAAGCAATGATGTGTCTGTGCTGTGCTGCAAGAAGCAGAGGAGCAGTTTCCTTTGGTTTACAGCAGAAAACCCCTGTTGGTGAGCTGGTGTCTGACAGCCACACTTTAGCCAAGGATTCAATCACCTGCCTGTACCCTCTGTGTCTTCCATTTGACTGGGGAGGGGCTTTCACTGAGAGGCTGCTCCAGTTAGACATTATTTCCAGCAAAAGGAATACCTGCAAGAGAGGATGAAGAAAGCAGCCAGAAGTCCTGGAGCTCAGCAAATGAAACCCAGGCATGGAGGGATTTCTCCCTCCCAGGGCTCTGATTAGCAGTGTGATTTGATGTCTCAGCAAGTGCTGGAAGTATGAATATAGAGTCAGGTTCTCCTCTCCCTTTTTTTTAGTACCTTTTCTGTGGAGGATAATGGTTGTGGAAGTGACAAGTAAGTTTCTAGGAGTCAATTATATCTTCAGCACCAACTGTTGCCTGAATATCTTTATTCAGATGGCATCAGGTTAAAAATTTCACACACCATCACATGATAAGGCTTGTGATTTTAAGTGAAATTATATTCTTTCTGGATTTACATCACCCTGGCCTCAGAGCTGCATTCAGTAAGTTTGCTACATTGTGCAAAAGTAGATAGTCTGTAAAAAATCCAACTCAAACAAACAAACAAAAAAAACCCAAAAAACCCCAAAAACAACAACAACAACAACAGCCACCCAAAAAAAACCCCAAGTATCCTGAAACTGTTTTTAGGTTTAGGTTGTAAGAGTTATTAAGAAGAAGGAAACGTGAAATTCTTCTTGTGGCTTCTGTTTCCTTCTATGCTGAAATGAATCAATGAAAGGGGAAGTGACTTTCTTAGGCAATTTCCATGAGTGGTGGAATACTCCTGGAAGGGAAATATGCTTCCAGTGCTCAGGTTTCTCCAAGATCTCTCTTGAAGTTTGAATGCCTTACTGAAGGTGCTCCTTGGACAGAAATCAGCACTGAAGTGAACAATGACAAAACCCCTGAGGATTTTGTGAGGATTTTGTGAGGCCTGACAAAAGGCTTTATTGCTGATGCCCATTTCTAAGCACTCTCAGTGAAATGCAACACATTTGGGGGAGAAAGATTAGAGCACAAGGGTTACTGAGACTGCCTAGATATTAGAACATGGGGATTTGAATTAGGAAATCACAGTATTTAAACACTTGATGTGCAACAGAAAGAGAACAGTTTTGACATAGCAACCTTGCTTATGAGGGAGAGTATGTAGTTTTTTGTAAATCTCTTGAGTTTTGGGAAAAGCTAGCTTGTTATTCACTTCCTGGGGAGGAATGCTGTATTGATGCTAGAAAGTGGACTAATGCAAGACTATAAAGGAAGAGGTAGGTGGTGGCACTGTGAATCAAGCAGGAAAAATTGTAGGAGAAGGTCTGGTATGGTTGTACCCCAGTGCCAGCAGGTGTGTCCAGTTCTCCTGTGGTGCTGAGTCCACCCTAACCACCATGTAATGCCAAGGCCATGGCCTGGGGCAGTCTGAGCTGTTCCTAGGTCCCTGTGGAGGCAGCCAGACCACAGGGCCAGATGGGGTTGGTGGCTTCCAGACATGGCCATCAACAGCCACCAGCTTTGTGGGGCAGGCTGTGCTTGGTTCAGTGCCAATGGAGCCTTGGTAATGATGCCTTGCTCTCTGCCGTCATTGCAGCTCTGCTGGAGAAACTGCAGGCACTTGTGTCTTCAGAGGGGGAATTCTGGTAGGCATGCTTCCCCTTGCAGCCTCTCCAAGCTCTGGGCTGGGCTCTCAGTGGCCTCAGCAACCTGGCAGGGTCTGAAGTGCTCACTTCCCTTCCTGCCAAAGCACTCTGTTACCAGAACTGAAGGGAATGTGCTTCCTCTTCATACCATGATGCACTTCAACAAAAAATAAGAAACCTTTTTCAGTGCTCCAACTTCAATGACACTGACTTACAAGTAACATGAAGTATTTCTTTTAATATGGAATATTACAGCTATAAACCATTGAAGATCTTGTCTCATCAATATATATAGGAGTCCATTTCATTTTCATAGTGGAGATGGTATAAATTATTATTATTTATAATCTTTAGAAAAGGATCACCTCCCTGGATAACCCTGAGAGAGCTGATTGTTTTTCCAGGAAGCAGTAAATAGGGTGTGTGAGGGATTCTTTTTTTTTTCTTTCAGACCCCATGCCATGATTTGTCAGATAATGGGCTGGGGGCACTTTACACTTCTCTCTGGTTAGTCATATTGCAGTGGGTTTTGCTGGGTTTCCCTGCGTAAGAACATATGAATTTTGTGGATTAATAGTTTTTATGCAGAGCTGCTTCATATTAAGCTTTTGCTTCCCATCTGCCATTCCATCTGTAATACTGAAACCTTCACTACTTCTCTTCTGATAATAAAAGCTAATCCAGCCTTCTAAGTCAAAAAACCCCATACTCAATATGTGGGGTTAATACAATGTGATGAGGCCTAAATCTGTCCAGGGTATGTCTGGTATGTTCACAGACTACAGCAGAATTGCCAGGAGCCTTTCATCCTTCACAAGAAATATCCAGAAGCAGATGTTAAGCATCATAAAATATAAAGGCATGGGAGAAAAACATTAGAACTATTTGTTTTGTGAGGGAAACAATAATTAAAAATGTGTAAAATAACACATTTGCAAGCCAGGAAAATCCAGATAACCCTTTTTATTCCTCCTCATGCCTGAATGTCTTGTTTGTGGAGTCTGAAGGTCCAGCACTAGCACAGAGGAGGTCCTAATCTGTGTGCTTCTTCTTACTGCAGCACAAACCCCTGGCAAACAGTCTGGGCATAAAGGTGCCTCCAACAAAAGTATTTCCCTTTAATCAGGAGGCAATGTGTTATTTATTGGCCTAAGTGAAAAGATGTAGTACATTATCCAAACTTGACTTCATTCAGCTCTGTTAAACATTCTCAGCAGGAAAAAGAGGGATGAACTGGCTAAAGACAAACCTCCACAAGCAACCCAGAGGTGGGAGGTTGTGTGACTGTCCCTTCTTTTGCTTGGGCTTGTGAATAAAAAAGGAACACATGGATGCAGGGTCCTCAAGAAATCATCCCTTACTGCATTCGTAAAGAAATTAAAGAAAACAGCACCTTCCTTCCTTTTCCTTAACTTTTGTATTTTGAATGGTATTTTTTCATAATTTAAAGTCTTTTCCTTAGGGAGCCTCTTTCAAAACCTTGTGGGAAAGCTACTGATATCTTCAACCTCTTACTTTACATGGGTATCTATTTGCATTATTTATTGGCTCTGACAAACAGCATAAAGTAGTCAACCTTATGTTCAGGGACTGAAATTTCACTCCCAACAAGGTGAACTATGGTAGAGCATCTATTCATGCTGAATGTTTAATGTGCATTGCAGGAGTCCTTGGATAATGTGGCAGGTGAAGTGTTGCACCACTTAAATTAAGAAGTTTAATGAGATCATTTAACAGTGAATGTCATGTCAGTGCTTACCTGGCCACAGAGCTTGTATAAAGAATAAGCATAATGAAACATTTGAACTATTTATAATTTACAGTAAATCACTGAGCCTCAATCACCAAAGGGATCACCAAATCTAATTGCCAGCTAATGCTTGGTCTTTAATAAAGGTCAAGCAAAATTATTAGCAGGAGCCTGGGGAGCACTTCAGAATATTAAGAAAATAAAGTGTCTTATTGATGGAGCCAGGAATGCAGATATAACTACATTTTCCATTATGGGCAATCAGGTATAACAAAGGAACTTAAATGAAACCCAGTGAAACTACTTGTGTTTTGCTGCTTGACATTATTTTAGGATGAAGTTGTGTAGCCTTACTTTCCATAAAAGCCTGTGTTGTGAAGACTCAGTTAAATGAGACACGTTCAGTAGAAGTTTTGGTCTGGCACTTGAATGGAAGGTGTATCAAAATACAAATAGCACCTGAGGAACTACACACTCCAGGGAGTAAATGGGATGATCTGACTGGGCCTGGTCCTTTACACAGGTGCCAGTCTGGAGATTATCTCTGCCAACCAGAATAACACTCAGAAATGAAAAAAACTGAGCTAGCAAATAACCATTGACTGGCTTGTGCTTGCTTCATTGTGTTGCCCTCTGTTGGTCAAGGTGACATTGGTTGATAAAAAACCAAAGTGATGATTTCTAAATGAGGTCCCTGGGCAAGACAGTATTTGCCAAGAGTGAAAAGGTGGGAGTGCAGGGAAGAGGTCTTCAGGTTTTCATTCTTGTAGTAGGTGAAAATAATTACAACCAATAGATTTTAGAAAGAACTTCAACCTTTGGGAAAAATGCTTAAGCACTTTTTCAAGTTATTTTTCAGGTGCTAGAACTACCTGGGAGATCATGTTCTTGTTTCTGCCACTGGCTCAGTTTCAGCCCCTGCAAAGCATGGGTGACTACCATTCTATAGAAGCTACATCAGGGATGATTTCTGTTCTGCCAAATTCACCATGACCTGCCCCGATTTCACCTGTGACCAAATGACAAACTTTGGAGCAGGTGACAGGGAGAAAAAAAGAGAATACTGTTTGCATGGAGTGGGTACACCAGACTGGAGCTCCCCAGCTGCTCTTCAAAACATCTCAGCTTTTGCAATGTGCAGGCTTGAAATGCAATATTGGAAATACAGGAAAATCTCCTCTTAGAACTGAAACAAAGCATTTAACTTCCACACACAGCACTCTGCCTTTGGGAGAAATGCCTGAGACCCAGCTGTGCCCTCTTGATGGCTGTGAACTGGGAAATCCCAGAGCCAGCAGGGCTGAGGAGAGCTGTGTCATGGCAAATAAGGCAAAGCCATTGGCTCAAAAGGCAGTTCCACTTTCTCTCTGCCTCACTTCTCATCCATTTGACTTGACTTAATTTAACAATTCTATGTCTCACTGAGATTCAGACTTCAGAGCTGTCCTTTAGAAATATCTCCTTGCTGGCACTACATAAATTGGTGCTGGACATGAAAGCCTGGATAAAGGACTATCCAGAGCTGAATTTGACCTTACACCCTGTATGAAGTGTTGCAGTGCTGATCTGAGAAGCAGGCCTTGCCACCAGAATAATGTACCAGGCACTAGGCTGTGTTCTTTCAAGTGCCCTTTGGAATGTTATCCTGGGCTGAAGCACTGCTCAGTCATCTCCCTACATCAAGAGGGGAGTGCAGCACAGGAGCTTTTGCACTACAACATCTGTTAAGATGCCAGTGCCCCAGGTTTTTATCTCAGGATTGTCACCGACGTTGTACGTGGTTTTGTTTGCTCAGAATATCTTTATCTGGCCAGCCAGATGTCAATCCACTCTTAATGCTTCACAGGGAATCTTTTTTCCTGTCCAAAAGGAACTTTATCAGTGTTTTCCTTGAATCTGCATTCTCTGAGAATTTCAGATTTGCTTCTTTCTTTAATCCCTCAAATAACCTTTTCTCCTCTTCTTTCCTCACTTTTCCAGCACATTTGCTTGAGATTTATATATATTTTGAAAGTTATCTTTTTGATTTGCTGTTCCACTTCCCTGTTTTACTGTTATCAGTGGTTGACAAAGCAGTGGTTTTGTGCGTGGTCACAAATGGGTGGGGTAAAATGTGGAAATTATTGTGGCTTAAAAATTTTATTTACCTCTGATGTTAACATAATGTTTTCTTCAAGCTGGCAAATGTTAGTGATGGGAGGCCCAGCCTTTCTCTGTGCAGGCACAGCAGCTGAGGTTATTCCATCCACCCTCCCCTCCTGGATTTAAGGATATAAAGCAGCTTTTGATTTGGGGAACTGACATCTGCAGCACATAGTAAACTCCTTTGGATATTTAATAGTTCTGAGATGTGCTTCATAGCCTTAGGCTGGCAACAGAAATAAATGCACCCCAAACTGGCTGTCCAGGCATCTTCACTGTGCATGCAGATTAAAGATGCATCAGTAAGGCACAGTTTTAGAGTAGGATTTTTGCTCAAAGTGCTCTTGTACTTGGCAGCATCTTACCCTGTTGATTGCAGTGCTGAACATGGAGCTCTTTGTCTCCTCCCATGAGAACTGAAGCATCTGAGCCAGTGTCTGGGTCCCTGGGGGATCCTCCTGGCAGATGAGAGCCCCAGATGCCAGACTTGCAGTTTGATGGGCACTGCAGCCTCTGAGCCCACGTTGGGCTGCCTGGCTGGTGGCCCCTTCTCTTCTGGCTTGGCTCTGGGGCTGCACACAGGGAGGTCCTCAAGCAAAGAGCCAAAGAGTTTTCATCTGTTTGCCATTTGCTTTCTGGATGTAATTTATGTTTTGCTTATTTATGACTGAGAAAAAAGTCTCCTAAAAAAAAGAGTTAAATGTGAGTCTGCCCTGGATTCATTTGCCATTCAGCCTGATGTATAAACAATAACAGCACAAATGTTGTGATGATGTGCACCACCATTTCCTAGGCTAGGGTTCCATCTTTTGTCATCAGGATGCTCCAGTAATGCCTGGAGCAGTGATTTTGTGTTGGGGCAGAGGAAGGCAGTGAGCAGGATGGGAGACCTGGCCAGCTCCATATTTCTCCTTCACAGCTCCAGGATATTTACAGAACCTGTTTTTCACTTACAACTTGTCTTTATGGACAAATAGGGTGGGGTGACCAAGCCTTTGTGCAGAATGGCTTTAAAGCCTTGGTTAGAAAAATTCCCCACTAGCTGCCCTTCCCATGGTATTTAGTTGGTCACTGCATTCCCTCTGCATTGGGCAAGAAACTCCAATGGAGTTTGAGCTGTAGTGGGATGTTGATCATCAGGGAAATCCCAGGTGTGACTTTCTCTCTTGTGTGCTCTCCCACAACTTTGCTCCAAGTGACTTTTACTTTGGATGAAGTCTGAGGTGGGTAACAGAAGCTGCGGGGAAACAGATCCTTGTGGTGTTTACCTGGGGTTTGTGAGTAGAAACTTGAATGTCTCTTAACTCAGTTGGGGTTTTTTTTAGAAAGTTCAGTGAAATCATTATCAAATTCTGAAAGCTAAAAGTACTTGAAAGAGAGAAACATTCCTATTACAGCATTTTGAATGTGCTCTCCCTTCGTGGTCCCCCTGATTTCTCTCAGGAAATTAAAAATCTGCTGAAATTGCCATTAAGACACACTTTTGTTTAGTTTTCAGGATGCCACTCACAATAAAACAGCTGCAAAATAATATCTGGTGGTAATTCAAAGAGAAGATAACGTGTGCTGTTATACCTTTCCCAAATCACTCTGAAATAGTTGTGAACCAAAAGGCCATTAAAGGGTGAGGCAAAATGTTCTGATTCAGTCTTTCAGTGGTGATACAGAAATAGGAAGGAGAGGGAGAGATGAATAAATGCTTTCCCTTGAAAACAGGGCTAAAAGTATAAGAGTTGAATGGTATTTGATGTTGAAGATTTTTCAGCTCTAGCAGCTCTGTAGACCTCTGTGCAGGATCTGTGAGCCTGTCCAGTGCTGCAGAGCTTGGGTGGTTCACAAGAGAGTGGGGGCACCTCTATGTGTGGTGTTCTTCATCTTCAGGGACGTGCTGCAGAATGTGTCTCTTTTTCTAAAGCTTCTTTTTATTTTTCTTTGTAGTCTTGACTAGTGCTAACTGGTCAAAACTTTGTATCTTCAGGTACTGTGGAAGCTTTGACCTGATAGTGCAGAAATCCCAGACCTACATTTTGCTGGTAGAATGAGGGACTAGCTGCCTTTTACAGTTGCACCTTTTTACAGTGGAATACTTCTTTTCTGCTCAACCTGCATGGAGCATTTGTGTGATACCCCTGAATCTCTCTGTATAAATAGCAGCTGAATGCCACTGACTGTTTGTGCTGGCCCATCTGTAGTTCCAGGTTGATGGGAGGGGATGAGGCCCTAAATGGTTCATTGTAGCACATTGCACTCTGCTGCACACAGTTTAATTATATCCATCTTTCAGATGAACCAGCTGTAGGCACGAGCATCCCTAAGCTTTCATCAGGATAATTGCACTCTTTGCCACATTAGGAACTGGTTTGGGGCCAAGTCTTTTCCAAATGCAGAGTTGATCTTGGTTTGAAAGTTTGCTGCCCCAAAGTCACTTCTAGCAGGTTATCTTGCAACAATGCATTCTTGGGACAGCTGAGGATTAAAAGGTCTATAAATCCAAATTGGTTATTTGTGTCACCTTATGGCTTTAATTGGGGCAGCCTTAGATGTTTTGGCAGTGGCTCAGATCATTATATTCATATGATGGGATGCACTGTGCCACTCAGGTGCAAGGTAGCTTCCAGAGGATATTCATGGCCAGGGCTTGCAGGGACCATGGCTCTGCTTGCCCTGTGAGGGTCAATGTCATTGACAAACCTCTGTACAGCTGCTGTTGTGTAGGCACTGGAGCTGTTCCCATGGGGCTCAAGTCATGCTGCAGGTGGCAGCTGCAGAACTACAGCTGGAGGCTAAAACACCCTGATCTTTCTTCTCTGTGGGAAACTGGTACCTGTGGTGTGTCACGAGATACCAGTGCTGGATATCATCACAAAGTGCCTGGAGAATCATTTGTGAACCACTGCAGCCCAGGAGGGGAGAGGCAGCCAGGAAATGGCTCCATGTCACAGCCTGTCTACTTGGCAGTGCCAGGAGATCACTGGTGACAGACTGCCTCACTTAAGTTCACATGCCTTTTCTAGAGTGTTTTCTTGAGTTGAAATGCACCCCTGGTTCCCTTCTGATGGAAAAAGACTGCATTGGCTGCAGCTCATTGAGCACAGCAGTGAGCAGGGACATCAGCCTCCCACCCTGCCAGTTGTGTTCTCAGCAGCCCCGGTTCTATCAGCTGGTGGATCTGTTCATCCCCATTGCAAACATCCTCTCTGCCACATGTTTGTGCCTCATGGCCCAGCTCTGTATTCCTCACTGACTTACTCCAAAACAGTCCCAACCAAGAGCAGGGCAAGTCATCAGGTGGCACAAATTGTCAAAATAAGATCATTACTCAACCCAAATAAAGGTAACAAAACGTGACCTTTTGTTGTTAAAACCAATTAAGTTTCCTTCCATCAGCTCTCAGTTCATTATCCCTTTCACCCTCCAGGCCCTGTTCTTCCATCTTTTCAGGGTTGGTGCAGAATTAATGTTAAATCCCATTAGCCTGACACCATTTTCCCTGCTTTGCCTTCTGGTCCTTTGAACTGATGCACTCCGACAGGTTGATTCAGCAGCTCAGGGATCAGAGGGAGTGGCAGGCCCAGGAGGAGCTTCAGGAGGGGCCTGGTTTGTAATAATTCACTTTAATGGAGTTTGTGACAGTGCCTCAGCAGCAGGGTCTCACTGGGTGGATGAAGAGCCCTGGGCTGCATCCCAGGCACAGAGAGCATCACGGGGACCTGGTGCTGGTGGAGTCCCACCCCTCTCCCCTTGGCATAACTCCAGTCAGGAGATTGGAGCTGCTCACTGGATGAGTGTGCATTTTCTGGTGTTTTCCTCAGAAAGATGAGATGGGGGAAAAAGGTTTCTTTGCTCAATTTCATCTTTCCCACTGCATCAGGAGAACCACCTGCTCTCAGGGCAGTGTCACACCAAGCTGGCCAGTTTTTGTCCAGGATTACACTGCAAATTCAACAGGAAGATGGCAAGACCCAGAAGTGCAGAGTTTCATACCTTGTGCCCTTTTAGAAAGGGCTTTCCTGCTCCCTCTCCCAGCAAGAGGAGGGTGGTCTCAGCTCCCTGCTGCTGCCAAGCTTAGCGTGAGCACTTTGTGCTTCATTATTGGCATGAAACAGGGTGGCTGCTGTGGCAGCAGGGAGTGTCTGTGAGCTCTGGAGAGGATGCTGCACTGCTCCATTTGGGGGCATGGCTGTCCTGCCTTCCCCTGCTGGGAGCCAGGAGGTGGCTCTGCAAGGAGGGGCTGTGGCAGGGTGGCTTCAGCAGGGAGAGTGCAGGGAGGGTGTTCAGGGTCCTGCATGAACTGTCCTTGGTGTCTGTGGGCACCTGCTGGCTCTCAGAGTCTCCTGGGCAGGTAGGGTGGAATGGCTCTGGTTTCCTGGTGTCACAGATGGGTGAGGGTGGGGTGTCAGTGAGAATCACCATCAGCACAGTCAGAGGGAGCAAGTTATGTTTCAGAAACTGAGAAATTACCAAAATTTAACATTAAATCTGGGGGAGTGGCACCCTAACAACTGCACCCAGAAAAGCAAAGATTTCTCATGAGTCTTAGGCTGCAAGACTGTTGCAGCTGATGGAGGAACACACAGCTCACAATGATGGGCTTTAAATCCGAGTTGGATCTGCTGAATAGATCCATCCCTGGCATGGAACTGGCCCAGGGTGACACCTGGGGACACCAGAGGGTCTCTACTGTGGCAGGACAGCAGGACTGCACCCCCAGACTGACAGACCCCACCAGGCAATGAGAAGCAGGGTGAAAGAGATTTCTTTCTTCCCACTTCCTTGGAAGAAACTGAGCATTTTTAATTGTAATTGCTCAACAACTATCAAACCATTTTTCAACAATTAGCCAATCATTTTTTGTATTGACTTGTAAAAATAAAATTTCAGATGCACGCGGGAATGTGTGAATTGGATGAAGTGAATGGTTGCTTTAAATCTGTGCTCATATTTAATTTTAATTTCTCTTTTTGCACAAAACTCTCGATAATTTAATTTTAGAGATGGTGAAAAAAAACCTGCTGAATATAAATTATGCAGTGTAAAATATACACAGTATAAACAAACAAAAAGCTCCTATTCAGCCCAATATCTAGATTCTTTTTTCCTTTTCATACAAAGTCTCACTAATTTGAGTAATGAACTTGATCATTTCTGAAGCTCACTCGACTTGCTTATTTAATCAGTGATTATTGTTTTCATCAAAATGGGATGTATCGTGTAGGCAGATGAGGTTCTACATGAATATGTAGCAGCAGACAAACGCTGGAAAAACACAAAGCAGTGAGCATCATTCTGTACTAAATAAAATCCCAGTGCTTTTATAAAGCTAAAATTATATCATGTTTAGTTTTAATAATTAAATATCCTTGGGTATTAGCAGCTGGTTAGTCAAGTATTTCAGTACTCTCTTCTTTTTCAGATACTTTTCAGCAGATATTAAGTGGGCTCAGATGTTTTCATGAGATAGGGTAATCCTGTCTGTCTTAACTCTTTGTAGTGCTGCATCCTCACAAGTGATGCTCTGGCATTCCCAGGGCTGTGGCCCATCAGGAGTTTGTGGCGGTTAAATGTGGGAGTTCTCTGTACTGACCCCTGCATTGAGGCAGTGATTAGAAATGGAATGGTTTGTTATTATAACAACAGGTAAAGGCAACTTTGTGAAAAGCAGATTATCCTGGCAAATACTTTCCAGCAGCTTTAGAAGTCAGGCAGTAATAGGCAGCAGTTACATTTGCTGCCACTGTGACACAATGGATGGGCCTTATGGAAAGAAAGGGTTGCTTGGGAATTTTTCCTGTGGAGAATTACCTACCATGAGACAAGGCAAGGAAAGACAGAGCAGTTCTGAGAGTGGACAGTGCTGATTTTCATCTATTAACGTGCTGTCACACATGGAAAAACACATTTTCACAGCCTCTAAACTGGGAAACACCACAAAACCTTTGTTATGATTTCCCATAGCCTATTCCAGGAACACAGTGCTGGGTTTATGCTCTGGCTTACACAAGCATAAACTGAGTGCACTGCACTGATTCTGGAGCATTACAGATGTGAAAACAGAATGAAGTCCTTTGCACAGTGCTTTATCAGTAGGAAAGAGGATAGAAAAAAAGTATTTTTCTTATTGATTAAAGGACTTGCAAGAAGGAAATTGACTCACTGTTGTAGGTACTCAGAATATTTTAAGGAACAAAATGTGGGTAATTTGTGTACTGCTTTCTCCAAAGATGCACTTTGGGCAGAAAGTGCATTTACCAATGTTTCTGTTACTCCAAGTGAGAGAAAGCCCTTATTGTAATAAAAGGTTTAAAATAGAAATATGCTGAAAAGAGAGATTGTTTATTTTCCTTACAGGATTAAAACTAAGTAAATAACCTCATTAAATTTAGACATTCTGGGCATGAATCCTCTTTAGACATGTGACTCAATGTAAATAGCAGTGTGGCTTGAAGCTGTGTAGGTAACCTCTTCAGGTGCACAGCTGCTTCCTGCTCACTGTCCATCAAAATGATCATTTACATTAGCACTCACCTTCCTTATTGATGGAAGTGGAGAATGTGATAGACCTTTGGCAGTGTGATATTAAATCAGCCTTTCTGTGCCAGCTTGTCAGCTGATAGCATGTGTTCATTAGCTCCACACTCTGCATTCCATCAGTCCTTACACTCTTAATAGAAAAAGGTTAAAAACCTTTGCATGTGGGCTTGTTGATGTCACCCCCCAAATTGGAGCATTTTTACCACAAAAATCACAATTCTTTCCATTTCTCCTGAGCAGAGCTACCTTGGAAGGTTGCTGACTGAAGTGTCAGTGGCAGCTGTTAGTGGAAGGTCAGCTGAAGTGACTAAGGGGAACATTGGCCTCACTGTGCTTTGTGTGAACCCTGCTGCCTGCACGTGATGAGTTTCCCAGAGGTTCTGCCCAGTGTGGGCAGGCTCACCTGCCCCTGCCTGTGCTGCTGCTTCTCCTCCATTGTGTCATTAATTTGGGAAGGATTCACCTTGAACCAGAGCAGTGACTGTTGTTGGCTTGTCTTCTGCAAGCCTGCCATGTGGCATGGAGAGGAAATATGGGCAAGGGCAGTCACTGATGGTGCTGCTCAGGGGAGAGCAGAGCTGAGCTGTTGCTGCCAGAGATCCTGGCCTGGCTCCAGAGCAGCACCTGTGCCCCTCCACAGACCCTACACAGACCAGAGTGAGACATCTTCCACTCTAAGGCTGGGGGGTGTTGGATCCTGTCTGCAAAAGAGACCCCAAACACACCCGAGGCTCATCCTTTACATGCCTGTGAACCCCAGCAGGGGTGACAGTATTTAACCATTGATCCTACCAGGGAACAATTAAAACAGAAGATGGTATGTTAGGCCAATTTTTTTTTTTCCAATTTGTAGATTTGTGTTGGTGGGATCAAAAGCCAAATAAAAAGGTCTGGAAACAAACTATGAATGTGCCAGAGATAAACAGACTGTGATATGAGTGCACAGTCTGCCTGTACTCCAGGCAGACATGCTGAAGAGGGGAGCAGGCAGATGTGGCAGTTCTCCCTCTTCAATAGCTGTCACAAGCCCCTGAACAGAAAGAAACCTCTGCCTGTGAACGTGACTGCACCAATGCCAAAAGGAAATCTGCTCACCCAAGGCTGGCAGGACAGCTCAGTTTGGGAGAGTCACACTGGGGGGATGTGGTTTAGTGATGGGCTTGGCAGTGCTGGATTTGGTGATCTTAAAGGTCTTTTTCAAGTTAAGCATTTCTATGTTCTGTGTTTGGAGCTGACATAATGCTGAGTAATCATGTGATTCTATGAATGCTAAGCATTTTAGATCAGAGTGTAAGTTGAAGAGTCTAAACCCCATGTTGCTGTGTTTTCTGAGCACTAATCTGCATTATTTTAATTTCCAAATACAAATAATGGGAATGCCAGCAAGGCTTGATAAACAGTTTTTGCCAGCACTAATAAAAATGAGCATTTTTTTCATACATGCAGTTCAACTAGACTGACATCTCTTGTGAATGGGGTGGGAGAGGAATTTTGCTTTACTGCAGTATGTACCTTTAACAAGTTTTCTAGCCCTTATCTAAGACATCTCTGCCTTTACTTAAAAATACTTATTTGAAATAGGCATTTATAGGCCTTTCTAGCAAAGGCTGTCTGTCAGGCACTCAAATTCTGGGCTAGCAAGATGAAAAAAATAAATAATAGCGGTGATATGCTGATGATTCATAAACTTAAATAGAAAAATAAATAGAAATTTGTTTAACAAATCAGAGTGAAACATTTCCTTCCTTTCCAGCAAAATACCTCTGAGCTGCATGCATCAATACCAGGTTATTTAGGGAATAAGTCATCCTGCACGTAGCTGATTTTCTTTGATTATTTTCCTGTGCACCAGGTCTTACGCAGTTGCACATTTGGAAGGTGCTTCAGGAGCTTTTGTTATTCAAGTATTTTTCAGTGCATTTGTTGTTGTTAAGCATACAAATAATCTAGACTTAGCAATTGCATGCAATTAGATTCATGAAAGGAAAACTACCTTAATGTAGTTAAAACTACCTTTCATAGTTTAAGGAAAATATAGTGACTTGCAGCTTATAGTGGCTTTACAATCAGAGAAAAAGAGCTGCATATGACATGGTATTACAGGGTAGTGTTTTTCTTATTTACTTTTTACTGCAGCAGCAGGGTTGCTGAGAAAATGTCATTATCACAGAGAAATTAATTCCTAGGATCAATTCAAAGTACTCCTGGGACTGAGGGGATTTTGTAAAAATGTTTCATAAACACCAGTGAGTTAAATCTCAAAACGTTGGTGAGTTGGTGACATATCTGTGGTGGAGATGGACAATCTGATTTTAACTGGGTTGGCCTCCCTGGAAAACTCTCCTTAATAAATGTACTTGTGCACCTAAGAGATTGAAGGTGAGTTTAAGGACAGCTCTCAGCTCTTGACCTCGTTTGTAATCCTTGCACATTCTGCTTCTGGACACGTGCACGTGTGGACCCTGACCCATAAAGTAATTTATGACAATACAGTGTGAAAGTTGCATCAATTTGGGAGAGTTCCAAATGTGCTACAGTTCAGCACTCACTTCTCAGGACTTCACCAGATCAGAGATACAGTGATTGCACCATTGTATGGTGTATTTGATAAGATCCTGGAGATTTTAAATGCTTGTGTTGAAATTCTGCTGTAAAATAATTGGAAATTGAGTAATTTGTTTTTTTCCCAAGTGAATATTTAAAGAAAGTCAAAAGCAACGTTACAAAGTTTTAATGAGTGCATGTGGTGAGAATTTTATTATCATAAAAGCTGTAGGGTTTATCAGCTGATATAGGGCTGGAGTTTTTCATTAGCCAAGGGCCTTTCAGGGTTTCATGGGATATAGCTGGAAAACATTCCAAACAAATGAATATTCTATTTTAAAGGAATAATGAGACATTGAGGGTTTTATAGACTCCAAAGTTTGCTAAACCAATATCTCTAATTAGATGGAGAAACTCTCTATAGAGGCTTTGCATCAACGGCAGTACACACAGCAAATGTTTTAAGCATTTACATATCAAATACTGCTGGCAGCGTTCTGGCAGCAGTCCAGAGCTGTAGATAGTTTTAATCACATTTGTTCATTAATCCTTGGTGGAATTCTCTTATGTGGTCTCTTTAGGATTTTCATTTAAGCATGTGCTGCTGCTTCTCAGCAGTGGGCTTATTTATTTATTTCATAAATGCCATCTGAAGCCTTGAATTTATAGCAGATAGGTTGTGGAGTGGCTCAGGAAGCAGACGCTGGAGTATATTCTGTTTTCTCTCAGCAGATCTCCTTTGTACCCAGGCGTTTATGTACTCTCACTAGGAAGAGGTTTATTCAGCAGCGTGACATCTGAAAGAGACTTCCACTCTTTTTTTGACTATGTGAGTTCCTTTCCTTTCCATAGGAAACAGACAATGGTTGAAAGGGAAGCAGTAATTGAAAGCACAGCCAGGATGACTGTAGTGCTAACAGAATGTCTTGAGCATGGTACAGCACTGGCAAGGCTGCACGGAGTGGCTGCATCCCTTGTGATGGGTGAGCAGTGCCTGCAGCATCTAAGTGCAGAAGGCTGGCACTCTGAAACACACAGGTGTGAATTCCCAGCCCAGATGGCAGTGCTGGTGCTGGAGCACAGCTCTGATCTCCCAAGTACTGCAGCGAGCTGAGCTGCTCAGGCAGTAGTTTTCTTCCATTATCTTGTTCCTCCGATGAACCTGACTTGAAAGACAAAACAAGCCATTTAAGACAACACTGTTGTAAAAGCAGAGGTATTAACTGTCACCCAGAGCCTTCCTCGTGCAGTTGGCCTCTGAAATTGTATCTGCTGTTCTCATTTTTATGGTTTGTTTTATGAATGGCTGTTGTTACAGGAATCAGCTTTGCTGAGAAAGGCCTGCCATGCTCATCTTTGTTCTGTGATGCATAGCAAAGGCTAAATATAGCCTTCCCCTTTCTTTGCATTTTTACATGACAGACTTGTTGGGGTTTTTTTTTCTTACTTCAGCCTGGGTGAGGATCTGCTGGGCCTCTCCTTGCACTGAATTGCCTTTGGAGAGGCAGGAGGACTTGGGAGCACCAGTAGGAGGGTCAGGCTGCCTATCCAGGGTCTGAAAGCTGAACCCTCCAAACTTTTTCCTGTATTCTTCTCATGCTGCATTTGCATGGTTGATCATCTTGCTATAAGTGTTCCAGGAGGAGGTTTTGTAGGTTTTTGCTTTTGTCTGTTGAATCATTCATCTGTTGCATCCCACATGCAGGCCAAGTGGCCTGGTGGAGGGACCAGAACAAGTCAGGATCCCTTTCTGGAGAGGGAAGATGCCATGAGTGCTGCTGTGCCCCAGCAGAAGCATTCAGAGTGCACTGGGTGCTGTGCAGGTGTGTGCAGCAATTGGCAAAAACCCTGCCCTGTCTCCTGGGCTGCCCTCCTTCCTCCCCAGCTCCTCTGTGCCCTGCAGAGCTGCAGGACTGGCAGCTGCAGAGCCTGGGGAGCCAGGAGAGCACAGGCACTCCCTGTGTGAGAGGGTTGAGTCACTTTTGCAGCCTCTGGAGCCCCACTGCCTGCCCAGCCAAGTGCTGCCATCCTTGAGCCCAGCCCTATGGGGGCTTGGCTGAGCTTTGCTGAGTGGTGTCTCAGCAGGTGGGCACTGCCCCTGCCACCCCTGCCCACCCTTGCTACAGAGGGGAGCTGTAGGACCTTATTGAGGTGATCTCAGCAAGGGTCGGGGAAAGATGAGCAGCCCCGTCCCAGCTGGCAGACCTGCCCTTGCTGAACACCAAATCTGCATCAGTGAACTCAAACATGCTTTGTTTCCCATCACTCTTCCTCACTTGTCATCTTCTCATGGCAGCCCTCCCCCACACACAAGCTTTCTCCACTCTTGGAGTTCGCTGGAGGATTTGGTTTGCATTTCTCCCTGTGTGCTGCACACCTGAAAATGCCCATTTTCTCTCAGCCTCTCTGCACTCACACCATCCTCCTCCCTGCTAATGATACAGGTAACCAGTTGACTAATCCTTCTCCCTGGTGCCTTGCCCTCCAAGTGAGTTTAATAGCAAAAGGAAATAGAAGTGGGAGCTGTGTGGATGCATCCATCAGGTCCAGCTTCAGGCACCAACTGCAGAAGGGCTTTTTCCTCAATCTGTATTCATGCTGTGTTACAGGCTGGGGAAACTGATAGGAACGTGATATGTAATATTAGTGTATTTTTAATCAGTAGCATGAACTAGCCCCCCTCTCCCCATGACTTTATTTCCTTCTTAGGAAGGAAATATTTCCTTCTTATTTCCTTCTTAGGAAGGCTATGTTGCACTTGTTACTTTCTGTTTCACCATGATAGTTAGTAAAAGATTTTGTGCCAGATTTGTGCTCAGTGTATTATCCCTGAAAGTTGTGGAGCTACAGCAGAATTTAATTTGGCAGTATGGAGGTGCTGTTGCTCCCAGTGATGTCTTCAGCTGAAAATCTCAGCTTTCAATTGCTTTACTTAGAGAAAAAGCAGCCCATGTCTGCAGTCTTTGTCCAAAGGAGTGCCAGAGGCGTTGGGAATAGCTGGTGCCAGAGGCACTGCTGTGGCAGACACTCTGCTGCTGCTGTATGTGAGGAAGTGTGGCAGCAGACTGTGCCAGAGGCATTTAGGAAATCTGCCCCTGAAGGCAAAGTTTTCAGAAAGGTGAGGAGGATTTTAACAAATGCATTAACATCGATGGCATGTTCAATACCTTTGATTTTCTTCTTAATGTCTTCTGGTGGAATAAGTCAGAGGTGATGTGATGTGCAGCATCCTCGTGATGTTGGGGCCAGAAGGAGCACTTTGAATGAAAGCTTGATAGAAATTCAGTGTGCTGCCATGCTGAGCATAGAATTGGTTGATTGCATAAATCTAAATGTCAATTAACTAGAAAGTTTTACCAAATGGAACTATGATGTTTTAGTTCCATGTTGTCAGCACATGGAAAGAAGCATATTAATTGACAAGGAGTAAAACTCTCTATGAGTTCTTTAAAACAAAAAATTAAAAATATTCCAACTAGGACCAAGATACCACCAATGTTTTCAAGAAGAGGGAAAATGTCAATTATTGATTACTTTGAGAGCTAAGCATTGTTTGGTCATTTACAAGAATTACCTAAAAACTGAGAAGCAATGAGAAGTTTGCATGGCAGCCCCAAGTCCTGATACACTTGGTAGAGTACTGCTGAATAGCAAAATATAGGTTGTTGAGCAATCTAGAAAGGATGAGGTTTTATTGAGTGGTGTGGATTGTTACTTTGGTTGATTTGATTTTTATCCTGTAAGGAAATTAAAGCTCAAGCACTTCCAAACTTGATTATGTTTCTAAAGATCATCTTTGCATGCCAGCTTTTGCCTAGAAACTCACCCGAAGATGTCAGCCATTGAAACCATTTCATGTGGAAGCATTGCTAAGTAAATTCACTAAATGCCTATTCATCCCAGTAAGATGGAGAGTCACTGGAGCAGCAAATGTGAAAATCTGCACAGCTTACTATACAGAAAGCAGTTTCTGAGTTTGCCAAATTGAGATTCAGTCTGACCCTGGGAGGTATTGCAGCTCACATGAGGAGTAAAGGAGGAGGGTCTCAGGGCCCTGTCTGGCAGGATGGTTGATTGACAGATAATTCATTTGCTCTAGATAAAAATCAATGAGATTATTAAAATAGTTTACTTGGCTGATAACATTTCCAGGTTGTTGCAGCCTGACCCCAGAAGTTAGACACATTTTGTACAGTTAAACACATTCAGGTTTAACTTGGTTTTCTGTGGCTTATAATAATGAAATGTTTTCAAAATACAGTACTATTGACAGCTCTTTTATCTTGAGTCTTTCTGCCACCAACTTCAGTACAGACCATTGCTTAAATGGTGTTGTATCCATGAGGTTGTGTGTTTGAATGCAATTCAGGAGATTAAGATCTTTTTAATGTGATTTATTCAGTTTTCTTAAATATGCTGACATAGATAAATAGAGAACATTTTTGCTCCATTGTTAAAGAAATAACAGACCACAAAAGCTGTCAAGCGTAAATACATTCTTGGACATGTCAGCTGAAATTTTGAAAATGCTGGTGTCAGATTCCCTGTCACACTAATAGGAATTAACCTTCTAAATTCCTGTGTTTCTCTTGATTATATTGCCTTTTTGACATCAAAATTCTCTTGCATTATGCATTCCAACCTTGGCCTGTTCTCTATTACACAATGAAAACAAATAAAATGCCAATAGATACTGAACCAACTTCCCTAGGAAATATCTAGCAAAGCATGTAAAATGGAACTATCAATGCAGTCATCTTGCAGCTGGATTTTCATACTTAAAAAGTGTTGAGCAGTATCACTTTGTACATACTCTCTTACAGTGCTTAAAATGCCTGCCAAGGGTTGATAAGAAATTTGTTAAGGTGTAATTTCTTCCAGGTATGTTTTCCTGAGCAGAGGGGTTCATTGAAGTTTAGCAGCAGGATGGAAGTTTATTTTTGAACCACCTCCTTCAGAATCTGAGAGTGGTCCCCAAATGAGAACAATAAATCTATAAATTGCTCTAGACACAGTGGTTTTCAGAGTGTGATTTGTGCACCTTTTGTTCTTTCTCTTGCAGGACAAACGATCAGCTCGTGGCATTCCTGTCCAGATACCGTGATATGAACTTCTTGAAGTCACATGGCAGGGACAATGCAAGGTGAGCTGGCTCTTTCCTCACCTTATTTCTACCAGAGCACTGAGAGTTATTGCCTGGTGATGATTTTCCAGAATTACATGATTGAAGAAATCCTTAGTCCAGGAAAGAGGAGTGAGGAGGAGGAAACCCTTCTCTGAGGATGGTTGTTTCTTGGCCCAGAGTGACTCCTTCCCAGACTCAGAGAGCTTTTGTGGGGAGAGAGGCCAAGAGTGATTCCTTCCCAGACTCAGCTTTTGTGGGGAGAGAGGTACTAAGCAGACTGATGCTGCATCCCCCATGGACTGAGCACAGGTCCATGTTTTGTGAGCAAGCAGCAATTGCCCCACACACCAGCCCTGCCCAGGTGGCCCCAGGCACACTGGTGAGCAAGACCTGGGTTAGCTGAGCTCTGCAGCACACCTGGCATGGGCAGAGCCCTGGGTGTAGGAGCCTGTAGCAGCCTGAGTGAGGATGGTGGCTGGAGCTTATCACAGTCCACTGAAGTTTGGAGGTCCTTGAATCAAAATCCATCTTCCTCCACCCTGCACAGGTCTCCTGGAGAAGAGAATGTGCTGTGTTTCCCACCAGTCATCAGTAATTCTTAAACTTGCCATTGTGGTTTGAGGGAGCAGCAGTGACCAAAGACTTCAACAACCTCTGCAGATGAAAGAAGTTTCCCATGACTGCAGTGGTTCTTTTTTCCTATTTATTCATAGTTTTGCTGTTTTCTTTTTTTCTGATTTTGTACCATGACAGCAGTCCTGCTGCACTTCCAGCAACTCCATATGCTGAGTCCCAGTGGCTCTGCATCTAAAAATATTGTTTTATTCTGATTGGGTCACCAGGTCTTCCCTTTATTCTGTAAAATGTCAAGTGTACCCAGAGAATGTGACACACTGAGTCAAGTGCTCAGCACAGCAGGCAGGCAGAATAACTCACAAGCCTCTCTCTCTTCTTGGCCGTTCTTACTCCTGTCACCAGATTTATCAATTCTGTCATGTTCCTGTTTAAATTAAGTCCTCACAAGCATTCATCTTGTGCATGCACAAACTCCATAGCAGGTAGTAAAAAATAATCCTGTGAGGAGTCATATTTAAAGCCAAAGTCAACAGTTTTCACAGGAGAGTCCCTGGTTTGGGAAATGCAGAGTGTCAGAGTGATTGGCAGACTCAGCTCCAGCTGGCAATAGTGATCGACAGCAGAGTTAGTGTAGAAAAGAGGAGAGAAGGAGTCAGGGAAAAGCAGTTGGTCTCTTGCCTCCTTGCTCCTCTGGTCTCCTGAGTCTTCTCAATTTCCCTGAGCTGGCTAAAGAAAATAACTAATGGGTTATGACACACCAACATCAGGTTGGTTCAAGCATGCCAACTTCAGCTGGATCAGAACAAGTTAGATCAATTAAACACACTAAGCTGATATTAATTTAATAATGGAATGAGCTAATGTGCCACTTGTCCTTCCATCACAGGAACAGCAAACTCATTTAGTAGTTCAGTGGTTCTCTTTGTATAAACAACTGAATCCCTTTTAGCTTATTACAATGTCACTGTATTTTATTTTTTTTTCCTGGATTTCTACCCTGTGCATCAGGGAACATGATTTGGGATGTGAGTGCAGATTTGCCATCCCTGTCTGCCATGGTTGCCTAATCCCTGAGTCCCATAAGTGTTCCCACTGCTGACCACTGGATGAATGGGTCCTTTCACATTACCCCTTGGCATGTCCCCAGATTTTCTATCAGGGAGGGAGAGTGGCTTCCCTCCTCCTGCACAGCCCAGGCAGCTGTAGACACACTCAAGCCAGCAGCTGCAAACGCCTCTGGGTAATGCTGGTGTTGGGTAAAAATTCATTCCATTGTTTCCAAAAGCTGATTGAAAAGGAGTTATCCCCTGTTTGTATTGTGGGTGAATTTCCAGCTGTACATCCACCTGTTGAGAGAGAAGTATCTAAAATGAAGATTTCTAGCCTGATATTTCATGTTTAGTGTTTGAGGGACTCAGTCATGACTAAACTGCTCAGTGTACCCTCTGCTCTCCCCATCAGACACACAATTCCCACCTGACTTCCAGTGAGTGCCCAGGTGTGTATCACACCAGTGAGGTTTATCCCTGTAGTCAGAATGTGAAGTCCTCTGTGCTGAAATACCTCCTGCAAGCTCAGGCAGGTGAGCCAAGAGCAATGGCCCACCTAGGCTGTCACCCTGTGCCCATGTCCTACAGCCAGTGTCCCCAGGGAGCAGAAGGCTGTGTAGTGGTGCTGCTTTACAATATTCTCCCAACCTCTTGTGACCTTTGCCTGGGGAATTTCCACAGTTAATTGCTCATTGTAAGAGTAAGGGATGTTATTTTTTTTCCTATCAATTTTTCCAGTTTTTAGATTTTGCTCTTTGCTTTGTCCTGTCACAGCCCAGGGGAAAAGAAATACCCCATGAAGAGAATGGTATGGCCAAGAGCTTAGTAAGGTCTGGAAAAGAAGCAACAGCCTCGAGGATTGGCAGCGAAAAGTTAAGAAAAAAAAAGGACAGCTTTTAGAACACAGGCCAGTGTCCATGTTATTGGGCAATAGAAGAGAACTCCCTCTGGATATCCTATCTCAAAACACACTGGAACAGAATTTTTTTTTGTTTAAAACAACTCATTGAAGCCATAATAAGGGAGAGGATACTGGACTATACTGGCTGCTGCCCTGTGTACAATAATGATTTAGCTGGTCCAAAGTGTTTCTCTCAAAACAGGAGCACAGCATCTAAACATAATTGAAAGCAATGTACCCTTGCTGATACTTTTAATTTGTGGATGAATAATGGCACTTAATCAATAAGCTTTTCAACTGTCTAAGTCTGCCTTGTAAACAACTGAAAACTCTTAATTTTAAGTCATCATAGTCTTTGGATCATACAACAGGGAAAGATTAGAAGTGCCATCTTAAAGCTGAGCTGCTTGTACAGCTCAATTACAGTGTACTTTGTATTCAAGCCATGTTCACAATCAGTACATGTTTCACTGCCAAATAAGGAGAGAAACCAGGCTTCCTTTTATAGAGTTAAATTTTCTGTTAGTTATGCCAAAGTCATGAAACAGTGCATCGCTCTGATTTTCCTTCAGTGGCTTCAGCAAAGAGAATGGGCATGGAAATGGCTCCCTCACTCAGCTGGAGAAGCATTATTTCCTGACAGAGGTGGATGTATGAAATGAAATTGCACGGAGTGGCTGGAGTTGTTACATAGTGCTTAGTGGGCAACACATTTCCTCCTCTTTTCAGTGTCTTAGACTATTAAAAGCAAGTGAATCACCTGGCAGTTGTATAAGCTATTGCAGTTTGGAATACGCAGAAAATCTTTTCTTTTTTTTGGCAGGAGCAGCACCTGTTGGATGTATTATAAAATATAAAGACAGTCAAATGTGGCATCTTCAATGACAGGCAGGAAAAGGGGGGGTTTGTATGGAAACCTCTCCACAGCAGTCACTTAGAAAACAGTGTAAACATGCTGAGAAAGCTGGATGCTGTTAGATCTTAGAGGAATCCTGAGCTCCTAGGCAAAATACAAACAGCTAAAGAAAAGGCCCTTAAAATTTTCCTCTGTGCCCATATTCTTTTCTTCTGCTGATTTTTCTCCTCATTACTGCTGTTCTTTGCAGTTGTGTCATCCCCTTTCTGGTTTCTGGGTTCCAGATAATTTTAGTGGTGTTGGTGAACTGTACCAAGGAGCACCACAATCCCATCCCAGTTCTCAGAGGCTGGTGAAGCCTTAGCTACCAAAGGACTGTTTGTTGGTGTGCTGTACTTGGGGTTGATGGGGGTTTGGTGGTCAGTTAGGAAAATGGATCACACAGTAAACACTGTTGTGTATTGCACTGATGAATTTCCCAGTAAGTACCCAAATACTGGGGGGAAAATGGATTGATTATCACTGCTGCTGGAGTAGTTTAACCACATGTCCTAGCAGCACTTACACTGCTGCTCATGTAACATATTTGGTGGCTCCTTTGGCACAAATTACCCTCAGCCTCATACTTCTTTTGCTAAATTTTTTAGAACACTTGGGTGTTCTGGAGCACATGGACTAAGATCTATTTTTTGCTTGGAAGTAGTTCAGCCCAACAGTTGCATGAGAAGTGTAGCAATGGAAATAGCAACATGCATCTTCTCTGCAAAGAGACTGCACTTTAAAAATTTAGACATTACAGCTAACTTTCAAATGTTCTCAGTGCTTTATGCTAAGCATTAGGGGAGCCATAAAGCCTTTACTGCTTCAGCTTGACAATTCGCCTCCTTGTAGGGCTTTTATTTCTGCTCAGTTTTGGAAAACTGTGCTCTAAGCTGTCAATGCAAAGAGAAACAAAACCAGCCATATGTCTTGACATGGGACTAAGCAGGATGTTCTTTGTTCTTAGAGTGTACAAGCAAGATCATCCACTGTTTCAGGAAGGTGCTTTAAGTGAGAAGGTTTGAAGTAGTCATACTTCATGGGGCGAGGACAGAATTAGGAAGGAGATTGAGATACTGCTAAAATAATCAGGAATCTTATTGCTATCTAAGAACATTGAGCAGCACACTTCATTTGCAGCCCTGTCATCTGAGGTCCTGAGGCATTTTAGGAAATGGTTATGACAGGAAACATCATTTTAAGCTGGACAGATGTTGTTGGCCCTGGTGTACCCACAGGCGAGTTGCCTGATTTGGTAGCTTGAAAATCTTTGTAGAAGGGACTCACACTTGCCCTCAGTCACTAGAAAGGAGGTGAGGATTCAAGAAACCTTCTAGAGAAGAGATTTATTGGAGACAAACAGATGGCAAAACGTCAGGTTTCATATCACTGAGTCTGTCTATGGTGAGTTCATGCTACATCTCTGCATACCATCATTTGCAGTTTTGCTCATTTAATATAAAAAGAAACAGAATCACTCGAATTATGGTCTCCTTGATGGTGAGAAGAAACCATTTCATTTTTGATCTTCTAAAAGCTGTTTCAGTATGGCTTAAAAGATACTGTGTAAGTGAAGGCTGGGGGAAAGAAACCCACAGGAAAGTCTTTGAAAGTCTCCTGAGCTTTATGCTCACAAGGAAGTGTATGGAATTGTTGACAAAACAAGGCAATTCCTAGTAGAGTCATTACTGCAAAAATAGACTTTGTAAGTTTCCTACAACCGAAGGATTTTAGAGGGTTTTTTTCATTTTTCTCCCTGGCCTGCAACATTAAAATATTGAGAAACACAGAGGCTTTTTAAGACTTTGAAAAATAAACTTCTCCTTTGAAAGACAGAAGGTGGAAAGAAAAGTTTTTCAAAACCAGTGGAAGTTAATATATAGGAAAAGGTGAAGAAGAAGAAAGAATCATGAGAAATTTCTTCTAAATAGAATACAAAGATGTGCTAGGACTAAAGCATTAAATGGGTATTATGGGAAGATTGCATATGAAAGAAGCAGAAACAAATTATATAGCATATGAGGTACCTATTGTAAGCTTGAAAAGTCTCATCATGTCCATTTAGAGATGGATTAATGACCAGATAAAATGTATGTTCATCAGCTTTCAACAGCATCTCATGTGGAATGCCCTAAGTGCCTTGGCTGCTTGGCTTCCATAAAGATGCCATTGATTGAGAAGGGACACATTGAACATGATATTTCAAGGTGAACTTGTATCTTGAAAGAGGTATTCAAATTACTGTGCCATTTTTGCTGCACTGTAAATGATCTAAACTTTGTACTGCCCAGTGTGTGTGGCAGCAGTAGCCTGCCCCAGGTTTAATTACACACTGAACATGGAAGTGATTAACAAACCTTGAAAACAACTGTGGTAATGTGGGCTGTCGAAAAATCCTTCCAGTAGAGCTCCTTGTTGCCATGACTTGCTGTTCAGCTTCTGCAGACCCACAGAAACTCCAGGAGCAAGCATCACAAACTGCATCTCTCAGCTCTGTCTTACTTTTGGTGGCTGTGTCACCTGGATTTTTTGCTCTGTTGTGGGACATGCAGAGATATGGGTGACAAACACTAATCACATTTAAAAGTAAGATTTCCCTGTGCTCCTTGATAGCTCCTGAATGTTTAGCACAGTGGGCAAAACTACTAAAGCATTTTAATTTGTGTGCTTATTTATGGCTTTGGCTTTTGCTCCTGAAATAAGCCCAATCAGGAAATAAGCCCAATCTTACCAGAGCAGATTCAGACAAAGAAGAAATTCTTTCTGATATTGTTGATGTTTGTTTCTTCATTGACATTAAAGCTTTGGGTGATAGTTGAGATAGTAATGTGTTTAAATATTTTCTTCTGAGTAAGGGAATTAACAAAAGATAAGAATTCTGCTCTCATAACATTTTTTGACCTCATAGCAATTGCATTTAGGATGCCACAGTTAAAGCACATTGAAAAGCAAGTTACAGTTATTCATTCTCTTCTATCATTTCTGTCTGTACTGAGAGTTATTTTCAAGGCCTTTTGAGGGAGCAGGAATTGTTTGTTCTGTGCTTTCCACGCGATGCGTGTCACACTGGGTAGAAATCTTCCTCATCTTGACAGACTAAGTAGGTGCTATTTCTATTTGACACTGTTCCCCTTTCAAGCTTCAGCTCCATTTTGGGAGTGGGAGGTCAGCCCTGGAGGCTTTCAGCATGACAGGAAGAGGTCTTGGGAAACATACTGCAACATCCCATCCTTAGAAAAACAGATGAATACCTGGTAGCATATAGACATTGTGTTTAAATGGCCAATTGTTAATTATTTCAGATGTAAACATTTTTTAACCCTTGGTAGAATAGTTACTCGTGGAAATGGAGTGAAATTAGGGTCAGCTGGGCTCAGCATACTCAGTGGAGGCCAGAATTTCCACCCTGATCAGGCAAGGAATGATTCTGCTCTGCACAGGTTTGGGATTCATTAACCTGCTTATTATAAAGAATTTTTCAGTGCCTGGTTTATGGAGATGTGTGGTAGCCTACAGATTGCTGACTAATTACTTCCTGCAATTGCTACACTCAAGACTGTCAAATTATTGTTCAGTGCTTTCTAGTTGGTCACCTAAACTGCAAATTACTGTTTGGTGCTTCCCAGCTGATTGACTCTGGTGAGTGTTTCCAGAGTGGCTGTGCAAACACTGCTGGCAAGTGACTCTCACAGTTCTCATCTGTAAAAATATTTACTTGACTTTTTGCACTGAAATGGACTTTCTTCCTCAAGTTTTTGTCTAGAGACAATCAAAAGAGGAGCAGATAAAGTCAAAGGGTGCAGAGCTTGTCCACATACACTCAGAGAAATGTGGACATGATGCTAGTGGAGCTCCTAGCTCTACAGATTCTTTCTTTGACATTGGCTTTTGATTTGTAAGGAATTGTTTTGCTGGAGTTTTGTAGCTTTTATTCATATCTCTTATTCTTAAATCCTGAATAATGATGATGAGGTACTGGGTAGGTGCACCTGGTTCACAGTGAAATGTCAATGGGAGCTTTTCTAGGCGAGAGGCCAGAAACAGGAAACGTTTAGGAAGAAACCTTTCCACCTTAAAAAATCTATTCTTTCCAGAAAAATCCTTTTAGTGATAAAGTTACTGATAAATGGCATTTAGCAATCTGATAGCCTCCAATACTTTAGGAAGTTTTACTCATTCATGAACTTCAGGAAACAGAAAACAGCAAACTCTCTGTCTTACATACTGTGTAAATAGAGCATTCAGGAGCAGGGGTCTCTACAAGTTGCTGTGGTTTATAGAGTCCCTTGGAGAAAACTATCCAGAAGGAGGATATTTGATTGTGATGTTTTTGCTGATATCAAGTAACTGTGTGACAGAATTTATTAGCATTTAGAACATATCATAAGAGCTGAGCTGTGTTTATACTCATGTTGTAGGAGTATGTGCTACACAAGTTACAAATGCTTTATGTGTTACACAGTCCTAGAATCTTGTCTGAAATTCATTTATAAATATTTAAATAAACTACAAAGTAAGAGGAGTTCCCTGAGCTGGGTTGCAATCGTGAGCTGCCTGGACTGACATCTGTGCTCAGTGGCAGAGCCTGTGCTGCAGGCAGTAGGATTTTTTAGCAAAATATAAAAATAACTCTGGAACTGTGTAAACTGTGAGGCTGCATCCACACACAGGGCAGTGGCACCTTTCATGTGTGTCAGTGTCTGATTGCTGAGCTCAGGTGCTGACACACCTTCTTAATATCCTGTGTTTCCTGCTTACTTTTGACTGTAATCCCAGGCCCTCAAAACTGGAGGCTCTTAAGGAAGAATTAAAATTGATAAGGGGAAGCATAAGGTGTCTTAGATGGAGTGTTCTGTGAAATAAGGCAAATTGGCATGCTTTTCTTAACCGTAGTCATATTTTAATTCTCTTTTCTCCTGCTTGACTCTTTTCCTATCATTGTTATTTTCCTTCTGTTGGTTTTTTTTAGATTAGGAGAAAGGCCAGTTGTCTTCAGTTGATGATAATCTCTGTTGTATTTGGCCAGCCATACCTTGGTTCAGTTGGATATCATTGTCCTGGCCAGTGCATTTGCAGCTGGCAGAGGTGTGCCAGTTTTACCTGATGGTCAGGGTGACAGGAAGCACTTGAATTTTTCCACATTGACTAAGATTAAGGAAATGCTACTACTAAGCTTTTTTTTTTTTTTTCTACTTGTTAATTTAGGAGTTATCTGCAAGCTGTTTTGTGAGACCCAAGAGAGAAAGACAGTGGGAAAAACCACCCTTTTTTTGTATTTCATTGCTCTTTCTGAAGCTTGGCCTGGCTTTCTAAAAATTTACTGTTTTGGTATTCCCTTGAGCGTAACCAGAAACTAATGAAACACAGCATGAGCCTAGAAACAAATCAGGAGGGTCATGCTTTTGTCCTCTGTCTTCCTATCTTTCTTTTCAGAGGTGGCTGCAGTCATTCTTGGATGGCTAGTCAAGAATCTTTATGAACTGTTTGTAGTGTTCAAGAGTTTTTCATTTCTTGAAAATGCCTATGTGGCATACAAATACCCCTTTCCCTTTCCCTCAGGCAGTATTCAATATGCTTAAGAGTAAGTTCTTGCCTGCCTGAGTGCCAAAATCACTGTTGCTGGAGTAGCTGGGAGCATCAGTCATCCTAGAAGAGAGCCTGGAGGGAAAAAAGGGAGCCTCATCCACCTTTTCCACTTTGGTTGCAATTCAGCTCTCTGTGCCAGCAGCCCCTCCTATTTAGCTTCCAGCAGATCTGAAATACACTTGGTCCCCTTGGCTCCCAGGGAACATAAATGAGCAGCAAGCAATCACCCAGTGGAGAGCTGTGTCTTCACAGCCCCTTGTATGAATCATTGCTTCCTAGGCCACAGAAATTATTTGCTTTGCTAATGCCTTATTCCACTGAGGTGTAGTGACTGTGTGTGAAGAGGCTCAGTAAGGGTGATCCTTCTGAAAAACACCTGCTCTCTGTTCAGCTGTTATATATCTGAAACCTGGTGTGATGTTTCCAGGAGGGTTTCAAGAAGCACAAGCAAAAGGGTCATTCCTTTGGAGATCTCTAAAGGCATTGCAGCTCTTCAGGGGCTATGCTGCCTTGCTGGAGGTTGAGTGATTGGAAGGTACATTTACTTTCTTCTACTAACCCAGTTGTATAAGATTTGGGGACTGAGGTTTGTTGTGAAAACAGTTATACTTCCAAGAACTGGCTTATTTCACTCCATATCCTGAGATTTGCTTTTCCAAACCGTTAGCTCAAAAAACCCGTAGAACTGTGCACGTATAGAAAAGAAGGAGCCTGTCAACTATTTTGGAAAACATGAAGCTGTGAGTCAGGATTTGCTGGGACCTTCTCATCTCGAGTGTGCTCATGCTCCTCTGCTGCCAAGTTCAGACAATAAGGCTGAAGCTGTTTTAGTACCAGGGAGCTGAGAGCTGTGTCACGTCATACAGGCTGAGTTTCTGTGTAGAGCAGCTTTTGAAATAGCCAGGTGGTTTTTTTGTTTGAGGGTTTCTATTGCAGTCGAAGAACCTGCTGTTTGAAAAGGAGAGTAAAGGCTGATAAATTGGTAGAGATAGCAGTTGAAAGAAATTACTTCATGGAAAAGAACTTTATGTTCCTATTTAAATATATTTGATAAAGTTCTGTTATTTTCTTAAAATAATTAACTCTAATGAGCATTTAGTTTTGAAGAGAAATAAATAAATGACCAAACTTTCAGGCACATTAATATTTGATTTGGAGATAACTGCATAAATATTGAATTTGAAGATTACATTCCAGAGCACTGCATTAAAATTGCAAGACTTTTCTATTATCCTTCATAATGGAACATGAAATTAGAAACTTGTTCATGGAAAGAAAAATTTCTCGACTCTCATTTACGTGTTTTCAGCACTGTTGTGTTAACAGATGAGCTCTTCTCATACTGTGAAAGGAGACATAGCTATCAGTAGGACATAGACCCTGAAGTCATTTACGGTCCTTTTGAAAATTAATATGCACCATTTCATAATTGCATCTCAGTTCTTTGATTGGTATGGAACAGAACTTGAACCAGGGAGTTGGCCTGTGGGGTTAATGCTCATGTTTCCAGATGCAGGACTCCAGAAAGCTCTGGTGTTTGTTGTTCCTTAACTTTTATTCTTTTCCCTTTCCTTCAGTAGCATGTGTTTGAGGAACTGGTGGCATCTTGACTTGCTAATCTGAATCACCCTGGCACAGCAGTGTGTGGTTCAGGAGGGGAAGGCTGTGCCCCTCTTGCTGGAGGTGCCACAGGTGTTGTTATCCTGCAGGTCCTGCACCCAGAGAGCTCTGGGGCTGCAGCTGTGGGTTGCTGCAGTGTGTGGTCAGTGAGCATCTGTTACTGCTCAGAACACGTGGGATGTGTCCAGTGCTCAATCCAACAGGGGTGGATGGTGCTCAGCCCTGCTCGGTGCTAATTCACAGCTGCCCTGCTTCTCCTCCAGGGAAATCACTCCCAAATGGAATAACAAACAGAAACCTGGATCAGACAGTCTCAAAACATGAGTGGGCATCCAGTCCAAAGTGTTTTCAATCACAGGTTGATTTCCCAGCTCTTCTTCTCTTATATTGCTCTCAAATAATTCATTTCTATAACTTTGCAGTTCTGCAGTTGCTCCTCTAATTCATGGTTCAGCAATAACAAAACATTGTTCCTCAGAGACTTGAAAATGGAGCAAACTTTCTCATTCTACAGCAAAGACCAAACAATGGTATTTCTTCCTAATTGGCTATATCCCTATAGAAAAATTAATGAAATAATAGCATAGGAGAAAATTTGTCATTTTACCTTTATGTACATATTCCTGGTTCTTAAATCTGAATTTATTTAGAGAGGGAAGATTGTGTTTAGTTCCTGTTCGTTTTGCAGTTCTTTTGCAGTGGTTTGTTCAGAGCTAATGAACATTATGGACTTTCCTGCCCTATAGCTCTGTCACCTGCACAGCCTTAGGACAGCAGAAGGTGTAAATGATGTTTAAAAGCAATCTGTTGATCTTTGCCTCTGTAACAGAACATACACCTGATTCATCATTTATTAAACCTCTCCACATTATTTATGCGTAGAACAGAAATATAAAAAAAAGTGACCTTTTGATCCTTTTTTTTTGTTCGAGAAAGCAGCTTTTTATTTCTAAACCTCCCAATGATAGCGAAATACCAATTAACATTTACTGGCTCCTCTGGTATTCCCTCAGATTTATCAGAAAGCAAGGGCTGGACCGGCTGTTCCTGGAGTGCGACACGCACATGTGGCGCCTGGGGGACCGCAAAATCCCGGAGGGAATCACGGTCGACGGAGGGTCCGACTGGTTCCTCCTCAACAGGAAGTTTGTGGAATACGTCACTTTCTCCAATGATGACCTGGTGACAAAGATGAAGAGGTTTTACTCTTACACGCTGCTTCCTGCCGAGGTATGTGAGTGCAAGGAATCCCTCTCTGTGTGTTCAAACCTGCAGTGTTTGTGCTCGTCCCAAAGATCTGACCAAAGTCAGAGGGGCTTTCGCCTGGTGTCTGTGGGCTTTGGAGCATCTCAGAGTGGGTAATGAAAATTTCACTTCTATGATGAGTAAGCCCTTTAGGGTTAGAACATCTTTTGCAGCTGTTTATTGCTTTGTTTGTATGTGGGACGTTTTTGCAAAGAGTGCCTTTGTTTTTGTACTTCTAAGCCTATTAATCTCTTACTGAACAACCCAAAATCCAGCTGCCCTTTGCTTGCAAATTGTTCCTGCACAAAGCTTTTGAAGGATATTAGAGATGGCGAATTGTCTTCATAAGTAGCTTTCCTTGCTATTATCCAGCGCTTTTCTTTAAAAATATAAACCCTGCAAACAAAGGTTTATTGTTCTGTTCAAAACTCAGCTAGAAGGCACAGTCACAAATCATTTAGATCACTCAGGAGTCGCTCTGGCTGCAAGTGATGCAGAAGGGGAGTGCATGGCTTTGCCTGGCGTGCAGCAGTGTGTCAGGAATGTGCCTGCAGTGAGAGCACAGAGCCGTGGCTGGCAGCCTGTGCTACACCTGCCCTGGCAGGTACACTGCTCCCCTGGCTTGCCAGGCTCTGCTCCACAGGCTGCAGCACTCAGCCAGCCCAAGGAAGAGCTGATGACTGCCCTTAAACCCATACATGGCTCCTGAACATTTTGAGGGGTGGATGACACCCATCTTGCAAATCTAGGCTCGTTAGCTTGTAGTGGAGCACAGCAGTTGTTGTCTTTTGATAGAGGTTTATTATTCCACATGCATGTTGCATAATCTTCTTTTAATTCCATTCCTGTTAAAAATCACCTTTTTTTCTCTACTCTGATAACCTTTTCATCCATTATCTAGAGAAATTCCTGTATTGCTATAAAGGACACAGGGCAATTGGGTAGGGTTTTTTTTCCCCTCTCGCTTGAATGAGAATGGATGCCTTTATGGGTTTAACCAAACAGTTCAAGCATAAAATCCATATTCACTGGGCTGTCATTTAACATTAAAAAGGGTAGGGGGATTATTTGGGGGCCAGCCATGCTAATGCTATGCTGGTTATTTATAGATCTTACTATTGCTGATTTCAAAGAGAAGTCACTGCTCCAAAAATGGTCACTTGCAGGGCTAAAATTGAGGATATTCCATGGTTTTTTTCTACAAGGTTTTCTTTGCAAAATATATATCTGGTTTTGAAAAATGGCCCTGCTTTCACTGACCTGTTGACCTGCTATATCAGTCCCCATTACACATGGTTTATATAATAGCTGATATTATGATGATATAATTAGGATTGCCCAATAGGAATTCCATGCTGCCATGAGTCAGCAAATAAAGACTTATGATTTCAGATGTAAATGCAGGAGGCAGAATGTCCTTTTGGTGCCTAGGGTGAACTGTGTGTTTCAGAACAAACCCATTCAACTAGCAATGCATTTCAGAGTGGTGGAGATAAACACCCACAGAAGAGCTGTCGGAGACTGTATTTTTATCAAAGTAACCAGGGTGATGGTGTAGTTTTGACAATTGTTTTGAGAGACAACTTGAAATATGCCATTAGCACATTGTTCAGAAAAATAGTCCTATATCTGTTAGACCAGGGAGTAACTTACAGAAGGGAAATAATGGGCATTTCTTAGAATTACTTGTACAGCTGAAATAAAAATAAAATGATTGCTGGCACTGGTGCCTTTCCTGGAGTCCCTTGCACTCCCAGTGCCCAAAGCTGGTCGTTGTAGAATTGCAATTATTCTGGGGCAGATTATTTGAGCAGGACCTCAGCTGTATGCTCTTCAGTTTGGTTGGGTCTGTAGAGTGTTGTGATTTTTCCATGCTCTGTGGAATACAGGCACATAGAGTGTGTTTCATATGCAGCAGAACAACAGAGCTTGTTAATTCTGTCATTTCAAATGAAAATAGGTCACCTGCATTAGGTTTGGGCCCATGAGCTGAAGGGAAGGAGAAAATGGAAGTTTGAGGAGCTAAGTATGGTGCTCTGCTGTGTGTTTGTTGCAGTCCTTCTTTCACACCGTGCTGGAGAACAGCCCCTTCTGTGACTCCATGGTGGACAACAACCTGCGCATCACCAACTGGAACAGGAAGCTGGGCTGCAAGTGTCAGTACAAGCACATTGTTGACTGGTGTGGCTGCTCACCCAATGACTTCAAACCAGCAGACTTCCACCGGTTCCAGGTAACTGAACACACCTGCAGAGAGGCTCTTCCCCCTCTGCTGGGTGTGGAGAGCTGGCTGAATGCATGGCTGCAGCAGGGAGAGGGAAGGGAAGCTTTGACTCCACCAGGCAAGTGGAGAAAGAGATGTGAGGAAGCTGTGATCTTATTTTCAGGAGAATGAAAGACAAATTCTCCTATGTTTTGGCTGTGGAGACATATCACTGCATGGTAAGGTCACAAAGCAGCTCTTTAGACTCCTAGACATTGGTAATCTGCTATGCTAGAAAGGAGGGAAGCTTGACACATCTCTAACTGTACCACTATTACTTGGTAACTCTTATGAGCTTATTGCAAAAGGCTTTTTTCCAATGTTCCAGCTCAGGTGCTTTCATCATTTCACAAAACTCCTGGCTTTCAGTGTTAAGCAGTGTTTATCATCTTTAAAAAAAAAGCTTAGAAGTTGGTTGGTGTGTGAGCTGGAGACTTACACAGCACAAGGCAAATCCATTTTTGTTATTACATTCATCAGCACGATCATATTAAAGTTTTATCTCGTGGTTTTGGGAGCCTTAGTCATGAGGTTTTGATCAGCCAGGTTTGGCAGGACTGTCTTAAAAGGTTTAATCAGTTCCTTTGTGATAGTTTCCTCAAGGCAGGCATGAGAGGGAGCCCTGTGCTCCAGGGTGCACTCAGTCTCGAGGCTGTATCCGGCCTGTGTATCTTCTATTGAGAATGAACAGCCGCTTGTTTCAAGGTCATCAGATTTGCAATTCCATCCCCCCAGCTCCTCGGGGTTCCCTGCATAAAGCATGTTTGTTCAGGCTTTGTGTAGGATGGGGAATGTGTTACCCTACAGCACAGAAATGATGACTGCTCTGAAACAGAGATCTTTTCTTTACTGTAATGTGCTGCCTACCAGGCACGCTTGAAGTCAGTGACACAGGCATTCACAAAAAGAGCAAATGAGATGTTATCTAAAAGGACTCTGCTGCCCCGAACACCAATCCCAGGGAATTCTCCAGCACAGAATAAATGGCAAGTCTTAAAAACCTCCTGCCAAACTGCAGAGCCTGACCTGCTCCAGGCTGTGAACCCACAACAATGTTTCAGAAAACAATAAGGTAAACTGAGCTGGAAAGGAAAGTTCAAAATCAGAATAGATGTAAAGGCACCTTCTGACTGTGGTGAGAGAGCCCCTCACATGAGCACACGGCAGGCACCAGAAGGCTGGGGCTTGGTGTTCCCACAGAGGCACAAAGCGAGCTGAGATCACAAAGCCCACAGCATGTGCTGTCTCAGAGCATCCTCAAAAGAATTTTCCAGTCATCTGGGGCACTCAAACTCCTTGGCACCTCAGAACCCATGCTCAAATATGAACAAGGCAAAAACAAGGACTTTTTGAAAGCTAATGGTAGTTGAGCAGCATATAAAGCAGTTATATGCCCAAGATTGTGTCAAGTGCAGAGAAGAAATCTGGGCAGGACCACTCAGAAGTGGAGAAACCTCAGCCACAAATGGCACCTCTCCCAGAGACCTCTTACCACCTCCTAGCAGCATATCCATGCACAGAAAATGCTGCTCTGCCTTTTCTGAGCCCCAGTGCCACAGTACACTTTGCTCCCTGCACAACATATGTGCTCCAGGCTAACATGGGGGTTTGGGGAGCATTCCCCACCCCTCCTGCACTTGGAGAGCCTTCCTGAGCAAGGCAGCAGGGGGTGACTGTTGGTCTGAAGGGATTTTCATTGAGTAAGTATGTAGTTTTTAGCTGAATTTTAACATCACTCCTAACGATGAATGGTCCCAAAGACGGTGACCTTTTAAGTCATCTTTGCCCGTGGAGAGAAGCAGTTCATGTCCTCAACTCCAACCCATTGTTTAAGACACAGTGTCATGTCTGAGAGTGGGAACTCAGTGTCTTTTCCTGTCCTACCCCAACAGCAGACTGCCAGGCCAACGTTCTTCGCCCGCAAGTTTGAGGCCGTGGTGAACCAGGAGATCATCGGGCAGCTGGACTACCACCTGTACGGGAATTACCCATCAGGCACGCCGGGGCTGCGCTCCTACTGGGAGAACGTCTTCGAGGAGCCCGACGGGCTGGGCGCCCTCAGCGACGTGGCCCTGACCATGTTCCACTCCTTCTCCCGCCTGGGCCTGCGCAGGGCCGAGAGCTCCTTCCACGCTGCTGGGGACAACAGCTGCCGGTCAGTCCCGCCTTCCCTGCCCTGCCAGGGGACACGGGCGCCTCTGGGGGAGGCTCATCTGTTGTCTGGGTTTTTGCCGTTCTCCTCTGTTCCCTTTAAGGAGTTTGTAGAAGTCCTATTTTTAGCCTTCTGTGTTTGGAGTCAGATACACTTTCGTATAAACAGGCCACTTGTTATTGTAAAATCTAGCAATGTTTACATTCTTTTCATAAGGAGGAGACTGTAGATGGACTGTTGGGTTGTCCAGTGTGGTTGGAGAAGAAGATTTTCTTCCTCCAATCCATGGTCACTGCTGGAGTTCGATAAATGTTGATTCTGTAAATAAACCCTGCTCTTTTCTGCCTCGGACATCACAAGGTGTGGGGTTGAGTTCTTTATGTTGAAAGCAACACTCATCCTGCTTGGCTGTTGTCTTGGTTTGGAAAGACAGGTGTCTGCCAGGGAAAGCTGGAGTTTCCCTTAGAATGGAGAGTGTAAACCCCTCACCCCTACCAAATTATAATTTTGCAGTTAAGGGCTTTCAGGCAAAGATTTGGGAATAGGAATAACAGTTCTTTACTAGGAATATTAACAGTGCAAATGTAGTAGAAAACAAAACCACCCAATCAAACAAGCAAACAAATAAACAACAATCCTGGAAAACCCTGACAGAGTCAGAGCTACAACCTGACACCCTGTTGGTCAGGGTGTTGGAAGCAGTCTAAAAGTGAGTCCTCCTGGAGTGGCAGATGTGGTTCTGTTGAAGTAGAGATGATCCTGTAGAACGAGGATCCAGTGATGGTGTGAAGGGGTCCAGTGATGGTGAGAAGGGGTCCAGTGACACCCCCCTCCTCCCAGAGTTACAAGAGATAAAGAAGAACATTTCCCCAACTGCTTTCAGCAGATGAAATAGAATACACATTTTAGGTTCTATAACCCAAGCCAGCTGTGCTGGCTGGAGCCTACAGCCACAAGCGGGGCCAGGCGGCTGCAAGAGCACAGCGCTTGTTTCCAGGGGTATTTATGTCCGTAATAAAGCCTTGGTTATTCCGGGTTGACATTACGTGACCTGTTTGCTGCACTTTTAAGGAGCTCCTCTCCAGCCTGATGAAGACTGACAGGATCCAGTTGGGCAGTGCTACCCCCACTGCTGCGTTTCCCTTGATTAATTTCAGCAAGTGTATTATAGCCTCAGCTTCTAAACCCTCCGTGTGATTGCAGCAAAGGTCATGTTCACCTCTATTATGCTTACCAAAAGCAGAGGACAGGGTTTCAGAACAAATCTGAACACAGGCAGGTTAATGGTCCTTGCTTGTTTGTTCCCCTGGGAGTGCACAAGGAGTACAGAGGGCTTGCTTGGCTCAGTTTGCCTGCTTGGTGCAGCTCTCTGTGCCAACAGTGCTGCAACTGGTGAGATCTATTAGCATCAAATACATAAAATATATGTAGGTGTTTACATATCTATATATAGATAGATATATTTATCTCAAATAAAAGGCCTTATTCTTTGAAAGGAAACTCCCTCTATATTCTACATTCCTTTTTCACCTATAAGCCTGGCTAAGAAGAACTCAGTCTAAAACGGATTTGAAGGAAGAATTCCTGAAGTTAGACTTGAACAGAAAGGGCTCTCTTCATGGTAGGTGTTTACTGCCTGCAAACACATCTGAAGCTGTTTCGATTCAAAGCAGAGAGGGTTCATCTTTTAAAGTCTTGCTTTACCATATCTTAATTCCTTCTTCAGAATGTATTTCTGGAGCCTGCCCCATTTTGTCCTAATAGAAAACACATAGAGCTTAAGTCAGCAAACACTCCATGTGCTTTGATGGATGGACGTTGCCCCTCTTGTGTTCTCAAGAGGGAACCAAATGTGCCTTGACCTTCCTAAATTAGTCATGGAAGTGCTGAGCAATGTCCCATTTAGAAAGATGTGGCAATAAGTGCTCCAGATTCCTATTAGAGTTTTGTCAGTGAAGGTTACCGGTGCAAAGCAATAAGAGATCAATAACAATTAGATAGAAATAATCACTAGTACCATGCCTTCCTTATATGAAATAAAGGCAGACCTAAGGAAGTCCTGGGTCATTTGTCCTGCAGAGTGAAGCCAGCAAAGAGGAGGGGGACTATGGATAACCAGTACTGAAATAACTTGAAGATTACTTTCATTCTCACTCCTTTTGCCAGTGTTCTGATGCTGATTTATATCAATTATCACTTTCATTTCTGAGGAACATTCCATTGCACAGGAACTCAAGGTGCTTTTCAAGCTTGCTCAGATTATAGATAGGAGCACTGTGACTGCAGCTGTCCCCAGGATAAAGCACAGCTGCGTTTCAGCAGGCTGGAGTCTCATGAAACAGTGCAGGGAGGAATTGCAAACAGTGATACAGAGCAGAGGCTTTGTTTTCATACCTACCTGAGCCCCTTCAAGACACTGTGATTCAGCATCCAGTTCAGATCAGAGAAAGATGGATGATCTTCAGGTTTATCATTCACATCTCTTCTCTTTTGATACTGCGCTGTCCTTCTGGGTGTTTGCACCTATACCTTTCCCCTTTCCCTCTCGTGGATTTGCATGTCTCTAATGCAGTACTGGAAGGATGGATTTGGGCTGAGCACCTCGACAGTGTTCCCTTTGCTGTGGGGCTGAGCACAGCCCCAGGCTGGCTGATCCTGCACTCAGCACCCCAGCTCAGGCTGCGAGAGAGCAGCTCCCACCTGGGATCCCCCTTGGAGTCTGTCCCATGCCACCACCCACAGCAGCCCAGGAGATGTTTATAACACTCTCCTAACGAGGGCCAGCCCACAGCCTCAGAAAGCTGTGTCCCCCACAGACTGCTGGGGTACCACAGGAGATTGAGTGTCAGCATCTTCCGTGGGAGCAGCATTAATGTGTGATTGAGATTTAATTCATTTCTTCCATCTCTGGCCATTTTTGCTCTCCACTGCCAAGAGGCAATTTACTCAGACTATTTCAAGGATATTGTAAATATTTGCTGCTGCACACATATAAAACAGGAGGTCTTAGTACTCAGAACAGAAGTCAGATTGTTGCTGGCATTGGCTGCCTAGCTTTGCAGTGTTTTTGCTTGGTCCATCAGTGCTGGTATCCTGTCTTCTTATGTTGAATTCTCCAGCTCTAGAGAGTTCCTTTTGGGTGTTGCTGACCTCATGCAGTGGAAAATCCTCCTTGGTGCTCATCCTTTAATTGTAGTAACAAGCCTGAGGAGTCAGGCTTATCTGACCTACTGGGAAGGTGTGATGCTGGTTGGTTTAACTTGTTTTGCAGTTCATGTCACTGCTGTGAAGTAGCAAAATATTTGATTTCTGGGCTATGAAAAACGTTTTTAATTATTTATGCATCCATATCTACCCAAACGTCGTTACAGATGTTCTTGAGGCCATAGCAGACAGTCAGCCATACATTTTAATTATTTGAAGCTGTGACTTACAATGTCTTTAAATCTCAACTGCAACTGAAGGCTTCCAGATCTCTCAATGACTGGTTTTGTTTGACCCTTTCTCAAGGTGGTTTTGTTTTGGTTTTTGGTGGGTTTTTTTTATTATGAGTCAAAAAATCATAGCAAAAACAATCTCAAATCTTTAAAGAATGTGAAGTTCTTTTCCTAAAATGGGGATGGGATCCTGGTATCCTTTGCTGCAGTGCCACCCTGCAGAGCCCTGCCCTTGGGGAAGGGGTTTGGGAATGGAGAGGGCCCAGGGGTCAGTGCCTGTGCAGCAGTCCCTGCTGTCCTGTGCAGACAGGCAGTGCCTCTGCAGGGGCAGGAAAGGCAGCTCTGGAGCACAGGAACAATTCTGGGGCATCCTTTATCCTACAGTTCATCCCAGCAAACAGTGCTGCACCCTAACAATCTGTGTATGTCTCTGGGTGCCACTTTCTACCAGGAGAGGTGGTGAGGGAGAGGAGCTCTCTGGCACACAGGAGGACTTCCTGAAGAGCTTTGAGCTGTGGCTATGGAATTAATGAGCCTGTGTTCTGAGTAACATATTTTTACGTTTCAGGGTGATCAGAACAGCCTAAGAGTATTTGATAATGACTCATGAACACATTTGAAATCTCTTAATGTACAGTGGTGGATTTTCTAGTTGAAATGAATGCTTCTTAAGCCACTAGCTCCAAGTGAATGGAGATTTCATGTCTCTCTTGTGTAACTGATGAGCATGTGCTGTTTTACAGATATTACCCCATGGGCCACCCAGTTTCCATCCACCTTTACTTCCTTGCTGACCGTTTCCAAGGCTTCCTGGTCAGGCACCATGCAACCAACCTGGCTGTCAGTAAACTGGAAACTTTGGAAACATGGGTGATGCCCAAGAAAGTCTTCAAGATCGCAAGTCCACCGAGCGATTTTGGGAGGCTGCAGTTCTCAGAGGTGAGTGATCATAGCTACCCATGCACACTTCTGGCATCACGAGAGGGAACACTAAATCAGCAGCCTTTGGAAACTACTTCCATGTCAATTGGAGGTGAGAGTGGCTTTCTAGCATAGAAACATCCTCATCATAAAGGAGATACTGTTGGCAGTTCAGATCTGTGGTCAACACTCATTTCTTACATTAATCTGAGTGTTCTCACTCCCTTCTGTTTTAAAAACAAATGGAAGGCTTTTGTTAGTGTCAGAGGGGCTCAGTAATTTAAAAGTAACTTTAAAGTTTTGCCACCCTGCTTGTTGTGAGTGCTGTGAAAGGCTCCTGGGGAAAACACCGTTTTTCTGCAATTCCAGATGTAAATGGTGATGTGTTTAAATGTGTCTCTCAAGAGTACGCTGAAAAAACCTCATAAAATTAGTGGTAGTCAGGTACTGATACCACATGTGAGCAGAATATTGATTTTGTAACACAAAAGAGAAAATTATCACAGCAGTGGCTGAGATTTCCCACAAATCCTGTTATTTTTCTAGAAATCTGTCCCAGTGCCTGTCATAGAGTATAAAAAAATCTACCTAAAATATATCAGGAAAGTTGACCACTAATAGGACCTGACATCTGTGTTCTGTTTTAAAGATACAACTGTCTGAGCAGTTAATTTCATGATTTTTCTTGTTAAGCCGCAAATTTCAATTAAGGTATAAAATTGATTGAAGAAATGTGTTCCAGTCATTATGGCTAAGTCCATAAATTACCATCTTCTTGGGCAATTAAGAAATGCCTAGGTGGGATTCAGTGTTTTGGTGTGCATGGCAAATCCATGACACTAATGTGCCATTAAAGAGATGGATGGAGAGTGTGTTTCATTTATCAATGTGTCGGATGGTAGGCCTGCCATTTCATGCAGTGATAAATGTTCATACAAGCTCCAATTCTTGTGATTTGTAGGAGTATTTCTGCTGCATATTTGGTACTTTCAAGAATTTAATCACTGGTGAGCATTTTTGAGCATAAGGAAATATTTTCTTCTATTTGAAACTCCACAGAAAGAGTTTTGGTGGCTGCTGACTTATTTTCATTATACTTTCCTCACCTAACCTCTTTAATTGTCCTCTCCTTTCATAGATGATTCATACTTTAAAAGACCAGGAGATACAAAACAAATAATTTAATTTTTTGAATTGGTTGGGGTTTTTTTACTTTCTGCCTTCCCTTGGCCTGCAGGGATCTCTGCCCCTGAGCCAAGTAATTCTCTCAGTTACCCTGCTATAAATCCAGCATTAACTTCTTCAGCTTCAGTGTGGCTAGAAAGCTCTGATCTGCTACTGCTTATTAAAATGCCACTGCTTTGTCAAGGTCCAGCATGTAGAAAACAAACTTAGCAGTTTAGCTAAGATGGAAGCATCGGTGTTCACAGAAAATAAAATTAAGATTTATGCTTATTGGGACATAGAACTCCTTGTTCTTCAACAACTTTCACCCCATGATCTGGCAGGAATTTAAAACTGAATGGGGCTATTTTAGCTGGGAACTTTCTCCTCTCTCCCAGCTCGCACCACTGGGGCCAGCAGGAAGATCACACAAATACACTGCATTGAATGTGCTCCCGAGTGTATTTGTGACCCTGGTGCACAACTGAGATTGCAGCAGAGATGATGGGATCTCTCCAGCCCCTGCCTCCTGCCCTCTGCTCCTCTCAGACTCCACTCCCCGAGGAGCAGATTTCACCCCACAGCCTGGAAAGACAAGTGGGAGGCCATCAGCCAGCTGGGCTGCCCCACAGCTTGGGGGGGAGTTAATTACAGAGTTTTGGGGGCACATGGCTCCTGCAGTCAAATAAAATAAAATAAAATAAAATAAAATAAAATAAAATAAAATAAAATAAAATAAACTTACAGGAAATCCAAGAGAGATGATTTCCAAGCATGAAACTCCCACACCTCCTAAAACTGGCTCGTGCACAATGCACACACTATGTGTCCTGCCAGCCTGGGCTCAGGCAACTTCTCCGTGGAGGGCAGGGGATTGATTTGCTGCACAGAACTAAAAGTCTCAGCTCACCGTTGATCAGTTGAATGCTGAGTTTCTGGTCTTGTTAAAGACTTGTGATTCATCACAGAGAATAAAATAAACTAGGTGGCAGGCAATTAGTGTGCATTGTGTGAACCTAATGGTCCTGTTTGTGGTGAGCAATGAGACACGAACCCATAATCAGGGTATAATTTGTCTTGGGAAAATTTTATCTTGGGTTTGAACAGAGATAGAAATAGAAGTTTCGAGCCAATGAGAGATTTCCAGCCTTCCAAGTGTACCCCGTGCACAGAGCTTGTTCTTGAAGCCCAAAATAAAGGTGATTAAAATAATGATGTGGAAAATGTCAGTTTCTGTGCCACATCCCTTCATAATTTATCAGATATTTGTTACTGCTTGATTCCATCCCACATTTGGTGTATTCTATTTGAAAGTGAAAGCCTACTCCCAATGTTTTAAAGAGCTGTGAAACTTATTATAGGGCTGTAGTATCTCTTGCCCTGTAAAATCAGACATCTCAGTGCTGGGAACCCAGCTGTGTGAAGTTCAAGGGTTATAAACCTCTAACCAGTGCTTTAAGTAAAATTCCCTATAAAATACTGTGCTTCTAAAAGCAGCTGGCATTGCAAGCTGTGCAGCATGGGAAAGTATGTCCCCAGCTGGAAATCAGACATAAAGGGCAGATCCCATGAACAGAGTGTACAGCTCCCTGCCTTTCCCTGCCCGAGGTCCATGTGGAGCCTTGCTGTGAGCCCTGGGGCACACAGGGACCCGGGGTACCTGTCCTTCCCTCCCCCCTTCCCCTGCCCTTTGGCTGCAGCCTCTGGTTTGCTTTAGGGAACCCAATGCCATGTCTGCACAAAGCTTAACAACCAGACAATCGTGTTACAATTTTTCCCCAAAAGCAGCCTTAGCTCTTCCACAGAGCAGTCTGATAAACCTTCGTGCATGTGAACACATCTCAACATCTTCTGTGCAGCCTGGCGTGGAGCAGTGTCACCTGGAGGTTGGAGCAAGGGGACTGTAACTTCCTCATTTATTTTCTCAGGGATGAGAAACTAAAGACGGGGGAAACAGTTGGATGTCAGGAGTGACTGTAATTTTTGAGGGTGAAGTAGGTTTTCTGCAATAAGTTCTTCAGTAAGAAATACTGAATGTGGTGAGAAGAGCTTCCTTACAGACTTTTCTTTGCCCAGGAGGGTGTAGGTTTGTTTCATATGTTGTGACTCTATTATTTCCAGGTCCCTTGAGCACCTGTAGGTGTGATATGGCCGCACCTCAGTGAAGGTTGGCAGAGTAGATAATAAGGTCTGGTCAGGAAATATTCTTTCTCAGCTTATTTCCATACATATTCAGTCAGTCTTGTCAGGAGAGCACACACTGACAGCTCCTTGAGGCATTTGATGCTTGGGTCTGATATCTGGGCTATGCTGTCTAGTTTGATTAGCTGGTGTGCTGGGTGAAATACCTCTGAAATACCAGAAATGCTGTGTTGATTGCAGACTAGTGGAAGGCTCATTTTGTCTCATACTCTGCAGTGTCATAGCCCAGTAGGAGGAATTCGTGTGATGACAGATGGATTTAGGATTGGTAGGGTTTTATTTTACTGACCTTGTAGCTTTTTGCTTGCAGTTCTCCTGTAATTTGTCTGCCAGCCACAGGGATTTATTTAGAAGAGACTGGAGACTGGACAGTTTCCAGTACAGGTAATAGGCATCAGGTAATCATTATGTTTTGAGGATTTGGGGGATTTAGGCATTATATTGGAATCACTTATTCTCATGAAGTGAAATGAAATCTAGAAGAAAAATCTCTGAAGCAAATGAGCTACAATTATTTCTTATGCTTTCAGGGAAGCAGATTCTGACCATGCCCTTGTGAGGTGAAGCTTAGGGACAAGGACAGCTCTGTGTGGGGAAAATCTGCAATATCCAGTATTTTGAAAGTGGGAATCCTGCCTGTGTGTGCATGGGTCTCCAAAGGTCACCCACAGAGGCTTTTTATAGAGGGAACAAATCAGCTCTTTGGTCATCTGCACTGTTTGGAGATTAGGGCAAAAGAAAACCAGAAGGACTTTGAGGGGGTTTTATACCAGAACTGCCTCCAAAAGCAGAAGTGCAGCCCTCAGTCCTGCAGTCACAGGACAATTGATGGGAAGGTTCAATAGTGCTCAGCCTCATAAACACACACTGGATTTAGTGCTGGGATACTGAAGTCTTCCCATTGGTCTCAGAAAGCCAGTTTTTCCATTTCCATGCTATCTGGTCAGAGATGCTGTTTTCAGTAGTGCACAAGTGTTCATGGCAACAGCTTGGAAGTTTGTGTCATCCCCCAGGTTATGGGTGAACCATTGAAATTCATATGAAGAGTGCTGGAACATGAAAGCTGCTAGAAAAATAAAGGTCAGTTAAATATCTACACGAGATTGTGAATCAGCTGGTTTATTGGTAGTGAATAAATGAAAAACAATGTTACTGTTATGACAATAAGAGTTTACAAGAAATGAATTCCTACATGAGGCAGGAAGGGAGTGCAAGAGCACAGCATCTCATGGGTAGAATGTAGTAAAGGACCCTGACTTGTCCTAAAGTCAGCAGCCAAAGTGTCTTCCCTGGTCTTAGCAGCAGCTGAGCAGGTCTTTACTGCAGGGTCCATCTCTCAAGTGTGTAATACATTTTCATGACCCAGGAGATGATGGGTCACTTCCCTTTTTTCTGTCCACAGGCTGTGTTCAGCCACTAAGCTGGGTCCCTCATTGACTGCTTCTGTGGAGGGAAGAGAAAGGTGCTATCCCCTGTTTTGTCACTCTTAAGATAAAGAAAACCTTTTATCAATCAGAAAGGGAACGAAAAAGCAAGCCATCTTGCTTGCCTCACAATTTCTGTACACATTATGATCTTAGGTCATGTTGCTTTTATATGTATGTATAATTCATGTGATTAGAGAAATATGATTTGTGTCTCTTGAGAGCCCTTATTTGCCAGAAGGGTCTCAGGTGCTTACAGAGATGATGCTACCAGCACTGTGTTCTTTCATTTCAGATTGGCACTGAGTGGGACGCCAAGGAAAGGCTTTTCCGGAATTTTGGGGGACTCCTTGGGCCAACAGATGAGCCAGTTGGGATGCAGAAATGGGGGAAAGGCCCCAATGTCACCGTGACTGTCATTTGGGTGGACCCCATTAATGTCATTGCAGCAACATATGATATTCTTATTGAATCCAGTGCCGAGTTTACTCACTACAAACCACCTCTGAATTTGCCCCTGCGACCTGGTGTCTGGACAATAAAAATTCTGCACCACTGGGTACAGGTGGCTGAAACCAAATTCCTCGTTACTCCTCTCACCTTCTCAAATCAGCAGCCTATCAAACAAGGTAAGTTTTATTATTTGCTACAGGAATAATATAGGGTTTTTTGTGTGTATTCACTGTAAATGCTGCTGTTAAAAATGAAGTAGCGCTGTGTTTGAAAAGGATTAAAGAAAGGGATTTTATAGATACTAAGTCAGAAGAAACTTTTACACTAAGACAAGTGGAAGTGTCTGTATTTAGTTGGTAAAACACAGCCACTTTGAACAAAAGACTATTTGTATCTTTAAATTATGCACAGTTCAGAATCCAGAGAAATTCAGACTCTCAGTAATCTAACAGCTATCATAGAAGCCATCATTTAGAAATTGAAAGAGAAATTGACCTTTCTGTGCTGCTTTTCATTCATGTTGCCTCTTAGAGACTTACATGTGTTTGAACTGTTTTCTAGACAAAGCCTGTGTGTTTAACAATAAAAGCATTAGTATACAAAATGCTGGATTAGGCAAAATTACCCCAGGCCAGAGCTCACCTGACACATTGTCAGGTCTAGGCATTCACTTTCACCTGATACCTGCCAAAACCTGCTCAGTACTTGCCAAGCAGCTGTGTTACAGAAATATCTACAAATACAGTCCTGGGACCAGACCCACACTGGGTTTTTAGAAAGAAACTCTTTTCTTCCTTGCCACAGCAGCCCTGAGCCATCCAAATACAGAGGCCGTTCTGGGGCTGCCAGGCTCTGCAGGCTCCCATGTTTGCATGGCACAGGCATCATCCAAATTCCAGTGCCCAGGACACTGCTGGGAGAAGAGGGAACATTTTACAGCCACACCTGGTTTTTTATTCAGTAAGATCAAAAAAAGCTTGTTGTTCTGAATATCTTTACCATTCTTCTTAAAGCGCTCAAGTGCTTCCATCTGCCCAGTATTAATATTCATAACTTTAGACATCTTAAATTTCCTAGATACATGAATGATCCTATTAAGTTTTCAGAAGTTCTTCTTCCTGACAAGGCAGCAAATAAACTGAGTCAGGCATTTACCTTCCAGCATAACGTGCTACGTGCTGCTTCTGTAATGCAAACACCAGCAGACAACTGCTGAGAGCTAATGCAGCCCTTATCTCACTCAACAGGAGTTTGATTCCACACATTTCCAGCACAAGAGTGAACTTACTGATTTCTGCTGCTAACATTTGGTGGCATCGTTTCTTAAGCAGAAACTAAACCACCTCCAACCCACTGCTGTTAATAGCTAATAGGCAATGATAAATTGTGAACAGACACCATGTGTAGAAGGGATACATTTTCAAAGTTTGAGGCAGCCTGCTTCTGAATGCAGCTGCTACCAGCTTGTCTGCTGGAAATTAATGAATTCCATTTTCTTTGGTGATTTAACATTTAAGGCATAAATTGGATAGAAAACCTGGCATGTAGCCAGCAACCTTGCTGCTTTTGCCTACAATGTGAGAGCCCCATGGACAGGTAAACATGTGTCAGGCTTCAGAACTGAGCCCACACTTTATGGTGCAAAGGCAAAACTCCCTTTGGTCCAAACTGAATCGGGAATAATTCCACTGAAATTGTGTAGTTAGCCTGTATTGCCCATTGATACACTGGGCTCACATTTTTTGTAAAAAAGCCTGTTCATTGATATGGTGACTGGAAGCTACTACAGGAATGAAATATAAAGCTTGGGAACAATATTGTCTGGGAAGAAAGTCTCAGGAGTGATTTGTTACTGATGATGTGATGTGTAATCTGTAAATGACTGAGGCACGGAGGTAGAGAGGAAAGTTAATTACAGGGGCAGGTATTGATACTGCACTGTAGTTAGAATTGTATTTACATTGCAAATTCCTGTTGTTTGTTTTTTTAAGGCTTTCTGTCTCAGTGACACTATTGTGCTCTGTGCAGGCAATCATCATTTACCTTTGATTTCCAGCTTTTTGTCAGTTTGTCACCACTTTATTCTTTAAATACATTCTTCTCTGCCAGATAAAGGCATATCAAGAGTATGACAGAAGAATTAGAACTTCTAAAAGAACGATTTCTGTTACTGTAAACAATGCAAAAAAAACTGCCAAAAAACTTCTAAAATGAAGGAATAGTATTATTTTCTTGTCTTAAAATTGAAAATGAAACTAAAATACATCAGACTTAACCAGGCATTGTCAGTAGAAGAGGGGAATATGTTTTATTAGGGATTTCTTTAAAATTTTCCTTTTTCCAGCCATCCTCCCTCACCACCCACCACCAACCCCCATCCTGCCCTCCCCTGCCTTGATAAAAAAGCAACTCTTGTCAGAAAGATTGCCCTGGACTGATACATTTCATAGCACTTTGCATGTCATTTCCTCAATAATGATTCTGCCCCCTCTGTCTCATCCACTCCAGATGTAGAAAGTGGAGTCCACAAAGTCACAGACATAAAAATCTCTCCATGATCTGGTGTGCAATTTGCTTTTGCCATTCTAAAAAGCATTTGCACAAAATTGGCAGCAGCCACTAACATCTTGTATCCTGAGAACATGGGCATGACAACAATCCCTGTATTTCCTAAATCATTGCTTATCTGCACATCACTTGAGCCCAGAGCACGACAAGGAGAAGTTGTTTTGGTTCCCCAGCATCATGAAGGGAGCCACTGGCTCTTCTTTTGAACAATCAAAGTAAAACACGTTCATTCCTGTATCATGACTCTCAGAATCCATAATTGCTTTCAAAATAAAAAAATAATTATGAGACAGCTGCCAGCAAAGATGTTCTGTTTAGCAGTTTATAAAAACAGCATATGCCACTCGTTTATTCATTTTTCTATTTCCATCTATTTATTAATTTTGGCCTAAATTCTGTGCATGCAAGTAAAACCATAACAGGAAATCCAGAGTGAGTGTTTTCTTTGATGCTGTGTCCAATGTGAGTAACTGATAGCATGTAAATTGTTTTAAAAACACAGATTCATTGACCTTTTCAAAACCTGAATCTGTGAGAGATCAGATCTTACATGGAACTACTAAGGACACTCTTTGGGGTATTTCCACTGTAAATATGGCTCCCTGAGCTATTTCAGTGGAGAGTCTATAATCTAATGTTACTTATTCCTTCCTGCTTCTTTCCCCCCTCCAGTCATCCAAATCTGTCTATTTTCTCTGCTTTGAGTTGTGTCACTGATCAGCTCTGCCTTCAGCAGATACTGTGGCTCAGGAGTGCCTGCAAGTGTTTGGATGGTTGGAGAAAGTAAAAAAGAAAAGAAAAGGAAATTAGATGCATTTGTGATAAATCATTTGGAGAAATTAGGTTCACTTTCTCCACCAGAGTCTCCTTCCCTCTACCTCCCGCACAGACAGATTCCTGTTTATTCTTCTAAACAACAGTTTTGAAGTTCTCACCATATGGTTGAGTGTGTCAAAGCCAAATACTCCATGCTTGTTGTAAAGACACAGGAGGGCTGCCAAGGACCAGCAGGATGCTCCTGGAATAATTGTGCCACGACAAAGAGGGAATGGGATGTGGAGAAGGCAAAACAGGGAGCAGAACTGTGTAAGATCACTGGCAGATCACACAGGAATGGGGGACTTTCGCAGGCAGCTTTAGGCAACCAGGGTTTGAGTACTTGGGGACACAAAGCCAGATGTCCAGCTCCTCTGTGAAGGGACAGCAGAGGCAGGTATCATTCAGAGCACTCAGCCTGCAGCTCACAGACTGTAATCCAAGCTAGCCAGCTGACTTCAAGTCCTAAGAAAACAGCAAATTCAATAGAGGTTGTCTCTGCACCCCCATCATCCCACTTTCTCCCCTTCCCTGCTCTTTAAAGGCCAAGTGTGATCAACTCCCAGAGTCACAGTGAGGGGAAGAGAAAAAGCCAAAGCAATTTCATTTTTAAAATTTGAGTTTATATTCACAGCAAAGTTTCCCCAGCACTCTCCCAGCTGGAGTGCCGATAATGAGTTGTCATCTGTTTAATGGATAGTACCTGTTCCATTAAAGCCAAATAGGTTCTTGTGAGCCAGTAGCAGGTTCACTTCTGGGGCAGAAAAAGCCCCAAAACCTCAAGATGATAGTAAACCCTGGATTGTAAATAAATGAATACATTAAAAGCCCTTCCTCCTTCAAGCAAAGAGAGAAGTGAGAAAGAGCAACCTCCTTTTTTGCTTTAAGAGAGAGACCTTTTCCACTCTGTTCCCAGCTTGATGGCATGGGGCTGCTGATCTTTGCTGCTCCCATGGAGCCTGAAATACCAGTTCCTGGTCCCTATGCCCCCAAACTGCAGCCACCCCTTTCAAGGGCCGACAGCATTAGCAGACGTGGGCGATGCACTCGGGCACCTCAACAGCCTTTTGACCTAATCTATATTTATAGATCATCTCAATTAGCAGATCCTGGGAAACCTTTGTTTTGCCCTTGGTTGTTTGCAGCGGCTCAATCAATTCTAATTGCATCTATACGGATTATAAAGTGGGTGGCAACTTGTGTCGGAGCTGCTGTGATTTCTTTAAATGAACCAGAGGTAACATGACACGCTCTTGATAAAGGCAGTAATAGCAGCAGGCAGGCGCATGACTGCAGAAGAGCAGACATGCCCTGGAATCATCATTCCGAGAAAAACCCTGAAGACAGGGATTTGCTTTGAAATTTACTTCAGATCCAGCTGACAAGGAGTCGATTAGCTCCACAATGAGCAAATGCAGCACTGTCTTGTTTGCTGCAAGAGAAAACAAACAAAATGTCAATAAAAAATTACCTCTTTGCCAGAGGGTTTTAACGCAATCCAAGTAAAGAAATAAAGCTGTGTGCTCTGTGTTGCTTTAAGAAACCCACAGGTCTAGTGCCTTAATGTATACCAAGGTAACCACATTTTTCATTCCTTAGCCCACTCTCTGTCTAAACTAATTTGCTTTTTCTGCAAAATGATGAACAAACCCACACAAAAATGCTGAAATCCCAGCCTGTGTGGCTAGCTATAGGCTGTGCGTTTAATCCAAAGAAGTCAGACCAAGAAGAGTCAATTGAGAAATGTGTCCCCCTATGTAAGTGAAGAGCAAATAAAAATAGGGGTCAAAATAACCAAGTTTTTTAAAGTCATATTTTCAAGTCAGAGGAATATATTTTGCTTTGATACGCATTCTCCTGAAGTCAGAGGGCTGGCAAAAAAAGTCTGGTTTAATGTCTGCAATTCAGCTAATTTTGAGGTGTTTGTGCTAGCCATACATATTTAAATGTCTAAACATTTGGAGGCAAGCCTTACATTCTTCATTATTTTTTCATGAGCTCTTCCTTGTGACACTTGACTGAAGTGTCAGTGCTTCAAGAGCACACCAAGCAGCTCCAGCCTCCTTTTCTACAGCATATCAGGGCTTGGGAGCCCCGCTGTCTCTCTTCTGTACCAGCTCAGTAAATTACGGAGTCACGATTCTCTGTCATTTTTACTTTACTGCAAAGAGGAACACCCCCTTGCCATTGCTCAGTTGAGCAGCATCCTCCCTGTTTTCTGCTATGAACTGTTTAACAAAGACTTGGAGGCTCCAGGAGAGAGTTCTGCGTCCAATCCCCAGCATTTCCTGTTGAGAACACGTGACTCTGCACTCAGGTTGCTCTTACCCAGCTTTTCCTTTCTAGGACATGCTGACACCTAACTTGGGGTGCTGTTCTGCTGTGGGGCAGAGAGTCCCCACCAGTATCAGGTCAGGGTTCTCCGTGGGTCTTGACTGGAGCAGCACCTTTCACTGTGGGCAGTGGTAGCCCTTAACACAATCCCTGCTGCTTTGCCCAGCATTGAGTCCTGCAGTTTCTGCAGGTTTCATCCTTTTCAGTCCCGATAATCCACCAAGTCCTGAGGCCTGGGACATGTAGGAGGCTGCACCAGAGAGAACGGCAAGTTCCATTTCATCCTGGGTCTTGTCTGAATAAAGATCTCTTGTTCCATGCACCAAACACATGCGCAACAGGCTTTGATTCAACAAGCTCGCTGAATTGCCTGTTTCAATCAGATGATCCTGCTTGTAATGCCAACTCTTATTTATTTGGGAGTTTTTACTCAGAATGTTTCTATTTAATTAATATGTTGACAAACAGTCTTCCATATTTAATTGCTTCCAAAGGAGGAAATTTAATCACGTGTATTTGTTCTGTCTCTTAAACTGCAGCACTCTGGCAGAGCACATTCTTGACACATGTACACAGATTGAACTCATTTTGACTACAGGTTATTGTGGGTATCTACCGTTTAAAATAAAAAGAGACATTTAGGTAAATACAGGAACAGTTAAATGATGTTAAATTGTCACGGGCACATGCTGAACCACTTTAATTGGGGATTTGAATAAGGGACTTGCACAGTATTTGACATAAAAGACTTTGCAAATGTAACAGCAAAGCTCCAATTAAATCTCCCTTTTTCTCCTCTAAATAAATACATGGATTTATTTCCAGCACCTGAGATACTGTCGTCTGCATGGAAGAAAGGACTCAGTGTCAGGCTGCAGGGACATGTGGAAGGAATTGTAGCCGTGAATGTGTAATTCCTGGCCTCTGACGCTCGCGGAGCGCGGTGGCTTTCCTCGCCTGGAGCAGCCTGAATGGGCCCATTTTCTGTTCTAGACAGTGTGTCTGTTGGCAGAGCTAAACATATCCTCTGTGCTGCCAGAGTGAGGATGCTGGGGAAGGCAGCTGAGAGCGGAAAGAAATGGTTGGAAATTTGCTCCCAACAGGCACTCGGTGCCTGTTTTAGGGGGTCTCATCCTGATTTTATAAGCAGCAGCTTGGTACACTCAGACTCTCAGAAGTCAGCCAGCCTTTGACAGGGCCAGCCTGACCCACAGCGTCCAGTTTAGGTCTCTGAAAGGATTGTCACAGATTGATTTTTACTGCAATATTGTAGTTTTGGGGTATTATACTGTATTTTGCTGAGATAGAAAGATAAGGAAATCAGCCCCAATGCAAAGTGTCATTAGGGAACGATTGTGATTTACTGTTCAGCACAGGAGCTTGAAAATATAACTGTCATGAGAGAATACTCTCCCAGTGAGACTGGAGCACTTCCAGGAATTATATTGGGGCTACAAGTGTTTCATTATGGGTCTGGTGTGTCTAAGACCATGGTGTTGTCCTTTTAGTGCCACAAATGGCACACCTGGGTTTTGTAGGCAGATAGAGCTAACAAATGTTGTGGCTTTTCCACAGCAGGGCAAGGTTCATCTGTTTAGGGAAAAAAAACCCCACAATAAAAAAGGCTGAGATCTTGGCTGTTTCTCCTAGACAAATCAATGATAGCACTTGGATGTCTGACAGGGGTTGGCAGACTTCTCACACCAGGTGTTCTTGAACTGTTTCCTGATTTCAAGGTGAAGCCAGTCCTGGATGTCCTGCAGCTCTGGGGATGCTGGTTGTACGTGTTGATAATATGGGTAACTCTATTTTCAGGGTCAGAGCTTTGCCTGCTAAGGCAGCACTTGCAGGATGAGAAGCACAGTGAGCAGAATCCAAAGTGCTGAGCACAAGGAGTGCCAAAGCTGAGCACAACCCCTGGGCTGCAATGTGTGGGAAACAGGCTACAGCTCACCCCCTAAACCGTGATCTTTTTGTTTACTGTACCCTTAGATCCTTAGTGGTGTTGTGTAGCCACAGTTTGTGCCTGCCATGTTTTGATTTCAGAAAATTCTTTTCCCAGGGACACCTGTTGTAAACAAGTGCATGTTACTGTAAACTATCTTATTTTTCTACATTCTTTCTCAGAGGAGGGAGTTTGTTTGATGGCCCCTTAGTGTGACCAATGGGTCCAAGGATCCCACCTCTTAGGTGGGCTCATTGTGAAAAGATATAAAAGACAAGTTTTTGATAATAAAGCGAGATTTTAAATCTTCAGCCTTCTGTGAGTCTGTCCTGATATCATGCTCTACAGCGACAGTGGTGGGGTTTTTTTAATGCACTAACTTTGGGGTTTGCTTCTGCCTTTCCAGAGGAAGCCATCAAGCTTCACAGCGGGCCTCCAAAGAACGCCTACATGGAGCAGAGCTTCCAGGGCCTGAACCCCGTCCTGAACATCCCCGTCAGCGCCGCCCGCGCCGACCAGGCCAAGCGCAACGCCGGCCTGGTGGGCACCCGCCTGGACGCCTGGGTGGACTCTCTGGTCAGCAGCGTCTGGTCGGCCGTGGACATCTGCAGCGTGGGTGCCACAGCCTGCCCCGTCCTGCAGGGCTGTGCCCAGACAGCCTGGAGCTCCCTCAGCCCCGACCCCAAGTCCGAGCTGGGCCCCGTCAAACCCGACGGCCGCCTGAGGTAGCATCCGGCACGCTGAGCCCCGGCATGGGTTTTTAAAAGGGAATTGAACCTTGCTTCTTCTGTGAGTCTCACACCAGGTTTCAGAAACCTAAGGGAAAGTTCCATATTTTTTTTGTTACTTAATGCAATAGAATTCATTTTAAAAAAAACGACAAAAACAAAACAAAAAGTTCTGAAGTTTTGACAAGGCCTTTGGCACTGCCCTCTCCATCAGCTCTGTTGGGAGCAGCTTGCCTCATCCCACAGCCTGAGCTGTCCCATGGAGACCTGGCCATTCCAGGTGCCACTGCACCCACCATCCTGTGGGCTTGCAAACAGTAGCACTGAGCCATGGAGAGGGCAGTGAAGGAGCAGCTGCTAAAGGGTTTTTTTTTTAATAAATTTGTCCATACCTCTGCTGTTTCATAGGCTTTCGTTGTTTTGCTACAATGAATAAATCACATCAAAATTCCCTTCTGCTTACACTTCCTGGGGAGGTTGGTTCCTGCAGGCTGGAGCCTGTATGGCCACGTTACCTCAGAGAATGTGAAGTAATTATGGTACAGCCTCACTCTGGTTTTTAATAACATAAAGTAATTTTGGACACAGCTGATGTCTGTTATCCTAGTTAGAGAAAACAAGCAAAAGCAAAAACTTTCAGATTACTTTCAGAGTTTTTTTCAGACTAATTTCATGATAAACTCTAAATGAAACCAGTGTTTTGCTAGAGTAGTCTTTTATGTCTCACGCAGTCGGGTTCAGGGTCAGTGTACTAAGAGTATTTATTAAAGAACAAAGAAGTTTTTTGAATTTCAGCCCTTTCAAATCAGCAGGTATTTTTGGAAGCCACCAGTACCTGAGTATTTTCACAGGCTGCCAGTAGAGCAGGTGTGTATGTGTAGGCTGGGGTGGGGTGTGATGTGTCTGCTCACACTCTTTGCTCATGAGCTGAGCTGAGTTTTTTCTCAGGTAGTGGAGTTATAAACCAGTAAAATAGTAAAATTGGGACCTAAATCTGCAACAACAGGTTTCTTCCCTAATTTAAGCAGTGGCTAGTAGGTCTTAACACTAATTCCCTCCCTTGGTCTCCATCTCTTCCTAAAGAAGGATCCTTCAGGCTTTGCCAGGGCAAGAAGGCTGTGCAGGATGTGGGTCGTTGCCCAAAGCCAGGGGAAGGAGAACAGTGCCATGCTTCTCTGTGCTTTTACTTTATTCTGTCAACAATCTACCCTTGCCTGTCTTCAGAATTCCTAGCAGGCTGCATCCTGTTTTGCATCATTTCAACCTGCATTTTCTGCAGTAGGGAAAAACTAATTTACATTCCAAGAACTTTTTAAAATACAGGTTTTATATACAAATTCATCTCCAACTGACGTATTGTACATTAGCAAAAACACACACTTTGTTGTTGTTGCTGTGTTAATCTCTAGTTGGCAACAGAACCAAAAAAGACCATTAAAAGCCATTGGGTTAATTAGGAAAGAAGTCCTGTTGCTGTAATAAAAGAAGGTATCTGTTCACCCTTCTGTGTGCATGGATGACTTTCTGCTGAGAGTTAAGTGTCCACATCAGGAGGGAAACAGACCCTTAGATCATTCCATAATCACGTTTCACAGGAAGGTTGAATTCTCTTTTAAACAACACTTGCAGTAGGACTGTAACACACAGATCCCCGTGGCTTGTAGTATCTCTGTCGTATTGGTTTAAAGCTACTTCAGTTTGCTTTGGACTTGAAATTGTGGTGTCAGCTGTGCTGGCATTAAGGCAGAGCATTGAAATGTTTATCTGGCACAAAAAATGGATGCATAGAAGGAACAATTTAGGTATTTATTATTTATGTTTTAGTCAATGACTAATTAGTAGGTGCTGCTTTTGCAGCTTGAAGATTATGTTATTTTACTAACTGAAGCTGCCTTTATTAAGAAAAGGCCTTCCTCCCCTCACACCTCCCTTTCTTTTTTTGTCTTGATTTTGTCAGTCGCCAGCTGTAGCTTTAGGAAAGTTTGTAGCAATGAGAGCTGATTGGAATATTCCAGTCAAGATAAAAGCTCCAGCTTTTCAACCAGCTCTAGAGGCAAGCATGTGTGAAACCAGGGTTGCCAACGGGTTTATGTAATAGAATCACAGTGTTATTACTTACTCAGTAGGGGTTTTTAACAGTGCTTGTTTTTAATGTAACATTCCTTTGTGAAGTTCATGTCTTCTGGGGACCTCCAATCCTCACTGTGAAATCCAGGGCTTTAGTCACCCTGATGCAACGGCGGCTGCACGGTCCGAGCCCTGCAGATTAAATGAAGAAGGTCATATTTAGGGCACGCAATAAAATTCATTAACGAGCCCAGGCAGTGCTTGTTCTCAGTAAGGCTCCTGAGGTAGTCACAAAACCTTCAGTCTGTCTTGCACATAAGCACATGTGTAGGGGTGCACCCACGCACACGCATGCAGATAACTTCGTTTTTAAATTTGATACTTGTTTTTATTCTTAAGCAGGAATGTTTCTAAGTGCTTTTTTTGGTAAGTTTGCATTAACTAGACCAAGCAGGAGGTGACAACAATCACGTCTTCTGCGGTTAGGAAAAAAGCTGCCACTTTTTATCATTTAAAATATAAGGTGCAAATTATTTTGTTTCAGTACAAAAAAAGGGAAAGAAAACAGATGGTTGCTGATAGATCCATTTGCATTATATGCTAGTTTTAAAATATCTCAAAGAAAATTTATATGAGAATATTTTCTGAAAGGCAAGAAGCATTTAAACAGTGAAGTTTTGTAGCAAGCTGGCAATCCCAGTGCTGCTGTTAAAATATAGGATGCAGAGCTGAAGGGGTTCATCCTGCAGTCATTTCTTAGGCAAAACTTCCAGAGTGCTAGTGCTGAGTGAGGACTTCAGAGTCAAGTCCAGCATAAATAAAAGGTGTGACAGTTTGCTAGGGGTAAGTGCTGTCTGCATGAAGTCATCAAAGGATAAGCTGCCTTGTTTGGAATATCTTCTGGGGGTAATGTCAAGTTTTGGACCTAAACAGCCACCTCTACAATAGCTGCTATCATGCAGACATGGATCCAAAAGATATATTTGGGACTCTGTCTGATTTACAAAGTCCAGTAGTTGTGAATAAAAAACATGTAAAGCCAGATTCTGCATCAGGGATCAGAGCTGGCTCCAAGGTGGTACAGCTAAGCCCAACTTTGTCCTGTTTAGTGGCTTCTCTGGTTTGAAATGGCAGCACTGGGAACCTGTGATGAACATTGTCAATGGTCAGAAGAGAATACCTTCACAGATCTTACATTTGGTGAAAAGGAGAATTCAGACCAGGGACCCACAGCTGGTACAAAACGTGAGAGTTATGCATCTTCATCTGAATGTCCAGGTGTTCTTTTCCAGTCACACTGGCCAGTCCTTGCTGAACGGGATCCCAGCTGAAAGCCTGGTTTGATCAAAATTCCTTTCAGTGGGAGGGGTTTATATTTCCATATGCACACAATTATCCTCTGTGTGTAATGCTTTGCTTGTTTAAATTCCTTGCCCATTCTGCATGACAGCCATGTAACACTCCTGTGATCAATCTGTATTACATAGAAAGGGAATGTGGCAAAATGCAGAACATCTACATATGTGATTTAATGAATTATGTCCAAAGTCAGTCTCAGCATTATGCAAACCTGTTTATATGGTAATGTTAAACCCCGAGGCTAAATGAAATAGCTCAAATGACAGTTTATTTTCAGATTTGTCCAGTTCTTTTTTTGATGACATTTGGACATTGAGTAGTAATATTTGCATTTTCATTTTCTGATATTCAGGGGTGTTTTTTTTTTTAGAATTGAAATTATGTCTTCATTTTTTGAGCTCTCGGTGAGCAGAGAATTTTAACAATTCCTTCATGATAGCAAGTGTTATACAAGAAAGTCCCTCTGTATCTCTGTTGTTAAGCCTTCATTATTGCTAAGCCTAAAGATACAGGAATGTGCATTCGTGTGTTACAGATTGACTTTCCTGGGTACTGGCTGCAGTGCACAATGCCTGTACAGTTGTTTAATGGTGTATTAACAGTGATCCTGCTGCACCTTCAGAAGTACCAACTAATGTGCATTCACTTTCCCTCCATCTCCTGCAGCACTAATTGCCATCCTAATGAAGCCTCCATCACTCTTAGCCACAATTGTAGTGAGGTCAGTGAATCAGAGCAGGGATAGTGTAAACCTGGCCAAAGGGAGAGAGGAAGGGTAAAGAAGATGCTGAAACTTTTCAGGAGTTTGACACAATTGTGCTGCAACAAACCTTAGAACAAACTGGGCTCCTTCTGCACAGCAAGGCTGGAAACCATGGATGCCCTGAGATCTCAGCTTTGACTTCCCAGATAAACAAGATCCAGATGTTTCTTGTGGCCCAGCAATGAGGACCAGCTTTCTGTTGATTTCTCTAGTTCTCTTTCATCACAGCTATCAGAGAACTGCCAGCTTGCTGCTGGCTAGCACACCCTCCCTGTTGTCTTCCCAGCTCCCAAAGCTTCAGGACTTGGCCACATGAAACCTTGGCCAACTCCAGCACTTTCCATAGAGCAGGAAGTTTTATACTTGAGTGAGCTAAATCCCCTAGGCTTCTTCTGAAACCCAGCTGCAGATGAGGAAAGTTTGCTTTTCAGAGCAGCCTTCAGTCAGTTAAGTACTTGCACACAGGAAGGAGTTGGTGAAAGCCAGCAGTAACCTTGCCCTGATTTTCAGGCATGGGAATCTGATATATGTAAGAAGAGACTTGGTTATTTGGTATTTCAGTAACAGAGTAAGACAGACCTAGTGGGACATGGTTGGCCACCTTTCTCACTGGCCTTTGCTTCAGTCCAGTTGTTAAAAGATAATGATCCATATGTGTCTTTATTTCTACCATTCAAGACCTCCAGTGTAGTCTTAAGGATTAGTAAGACTCAAGCCCATATTAAATGACAATTGAAAACATCATGTAAAAAAGCCTTTCCAAACCAAACCCTCAGGCTTCTGCCAAGGCAGCTCCAGGGATGGTGCTGACAGAAAGGGTAGGGAGTGATGCAGTGTTAGAGAGGAGAGCACTGCCCTTCCAGAGGCCCAGGAGGAGTTCCTGAGAGCAGGAATACCTTCTGCTGAGCCCTGAGGGCAACTGCTGCTGCAGCCAGGCACAGAGGAGCCAAAGACATGTGAATGAGGGTTAAGGACAGCAAGGAAGAGTTTGGAGGACAGCACATTTTCCTGCAGAATCTTCAAAGGCAAGCAAACACTCTGATTTGTAATTCCCTTTGAAGGTGTAGTGTAGAAGAGATTGACCTTCAAAACCTTCACCACCATCATCACAGTAAGGGGAAGAATGATCAGGCTGAGAACATTGAAATTTGAGGCTACAGGGCCTTGCAGCCTATGTTACCCAGGAGCATGGCAGCATTAGGGTGTCTCAGTTACGTGTGGTGTTGGGAGCAGTTACCCTCACAATGTGACACTGCAGGTACCATGTTGATTCCTTTCCTTACTAACAGTAGTGTGTGGATCACTCTGCTCTTTGCTTCTGCCTTGGTTACCTTCTTTTGCTCATGGGTGCTACCACAGCTGCTACCTCACTGTGTCTGCAAACACGTTTACCTGAGAACAACAACAAAAAAAAAAGGTACCAGAAATCTCCTTGAACTGAATGTACAATCTATGCAAATTCTCTTTCTACTTTGTTAAAACCTAGAAGTATTACTTGTAACCTTGCCAAATAAACAGCAAGATACTGTACAGGTGCCTCTGATACCAGAGTGACAATTCTAGGCGCGGTTCATGGCGCTGCATTTGTATATTGTAATGACTCGGCTTGTCTTTGGTTCTGTTGTAATTAACACCCTGGACTGAGGCAACTCCTGCTAGGGGAGCACCTTCAGTTTGCTGGGAATATTCCAGAGGAGGATGTCTATGGCGTTGCATTTTATTTTCCTGCTTAGATCCAAAAAAAAGGCACAGACCTGCTGGCCAAAACTAGGGTGTTGTTTCAGCTTTTCTGTGAGTGAATCCTATCAGCTTTGGATCATTCGGTGTCTGTTCCCATTGTGGCATCCAGTGTGTTGCCCCTTAAAGAAAGCCTTACTTCCATCCTTTCTAAATGTGGCCTTAAACTGTGTTAGGAACTTTGGTGTTGTCTGTGTCTTGCTCACTTTCTCTGTTTGTTGTGGAATGAATAAAAGGCACCTTGAGATTTCTATTACAGCTCAGTTGTGTTGCTGTCAGCTTACACTTCACAAATACAATAGAAATTGCTTACAAATGCAGTCTTTAAGAAAGAAAATGACCTTCCCTTCGGGCAAAAGGAAGTCTCAGACATTCATATAAACCTTAGGAAATTATGAGCTCTGTCTCTTGCAAGTCACTGTAGATAAGGAACTTGGTTTAATTACATACAAAGTACAAACTTAGTAACTTTTCATTTATCTTCAGACTACAACAGGACAGTCTGCTCGCAGATGCGCAAGACAAATTGTAGAGTAGTTTCACTCATTTTAACATGGTGTAGTAGCATTCCTCTCAGATTTGTACTGGTAGCTGGGAGAAAAAATATCCTCTTAATGGTATGGTCTTAAAGTCTGAAGAATGTCACCACATAGGGCCAGATTTTGGGTGTTGGTTGGGAAGCTAACAGTACATTTAGACCATGGTTGTTTTGTCTAAGTCATAAGTGCATTTCTGAAAATCTGGCTTTTGGAACTTCATTCAAAGGTTGTCAAAGACAGCAGAAACCAATGACTTCTGCTAAGGCTTGTATATGTTGGGTTTCTTTGATACTTTCCTCCATGAGAACTGTCGTGTCTCAGTGAGTAGCACCAATATTCCCGGCAGGCTGCAGTGCTTTTAGGAACCCCAAATCCTGTCCTGTGTTGGTATTCAGATGTGGGTACAACCCAAAGGCAACTGAAAAGGGTTTACATATAAAACAAGATTTGTGAAACTAAAATAATTAATTCAATGTAATGAAATTATTTTTCTGACTTTGTCCTTTTGGTTCTGTTTTGGTTTGATTGGATTTTTCTATTGCCTAACATAGTCCATAATAAGTTATTCCTATTCTGTCATTTTCAAAGACTGGTGGTAATATAGTTTAAGAAATAACTATTTTGTTATAGATCATAATATGCATAAAATTGTACAGAAATATTTTGTAATCTATTGAATAAGAAAAAAGAAAACCATGTATATACAGGAAAGTTAAAAAAAAAAATTGGAAAGTCAAATGGAAGACACTGAAAGATGTAGATATTTTGCTATTTATTTAAAGGAGTATTTTATGAGATATTGAAATGTCTTAAATTGACCGGTAATCAAAGTTCAAAGTCAGAATGCTTTTCTTGTAGTAGAATGTGATTTTCAGCAATTATTGCACTACCCGTTTTTGCACCCTTTTGTCTTTCATTTAGCAGAAACAATGTGCCTTAGCTGTATTCTTTGTCAATGGGAGTTTGGTTGTTTGTCCGACAAAGCAAATTTTTTTGCAGAAAAAGAAATGGATGTATGAAATACTGTATTATACCAAAAACACTGCAGTGTATATAATGCTTTCTGTCATACGGTGTTTTCAGATGCAGAGTTTTAAAATAAAAAAAAAAAAAGGCTGTCTTTAGGAGCATGTGCACTTTGTATTATTTTCAACCCCACCAATGTGTGTCTTATTTGAAAGAACTTTGCTGCTTGGTGATTTTTAGGAGGAGAAATGGGCCTGAGCACTTCCAAGCTGTGATCCCAGTGCTGCTGCCTGGTCAGTCATTTCTCAGCTGTAGCAATTATGGGGGAAGAATTCATGAGTGCCTTTTGGGAATCTGTCATGGGTCAGAGCTGGCTCACAGGCAGTGCTGCAGCCTCAGCTGGGTGCTGCCCCCAGTGCAGGATGAACTTTGCAGGGCTCCCAGCACTGCTGGCACAGTGGGACCCAGGGAAACATCCAAATTCTTGTTTTCAAACTCAGATGTCTGCTTTTGGGCCAGAGCCTCCCTGCCTTTTCCAGTGATGACCAGGAATGGTAGGTAAGGGGTCAGAAGGAATCAACAGGGAGCTCAACTGAAATCTGTTTTCTGGAGGCCATTAACCATGAAAAGTGCTGGAGCAGTTTCTTCCCTGCATCCCCAAAGGGTGCATCAGCCAAAGAGAAAGGACTGTCCTGGGCTTACAGATGTCCAGCTGGGTGCAGAAATACAAATTAATGCAAGGGCTGGCTGGTTCCAAGAGCAGCAAAATATGTGTCCTTTGCCTTAAGTGCAAGGATGAGCTCAGAAAGACACATTTTTTCCATAGTTCCCTGCTGGGTTATGGACCCAAACCAGCCATTGCCAAACGTTCACCCAGTGTGAGCACTTACATTTATTTCCATGCCCTGGTCTCCACACACAGCACTGATTTCTTCGAGCTGCTTCCATAGATGTGATGGGGGAAAAGTTAAATCCTCCTAAAAGCAGATGATTGGTGTCTTTAGCACCATCCTCATGATGTATTGCAGGTTTGTCTCCCTGCACAGCATTTTGATGTGGGATGCTTGAAAAAAAACTCCTTGATGACCTTCCAGAAGTCTTTGACAGCACCAGGAGCTGCATGACTTTTCATGCACCCCCAAGCCATGCTGCAGGTTCTCTTGGCAACCAGAACTGCATTTGATCTTGTGTTTTCTTTTCACCTGCTGTTCAGGAATTCCACTTTCTTGGCACTTAAATGCAATGAGGTCTGTTAAAACAGAGGAGGGAACACAGCGCTAATATTTTAGTCTTGGCACAAAGAAAAGATTTTCTGTGGAGGGGAAAAAGGAAAAAAAAATATCTTGTTTTCAAATTTGAAGCCTGGTTTTATTTATAGCTGGTATAAGAAGTATGCTGCTTTTGTGCTGGCTTATTCCTGATCCAGCTGCTAATGTTAAAACAAAAACCCCTCAACCTTTGTTTTAATTCTCTCCAAATGCGTCATTGGCCACTACTTTGAAGAAAAAGGGGGGGAGAAATCAGGTTCAGGTGTTTTGTTTGCTTTGTAGACCAGTGAGAATCTGCTCTGTAAGGCACAGGAATCCCAGTTCACCATGGAGAGAGTGGTCTGAGGCAGTGGCACACTGGCAGGAAAGGCTGCGCCTCTCTGTCTGCTGGAAACACCATCAGCACATCCCTGCATCTGCCATGCCAAAGGTGTCTTATTGTAATTATTATTTATAGTCTAGAACATTAATTCACACAATGACACAACACCTGGGGCAGAGCAGTTTGCCAAGAGCTGCACAATAAACCAAGTGCAACAGGAACAAAGTATTTAATTGCCTTGACAATAGGTTTTTTGCAATTTGGCATTTCCTCATCTGTTGGTAAAGAATCTGTAACCTGTTTTCTAAAACTCAGAAGCTGTTAGTAATCTGAGGCTTCACAAATGCAAACAGCTGTAAATCTTCACTGTCCATGAATGATTAAAAAACAGGAGATACCTGAGGTTGTACTAAAGTTAAAACCAGACATGGATGGCAATTTTTCATTCTTCCAGGAAAGATGATCGTGGCTATTCTGGTGCCTTTTGGTGTGGGTTGCTCCCTGCCCTGAGTGCAGGGCTCTGAGCTAAGGCACAGCCCAGACACCAACTGTGAATCCCACCTGGATAGGGAAGGGCTGAACCTGGAGCCAGGGGACTCCATGGGGACAAGGCTCAGACATTGCATGTCCTGGAGCAAATTGCCAAGCACCAGTTTGTTCTGGCCAGCTCTCAAGCAAAGCAGAGTCATGCCAGGATCCTAAATTCATGGGCAAGGAGTTCCAGGTTAATTTATTAATAGCATTAACATGATCCAAAAGTATCCCACATTTTGCAGATTCAAGCCTTGAGCTGCACCCTCTTCTGGAAGAGACCAGATTGGACTTTCCAGCTAAAGCATGATGTCAATGTATGTCATGAATGTCATTCACTGTACACCATGGCTGCCCCATCCTGGGGAAGCACTTGGATCCACAGCATTGGTGAGTCTGGAAGCAAAGCTTTCTGCTCCAGCAGCGTGACAGCAGATGCTGTGGCCCCTGCTGGGTCTCTGTCAGGCTGCTTGAATGGAATTGAAAAGACTTTGGAAAAGCAGCAGGATTATGACATAGTTTAGGTGCCCAAATGTGAAGGTTTAAAACAGACATTTGTGCCTAAGCAGGCAAAGGGAGTTATAAGATGTAAAGCACTTTTTCCTTGCGCCCTGAAACATCCATCCCGATGCTCTGTGCTGGTTCCAGGCTGCCAGTGGTCTCTTCTCTGAATTAATGCCCCCACCAGAGCAGGCAGTGCAGCTCTGCAGAGCCCTCAGCCCCTGGCCCATCTGGGCTGACACAATCCCTGCAGGTGTGCACAGGTAGCACCACGGCAGCAGAGCCTCCCAGCCTCCCTGGCCACATGGAAACTTCCTAAAACACTTGTCTGCCCGTGCTGCAGGGTGTCAGTAGTGACAGCTCACATTAATTATGAACCATCCTTAAAATACATATGATTGCAGTAAAATGTATTTGATTCCAGAGGCCAAAGTATTGAAGTATATTGAAGCAATTTGAAGTAATATTTCAATATAAATATAGTACTTCGATATGAATATATTCCATATAAAAATACATATATGTGTGTATATACACATAGCAGTAACCCACACCACATGAGCTATCTTAGACTCTGTTTGTATTTCCACTGCCCACAAATTATCCCAAATCTGGTAGCATGGCTGCAATGGAGCAACCTCTTCCAAGGTGTTTAGTAGCCCAAAATGTAGTAGCCTTCAAGTAGGAGCAGTATTGCACTTGGATAAATGAGTTAAAATAATGTGCTCTTCTTAGTCTGCTTCTTTAATTGGGTTTTTTTGGGTTTTTTTTTTCCTAACTAGGACTTGCACAATAATAACAGAGATTTGACTAGAAACATAAAGTACATTTTAATATAATCTCATTTTTGAAAGTCTATCACTGGATACACATGGCAAGAAAATGAAAGTATTCTTATAACAGATTAATAGCCAAGATCAAATATTTCACTTTCTAATAGAGTCTGCCTATATGTGCTTTAAATTCTTTGCTAAATTTAAATTTAAAAGGGCTTTTCTGGTGCCTTGAAAGCAAGCCACTGCCTGCCACATCATCCCCAATTTTCCATTACTGCTTACTGATGGTTTGCATTCATTAGCAGAGGATGGCTCCAGCCCTGGCCTTCAGAGGCAGAAATTACTTTTTGCCTCAAGTAAAAAAGAAAAAGTGCTGTGAGCTACTTCCCAGCAGCCTGGCCACAGCAGGAGCAGCCAAGCCATGGGGGAGGTAGGTGTCCCTGGGGAGGGACAGTCCAGGGACCACTGTGGACATCACAGAGTGGGGATGCAGCTGTGATTTGCTCACTGCAGAGACCTTACACCCCCAGGCTATTGATGCAATGTCCTAATGCATTTAAAAACATGCATTTCTTTCCAGAATTCCCTGTTCAGGAGCTTTTTTGTCGGATTTAGTCCTCCTCTCCATAGATCCAGTAAGTCTCTAACCTGAGGTCCACTGGATCAACACTTGACATTCCCCAGGTCTCTCTTTGGGGAGCCAGCACTCAGCTGCTTTCTGACTCCAAGCTGCAACACAGCCCCTTTCTTCCACATGGATAGGTATGTGCTGATTTAATTTGTGCATTCCTTTAATTAATTAACATCAGTTAAATTGGTATCAATATAATAATGCATTAAGAATTTGCACAAGCTGTATAGTTCTTTCTTTAGAGTGCATGAGTGTGAACCAGCATGACAGGGACTGTAATGCTCTGAATCCACTCAGTGAAATGACATGATTTGTACCAGCTCATTCTTAATCCAGCCTCAAAAAGCAAACATTCTTTCTTTTTTGTTTTTTTCCCCACACTTGACTGGCCTTGAAGATTTCATAAAACAAACCAAGAAATATCAACAGGAGACTAACACAGCAGCAACACTCCGGGTTTATTTTTAGCCCAGCTCTCTGCCTGGTGCATCTCAGCTCATGCCCAATGTGTGTCATACAGAACTAAAGGAATTTGAAAGTGGCACTGCCAGAAATGAACCCAGAATCCTCCCAAGCCCCCCTTTTTCATCTTAATTAAAGGCAGATGTAGAGACTGCCTGTGCTGGGAAAGGGGCATCAGGACACGCTCTCTTCACACCACAGAGGAGATTTAGGGTGGGGAGAACCCTTAAACCACCTGTGTTTGCAGTGCTGCCTGCCTCAGCCTGCTCTCTGGGCACGGAAAATGGGAAGTGATGGTTGGCTGAACAAACTTAACATATTTACCCTAAAACCAGGGGCAACAGCAGAGCTGAGCCAAGCACTGGTCCTGCTGCTGGGAGCTTTGCAGCCTGCCTGCCCTTCCCAAATTACCTCTGTGCTGTCAAGACACTTGGCTTCTCTGCATCCCTGGGCTGATTAATTGAAAAAAAAAAAAAAAAAGGAAGAAAAAAAAACAGGGCAAGATGAGAAATAGTGATGCAGCAATCTGAGTCTGCATCCGCACTCTAATGTTGGTGTGTGGGCCTGGGAAATGCATTTTAGACACTCGTTGTTAATGGGGTTTGGTTTGGGGCTGCAGAGCAGGGCTGGCACTGCCCATGGGAACTGGCAGATTCCTTTGCTGGGCTCCAAGTGCCTCCAGTCCCAGTGCCCAGAGAGCCCAGGCACTGCCACGTGTGAGGCGATGACCGCGTTTGAAACAGCAAATTAGTCATGGCAAATAAATAACTGCAGAACAAGGGCTGGCTGAGAACTGCGGTTCACATTACAGCAATATTTTTAAGTCTTGAGGACTTCCTTTGCTCTGCTGCAGTCTGGACAAAAAGTGTCATTAACCCCAAATACTGCTGCTCACACACAGGCAGGCTGGGTTTCTTTATTTGCCTAATGTTTTGGCTGGATTTCTGACCACCTTTAACTTCCTTTTCTCCCTCGAATTATTTTATTATTTGAGGTGGGTTGAGCTGAACAAACAACAGAATCATTAATTATTTAAAATACGTTGAAATAACTCAAATTGTTGTAAAAAGAAGAGCTAAGTCTGGCCCCTTTCCACGTCCATATTTCATTAGAATATAGTTTGTGTCTTTTGACAAGTTCATCCCTGTTTTGTAGTGTGACTCCTCAGAAACCCAAGCATTACCTAGTAGCTCCCATGGAAAACAAACCAATTACTGCCAAAATCCCCATGGGCAGCTCAGACAGCCTGGCAGGGTGACAGCAGCCTGGAGCATGTGGGATCCTGCCTTGGCCCACTGTGTCTGGATGAGGGTGACAAGAGTTCTGGAGCAGCCTGATGCTGTCACAGCCAGGGGAAAATGGGCAAGATTCATTCCCCTTGTGAAGGAGATGGGGACACAGCCCCTGGGAAGTGGAGTGGAAAGTTTGGAGCACTTTGTTTCAGCTCAGCCCTGCAGTTTGGTGCCAAGAGAGCCCACGAAGGGATGGCCATTGCAGCCCTTAACCCAGGTGCTTACCCTGCAGCCTGGCTGTGTGAGGATGCTGCACACCCCAAACGTGCCTGCAGCGTGCTCTGAGTGCGATAAGGGGATTTCTGCTGCCATCCAGAGCAGCTCTGTCTCCCAGGGGGAGGAGAGTCTCTGTTGACTCAGTTCTTCTGGTTTCATTTCCAAACAAGCTTAATATTCATTTTCAAGTGATTCATTCCCTGCTTTGCAAGTGGTTCTCCTCCCACAACCAGCAGCAGGACTAATTCAGATGGGTTACACTGGGGGACGTTTAAAGGATTTTTTTCTGACATGCTGGAAGAACCACAGTGCTGTGAAAGTTCCTGTCCATGCACAGGGCTGATGAAGGGCTCTGGACCAACTCTTGGAGATCTTCAAGAGTATTTATAAAATAAGGAGGAGATGGCGGAAATATGAGACACAGTTCCTTAAAGGCTAAAAAAATCACCTCAAGAGCATGCTAGAGGGAGAGAATGGTCTGTAAGTCTGGGGTATTTTTGGTTTAGTTTGTTTTTCTCTACTTCTTAATATTTTTTCTCTGGGAGCTCAGTGGGAGAAGGTGATACAGGGTATATGAGCTCAACTTTTGGTGGATGAGGGTTCAGACCCCCTCTTGTGGAGGTGCTGTTAAACTGAATGGCTTCGAATGGCATGAAATGCTCTGTGTGACATTTCTGATCATGTTAGGACAAACCTTTTCACTTACCTTAACCCCACAGAATATTTCAGCAACATGTAATTCCAAGGAATCCTCTTTTATTCTGGATTTCAGCAAAGTTTGGGCTAGAGTTACCTGGGGAGACCTGGGGTTTAATATATGCCTTTTAGCAGAACACCAGTCAATAGTCTGGTGAGAAAACTCCCTCCTGAGACAGGTGTCATCAGGAGCTTGGGAGTTCTGCTTACTGTCTGACTTTTAAACTATTGTGAAAAAGCACAGCTGAGTGACAGCACTGTCATCTCCAGACCTAACTGGGAAATCAGCTGCAGCATCACAATGTGTCAGAAGGGAAAGAAGCCTTTGCTGGCTGGGGACCCCAGGCTGTGCTCTTACAGCCAGATCCCAGGGTGGTGACCCTGTCCTGCACTGGCTTTTGCTCCATATCAAGGTAAATCTCATGTAAAGCTCTTTTGTGCTGTAACTTTCTAATTCTGTCTTTTTGGAGGTGTTTTGTCACCCATCCATCACTGCATGGCAAGGGTGGGAAAATCTGTCCACCCACACCGCAGAGCACCTGTCCATGCATGAAAATTTCCAGGGAAGGCTCTTTTCTTCTCCCTCAGGTCTGATGCATCACCAGTCACTGCAGCTGCACTCTCTGGATGCTGTTATTCAGACTGAATTATTTGTAAGTCCCTGAGGGAGTAATCAATACCAGCAAAGTAATAAACATTAGCACGTGCCCCATGCGCTGCCTCAGGGCTTTCTGCCTGCAGTGGGGACAGAGCTGGGGACACACACACACACACATGGAAAAGAAAGGCACTGGTGTCTCTGAAACAGTGACATCCTTCAGGTGATGCCTGTGTCACATGAGAAAAACCCTCAGAAGGTCTCTGTGGATACACAGACACAGCTCAGTGGATAAAGATGAAAGGTTCCAGGCCAATTGCTGGTCATGTCCACAGCTTCCTGCTGCTGTTTTATTCCTAATGATTTTCAGTGTTGCATTTATAT